>CM039123.1:14710325-15310325 GCA_022036555.1 Microstegium vimineum | reverse complement strand
CCTAACTGAGCTAGATGCATCAACACTTTGCAACAGTCAGGTATGAACTGTGGCTGGAGTAAGGTGTAGACACAAGCATCAGCACCTGCAACATTCAGGTATGAGCACACCTGTGACATGAACAGCAACAAATAGTGCACCAACCGTGCTAGTTCAAGGCAGTTGTCTCTAAAAGCACTTCTTGTGCACAATGGACGGCCCCGTCTCATCATACTCGCCCTTGGTGACATGCTGGTTTTGAGGGAAAACGACCTTGGCCAATATCGCACCACCCAACCAGGCAGAGTACCTTGCAAGGTTCTCGGGCATGTATTCAGGGGGCTGGAGGAAACATTGCTTAAGTTTAGTAATAGCCAGCAAGTGAGAAGGGGATTGACTAAGAGCAGCAATGAGGGTACCTTCACAAGTGATGGACAGATCGCTGAGGCAGACAGATTTGCTTCTCTCTGGAACCTGTCCTCAAAGCCTTGAGGGAAAAAAAAGTGAGATAAACCGTAGTGATCAAATGAATCTAAGCAAAACTATAGGAGTTTGGATTAATTATGCGTTTAGATAGACAAGTTGTATACAGAACTGTCCAAGAGAGCCAATTGAACATGCAAAGCTGTAACCATAACATTGAAATGTAGCTGTGCGATAATGCATATTTCAATATCAAGAAAGAATCAGTTTCAGCACCCGAATTCTTGCTTAAAAAACATACTTTCCACTTCCAGTTGTGCTATTGACCTATTTGCTACCCATATTTGCCATAATATTTGAATACTTAACCCTACCCCTATTCACCTAACAGAACATCAAAGCTGGCAATTTTTTTATTAAGGAACATAACAACAGAGAATGTATCAGACTAGTGGTGCATAGGTTGGCATCCACACAATCCGTTCATACCTAAGGCAGATTTTCATCTTGAATGAAGCTGTGTTCAACTGGAAAACATATGTGAAATCCACGAAAGTTTAAAGCAAAATGATATTACTTACCCTATCAAGCTAATAGATACGTATTTGACATAAAGCTCACAAGGTTGAATAAAACAAAGGTGCACATCAAGAACAAAAGGCATCTCGCATATGAAATCAAAAACTAACCAGTCATTGATGCGGTGCCACCACATAACATGGTATTTTCAAGCAGCTGACGATGGTACTCTGATGAAACATTTGAGACACTAGTAACTAGCTGGTGAACAATACCATAATCTTCCAAGCCCAATATACGTGGTTGAAATAAAGCTTCACCAACAAGGTACCCCTCTTTTTCAACCGTTATAACCTGGAGAAAGAAGCAGCTATAAAAGACTAGTTTGTATAGATTCATTACTGTATTTGGACCCAAAAGCAAGAAAAGAGACAAGAACACAATAATCATGCATTTATGTAGATAATCAATCTATGGTATAATAACTTGTATGTTTGACAGAAGATTTATGGCAAAAAAAATGTATAATAACCTACCTGCCCATCAGGAAGAGTGTGCCTTTCTGATTGGCAAGAGCTTTCTATAGCTTCAAAAGCCAATTGATCTTCTGCGCAACATGCATACTGCTCTTTCAGTCTCTCAATATCAGAAACATCAAGGTTTACTGATGGATTAGATTTTTTCAGTTCTTGTGCAAACAGGTTTGTCAAGTCAACCCCCCCAATCTCTAATCTCTTTGAAGCTATGTGTTGAACAGCTCCTTCACAAACTGGAGCAATATCTGGTAAAATAGAAGCAAATATCACTCTCCAACATCAGCCTTACTTGCCACCACTATAGAAAAGGGTATAGTGAGAGTACATACTAATTAGTGAAGTAAAACAAGCACTGGATGGCCATAACTGAACCAAAATGTAGGCAAAGTCTACTTTAGTGAAAGCTAGCCAATCAAAATATTTGTTATGCCACATGTCTTTTGCAAAGAAGTCAACTATGCCACACTAAACAAAGAGCCTTTTACCTGTGCCATTATAAAAGATTGATATTACCTATGTACCATTGAAATTTTAAAAAGTTCCTCAGTACCCTTGTCTAAAGTTTCTTTTACCTATGTGCCATTTTCGTCAAATTCACCTCTAATGGACAGTGGAAAAGACGATTTTGCCCTTAGTTGTAGAGTGTATCAAAATTTCCGTTCTTTCCTCTAGTGACACTGTCGTGTTGTCTGGAACAGCTATGTGTGTGCACGTGAATATTTTCAATAAATATAATAAAATTGAATATTTTCAATAAATATAATAAAATCATAATTTTATTATATTTATTAAAAATATTCATGTGCACACACATAGCTGTTCCCCATATAAGTTGTTAAAGTGAAGGAAAAAGTAAAGTTTTGGACACACAGGCTGTTACAGTGTCACTAGAGGAAAGAATGAAAATTTTGATGTACTCTACAACTAAGGGCAAAATCGTCTTTTTTGCTGTCTGTTAGTTTTTCGCTGTCTGTTAGAGGTGAATTTGACGGAAATGG
Organism: Microstegium vimineum; assembly: GCA_022036555.1. Lineage (NCBI taxonomy): Eukaryota > Viridiplantae > Streptophyta > Magnoliopsida > Poales > Poaceae > Microstegium > Microstegium vimineum. The sequence goes on along the minus strand of CM039123.1, from coordinate 15,307,870 downwards.
CATACAGGTCAAAGATGGCACACAGGTAAACAAATCGCCCAAAAATTAAGAGCTTTGAAAGACTAAAGAAATAGCAATCAAAAGATAAATGCAAGTATAAACAGTTTTACAGCACAACCATGCAGTTAATTCCCGTAAATGAACCAATAGCTTAAGATATCTTCTAGTCCATGCTCTTTTGCTGTGCTAACGGAGTTAATGGTGATGAGTATAACTATGATGCATACCCTGGGAGTCACTGGCACCTAAGAAATCAAGATTTTAAAAAGATGTGAAGCAGGTGTAATCATTATGCACTGTTTCTTCAGGTATACTACTATTATCTTTTGGTTATTTTGTTAGATGTGAGGCTTCATAATATAATGTGGCCCCTTTGGTAAGGGAAGAGTGTTGTCCCAGGCACCTCCTCGTTATTCAGATGCAACTTTGGCATTTATCTATGTTATATTTATGAAATTATTTATAATATGGAAGTACTTTTTCAAAATGATTACACTATCATTTTATATCTTCAATCTCTATATATGCAACATAAGTATTGTTCTCTCAAATAGCTTCTTATCAGAAACTCCATTTACAACATTTAGTTTCATCTTTACTTTTAATTGGCAACCAAGTTGAAAAAAAACATTGGTAATTGTTTACTTTAAGAACCTACAGAAAGACTTATCTGGGTGCAAGGAATGTAATAATACATCTTTGTAGAAAGGTAAACAATAATTAGGTTAAAGAATTGTGGCACAGCTATATGAAAAAAAAAATAGTGCTTCAAAAAGCGCTACACGCTAGGCAGGCGGTTGGGCTGCGCCTAGTGCCTATGCAATGCTAGGCTTTTCTACTTTATGTGGGTGATTAGAATAATCCTGCTAAAAATAACTGAAATTATTATACATCCATGAGTGATATGGCTGCAGCTCATATTCCGCCATCTCTGATATGTTCCACTTTCAAGCATACATCATGCCCAAAACATCTCTACGCACAAAAAAGCCAAAACAAAACACCTAGGTGCTAAGTGAGATGATGCAGCTCCACCTAGTTCCACGGTGGAGCTAGGCACTGCCTTTTAAAATATTGGTAAAGATGCACAAATGAAACCAGCACAACATTACAACAGTATGACACAAACCATGTGTTACGGCTCAGCCGGCTAGGAAGAGGACTGAGGTGATAGGGATAGGATGTGGAGAGGGATGAGCGAGCAGGACGGCTACGTGCTGGCGGCGCCGTGATCAGCGACAATAGGATTACCGAGAACAGTAGGCTGGGCGCCCAAGGGAGACAAAGTGTCTCAATCCCAGGCTAATCTCTCCTCTTCTAATTATCCAAGCCTTATAGGCCTTGTTACAAGATGGAAACAAACTCCTAATTTTACTCTCCTGATCTAACAACCTGATCTAACAACCTCTAGTAAAGATCAAGGAAAGGCCGCGCTGGCCTGCGCGTGGGGTGCTGCCCAGCTCAGCCACCTGCCTTCCTCTTCCTCTGATAAGTCTGGCCCCACCATAACACCATGGTTCATTCACGAGACTAGATTAATTAATTAATTAATTGCATAAAGCCCATAACCTTTTGATATTTGTATTGTAATATAAAAATTCCTGAAAATTGTTTGAATAAAGAATTTATGTCACCCACATGTGATGTTCTTGTGTATCCTTAAAGATCATCAATCACTAGTTGACATTTTTTTTCTATTGCACAACTTTTGAGCTCCGAAGGGAACATATATGTTTTCCCTGCAAGCCTTCGACCTGTGCTGGTTTGCATCAAGGAAATCTACAGCAGTGAAAGCTGACAAGAGGACTGAATTAAACATTCACGGAGTCAAAATCTACAGGTAAAGGATGGCTCTTTTACCAAAATAAATGAAGGAAAAGGTCAATAGCTTCAGACCATTGCTAAACAAACAAAATCCAGATGTGGAAAATACATAATTGAAATCTAAATTTGAATCATCCAAAGTTTAAGATGCTTTGATTTTGTGATATTACCTATTTTCCCATGCCCAATGTCAACTGTACATCCTGAAATGCGCCCAACAGCATAGAGTGACAATACAGCCTGTTCAGAGGCATAAAAGCCTGAAACGTTGAACTTTTCAAACATAAGCTGCACCAATTGCTCCCGAAGAGTCTGCAGAGAGCACTAAGAGATGTGAGGACAATTATAATCAAATTCAAATGTACAAAAGAACTGGTAGAGCAATGCATTCGACACACTCAAAACATGAACAATGGCAGACAAAAAAATTAAGTACAATATATATTATTTTGCAGCTCCCATATGTCCAAAGCCTACTTAGGAGATGCATCAGACATTCAGACAATATCCAAACATGTGCTGCTATGATGCCTCCGGACCTATACTATCAGCATCTGCAAAACATCACACCAGAGAATCCCACCAGGTACCATTATTGAATAGTTTGTAGCTGGCACACAGATATACTAAACTAATGATTTGATCTTAGCTTGTTCACATTTTTTAAATTAAAATGCACACCAAATTTGACCTGGAGGCCGGACTTCAACTTTCTAGTAAGCTCTAGTGCAGATCCTATACAACACCAAGATTTGCAGTGACTTTAAACATAGGCTGCAGAAGCCACAAAAAATCAGGGCCCATCATTTCAGCTCTGGTGAAAAGGACTACCAAATTCAGTTACATAGTTCAACTATTGTTATCAACTTGCACATACTCCGTCTGTCCCATATTATGTGTCGTTTCCAATTTCCGTGCCACAAGTTTGACTCGATTGGTAGAAAATACGTGCAATATTTGTATCTCCAAATAAATTTATTAAAAACTAAGATTCAAAGATCTTTCCAATGATACTAATTATGTACCATAAATATTAATATTTTTAATATATATTTTATCAAAGTTGTTTCTCGGGAAGCGAAAGCGATAGATATTTTGGGACGGAGGGAGTAGATTAAATCCACTATGCACACACATCCCCAACATATAACAAAATGTTTGGCATCAAAGTTTAGAGTACATATGACATGCCCATCTAATTAAGAGTCGTGATTTGAGATCATGAAACTCCAAAAACAATCATGTGAAAACAAAAGATAAATGTTGGGTTACGAGTTCAAGACACAAGTCCAGAATACCCCAACATAATTAATAACTAGTATACTTATGACAAACCAAAGAAATAAGCCCCACTAGTCCATTAGTAATTCAGCACATTAGTTAGCCTAAAACAATTTGCGTCACCATTGGATACCCTAGTCGCCCCCCATCAGTAAGGCTTGAAACATGAAGCATCTCAAGTTCGCAACAAGCTCTATTCGAGCGGGAAATAAATCACCTTGGGTGTGAAGAGCGGTTCGGTGAAGAGAATCTGGCCCTCGTCCCCAATCTCCCACCCAATGTTCCTGTACAGGACGTAGTTGAGTAGGTCCTCCATGGCGTCCCAGTCCTTGACGAAGCCGCGCACCACCGGCTGCACCACCTCCTCCACCACGGCGCCGTCGGCCAGCTCCTGGTCCTCCACATCCAGCTTCATCTTCGACGGCATCACCTGCCCAGCAAAAGGCGCCACAAGAAAATAGAAGGTCAAATAACTCACAAAAAAACACAGCGCACTGAGAGGCGCCCCAGAGATCCGCGTGCTCACCAGCGGGGGCGCCTGATCGGGCGCCGCGATGCCTGCCTTGAGCAGCTTGGAGCCCGCGTCGACGACCACCGCATCCATCGCTGGCGGCGGGGCGGGAAAACCCTAGGATGCGGAGGCGAGGCGCTAGGATTCGAAGCAAGAGGTGGGTAGAACGGGGCACGAAACTACCGAGGATTTTGAAAAGAGGAAGTCGCGGGAAAGACGAGGGGGTCGCGGAGAATTGCGGAGAAGCGAGCGAAGGAGAAGGTGAGGGAGGACGAGGAATTCGACGAAGCTTGGTCCTCCTGGCCCTTGGTAGATCTTGTTGGGCACTTGGGAAGTAGGGTGAGCGCGTCTAAACGAAAAACTCGTACGCTCTCCGCCTTCACAGTACGATTGCGTAATCTCCTTCCTTACTTCCTTCCATGTTCAGCCCGTAACAAATAGCCCAAGCGGAGAGCGGGTAAAGTGAAATTTACGCATACTCTTGCGGCCACATGGCTTATCACAGCCACACAATATATATCCAAGGGTTGATATATAAACATGGGGGATGGATGGATGTGGACCCAGAAATTTAACGGTTGAGATGAATTGCATGGGAATGGATGGATGGTTAAGATAAGCCATGTGATCGTAAGGGCATGTGGCATATACTTCCTGGGTCGAAGCTACAGGCAAGTTCAACACGGGCCGGAAGAGTCTTCGACCATTTAGCTCTATCGCCCTAAAAAAAGTAGATCTTGGATCTATGACTCTTTTTTTTCTAAACTTTGTTTTATATCTCCGAAACGAACTTTCTTTTGCTATATAGTCTTCTGTCCGTTTTGGACAGCTAACGGTGTTAAGTCAGGGGTAAAAAGACCGTTTTACCACTAGTAATGTTTTTTATTTGGAGTAATATTAAGCAAATAAATTCACACATAACCACATGCAATATATATGTCTATATGCGGTTATATGTGAATTTATTTGCTTATTAATATTACTCTAAATATACAACAAATAAATAAAACTCCGCATTTTACTTTTCACTAAGGGTAAAACAATCTTTTTATCTTTAATCTAACACCGTTAGCTGTCCAAAACGGACGAAAGGCCATAGAACAAAAGAAAATCGTTTCGAGGCCCTAGAGCAAAGTTTATGAAAAAAAACCATAAACTTAAGACCCATTTTTTCCAGGGTCGTAGAACTAATTCTCCCAAAAGTATTGGGAGTGCACCCATCAACAACTTTCAGGATTTGGTTAAAAAAGGGGACTTGCTAAAATTCATGTGCCCACATGAGTTTTAGTTTTCTTTCAGAGACGAAGGTTATTGAAAATATTTATTACTAAAATTGTAATTTTAGTTTGTTATATTTTTTTTACATAATCTGTATTTTTTGTTTTGAGAATAAAAAATCGTTAACATGACAACATCTTATCTCCGTTAGCACAAAGACAAATAATAACTTATAATTGTTTCTATAGTGAGGCAAGATATAGTTAGACAAGAACAAAAATGATATATTATAATACAAAGACAAATAACAAATCATAAAAATAACAATTCACTTGTACTAGTTGGTTATATAAAAGTATTCCCTAGAATTATTTTAAAATTCAAACCCACAAAATATAGAAGTGTAAAAAAACATTTTCTATCACATCTTACCATAGGCCTAGCGATGGATTTTCTCGTGGTCTCATAGGGTTAGGATAACAAGCCAGTTTGGCTCAGCTTGTTATCTCACTAAAATAAAACATGGATATTTAACATATTCTTGTAACACATAGTGTTTATTCTACAAAAATATGTTACTAACAACAACTATAGTAACACAAAATTTATGTTCCAAACAAAATGTTACAATATGGGTAGTCTTTTGTAACACATAACTATAACATGTAGAATATGTTATGAATACATATGATGTCGTAACACAAAATAATATTATAGCCTTATAGGCAAAGTGTTCCCAACAAATATATATCCAGGTGGATCTCTAAGTCATGGGTGACTAGAACAACATGCCAAGAGTGGTGGTAGCACATTCTAACAACTAATGCAGTGACTGTGTCAAGACCCTCTGGATGTCTCTGCCCTGCAAGTGGTGAGCAAGTTTGTCCTACCAGCTACACCAAGAGTCACATACAATTCTTTCGTTATTGCTTGGGATCCGAGAGGAAGACGACATGGTGAAGGACCAAAACGGCGACCAGAGGGGGGTGAATGGGAACCTCAAATTTCTCTCGGAAATATTCGAGCCACTCTTCCTAAAAGCTATCCCAACAAGCAAACATACATGTGCGGTAAGATCATGACCCTAGAAAGGGTGGATACATTTGGTGATGACCAAAAGGTACAACGGATCTACTGAAAGCCACGAACTCGAACTAAAACTCTGAGGGGAGAGTTGTTTACTCATATAGAGAAGAAAAAGAGTCTCAACCAAAGAAACTTGGTCAACTGGTGACACAAGGTGCTTATAAATATCCGCTATGTCTATATGAACCCAACGCAACAAGCAAAACTTAATTCGGAGTCCGGACGAGCGAGAAACGGGCAAAACAGCGAATATGCAGAATACACCAGACACACTATGGTAAATATTGTAGCGCCTGGTGTTACTATTCATGCAGGTCCGGTGTACCGTAGCATCATGCATGATGCTTAGCACTGTGTTGGCACCAAGAATGGTCCACTTTTACATAACTAAAATACTGCCAACAACCTCAGGATGAAGGATAAACAGACACATTATGAGCATATTTTATCAAATAACAAGTTTCACATGTCCATGGAGTGTTTGAATGTAGGAATGAAGAAATGGAGCAAAGGAGAGCTAGTGGGAGCCACATAGGGGGTCGACCGACCACCCTATGGGCCCACCAGCTCTCCTCCCTCGGCTAGGATCCAGGAGAAGCACCTCAGAGTGATTTCCAACCTTTGGATCACTCTGTGTTTTCTCTCAACGGCTCACAAGCAAAGCACATAGATCCATGAGCCCACACCAAGGAGATAAACGTGATAACTACCGCAGGACCAACATCCAACATCTATGATAAGTGGGACCAGCACCTGGGAGACCGAGGTGGGCCAGAGCCCCCAAGGGGGGTCGGCCGACCCCCATCTGGGCCCACCAGGCCCCCACTTGGTCCCTGACCAGTGGGACCACTTCCAGGAGACCAGAGGAGGGCCCACAGGCCATGGGGGGTCGGCCGACCACCCCCTAGGTCGGTTCACCTCCCAGCAACTGCCATCCTCACTCACACATGGTGGAAATCCACGCCATTCATCCAAAGTCGGTTCTAAGGCGGTTGGATCCAAGGGTGGAGATTTGAAGCCTCCTGGATCGCTGACGTGGCGATGGAGTAGCCCCTACTCCACCTCCCACTATAAATAGAGGCTCATACCCCCCTCTTCATACATGGTGAAGAAGCCTACAAGCTCTATTCCTTAGATTGTTCTAGTAGTTAGTCTAGAGTGGGAGTTAGAGTTAAGTCGAGCTGCGCTCGGGATTTTCGGAGTCGTCTTCTGGAAAGTTTGGTATAGCTCTTGTATCTTTCCTTCTTTGTAAGACTTTATCTTATTCAATATATTACTTTTCCTCTACTTTACTTAGTATTTACTTTTAGCATTACTATACTTGTTATAGTCTTGTTATATGCTTTTCCTTATTACTAGCCTTTACATCAATAGTCTGTGATCCTTATGGCCTTTCTCGTATGCGATCATTGCCTGTTATAGGGTGCTCTGGTTATAGATCATAGTCAAAGTAGTAAGTTGTGTGTAAGCGTGGTGCTTATATATCATCTTACCCTTGGTTACCGCTTGTTGCACGAATTATTTGTGGTAGCTAGCAAGAGAGTGACAGCCTTGTCTAGTCTTTGTATTCCACCACGTATTCTTAGGCAAGTTCTTAAAAGGTAAGGCCCCCATAAAAAGAGAGCGCGGTCCGGTAGGAGTTTTGCTCTCCTACTGATCTATCCTCTCGCCTAGCATACTTGTATTGAGGAGACAAACTATAGTGTTTAGACTAATTAATTGGCTAAGTATATTGAAGTAGAGTGAATTGCACAGGAGTCCCTTTACTCTCTCGTTGTCCTCCCACCTAGCTATACTATCTAGTTATCTCTAAGTTATCATTTACCTTGGCTTATTCATTCATCACCCTTCCTATCACATATATCGTTTACCCCCTTATACTAGTTGGTACTAAGTTGAGGTGCTCTCCAAGATCTCTCTAATTATCATTTCTAGCCCAGCTTTCCCTTGGGAAAATATAAATTATGATACCTTGGAATACTCCTAGGTGAAGTGCTATAACGGTATAATCTGTGCGCTTGCGGATTTATCCAATAGTCATAAGAAATACCAACAAGCATTTCTGGTGCCGTTGCCGGGGAAAGCATAGCCTAGAAATTTTAATTAGATTGAATCCAGAGATTCTCATTAACTTAGCTATCAATTAGTCATAGGGGCTTACCCATGTCTGTGTCTTCCTTTCTTGTGAAGCCAGACAGTTTATGAGCGGTTTCCAACTGTCGGGAAACTATCTAGAAGATCCCGAGCAGCTGTTGAGGAGGACTAGACGTCGTCAAGTTCCACCTTAGAGGTTCATCTCGACCTTGAATCCGTTCGAGGAAGGAGGCTCTACACCACCACTCAATGAAGCTATGGCTCAGAAGGCGATCTCTGACTTCTCGGCTCCGTCAGCTACCCACGTAGCTCAGGGTCCCGAGGTCAACTTCGGGGATGCCACCTTCAAGCTGAAGTCCGCCTTGATCCACATGGTGCAGGCCAATCTATTTTGCGGGAAGCCCCATGAGGATGCCAATGCTCATCTCCAACACTTCATGGAGTTGTGTGGCACCTTTACTATCAAGGGAGTGACGTCTGACGCCATTCGCCTTTGTCTTTTCCCATTCTCGTTATTGGGGAAGGCGAAACAATGGTTTTACGCCCACAAAGAAGAAGCCACTACATGGGAGAGGTGTGCTAAGGCATTCCTCAAGAAGTTCTTCCTGACAGGCAAAACCAATGCCCTTCGCGGAAAGATTTCGAGCTTCCAACAATAGTCTGATGAGACGATTCCCGAAGCATGGGAACGTCTTCAAGAGTACATTCGTGTCTGTCCTCATCATGGGATAGACGACTGGCTCTTGATTCAAGGATTCTACCACGAGCTGTCTAGCATGGCCCGTAGTCACCTTGATGCTGCCGCTGGAGGGGCATTCCTCCAACACACAGTGAGGAATGCCAAGGACCTCATCGAGAAAATGGTGATCAATCAAGGATGGGGTGAGGAACGTCTCCAGCCCAAGAGGACAGGTATGCACACCGTCAATGAGGTGGATATGCTCTCTGCCAAGATGGACCTCCTAATGAAGAAGATAGAAGAAAGTTCCAAGAAGGAACGAGAGGCCATCTACCCCATCGCCGCCGCACAAGCTATTGAAGCCGATCCATGGAGCGAGGTGTGCGGAGGAAATGATCACTCGGGCAACAACTGCCCCAAGACATCGAAGGAGGACGTGAACTTCATCAGCAACAATAGCAACAACAACGGGTATCGACCCCAACAACAAGGAAACTGGAATTCACGCCCCTTCTACCAAGGTAATGGAGGTAATAGAAATTACAATAATTACAATTCTTACAATAACCAGCCTTCATTGAAAGATCTTGTTCTTGGTCAATCTAAAATTAATGATGGTATAAATAAAAAGATGATTGCTAATGATAAAGTTCTTGAAACTCTTGGTGAAAAAATGGATAGCTTTGCCACTGCTATGAAAAATCAATTGAGTTTTAATAAAATGCTAGAAACACAATTAGCTCAATTAGCAGCAGCTATGCCATCTATAGAACAAGGTAAGATTCCTGGGAAACCAAAGGATTCAATTGAGCATGTGAATATGGTCACAACGAGGTTCGGTAAGCCTCCACTTCGCTCCTATTGGGGCTATCTTCTCGATCCGCCCTTCATCATGAATCTTGAAGAGGGGGGAACCGCAGACCTCAAGCAAGAAGACTAGGGGAAGGAAACCTAGGAAATGGGTGGAGGAGGCGAGGATGAGGGATACTCCTTCATCCTTATTTAACGGGGTCTATTGGTACGAGGGGGCATGTGCCTTCACTGTTGGCATGGGTCGCAGTAGTCCCTTTCTAGGAAGAGGGCGGGACAGAGGATGCACCGAGGGATCGATTCTCCTAGGTCGGGCGAGACAGAGAATTCCTCCCGAGAAGGTTGATCCTTCCTGGGAGGGTCGGGCGAGACGAGGAATGCTCCCGAGAAGGTCGGTCCCTCTCAGGATGGTGGGGCAAGAGAATTCCTCTTTAGGAAGTTCAGTCCTTACCAAACAGGTCGGGGGTCGGTCCTTCTCTGGAGAGAAGGTCATACTTCTAGGGGAGGTCGATGAGGTCAGCCTTCAGAAGAAGGTTGACCCTTTCCCAAGGGTCAGGCAAGACGGAGTATGACCCAAGGGTCGGGTGACACGGAGAGCTCGAGGGTATCAGTCCTCCTCAACGAGGTCGAGGGAGATGTAGAATCCCCAAGGTCAGGCGAAGACGGAGAATGCTCCCCCGAAAAGGGTTGGGCCTTCCTAGAGTCAGACGAGATATGGAATTCCCCGAGGGTCAGGTGAGACGGAGGATGTCCGTGAGGAGATCGGTCCTTCCCCAGAGGGTTAGGCGAGATAGAGGATGCTCATGAGGGGATTGGTCCTTCCCTGAGGGGTTGACCCTCCTTCCCAAGATGGTCAGGTGAGATAGAGGATGCCCCCGAGAAGGGTCAACTCTTCCTCGGAGGGTTGAGTGAGACCCCCCCTGAGAAGGTCCGTCCTTCCCAAGGTCAGGCGATGATCCCCTCCCGGGAGGTCAAGCAAGGTGGAGAATGCTCCCCGAGAAGGTCGGTCCTTCCCGAGTGGTTGGCGAATCAAACTATGCCTTCTTTGGGGTCGGCTTAATGGGCTTTGGCCTCGTTTACTCAGTTGGGCTTTGTCTGGTTGATTGTGACTTAGGAGGGCCTTTGGTACTCTAGTATTTTGGGCCTGGACACATAGCTTCGATTCTAGATCAAGTCGCGAGGAGGCTCGGTAAACCCGTGTACTTCTCTCTTATATAACAATATTATTCAACTAGTTTATCTTTTGTTCTTTTAGTTCATCTTTGTTCTTCTAGTTCTCGTTCTAGTTGATCTTATTGTTCTAGATATGTCTACATGCTTAATAGTTTATGTGTTCTTAGTTATAATGTTCAACGTTGTTTGTATTTCTTATGACTATTGGATAAATTTGCAAGCGCACAGATTATACCGTTGTAGCACTTCACCTAGGAGTATTCCAAGGTATCATAATTTATATTTTCCCAAGGGAAAGCGGAGCTAGAAATGATAATTAGAGAGAGATCCTAGAGAGCACCTCAACTTAGTACAACCTAGTATAGGGGGGTAATCGAATAATGTGATAGGAAGGTGATAGATGAACAAGCCAAGGTAAAAGATAACTTAAAGATAACTAGTTAGTATAGCTAGGTGGGAGGACAACGAGAGAGATTAGGACTCCTATGTAATTCACTCTACTTCAATATACTTAGCCAATTAATTAGTCTAAACACTATAGTTTTTCTCCTCAATACAAGTATGCTAGGCGAGAGGATAGATCAGTAGGAGGGCAAAACTCCTACCGGACCGCGCTCTCTTTTTTTGGGGGCCTTACCTTTTAAGAACTTGTCTAAAAACACGTGGTGGAATACAAAGACTAGACAAGGCTGTCACTCTCTTGCTAGCTAGCACAAACAATCTGTGCAACAAGCGGTAACCAAGGATAAGATGATGTATAAGCACCACACTTACACACAACTTACTACTTTGATTGTGATCTACAACCAGAGCACCCTATGACAGGCAATGATCGCATACGGGAAAGGCCACAAGGATCATAGACTATTGATGTAAAGGCTAGTAATAAGCAAAAGTATATAACAAGACTATAACAAGTATAGTAATGTTCAAAGTAAAGACTAAGTAAAGTAGAGAAAAAGTAATATATTGAATAAAGTAAAGTCTTACAAACAAGGAAAGATACAAGAGCTATACCAGACTTTCTAAAAGACGACTCCAGAAATTCCGAGCACAGCTCGACTCAACTCTAACTCCCACTCTAGACTAACTACTAGAAGATCTAAGCAATTGAGCTTGTAGGCTTCTTCACCATGAATGAAGAGGGGGGGGGGGTGTGAGCCTCTATTTATTGTGGGAGGTGGAGTAGGGGCTACTCCACCACCACGTCATCAATCCAGGAGGCTTCACTTTTGGTCCCTTGGATCCACCGCCTCTAAACCGACTTGGAATGGAGGGTTTGGATTTCCATCATGTGTTAAATGCGTGAGGGAGTCACCAGGCGCAACAGGGAGCATAGGGGTATCGGCCGATCCCCCTATGACAGGTGGGCCCTACCCAGAGCTTCTAGAAGCTGTCCCCACTGGTCAGGGACCAAGTGGGGGGTGGTAGCCCCCATTGGGGTATCGACCGACCCCCCTAGGGGCCTTGGGCCCACCACCTTCTTCTAGAAGGTGGTCCCACTTGTCATGGGGCTTGGTTGATCTTTGTGAAGTGTTTGTCACACTGATTCTCTTGATGTGGGCCCATAGATCCTTGTGCACTTGATCTAGAGCATTGAATGAAAGCACAGGTTGCATCTAAGGGATGGAATGGCTTTGTCATGGATCCTGCTGGCTTGGGTAGCCAGGAGGGTCCATATGAGTATCGACCGATCATGTTTTGGCTCCTTTGGAGCCAGGATTTCTTGTGGGAGCTTCTGAACATGTCAAGAGTCTCATGATATGGATGTTCTGGAGTTTGGCTCAAATCACACATTAGGAGATATGCAAAATGAGCTTCCAGCATTGCTGATTGGCCTAAAATGTTATTCCCTGCAAAACAAAGTCTTCCAAATACATATGGAACTTATTAGTGGTAAACATGTTCATGTAATGTTGTTCTATCCTTGATTCCGAGGTTGTTGACAATATATTGGATATGTAAAAGTATGTCATTCTTGGTGTCAACAAGCGTCTACTTTGATCATATATTTAGCATAGATAGATTATATTCATGTTTATAATCATGTTCATATAGCGCTCATTCATTAGATTGATGGATGGGTGATAGACATAGTGTAAGCATGGTACTTAAACCTTGTTTATCTATGAATGTGCCCTATGTTTCGGGCCATGTGGTAGATCATGGGTGTGACATTCCCATTGAGTCCTGTGTAGTCCACTCCCCAAATATCGGCCTAACATAGCTTATAGTCATGGGTTACGGTTCTTCTATGTTTTTAGCCTATCTTAGTATTGTCTCTTGAATAATATAGACATAAATATATTTTAACTATGATTGTTAGATGTAATTGTACTAATTAAAGTAGTCTATGACTTATAATTAGAATGACATAGGTGTTAGTCTTTAATCTTCTATTCTTCTCGATGCTAACGCTATGGATTGAAGTGCTCTAAGATTTATCCTGAACATATCTTTATCATTTATATATATTATCTTTATTATGAGATTGATGCCCTGTTATGAGTAATGATCTAGTGCAACTCTTATCACATGTGTGTAAAAGTTATAGCTGCTACCTTTATTATCATCTTAGATCCTTTCCAGTGATAAATTATAAATAACGATATCTAGAACATTCCCGTGTGAAATGCTACAACGGGTGTATTTTATCTGTGCGCTTAGCGATAACCTTTGTTCTATATCTTTTGAGTAAGCGTCATGATTACAAGGACAACCACGTCTCTGGTGTCATGTTAGGGATGACAACTTAACTTAAGTGATGCTAGTATGTGTGACCCTATATTTCTGGTGTTATTGTCGGGACCTTCGTCCTTGGTGATGACGTTAAGAAATATGAACAAGCATTTCTGGCATCGTTGTCGGGGACCTCCGTCTTTAGTGATGACGTTAAGAAATGTCAACAAGCGCCTGCGCTTGCGCTTGTCGGAGCCGAGGACAGGGTCGCGCCCACGCCCACCCGGAGTCGATGCCGCTAGCCTCCGCGCTCGCCGTCAGTTCCAGTCACCGCTGCGCTCGCCGCGGTGGGGCTCAGCTCGGCTATACTCTGCTCGATCAAAGTAGTCAAGGAGCTGCGGCTGAAGGGGGCAAGAAGGATTCGACAGGGGTCGGGAAAGATTGGGCAGAGGTGCGGGATCGATAGCATGAAATTTTCCTCCTCAACGCAAGTGTCGTCCAGTTACCGATGGCTTGGAAACCGCGTCCAAACATTTCATCCCCATGAAACGATTTCCTTCTCTGTCCTGCTCAAAACATGTAAAGATTCTACTTTTTGTTGATGTGTCACCCTATTTAACGTGCATACAACTCCAATAACATCGACATTAACACTAGCACAAAGAGAAGACTCGTTGAAGTTGGAGCATATGTCGTGCAGGCGCGAGTGATGGCGGATCCTTATGGCAGAGATTATTGAGTCGTTTTCTGAAGCACACACCCCTTTCGGTCGCTCAAAATACTCCCTCCATCTCAAATTATAAGACATTTCAAGAATCTTGAAGAGTCAAATATTTCATGTTTAACCAATATGTTGACACAAAAAGCGTTAGGATCTGCGAACACCTCAGGCTTATACCCGAAATTCGATATCCGGAGGCGTGCCGGTCGATTTGACCAGTTAATCGACAAGGACGATAACTAGAACAAGATTCAATCAAGACAACGACGATGCGCCTGGATGCCAAGATTGGAGCTTGATCAGGATAACTAGAGCAGAGCTGAACGAGACAACAGCGATGCGCCCGGATGTCAAAGCTTAGAGATACTCCCACGCGGAACATACAAGGATTTGACGAAGATCAAGGTGATGCAGCCCGTCGAAGCTTGAAGAACTCGTTGATAAGCTAATACTAATGCAATAAAGGATAAATTGCGATAAAAGTAGAATAAGAGTAAATTGATTTGATTGATATTGGATTGATCTTTTACACGCAACTCTTGGGCACATATTTATACTCCCGCATGGAGAGTTGTATAGAGACACGACCCGTAGCTTTCCTAAAACAAACTCCTAATTTTAAGGAAACTGACTCGCGCAGGAGTGGGATCTAAAATAACAATATTATTTTCCTAAACAAACACACCTATTTTAAAGGAAAACAAACGACTCATGCAAGAGTCGGATTCAAACTGTTATAATAATACTGGTATAAAATCACCAGTTTCCTTATGTCTTTCCTTCGATGAAAACTTTCCCTCGGCAGACCCCTTCAATCCGCGACCTCTTTCTTTGGCCACCGGTAATCCTCTGCTGACATCAAGCGCTAAGTCACCCTGTACTCATCGGCACCCCATGTCCATCGGCATCGGCAATACTTCCCGATCAGCAACCTTGTACTGGTAACCTATCTTCACCAATCAATCCCTATCAGCAATCGGTATCAGCAACATCAGCAATCGGCTTCTATAGTTCTGGCGACAGCCATTCAACTCCTATCGGCAACATCCGAAACCTCCAGCTTCCATCGGCAACCCACTTAGTCTTCTCACAGCACACTCCCATCGGCAACACTGACTCATGACTTCCTGATGCCGATGGAAAAGGGCTGCCGATCGACACAAGCCTTAGCTCATTTGACACGTGCCGAAAAACGGTGTCAACACATGCCCCCCAGTTTCGGAGTGTATAATACTTTACGCGCCGAAATTCCCTCTACTGTAGCCGTTAGCTTCGAGATAACTGCACAACTTCCTCGATCTCCACACGCGGAACCGCAATTTATTAATAAAATCTCTCGATTATAGCACAAACAGTTACAAATCTGACAATATCTCCTTGATTATCGCACACATCCATCGCAGGTCTCTCCACATTCCTACACAACGTGAACCGAAATCCCAAAATACCCCTGAGTAAGCTTATAAAAGTTACCAGGATCCAATCTACCTTTTTACCCTGAGTCCACTTTCACTTTCACATCTGCCTTCGTCTTCAACCTCCGGCAGCGCCTCCGAAGAACCCCTGTTCGAGCTCGAGCGACAGTTCCTCCTTCAAGCCAAGCACAATCCGCAAGAACTCCATAGCTCCAATGGCGATCCAAGTTGACATCCCTAAGGTAAATCCACTTTCCTTCTCATCCAATCTTCCGCTAATCCCTTTCCCGTATGAATCCATAATCTTCCCCTTTCCTTCCTTGATTCTTTCCTTTCTTTTCTTTTCGAACCCTAGGAACTGTACAACAAGGTAGTGATCTCTCTTGAGCAGTCCAGCTTCACCTATTTGGGTCCAATGGGGAATCCGGATCCTAGTTACATGATCAACGTAGAAACCAATCGGATTCCATTCAGATCTGAATGCTTCGGTTTAGGATTATGGAAGGACGCTTTCCAGTCATGGCCTAAGCCTACCAAGGGGTGGAAGAACTAGTACCTTAGGGTTGTCAGAACACAGCAAGTCTACTGGTCAGAGCACAATCTGGATCAGTGCATCAGGCTCTCCATTGCCGATATGGAGAAGAACGAGAACATGGTGATGGCGGCCTCTTACTTCTGGTCTGACACCATGAACGCCTTCCTATTCCAACACAGACCAGCCACCCCTACCCTTGCCGATGTCCATATGTTGACCGGCCTGGACATCTCTTCTACTGATACCTTTACTCTGTTCAACAGGAAAGCCGAGTACAAAGTGAACACTCGGAATATCGGCGGCTGGACCGGCTATATCCAGGAGTATCAGAAGACCGGATTGGTAAACCAGAGGGAGCATGCCATTTTCCTGAACATGTGGCTGGAGAAATTTATTTTCTGTGGCAAAACTGTCGGACCGACCACAATGTACCTCCCAGCAGCAGAGCTCTTAGCCGATGGGACAAGACTCCCTCTCGGCCGATACCTTCTTGGAGCAGTGTACCGCCTTCTACACCAAGTGTCCAAGAAGCTGTTGTTAGGTGAGCCCATCGGCAACCTTGGAGGCCCCTGGTGGTTCGTAAACATGTGGTTAAATGCACACATGTACAAAGCCCTCCAGTTTGACTTATTTGCTCAGCAATTCCCAAGAGACATATCGGAAAATCACAAGTACAGGGATGATGAATCGGCAACCCATTCTCCACTCAACTTCGGAGAGGCCATCATAGTGCTGCCAGGGACCGATGCTGATGCAGAGCAATTTGGCTTGTTCTTCCAGAAATTTTACAACGGAATCCCTGCTTCGGAACGGCTCTGGTGGCCATATGTTGATGAGAACAATCAATTTCCGCTGCTGTTCAATCTTACCGATGGGAATGTGCCCCAGAATCAAACAATCATGAAGGCCAACATCGTGCCCCGGGCCATCCCAGTCAATATCTTCGGAACTGGGAAGAATGCCCCTCCATCCTTTGAGTTCTACTACCCATCGGCAGCGGCAAGACAACTGGCATTTGGCCAACTGCCGATCAAGCTTTGCTACTCCAAGGTGGTAAAGCCCAGGTAGACTATCTCCAGCGCTATAGACTGGAACAAAGTCGTCAATCTTCCTCCTAATGCCGATATGTCAGACATTGATCTGTCTTCCTGGTCACCAACCTCCTTCATCACGAATGAGTATAAGTTCTGGTGGCAAGAATGGAGATATCAATTGTTCGCCAAGTCATCACACTACTATCGGAACATAATCGACGTCAATCACGTCATTCCCGATGATGCAGTAAGTTTTTCATTCCGATGCATTCCTCATTACTTTACTTTTATCATCGGCATCTGACCCCTTTATGCTTAACAGGTCGACGACCCGATTCCTAAGATGAGCAGGAGTGGCAAGCCTTTTAATCTCCGGATGATGAACCCTATATCACTCATCGGCAATAATGCCCCCACGCTAGCTGCCTTCACCCCTCAGAAGGTACCCAAACCGACGCCTGCAAAAACCAAGGCTACATCGACTGCTGCTGCCGCCTTGACGCGGGTTTTTGCAGTAAACTCATCTTCACTCATACCGATCATATACTGTTTCATCGGTAACAGTTTACTTTGTATAACTTGCACTAAATATTTTCAGGCTATGAGGTCATCGGCAGCTACTTCAAACACTCAAGCATTTCCAAGTCCTGCTACCGATGCCCCCCAGGCTTCATCGAAACGGGCTGGCCCCTCCACTGCCGAACCAAGGAAGAAAAGGCGCCTGAGATTGACCACCCCATCCTCGCCATCGACTCCAATCACATCACCAACTGCCGATGCGCCAACGGCAGGACCGTCATCGGTTCCAATCCCTGATCATCCATTAGACGACATCCTTGATCAGGAGACAACTCCACTTGCTGCAACAGCGGAGGCGACATCGGCATCGGCGCCTTCACCAACCGAAATTCCCGATGAAAGAACAGTGTCGCCACCAGAGGAGCCTGCCACCACAGCAGAAGCAACACCAGCGACAACGCCACCAGCACCAACGGCATCAACTGCTCCCCCAGCAGAAGCTCACTCATCGGCAACTGTTGTCGATCTCCAGGACGAAGCTGGACCATCCAACATACCAAGTCCTCGGCAAGAAATTCGCTTCAATATGGTAAGTCGGTCACCTAAAATCTGTAACATAATTGGCATATCATAACTTCTTCTTTTTTTAGGCCCAAGATTCCCCAGACAGCCTATTTTCCTTCGACCTCAACCTCCAGGGCGAGGATGAACACCAAGAAGGCCCTGCTCGAGCAGACAGCCTATTCTCCTTCGCCATCAACATTCCCGATGAGGATGAGGACGAAGAAAGCTCTGCTCCAGCTCTATCGGCAGAGGTCAAATCCAAACTCGAAGCACTGCTTTTCTTGCTGCAACAAGATACTTCCCAGCTCGTTCAGGATTCAACTGCAGCAAGGGCAGCTTTCAAAGATATCCAAGGCCAACTACCTGCCGATGCAGAAGAGATCCTCCTCCAAGCAGCCTTCCTTGAGAGTCGCCGACTTCAATACCAACGGGTCTCAAGCCGTATTGCCAACAGGAATGCTCAATCTAAACTTACGGAAGAAATGCTTACGTTTAAGCAAATTGCCAATGAGAAGCACAAGAGCATCAGCCAAGTGGAAGCTTCCAGCACTGATCTTGAACAGGAATTCATCCAATTATCGGCAAGAAAGGAAGAGCTGCAAGCTGAGCTAAGAAAGGTTGAAGAAGCCTTGAATGCAGTCAGCCAGAAGAGAGCCCAACTTCCCGATACCATCAAAGCTCTACGTCAAGAGAGGGACAACAATGCCCGACAAGCCATCGCTCTAAAGAAGAAGATCAAGTCGGTTGGAGGATTTGCCGATGAGGATGCTAGGGAGATGGAAGAGATAGAACAAATTTGCCTGCGTGCGATATCAGTTATCCAATCCCTGTTGTAACTTGTTAAATTCCATCACATCGACAAATGTAATCAGTAATACTTGATTTTGGCTTTGTAATATAGCGTCAGCACGCTTTTACTGATGTTTATATAATTTTCCTTTCATCGGCATTCAACTAAGCACTATGCATCTACCCAAATACTAGGGTAATATTTCTTTAAGTATTTACCGTTGATTGCTCTAGAGAATGCAACTCCTTCGAGAGTTTCCAAAATATAGGCATTACCAGGAGCAGACTGTTTTATCCGATAAGGACCTTCCCAATTAGGAGACCATTTTCCAAACTTAGAACTCTTAGTCCCAATCGGTAAAATCAACTTCCAAACCAAATCGCCATCAGAAAATTCCTTTACCTTCACTTTCTTGTCATACCATCTGGCAACCCTTTTCTTATTCCCCTCAATGCTGATCAATGCCCTCAACCGATGACTTGCTAAATCCTCTAACTCATCTTTCATCAGAGTAGCATAATCATCGGCCGTCAATTGATCTTGAAAAGATAATCACCTAGAGCCAGTTTTAATTTCCCACGGTAGGACAGCATCGTGTCCATAGACCAACTGATACGACGAGACTTTGGTTGCACCATGACAAGCCATCCGATATGACCATAAGGCTTCATTTAACACCACATGCCACCTTCTAGGGTTCTCTTCAATCTTGCGTTTGATAAGTTTAATAACTCCCTTATTAGTTGCTTCAGCCTGACCGTTGGCTTGAGCATAATAAGGAGATGAGTTTGACACCTTGAACCCCATACTAGCATCAAACTCATCAAACTCTCCCGATGTGAACATGGTTCCTTGATCGGTAGTAATAGTTTGAGGAATACCGAATCGGTAAACAATGTGTTCTTTAACAAAATCCACCATGTTTGCCGATGTCACCTTCTTCAAAGGAATTGCTTCAACCCACTTAGTGAAGTAATCGGTAGCAACAAGTATAAACTTATGTCCCTTACTTGATGGTGGATAAATCTGGCCAATGAGATCAATAGCCCATCCTCTAAACGACCAAGGCTTGATTATAGGATTCATTGCCGATGCAGGTGCCCTCTGTATGTTACCAATATTCTGACAATCTTGGCACCCTTTGAAGTAGTTGAAGCAATCTTCAAGGATTGTCGGCCAATAATATCCATTCCGCCTAATCATCCACTTCATCTTGAATGCAGACTGATGTGCTCCACACACACCTTCATGGATTTCACCCATCAACTCTTTTGATTCCTCTTTATTAAGGCATCTGAGCAAAACTCCATCAATCGTCCGATAATACAATTCATTGTCAAGGAGCACATACTTAGTGGCTTGGAATCTTAGACGCCTTTCAACTTTCTTGGACGGATCTCTTAAGTAATCGGCAATTTCTTTTCTCCAGTCATCGGCAACCATTACCGATGTCATGACTTCTTGAATCGGCTGATATCCTGAAGCAGCCTGTGCTAACCGATTGGCCTCTTCGTTATGCAATCTAGGAATATGCTCAAGGCGGTACTCTTTGAATTCTTTTAATAACTGCAGACACCTTTCATGGGCTGTAATTAAATCTTCACTTCAACATTCATACGTCCCAATCAACTGGTTGATCACCAACATAGAATCACCGAAGACTTCAACAACATCGGCATGTACTTCCCTAAGTAATTCCAACCCCTTCAGTAAAGTCTGGTACTCAGCCTGATTGTTTGTCGAAGTAGCAACAATCGGCAACGAAATTTCATACTTCCGTCCTCCGGGTGAAATTAAGAGAATACCGATACCTGCTCCGTCCTTGCACGTAGACCCATCAAAGAATAAAGTCCAAGGAGCAATCTCCATAGAGCCTACCACATTGCAATGCCGAGTAATAAAATCGGCCATTACCTGACCCTTAACAGCCTTAGCCGATTCATACCTTAGATCAAATTCTGAAAGTGCCAAAATCCACTTACCGATTCGTCCACTTAATATCGGCATTGACAACATGTACTTAACTACATTATCTTTGCAGATAATAGTGCATTCAACCGATAACAAATAATGCCTCAATTTTGTGCAAGAGAAATACAAACATAGACATAATTTCTCTATGGCCGAATACCTGGTTTCAGCATCCACCAACCTTCTGCTCAGATAATATATCACACGTTCCTTCCCTTCAAATTCTTGAATTAAAGCCGATCCAATAACACTATCATCGGCAGACAAATACAATCTGAAAGGCTTCCCATGCTGAGGTGGAACCAAGACTGGAGGATTTATCAGATAGCTTTTGATCGCCTCTAAGGCTAACTGTTGTTCTTCTTTCCATGTAAACTCTTGATCGGCCTTCAGCTTTAACAATGGGCTAAAAGATTTAATCTTACCAGATAAGTTAGATATAAATCTTCTAATGAAATTAATCTTGCCGATCAAGGATTGCAGCCCAGTCTTGTTTGTAGGAGCAACCACTTTGTTAATTGCATCAATAGATTTTCTGCCGATCTCGATGCCTCTTTGATGCACCATAAAGCCTAGAAATTGTCCCGCCGATACACCAAATGCACACTTATTAGGATTCATCTTCAACCCATGCTCCCTCGTGCACTCCAATATTTTTCGCAAATCGGCAAGATGTTTCCCGAAATCTCCAGACTTAACTACCACATCATCAATGTAGATTTCAACTATCGTGCCGATGTACTTATGAAAGATGAAATTCATTGCTCTCTGATAAGTAGCACCGACATTCTTTAAGCCAAAAGCCATGACAACCCACTCAAATAAACCGACGTGACCTGGACATCTGAAAGCAGTCTTGGATATGTCTTCTTCAGCCATGAATATTTGATTGTATCCAGCATTGCCATCCATTAAACTAATGACTTGATGTCCGGCAGCAGCATCAATCAACAGATCGGCAACGGGCATCGGGTAGCCATCCATCGGCGTAGCCTTGTTAAGATTCCTGAAATCAATACAAACACGAAGTTTTCCATTTTTTTTGTAAACAGGAACCACATTAGATATCCATTCGGCATATCAGCATTGCCGAATAAATCCAGCTTCGATTAACTTTGTAATCTCAGCCTTGATGTCGGGTAGAATAGTAGGATTGCATCGGCGCACAGGTTGCTGATGTGGTTGGAAACCAGACTTGATGGGTAACCGATGTTCAACTATTGATCGGTCTAAACCAGGCATCTCTGTATAATCCCAAGCAAAACAATCTTTATTTTCTTTTAATAAATCAGTTAACTGCTGTTTACATTGGGAATCTAATTTAGCACTAATAAAAGTAGGCCTAGGTCTACTACCATCGCCGATGTCGATCTCAAGTAAATCATCGGCGGATGTGAAACCCTGTCCCAGTTTTCCATCATCAGTGAACCGATCCATTAAAACTCTTCTTCAGGACCAACTGCTTGGATCGGTGTAATACGGTAATCGGCAACTCTGAGGAACTCTTTATCCCAAGCTTCACCAGATATGCACCTGGTCTGCTCATAAGTTTCCGATTCTGCCGACGCAACAGTAGTTGGGGCTTCACTTCGGACGACTTCAATTCTGTCCCCGATCCACTATATAAGGCTTTGATGCATAGTGGAGGGAATACAACAATTAGCGTGGATCCAATCCCTCCCTAGGAGCAAGTTATAAGTGCCTTTGCCACTGATTACAAAAATGTTGTCGGCAAAGTTTTGCTGCCGATGGTCAATTCGACACATACGGCTCCCATAGTCGTCGACACATTGCCTTCGAAGTCCTTGAGCTTCATGTCGGTCTTGACTATGTCCTGATCACCTTTCCCAAGCTTCCTGAACACGGCATACGACATTATGTTTATTGATGCCCCACCATCCACTAGCATCTTTGTCATAGGTTGTCCATCTACTTTGCCCTTAACGAACAGAGCCCTCAGGTGCTGCCTCTCATCATCGACAGGCTTCTCAAAGACGGCTGTCATTGGATCCAGCACCAATTGCGCCATCTCAGCAGTCTCCTCATCATCGCTGACAGGTGCCATGAACTCCATCGGCAACATGACGACCATATTGATCTCTGCCGATGGATCCCTATCCTTGCGCTTTGGTCTCCACTGCTTTTCCCTTGAGGGTTCTTCATTGTCATACAGGTCATTGCGGCGTTCGCGCTGAATCCTCCTTTTCTGAGTCTTTGTCAGACCCTTGGGGCACCACTGAGGAAGCTTGGTTTTCCAGACAGGCTGGTGCTGCTTTCCACTGCTTGCATCGGTACTTCTTCCGATGTTGGGATCTCTGGAGAATATTTCTTCGTCAGGCACTCTTGCATTGGCTATCTCCTCCAGCTCCTCTTGATCCACACGCCTGCTAAGTCTGTTATGGGCACTAAGCTTGCCCCCCAATCGGTCATGCGCCGACCTCTTCTCTCTGAGCGGCTCAGCGTACCTGGACGCCCGATCAAAACAAGGTTTCTTACCTGACCGATCGGCGGTGTAGTACCCATTGCATTCGGGACAATTATCAGCAGTAGGCAACTTGATGCCTTCTTCCCAACAGTGAACGAAGAAGGGGCACTTCCAGTGGTCCTTATGTCGAAGCCATTTTTGGCGCTCCTCTTCTTCTTGCCGATATCGCTCTTCACATGATTGTCGATAGTCTCGCCTTGGCTTCTTATGCGTGATTATAACACCAGGAGCCCTGTTGGCACTGCTACCTTCATCGGCAACCTTTTTGCCCTTTCTGTCATCGGCAAACCTCCTTTCATCACGCTCAGTCACTTGATGTTTAGGATCTACCGATGCCCTCTTCTTGGCAGCTTCCGATGTCAGCACTTTGGTTTTTCCACTAGTTTCCACCATATTGTTTGGAAACGGGTGCTGATCAATCTTCATCGGTTTCTGGACTTTAGAATTTTCGAATTTGATGCGTCCAGATTCAATCTCTGACTGCAACTGCTGCCTGAATACCTTGCAGTCATTGGTACTGTGCGAAGTTGCATTATGCCACTTGCAGTACCTGATCTTCTTGAGCTCTTTGGCCGATGGAATTACTTGGTTGGGTGCCAACTTGATTCACCCTTCTTAAAGTAACAAGTCAAACATCCTATCGGCCTTGGTGATGTCAAAGGTGAACCTTTCAGCTTCTTTCTGGCCGAACGGACAAGACACAGACTTCTTATCCTTCACCCATTCGGCCGCATCGATGCTCAGCTCCTCATCTGACCCAGAATCTTCTTCTTGCCCGATGAAGGTCACCTTTTTGTTCCAAGTCTTCCTAGGTTCAAAGGTTTTGATATCTTGATCGGCAACCCTTTGCACGAGATGACTTAGACTTTCAAATTCTTGAGACGCGTACTTGTCCTTGATGTGCGACAGTAATCCTTGGAAGGCCAAATCTGCCAGTTGTCGATCATCAAGTACCAGGCTGTAGCACTTGTTCTTCACGTCCCGCAGCCTTTGAACAAAGCTTTCTACCGATTCATCGTTGCGTTGCCTCAGTTTGACCAGATCGGTAAGCTTCTTTTCATGTATGCAAGCGAAGAAGTATTTGTGAAATTGTCTCTCTAGATCGGCCCATGTGATCACGGAGTTTGGAGGCAATGATATAAACCATGTGAATGCCGATCCGGACAATGATGAAGAAAACAATCTCACCCTGAGTTCCTCCCTGCTGGCAGCTTCCCCGCACTGAATAATGAAGCGATTAATATGCTCCATCGTTGATGTGTCATCTTGGCCGGAGAACTTGGTAAAATCAGGCACTTTGTACCGATTTGGGAGAGGAATCAAGTCATATGCTGGAGGATACGGAGTCCGATAAGAATATGTATTAACTTTGGGTTTAATGCCGAATTATTCTTTCATAATTTCGGCGATCTTATCGGTCCAATATGCATCCTACTCTTGCCGACTCATTGACTGGTTGTTGACTGGTGGAGCCGGCTGATGCGCTTCTTGAAGATGATGCGGAGTACTCACGGGCGCAGCACCAGTCATCTGAACACCATGCATCGGTTGATTTACCGATGGATAATTTTGCACACTTAGCAAATTAGGTTGAATCATAGTATTCATCGGCTGCTGTACCGATGGTCCGCTCTGAGTGTTTGCTGGGCCTCCATAATGATACATTGACACGCCAGGCTGTTCAGCTGGCGGTTGGTTAGCCCATCTAGGAGTATAGATCATCGGCATATGATTTACCGATGGCTGATAGCTAACTGGAGCGTGTGGCTCTTGTATCCTGGAGCAATCAATCATCAGATTACCTTGGGGAACTAGCACTCCGGCTTGAGGATTCGCTACCAGAGGTTGGCTGCCAGCTGCTATAACATGTTGTATCGACACAGAGTTCGCCGATGGTGGCATCAGAGGTATTTTAGGAATCACTTGAAACTCTTCTGATGGCACCTGTACAATCGGAGAGGGCGCAGAGTAATGCATCATAGGGGCCACCGGCTGTGATTGCATTGCCGATGCCATAGAACCCTTCCAAGCTGAGCTATTTCCCTATACCAGATTAGAACCAGCATATAGATTTGGAGGCATACCGTATCCCCACCAGTTAGTGGGAGCTGATTGACTCTAGACAACAGGTCCTGAAATTGCCGACGCCACTGGATCTGTATGGAGCTTGATGACGCTGTCAGGGCTCGACCTTGGTGGTGTAGCCACATCGACAGATGGCTCCACAGGAGTAGAAGACGTCATTGGGGCCGCAGATGGACTTATAGATGCCGATCCAGGTTGATGATACGCTGGACCAACATACTGAGGTGCATGTCCTTATTTAAACGATTGCATGACAGCATTGTAGACAGTGTTGGACAACACGCTGGAGTGGCTAATTAATGTTTGACTTAGAGCAGAATTAACCATCTCTTGTAACTTACCAGGATTGACGTCATACGTGACCTGCCGTGGCAACGGAGGATCTTGCTTCTGGATTGCTTCGCCACTCCTGCTTAGGCTGAAGGATTTCAGATACAATTGCTTGTACTCCTCCATAGCCTGCTCCATGGCCAGCTTCTGATCATCTTTTAGATCGGCCTCGGAGACTTCAATGACGTTCCTCTGGTTAACGTCGGCGTTATCACCCATGATAGATGTATGATTTATATGATCGAGTCCCACCGAGCGTGTCAAAAGAGGTGTTGACACAAAAAGCGTTAGGATCTGCGAACACCTCGGGCTTATACACGAAATTCAATATCCGGAGGTGTGCCAGTCGATTTGACCAGTTAATCGACAAGGACGATAACTAGAACAAGATTCAATCAAGACAACGACGATGTGTCCGGATGCCAAGATTGGAGCTTGATTAGGATAACTAGAGCAGAGCTGAACGAGACAACAGCGATGCGCCCGGATGTCAAAGCTCAGAGATACTCCCACGCGGAACTTACAAGGATTTGACGGAGATCAAGGTGATGCAGCCCGTTGAAGCTTGAAGAACTCGTTGATAAGCTAATACTAATGCAATAAAGGATAAATTGCGATAAAAGTAGAATAAGAGTAAATTGATTTGATTGATATTGGATTGATCTTTTACACGCAGTCCTTGGACACATATTTATACTCCCGCATGGAGAGTTGTATAGAGATACGACTCGTACCTTTCCTAAAACAAACTCCTAATTTTAAGGAAACTGACTCGCGCAGGAGTCGGATCTAAAATAACAATATTATTTTCCTAAACAAACACACCTATTTTAAAGGAAAACAAACGACTCATACAAGAGTCGGATTCAAACTGCTATAATAATACTGGTATAAAATCACCAGTTTTCTTATGTCTTTCCTTCGATGAAAACTTTCCATCGGCAGACCCCTTCAATCCGCGATCTCTTTCTTTGGCCACCGGTAATCCTCTGCTGACATCAAGCGCTAAGTCACCCTGTACTCATCGGCACCCCATGCTCATCGGCATCGGCAATACTTCCTGATCGGCAACCTTGTACTGGTAACCTATCTTCACCAATCAATCCCTATCAGCAATCGGCATCAGCAACATCGGCAATCGGCTTCTATAGTTCTGGCGACAGCCATTCAACTCCTATCGGCAACATCCGAAACCTTCAGCTTCCATCGGCAACACACTTAGTCTTCTCACAGCACACTTCCATCGGCAATACTGACTCATGACTTCCTGATGCCGATGGAAAACGGCTGCCGATCGACACAAGCCTTACCTCATTTGACACGTGTCGAAAAACGGTGTCAACACAATAATTATAGAGAAAACTATAAAGATTTATGATATCAAATATGCATACTATAAAAATATAATTGATGACGAATATAATAATACTTAGTTGACATTATAAATATTATTATATGATCATATAAGTTTGACTAAACTTGAGATTCCTAGGATGTTATAAAAAATATTCTACTCGACATCTACTCATTTGGATACTTCAGAATTCCAAGAGCATTTTTTTATTCACATTTCATGCTTGAGTTCGCGCCGTCCTCGCCTGCTGCCACGATGACGCCACACCCGTCCACCTTCCTCCCTCGCCTCGCCGCCGCCGCGCGCCCCCTCTCCGTCTCCGCCCGTCCCCGTTTCCCACCGCCCTATCCCTCTCCCGCCGCCGCCGCGCCCGCCTTCAGTCCGCACGCCTTCCACACGCACCTTGCATCCGTCGCGCGGCACCTCCCCTCCCTCCTAGCCGCGCTCTCCCGCGCCCGCGCCGCGCGGCTTCCGCTCCTCCCGGTCACCCGCGCTCTCGCCGCCTCAGCGCTCCTCCGCCACGGACGTCTACCCGATGCTCTCGCACACTTCAGCCTCCTCCCGGACTCTGACCCCACCGCCCCTCTACCGGCACCGCTATGCAACTCCCTGCTCGCAGCGCTCGCGTCGTCCACTGGGTCCCTCGTCCACGCGCGCAAGGTGCTCGACAGAATGCTGGCAGGAGCTGTCGAGCTGGACACCGTCGCGTTCGGGGTGTTCGTTAATGCTGCAGGTAGGACAGATGGCGGACTGGCCGAAGTCCTGCGCCTGGTGGATGTGGTGGGCTGTCAAGGGAGACAGGTTAACAGGTCGGTTGTGGTGGCAATGGTTGTCGACGGTATGTGTAGGCAGGGACGAATTGAGGATGCTTGGCGTGCTCTGGAGGAGATGAGGGTACGTGGGTGGAAACCAGATTTCGTGGCATATAGGATTGTGGCCGAGGGGTTTAGGGTAGCCGGGAGGGTGGAGGAAGAAGGAAGGATCTTGAAGCAAAAGAGGAAGCTCGGGGTTGCACCTAGAAAGGATGAGTATAGGGAGTGTGTGCTTGCGTTGGTGTCCAACAGGCTGGTTACAGAGGCTAAGGAGATGGCCGAGGCGGTTGTGTTGGGTGATTTCCCAATTGACGATGATGTGCTGAACATTTTGGTCGGTTCAGTGTCTGGGATTGATGCCGATGGTGCCACAATGTTCTGCAAGTTCATGATGGGGAAGGGGAGGTTTCCAAGTCCTGAGATGCTTGTGCACCTTTGTGAGAGTCTTTGCAAAAGTGGGAAGGGCGACGAATTGTGGGAGATTTTTAGTCTGCTTTTGGACAAGGGGTATTGTAGAAATGCAAGGGATTGCCATTTGGTGGTGTCATTCTTAGCGAAGGCTGGGAAGGTTAGGGAGGCATATGATGTGCTCAAGGAGGTGAAAAAAAAGAGGCTAGAGCCTGACATTTCATCATATAACTCCCTTATGGAAGCGCTGTGTAGAAATGACCTTCTTAGGCCAGCCAAGAAGTTGTGGGATGAGATGTTTACCAGTGGGTGTAGCCCAAATCTGCAGACATACAATATACTCATAACAAAGTTTACAGAAATGGGTGAAAGTGAAGAGGTTCAGCAACTCTTTGATCATATGTTTCAGAAAGGAGTGGCCCCAGATGGTGCAACATACACGTCCTTCATCAATATGTTGTGCCAAGAAAATAAATATGAACGGGCCCTGGAGATCTTTAAGAAATCTTGGATGCAGGATGCTGGAGTGGCTAGTTCTGTGCTGACTAGTTTTATACTTACACTCTGCGAACAAGGTATGCTTACCAAATGAAGTTTGGGCTGCTGCTAATTGCTTTTTATAACACAATCTAAGTAATAGCTATTACATATTCTTTGCAGGTAATTTCAAAGCAGCATTGAGTGTTATGTGTAATGTTCCATCTAATGTTGAGAATTTGAATTCACATATCATCTTGCTGAAGCATCTAACTGATGTTGGGGAAGTGGAGATGGTCATTGAGCACCTAAAATGGATTAGGAGCAACTGCAGCTCTAATTTTGAGAATATAATGAATGAGCTCATGGCTTCTCTATCCATATCAGCCAGTCTTCAACATGTGACAAAGTTGATTCAGTATTTACACTCACAGAGGCTTGTTGATGATGCTGACCCATGGATGAAGTTAATGGGAAATGTATATGCTTGAAATTTTGTTTTTCAAATTAATACATCCACATTGCAAGGGAGCAAAGAATCATTGAGACTATTACGTGGTCTGATCAGGCAGTCACAACTTTATTAGATAAACAAGATCTATATATCAGTGTTTATGCCTATCACAAAATGGCCAGATTACAGAAGGCACTGGAATGTGTGCAATGTAACCACACTGTTCTCCTTACAAGAAAGGTATTGTGTTTTTAGCATGCCCCTTTGAAAGGATCAAGATGCCCAAGAGAGAGGGAGGGGGGGGGGGGGGGGGGTGAATTGGGCTTGTTTTAAATTTCTAAGGCAAATATAAAAACCTATCAAATGTCAATCACCCCCTAGTGTCTACCGTCCGTGTGTCCTAGCTAGAAAGTAGTAGTAGTTCATAGGAATTAAAAACAACCTAAGCAATTCTAGTAGGAAACGTAAAAACAAGACGGAAAGTAATGCAGAAATGTAAAGAGCTAGGGAAAAGAAAATCTCATTGACGCAGTGATTTTTTCCCGAGGTATCGAGGTGTCGACACACCCCTTAGTCCTCGTTGGAGCACCTCGCAAGGTATCGCTCCCCCTCTACCCGCGCAAGGGTAGAGTGCTCTCTACGGGCTGATTCTTCGCCACTCCGATTCGGTGAATCGTCCACAACCGATCACAAGAGCTTGGAGAAGAGCCGCCAACAATCTCCCGGCGGTCACTTCCTCCGAACACCACCAAACCGTCTAGGTGCTGTCGAACACCAAGAGTAACAAGCACAAGACCTTCACTTGACCCACTCAAGGCTAGGAAGATGGATGGATGCACACAAGTCACTCCTAATCACTCTAGGAGGGAAGAACAAGATGAACTCTCTCTAATCTCTCCCTCACTAGCCTCTTGGCTCTCCAAAAGATTTCTCAAGGTGTCACCAGCTGAAACAATGGCCAAGAGTCCCTCTAAGGACCAAGGGGGCAACTATAAATAGTCCCCACCTCCAAAACTAGTCGTTTTTTACTTTTTCTTTTCTCTGCGTAGCCACCGGACTAGTCCGGAGCTCACACCACCGGACCATGCACACTGGTCCGGAGCTCACTCTCATTTCAAACTCAGGCACCATCGGACTACTCTGCTTGGTCCGACGCACTGGTCCGATGCTCTGGTCCGGAGCCTCGGTGCTCTCTGAGTGAAAACCTTTTTCTCTTTTACACATCACCAGACCACTCTCCTTGGTCCGGTGCCCTGGTCCGACGCTCTGGTTCGGAGCCAGGGTGCTCTCTGCATAAACCCAAACCCCTGTCATGAGGCGTCGGACTAGCCGTCGGACGAACCGTCGGACTGGTCCCGAGCCTTCTGTCTCTCTGAACCAAGCCACCGGACCACTCTCCTATGGTCCGGTGCTTACCAGACAGGTGGTCCGGAGCTCCTCGAGCTGGAAAACTGCCTAAGTCAGGGACCACCGGACCACTCTCCTTGGTCCGACGCCCACTTAGCAGAGTGGTCCGGAGCCTCTTTCTCCCTCTTTTTCAACCGTTTTCGCTGAGGTTTCTTAAGGGATTTTGCTCCTACCATTTCTAGGGTTTATCAAGGGATGAAAGCAAGGTCTCTAGGACTAGTTGTGACAAGTGTGCATATACCCACTTTCCTAAACTCTCCTAGGTCAAGCTACTAACCTCATACCCCCCTTTATAGTACGGTCAAAGGAAAAACAAAAGCCCTAGCTATACTTAGTGCCCTTCTCAACCTTATGGCACTAAGAACTAGCCTAGTCTTCGTCGTGTATCTCCATCCTTTGCAACCGAAACGATTTCCATCTTGGGGACATGAATATCCATTAAGCCCATTCACAATGCATCACTCATGACCTAACATAAATGACTTTGTCTCTGCAAAACACACGTTAGTTATAGTGATCTAGTATTGTCGTTAATTGCCTAAACACAAGGCTCCATGATTCTACAATCTCCCCCTTTTAGGTGTTTGACGACAATACAAGCTCGAGTAGAGAATAAAGAGTGAATTATGATAAGAGAAGGCATGACTTGACATGAGATAGGCATGTGTTAGTAATAAGAAAGACAAATACATGCCTAACCATTCAAGCCATGACAAGCATAATAGATATGTATTAAGCATAGTACTTGATTTCAAAAAGGATATGCTATAGCCAAAAGATCAGAGATTAGCGCGGAAGCAATATAGCATAACCAAGTGAATGGATATATATATAGGAATGTCCACACATGTCACACAACCATCAAGTCTCAACCATCACACATATCATACAATGCATAAAGACGGTAAACGTAATGCAAGATGCAATAGAGTTTATACACAACAAAAGAACGAGCCCTACTAGCTCCCCCTGAAGCTAGCCCATCTACTCGACTCTCCCTCTCCCCCTTTGGCGTCGAAACAGCTAAACTAAGCGTCTGGAGGTGGAGTGGAAGCAGCCATGGACCGGTCGAGCAATCTGAAAGCTGCCAGATAAGTCTCATCATCTGAATTCTCCCCCTGAGGGTCTATAGCTGGTAGTGAAGCGGTCTGGGGGTCGGAAGCTGACAGGTCTGCTACGGTCGAAGACTCGGGAGCAGTAGCTGGAGTAGCAGTAAGATCGGTAACCGGTGCCAGTGCCTCTGCGGGAGCCTCAGGAGCTGCGGTGTCCGATTGTGCCTCACGCACTAACTCGACTGGAGTCTGAAGAACCGGAGACTGCATAGGCTATACTGGAGTAGAGGTGACAACTGTAGCATCGGTAGCAACTGCAGCTGTAGGAGGAGTAGACACGGCTGGAGCCCGACTGTCGTGTGTAGCCTCTGAGGAAGCTACTGAGGAACGGTGCTGATCGGCTGTCGGTGCAACGAGCTCGGCCTCAACCTCTACTGCTATCTGAGGACCAGTGGGGGACGGCTGACCGGTAATGTCACTGAAGGACGCTGACAGATCTCTAGCAGTAGCACCCATCGTAGCGGTAAATGGAGTGAAACCTGTAGTGAGAGGGGTGAACTGCTGAGTGGGTCCAAAGGTGTCCAACCACTGAGTCATCTGAGTCGCCGGTGACTAGAACGGGGTGGTCAATCCGGCACCCTGAAGTCCACTGGACTGTATGGCTGGGGTGGGAGTGACTGACTGATCGGCGGAGCTCGTAGGGGCCACTGAGGGGCCAACTGAGGGTCCTACTGAGAACTGTGGCCCTCCTAGCTGCCCAACTGACTGTGAGGGCTGAGACGTGCTCATCATCTGTATCTGTGGAGCTGCAGGGAACTCTAGAGGAGGAGCGCCAGTCCACTTCATCATGTGGGCCATAAAGGCCATGTTCTACTGCTGCAGCTGCTGGGACTGTAACTGAAGGTGCTGAGACTATAGCTGCATAGCGAGCATCTGTCGCTGCATCTCGAAGTGATGCTCCTCTGACTGTCGCTGCATCTCGTCCTGTCGCTGCTGGACCTGTGTAACTGGAGTGACGAGAGAGCTCTGCTGCTCATTCATTCTGTCAAGGAGCTTGATCATCATCGTCTCAGTGGCAGAGGCAGAGCCGCCAGCCTCAGTGTCGTGAGCCCGTGGGGGCATCTGTGGAACTAGCTGGAAATCGGCGTCTGAGCTGTCTGAAGTATCCTCAGGAGTCACATCAGCTCCAGTATCTAGTCCATGGAGCTCCTGCTGCTCAACACCGCGAATTGCCTCATCCTGAGCATCAACCTCTGCTCTGTCAGCTGGTGCTGTCCTCTCTCTGACAAGACGGAGGACCCGGTTTCCAAACCGGCTATCAAACAACCCCAGGACTCTGTAATCTGGGAAAGTAGTCGGCGACTGATCCAGTAGAGCACAGAGTCCAGGGTGTGCTCCCTCTAGCTCAATAGCAATGATAGAAGAAATCCAGTGAGCGTAAGGAAACTGTCGTCGGGCCCTCATGCCATCTGCTATCACATCCTCTATCTCTGACACAAGAAAATCTGCAACATCGAATGGTGTCTGAGATACCAGGGCCTGAAGGAGAAGCTGCTGCATGTTGGTCAATCCTTCCTTGTAACCTGTGCGAGGTAGCAGAGTACGATGGAGCACCTCGTTCAACCTGTGAACTGTAGGCCTGAGCTTTGCTGGGCTACGCCTGGAGCCCTCTGAGAAGGGTGGCTTGAACAGAGGAGCCACCTCCTGCACTAACAAAGTACGGCCACCTCGAGCTCTGCGAGGCACTGAGGCTCCTCGGTAGCACTCGTAGTGTAAGTCAAGCTCACCGCCCTGCTGGCGAAGGCGAAAGATCTCTCTAAGTCTGGTCAAATATAGCTTGTAGCGCTCGCCTCTGAACGTGTACTGCACAAACTTGTGCTCCGGATCCACCCATACTGAAGCATAGAATTCTCTGACCCATCTCTCTATATAGTTACCAGAACGCCCGAGTAAATTGGTGAGTCCCGGTAGGTAAGTCAAGAACGGCCTGATCTCCTCACCTGCTAGCTCAACTATGCTCTCTAAGGAGCAAACCCTGTGTGGTCGTATCTGAATGCTGGTCAGCTGAGCTGCTCGGTAGAAGTCCTCCATGAGAGGTGTATACCATCCTGGTGAGGCTCTGGGGTCTCTCTGATCCGGACACCATTTCTCTAGAGCAACAAATCTGAGTTTCTTCACTTGCTTTGCCGTAAGATTCCTCAGATCGAGGTGAATAGAGGCTGCAGCTGCGGTGGGAGCCGTTGACTGAGGTGACTGAGCTGACTGGGAGCGGGTGGAACGCCCCCAGGAACTAGGTGCCAACGGTGTACCCAGGGCCTCTGTGACAAGCTCTGGCTCCTGTGGAGTGTCCTCAGTGTGTGACCCAGCTGGAGGAGAAGAGGGAAGATTCCGCGGAGGGGTGCCAAGTCTCACGGTACCTCGGCGACCGCCTCGCTTTGCGCGGTCCGCTGCATCGGCCACTGCCTCGGCTTTCTCAGCCTCTGTGAGCTTGCGCTTCTTCTTCTTCGCTTTCTCAACCACTAGCTTCTTGCCCTTATCTCTGGAAGGACATGGAGGAGGAGGAGCATCATCACCTGACCCAGCTGTGTGAGCACGAGTACTGCGAGTCATACTGATCAAGCAAAGAACCACTGCGCACTGTCAATCACAAGATCCATTGTCAACTGTCAGAACCACTGATCAAAGAAAGTACCACTGCCCTATGGAAGTATCAACTATCAACTGATCAAGCAGAGCACAGCTGACAGAGAGGCCTCCAAGCCACTGGTCTGAACCTCTGAGGCTTTGCCTCAATCCTTACTCGCGAGCTTTGCCCCGAGTTTAACTGCCACTGACTGCTGCTGGATAGAATAGACAGGGTATACATAAGCATATATAACATCTAGAGATAAGAAACTGTATAGAAGCAAGCATCTAGATGAGTGATAGAATGAAATGCTGACATTATACCTGAGGTAAGAGAGCGTAGCTATTCAGAGCAATCTCAAGTACCAAAGCACTCTCCGCACGAGATTTACCAGTTGCGAATTACAATTGGCAATAGGATTTAGTGAACTGGATTGAATTGCTTAAGAGTTTTCAAGGAATAAACCTAGGTCATGACTCAATCTCGACTCGACGAAACGCGATATCGAAAGTGATAGCCATACCCTAGTGAGACGTAGCGAAGTCGACGACGACGGAACGAACTCGGTCGCGGACGAAGACGTCGAAGACGATGATGAGGAAGGCGTTCGGGCGAGGACGAATGCGACGAAACCAACTTAGGGTTAGGGCAAACCCTAACTCCTTCTGAATTTGCTGGCAGGGACAATGGAGAGGAGGGTGGAAACCCTAGTTGTCTTGCACGAGCTCGGCAGGGGGCCTGGAGATCGCCGGCGAGGAGGGTCGTCGGCGGCGAGGGCGCTGGTGCGATGGCAGGCGGCGGTGCAGAGCGGGTGGAGCAGCTGCGCGGCGAGGAGTGGTGGTGGAGTGGGGGCGGCGCACGGAGAGGGTCACCGGCGGCGAGAGAAGCGCAGGCGAGCTTGCGGCGGGCTAGGGCAGAGCTAGGGCGGAGAGCAGGACGACGGCGTACGGTCGGCGGAGGAAATACAGTGCTGAAACAGACGCGCACGCGGGGGGTTATCCGCAAATTTTCAAAGCGTCGGACCACTCCGTTTGGTCCGGTGGCTAGTCCGACGGGTGGTCCGATGGTACCAGGGAAGAGAAAACAGGGAGCCCCCGACCACCGGACCAGGGCGTCGGACGACGCACCGGACTGGTCCGATGAAGCACCGGACTAGTCCGACGGTGAACAGATCGATATGACAGAAGCACCGGACAACTTGTCATTGGTCCGGTGCAGCGTCGGACACTGGTCCGACGGATTTTTGGACTGGAGAGGATTTATGCAGTGAGGGTCGAGGCGTCGGACCACTGTGTCGGACCAATGCAGAGTGGTCCGGAGGGTGGTCCAGTGCTTAATTTTGCTCTGAATTTTTTTATTTTTCTCTCCAATCTTTTCTCTTAGCCAAGTACCAACACAAAAGAGCAAAGAGGAACAATTGTTGGACTTAACATAAGAACCATCTCTCAAACCCTCAATTTTAGAAGTAGTTTGCCATATGCTAGGATTAGTTTTCATAAGAAAATAGTTCAATATAGCTCCAAGGGTCACCTTAGGGGCACAAGAGGGGTATTAGCTGAAGCTAGAGCGTTGAATTGCTCCCCCTAAGTGTTGAACCTAATGATGACCAATAAACTTAACCGAAAAGAAACGAAGAAGCAACACTTATGCATATGCAATGCAAAACGGAATTTGAATCTAGGTTGCTTGCAAGTTTAAACCGCGGTTAAGCTTTGTCACACGCTTTGAGGGCGGTTATCTTAACCGCGTTAGCCAAGCCTATGTGCATTACCTAATTAAACATGTTATATTACATATGAATGCATGATTCACACAAGCTCATCTTTTAGTGAAGTTAGAGTGATCAAGCACATTTAACTCGCTTCTCAACCTACAAAAGGTTGATTCATCGAGTGGTTTAGTGAAGATATCCGCTAATTGATCTTCGCTCTTAACTCCAACTAGTGTGATGTCTTTCCTAGCCACATGATCTCTAAGAAAGTGATGGCGAATATCAATGTGCTTGGTGCGAGAGTGTTGAATCGGGTTGTTAGCAAGCTTTACGACGCTTTCATTATCACACAAAATAGGAACTTCTTTTAAAAACACGCCGTAATCAAAGAGTGTTTGGGTCATGTATAAGATTTGTGCACAACTTGCTCCCATGGCAATGTATTCCGCCTCGGCGGTTGACAATGCCACACTGTTTTGCTTCTTTGAGGACCAAGAAACAAGTGATCTTCCTAGCATATGGCACCCGCCGGAGGTACTCTTCCTATCAACCTTACACCCGGCGTAATCCGAATCGGAATAGCCAACTAGTTGGAAGGGAGCTCCTTTGGGATACCAAAGACCCATGCTAGGGGTGTGCCTTAAGTACCTAAGGATTCTTTTAACCGCACAAAGATGCGACTCCTTAGGGTTTGCTTGAAACCTAGCACACATACATACACTAAACATGATATCCGGCCTAGAAGCGGTGAGGTAAAGTAAACTACTGATCATAGAACGATAAAGAGTTTGGTCAATCGGTTTACCTCCCTCATCGAGATCGAGATGCCCATTAGTTGGCATTGGGGTCTTGATTGGCTTGCAATCCTCCATCTTGAACTTCTTAAGTAGATCATAAGTGTACTTTTCTGGAGAGATGAAGGTCCCTTCTCTCATTTGCTTTACTTGAAAGCCAAGGAAGAAGGTTAGTTCGCCAATCATTGACATCTCGAACTCCTTGGACATCAAATCACCAAACTCCTTGAAATGGTCTTGGTTTGTTGACCCAAATATAATGTCATCGACATATACTTGGCAAACAAAGATCTCTCCATTAAGCTTCTTGGTGAATAGTGTAGTGTCGATGATCCCGATCTTGAAGCCCTTCTTGATTAGGAAGTTCCTTAGCCTCTCATACAAAGCTCTTGGAGCTTTCTTCAATCCGTAGAGTGCCTTGGACAACCTATACACATGATTAGGCAAGTTTGGGTCTTCAAACCCGGGAGGTTGTGAGACATAGACAAGTTCATTTATGAAACCATTTAAGAAAGCGCTCTTCACATCCATTTGAAAGAGTTTCATTTTGTGATGTGAAGCATACGCCAAAAGGATACGGATGGCTTCAAGTCTTGCAACCGGAGCAAAGGTCTCTCCAAAATCAAGTCCTTCTACTTGAGAGAACCCCTTTGCCACCAATCTTGCTTTGTTCCTCACAACCACGCCTTGATCATCTTGCTTGTTTCTAAACACCCATTTGGTGCCAATGATTCTTGCATCCTTTGGCTTCTCTTCAAGTGTCCACACTTGGTTCCGGGTGAAGTTGTTGAGTTCTTCATGCATGGCATTCACCCAATCCGGATCCGCAAGTGCTTCTTCTACACTAGTAGGCTCAACAAAGGAAACAAACGAGTGATGTTCAACATAAGATGCAAGCCTAGAGCGAGTCATTACTCCCTTTGATGGACTCCCTATGATTTGATCATGGGGGTGTGCTTGAAGGATAGATGTTGATCTTCTATTTATCTCTTGAGGAGGAAGATGCGGTGCTTCAACATTGCTTGCTTCGGCCTCGGCTTGATCTTGAGGAATGTGAGTGTCTTCTTGAGCTTCCCTCACTTGATCTCCTTCATCAACTTGAGGCGTGTGAGGTGGAGAAGGATCTTGATTTGCTTCATCTTCAACTTCTTCCACCTCTTGCGGGTTGATAGCACCAATTGGCATATTCTTCATTGCCTCCCTCAAGGGTTCATCACCTACATCAATATCCTCAAGCGCTCCTTGGGAGCCATTAGTTTCATCAAACTCCAAGTCATACGTTTCTTCAACTAAGCCGGTGGCTTTGTTAAATACACGGTATGCCTTGGATTTAAGTGGATAACCAACAAGGAAACCAATGTCACACCGCCGTTGGCATTTACCCAAGTGTTGGCGCTTCTTGTAGATGTACACCTTGCAACCAAACACCCGGAAGAATGAAATATCCGGCTTCTTCCCATTGACAAGCTCATAAGGGGTCTTCTTTAATAGCCTTTGGATGAAGAGACTGTTTTCCGCATAGCAAGCGGTGTTGATTGCCTCCGTCCAAAACTTCTCGGGAGTGT
The DNA here is from genome assembly GCA_022036555.1 of Microstegium vimineum. Taxonomy (NCBI): domain Eukaryota; kingdom Viridiplantae; phylum Streptophyta; class Magnoliopsida; order Poales; family Poaceae; genus Microstegium; species Microstegium vimineum. The sequence continues at coordinate 15,269,406 of CM039123.1, read as the reverse complement.
TGTACTCATCAAGCATAGACCTTGCTAGAGTTATGAGTGTCCGGTTCTTCCTCTCTACGACACCATTTTGTTGTGGAGTATATGTGGCGGACACCTCATGCTTGATCCCAACTTCATCACAATAATCTTCAATCTTTGTGTTCACAAATTCAGTGCCATTGTCACTTCTAATCTTCTTGATCTTCACATCAAATTCATTTTGAGCTCTTGTAGCAAACTTCTTGAAGATGCCTTGTGTCTCTCCCTTGTCTTGAAGAAAGAACACCCAAGTGTACCGAGAGTAGTCATCCACTACCACTAAGCAATAGAGATTTCCTCCAAGACTAGCATAGGTGGTAGGGCCAAATAAGTCCATGTGTAGCAACTCTAGGACTCTTGAGGTTGACATGAAAGCTTTGGTTGGATGAGTGTTTGCCACTTGCTTGCCGGCTTGACATGCACTACAAAGTTTGTCCTTCTCAAACACCACATCCTTGATTCCTCTAACCATTTCCTTCTTGACAAGTTTCTTCAAGGTTGACATGCCCACATGAGCTAATATTCTAGCCATAGCCAACCCAAAGAATTCTTGGAGAATAGACACGCTTGTAAGTTTCCTTCATTGCAAGTGAAGTCCACTAAGTAGAGGTTGTTGTGCCGGAACCCTTTGAATATCATTGATGAATCTTCAATCTTGGTCACAATCACCTCATTTGGTGTGAAGAGACAATGAAACCCGAGATCACAAAGTTGACCAACCGATAGAAAGTTGAAGCTCAATGATTGTACTAGCAAGACATTTGAGATTGATTGATCTTGGGAGATAGCCACTTTGCCTAAGCCTTGAACTTTGCCCTTTGAATTATCCCCAAAAGTAATCTTGTCTTGATTTGCACAATCCTCATCAAGTGTGGTGAACATCCGGGGGTCGCCGGTCATGTGTTGAGTGCAACCACTATCAATTACCCAATGGCTCCCACCGGTCTTGTAGTTCACCTACACACAAGCAACTTGGAGTTAAGCTTGTTGTTTGGGAACCCCCTTAGTGCGGGGCCTCATTGCCTTGTCAACCAACTCCTTAGCAACCCAAAGAACCCTAGGCTTGTTCTTCATTTGTGGTCCAAGAAACACCACAAGTGGTCTACCCTTGGAATCTTTGTTGATGACATAGTGAGCATCATGAGCAAATGGCCTAGTGTGCTTGGGCAAGGTCTTGGGAAATGGAGTCTTGCATTGAAATGATAGATGACCAATTTGTCCACATCCAAAACATCTCTTAGGCTTGGGCTTGGGCTTCTCTTGATTGTAGCCATTGTACTTGTTCTTGTAGTAGTTCTTGGCTTCAATCTTGACCTTGGCCTTCATCACTTGGTTCTCCTTGTACCCAATGCCGGTCTTGTCACTCTTCATGACGGTGCTCATTAGAAGCTCACTTTGGAGATTATGGCCTTTGGTGAACTTTTCAAGGCCACTTGGAAGCTTGGTCTTGTCATTCTTGAGCTTGGCAATTTCTTCTCGAAGAGAGTTGATCAAGGTGATAGCATCTTTGTCTTCTTCTTGAGCCGGCTTGATGGTGAAGGGCTTGTTTGCCTCGAGGTTGATTAGCTCTTCCTTGAGCTTTGAGTTCTCTTCACTCATCTTCACATAATCATCATACTTGTCGGCTTCTACAACTCTCTTGCCCTTGCACTTTGCACTTTGCTCAAGAGCCACATCATCAAGCTCGATATCACAAGAGGTAGCACTTGCACACTTAGCACACGGGTTAGTAGCAACATGTGTAAGATCTTGAGTAAGTAATTCATTTGCTACCACTAGTGTGCCATGATCATTTTTCACTTGGTTGTAGTCATCTTTTAGCAAGTTAAACCTTGTGAGGAGCTCTTGGGATGACCTCTCAAGCTTATCATGTTTCTTATTGGCTTGCTTAAGAGAGGCTTTGAGCTCCCTAGTGCTAGATGTGAGAGAGTTAATCTCAAGCTTCAAATCATCATTAGCACTAGACAAGTTATCAAGCTTATCATGCAAGTTTTCCTTGATTTCAAGAAGTTTGTCATTTTTACTCTTGTACTTCCTTATGATGCTAGCATATTTGTTGCAAATTTTAATTAGCTCATCATAGGAGGGTGCTTCTTCATCGTCACTATCATCACTAGAGAGGTCATCACCATCATCCTCTTTTTGTACCTTCTTGTCACCTTTAGCCATAAGGCATAGGTGTGTAGAGGATGAGCCCGGCGATGAAGTAGGAGGTGGCGGTGGAATCGAAGAACCAATCACTAAAGCGGCCACCTTCTCTTCTTCACTCTCATCATCGGAAGAATCACTTGAATCAATATCGGTGAGCCAATCACCCACAATGTAAGCCTTGCCATCCTTCTACTTCTTGTGGAAGTTGAAGTTCTTATTCTTCTTGTATGGCTTGTCTTGCTTCTTGTCATCATCACTTGAGTCATCATTGCCGCCCTTGTTCTTCTTGAAGTTCTTGAACTTGTTGTTCTTGAACTTGTCTTTCTTCTCTTCGGGACACGCATGGGCTAGATGACCAAGAGTGCCGCAATTGTAGCACTTCATTTGGGAGATTGGCTTCCTTGAAGAGCTTGTGAAGAATTTCTTCTTCTTTGAGTCAAACTTGACTCCATTCTTGTTTATCCTCTTCAACATCTTGGCGGTCTTCTTCACCATGAAGAGCGATGTTGTCTTCATCATCATCATCACTTGTACTCTCAACGACATATTGAATCTTGCACTTCTCCTTGGAAGATGCCTTAAGAGCCAAGTCCTTCTTTTCCTCCTTCTCTTTCTTCTTGGAGGATGATGAAGTTCCATCATTGATCTTCATGTACATCTCATGAGCATTGATCTTGCCCAACACTTGCGTTGGTATAGTTGCGGAGAGATCACCTTGATGAAGAACCATGACGATGTGGCTATACTTGTCTATTGGAAGGACACAAAGTATCTTGCGCACCACATCGGCCGGTGTCATTTGAGAGAGTCCAAGGCCATTCAACTCCTCTACAAGCACATTCAAGCGAGAGTACATTTCATTAGCATTTTCATGAGATAGCATGGTGAAAGTATTTAACTTAGCAATGATAAGGTGATAGGGCTCTTCTCTTTCACATTTAGTGCCCTCGTGTAGAGCACAAATGTTTGTCCAAATCTCATGCGCGGTTTTGCAATTCCGCACACGGTTGAACACATCCTTGCAAATACCACGGAAAAGAATATTCTTTGCCTTGGCATTGTTCTTCTCAATGTATGGGTCCTCGGCGAACACCGATCCACCTTGGGTGGCGGCTTTGTGAACGCCGACATCCACGGCCTCAAGGTAGGCCTCCATCCGCACTTTCCAATACGGAAAGTCATCCCCATCGAACATGGGTGACGGTACATCCCCATGGGACATCTTGCTCTAGGCGGTGAAGCCTAATTTAGAGCAACCTGGCTCTGATACCAATTGAAAGGATCAAGATGCCCAAGAGGGGGGGTGAATTGGGCTTGTTTTAAATTTCTAAGGCAAATATAAAAACCTATCAAATGCCAATCACCCCCTAGTGCCTACCGTCTGTGTGTCCTAGCTAGAAAGCAGTAGCAGTTCATAGGAATTAAAAACAACCTAAGCAATTCTAGTAGGAAACGTAAAAACAAGACGGAAAGTAATGTGGAAATGTAAAGAGCTAGGGAAAAGAAAATCTCATTGACGCAGCGATTTTTTCCCGAGGTATCGAGGTGTCGACACACCCCCTAGTCCTCGTTGGAGCACCTCGCAAGGTATCGCTCCCCCTCTACCCGCACAAGGGTAGAGTGCTCTCTACGAGCTGATTCTTCGCCACTCCGGCTCGGTGAATCGCCCACAACCGATCACAAGAGCTTGGAGAAGAGCCGCCAACAATCTTCCGGCGGTCACTTCCTCCGAACACCACCAAACCGTCTAGGTGCTGTCGAACACCAAGAGTAACAAGCACAAGACCTTCACTTGACCCACTCAAGGCTAGGAAGATGGATGGATGCACACAAGTCACTCCTAATCACTCTAGGAGGGAAGAACAAGATGAACTCTCTCTAATCTCTCCCTCACTAGCCTCTTGGCTCTCCAAAAGATTTCTCAAGGTGTCACCAGCTGAAACAATGGCCAAGAGTCCCTCTAAGGACCAAGGGGGCAACTATAAATAGTCCCCACCTCCAAAACTAGTCGTTTTTTACTTTTTCTTCTCTTTGCGTAGCCACCGGACTAGTCCGGAGCTCACACCACCGGACCATGCACACTGGTCCGGAGCTCACTCTCGTTTCAAACTCAGGCACCGTCGGACTACTCTGCTTGGTCCGACGCACTGGTCCGATGCTTTGGTCCGGAGCCTCGGTGCTCTCTGAGTGAAAACCTTTTTCTCTTTTACACACCACCGGACCACTCTCCTTGGTCCGGTGCCCTGGTTCGACGCTCTGGTCCGGAGCCAGGGTGCTCTCTGCATAAACCCAAACCCATGTCATGAGGTGTCGGACTAGCCGTCGGACAAACCGTCGGACTGGTCCGGAGCCTTCTGTCTCTCTGAACCAAGCCACCGGACCACTCTCCTATGGTCCGGTGCTTACCAGACAGGTGGTCCGGAGCTCCTCGAGCTGGAAAACTGCCTAAGTCAGGGACCACCGGACCACTCTCCTTGGTCCGACGCCCACTTAGCAGAGTGGTCCGGAGCCTCTTTCTCCCTCTTTTTCAACCGTTTTCGCTGAGGTTTCTTAAGGAATTTTGCTCCTACCATTTCTAGGGTTTATCAAGGGCTGAAAGCAAGGTCTCTAGGACTAGTTGTGACAAGTGTGCATATACCCACTTTCCTAAACTCTCCTAGGTCAAGCTACTAACCTCATACCCCCCTTTATAGTACGGTCAAAGGAAAAACAAAAGCCCTAGCTATACTTAGTGCCCTTCTCAACCTTATGGCACTAAGAACTAGCCTAGTCTTCGTCGTGTATCTCCATCCTTTGCAACCGAAACGATTTCCATCTTGGGGGCATGAATATCCATTAAGCCCATTCACAATGCATCACTCATGACCTAACATAAATGACTTTGTCTCTGCAAAACACACGTTAGTCATAGTGATCTAGTATTGTCGTTAATCGCCTAAACACAAGGGTCCATGATTCTACACCCTTCTCCTTTTTAGTTTCAGCGACAAGGCATCTTACTGTGCATGTTCCAAGAAAATGAATCCATGGGATGGACATATGATCGATCTCATATTAGTTTATTCTCATTGCAGGTCTGGAACTACAGTTCATCTCTATAGTCATCTTGGAATAGACTTCATCTCCGTCTCTGAAATCCTGGATCACTAATAACTGCTTCAATGGTTATTGGTTTGTTAGGTTGCCTGATATAACACATACTTATATCTTGTTACATGCTCAACTTGCCATAACACATGTTTTTTTAACTTTATTTACATTCTTTTATTTTCCTACTTTGTTCAGATGTCATAATAGGAAATAAAGAAAAAATGTAAGGATAAAGATAAGGGACTACAGAATGTCATAATAGAAAATTATTTCGACTTATACATGCACATTGAATTGAAAACTGATTAGATTATTTTCACTTACCTCTCATCGTCATGATGCTGCCATAATCCTCTCTGCATAAAGTCCTATCTATATGTTATATGTCTTCTTCCTTGTCATTTTTCGTTTGGGCTCTGAATGCTGTTCCTTTGGAAGGTAGAACAATAATGTCCCTTCTGCAGAATTTACCAATTATTGAAATGATAAAGTGTGATCCTGTGACTATCCTGTTGTTTAGTCACGTGCACCGGAGACTGCTGTTGTGAAAGCATTATCTTAGCATATGGCATACACTCATTGCAATTACTTAACAATAGTTCAGTCCTCCATGTCACTTCTCTATTATGATGTGTATATAGGGAGAGTATATTAAGTAGCTAGCTACACAATAAGTTATTATGTAGTCACCTCCATTTACGATAATTTTATATTACTAATTTACGATAGTTGTGTTACGATAACACATGTGGATATTTACTATAATGTTATCTTAAACCACATAGTAAAGAGTTACTATAATCTCGAAAATGAGTATAATAATTATCGCAAATCAAAATGACTATAGAATAAGTTATTTTGTAACCAACATAATTTATCGTAAATCAAAGTGATTATAAAATTAGTTATTTTGTAGCTGGCATAATTTAAGCTTAAAACTTTTGAGGACAGGCCAAGCCCAAAATGGCATTATACCAAATCAACTGTGAATGTAGAATTGGTACTCACAGGGCACTTTGGTGTCTACAGAGCTTTGTTGGTGCTACATCTTTTGCCTAGTTGTCAAAATCATATTGTAAATTTGATGATTTGGCTATTCTCTAAAATAGAAACACCACGAAAAATCTGAACTAATCCAACATCCTCTTAAGATTGGTGGTCAGGCCTACTCCTGATCTCATCTACCCCATCTCATCTTGCACGGGAAGACTAGAAAGTCGACAAGAATTTCAGGGTGCGTTATGGCTAGGCCAGGGAAAGCCGACGGTGGCTGGTGCCGCTCGCCCGCACCAGAGGGAGTCCGCCGCGTGCATGGTATCGGGGAAAACCGGCGATGGTTGTTGCGGCAACGCCGCTTGCTCGCGCCTGCGGAGTCCGCCGCGGGCGCTTTTCCAGAGAGGCCGGCGATTGCTGCTTGCTTGCTGCTCATGACTCCAGCACGGACGCAGTCTCGGGAAACTCGTCATAGACCTCGTCATTTGTTCTTTTCCGATCATCGCATAGACACGCCTGCCACCGGTTCCTGCTGACCAACAGGTGCATGCAGGCGCCAGCGTAGCCACGTCCAACCGGTCATACGAGGCACCATTGCCCAGCAACAGCACACATGGGGCAGGCCATATAGCTACGTCCAGACCGCCTCGCGTCTTCAGGTGTAGGAAGGGGAGGTGATGCGGAGGACGATGAAGGCGCGCACAAGAGAAGGAAATCGAGCGAAGCACGCGGGGGAGTTGACTAGCTTTGCGGATAGCGAATGCCGGGATAGCCCGCAGGAAAAAATTAGAATGCAAGATAGAGACTGTTGGACTGATTTTTTTTTTATGTACAATTGGGTCATGTATGCATTTAGCAAGGTGTTGGAGTTGCTCTAAGGATAGCTTTTCGCCAAAAGATGACTTGCAACTCTCATCCGTTTGGCTGCCCCCTGGTAGCTTTTTGGAGATTGCTGCTTTTGAGTTCTGAACTGATATCCATGTTGTCCTGCTTCCTCTGATCAGATGGCTACCTTATAGCCTCAGCCCTTATAGCCTCCAATTAGATGGCTACCTTGTGCCAGTATTGTTTGGCGTTTGGATATTGAGTTCAGTTAAACAAGTTTAACCATATAGTCAGTAATATCATATGATGTATTTGATCATATTATTTTTGCAAAGATAATGAGGGGAACCAATAGCCGGCAATGTAAGGCTAAGGCGAATGTTTTGATGTTTTTAAAACAAGGAGGCAATTCGTTCCTCTTATATCGATCAAAACTGTGAAGAGAAGGGGAAAACTTTACCCCGATAGAGAAATTGGCAGACATACATCACTCTGTTAATGAGTTGGGTTCAAATGGATTTAATGAGTTGGGTTATTTAATGGAAGCTGTTGACACCGTTTTTCGGCACGTGTCAAATGAGCTAAGGCTTGTGTCGATCGGCAACTGTTTTCCATCGGTATCAGGAAGTCATGAGTCAGTATTGCCGATGGAAGTGTGCTGTGAGAAGACTAAGTGTGTTGTCGATGGAAGCTGAAGGTTTCGAATGTTGCCGATAGGAGTTGAATGGCTGTCGCCAGAACTATAGAAGCCGATTGCCGATGTTGCTGATGCCGATTGCTGATAGGGATTGATTGGTGAAGATAGGTTACCAGTACAAGGTTGCCGATCAGGAAGTATTGCCGATGCCGATGAGCATGGGGTGCCGATGAGTACAGGGTGACTTAGCGCTTGATGTCAGCAGAGGATTACCGGTGGCCAAAGAAAGAGGTCGCGGATTGAAGGGGTCTGCCGATGGAAAGTTTTCATCGAAGGAAAGACATAAGAAAACTGGTGATTTTATACCAGTATTATTATAGCAGTTTGAATCCGACTCTTGTATGAGTCGTTTGTTTTCCTTTAAAATAGGTATGTTTGTTTAGGAAAATAATATTGTTATTTTAGATCCGACTCCTGCGCGAGTCAGTTTCCTTAAAATTAGGAGTTTGTTTTAGGAAAGGTACGGGTCGTGTCTCTATACAACTCTCCATGCGGGAGTATAAATATGTGTCCAAGGGCTGCGTGTAAAAGATCAATCCAATATCAATCAAATCAATTTACTCTTATTCTACTTTTATCGCAATTTATCCTTTATTGCATTAGTATTAGCTTATCAACGAGTTCTTCAAGCTTCGACGGGCTGCATCACCTTGATCTCCGTCAAATCCTTGTAAGTTCCGCGTGGGAGTATCTCTGAGCTTTGACATCCGGGCGCATCGTTGTTGTCTCGTTCAGCTCTGCTCTAGTTATCCTGATCAAGCTCCAATCTTGGCATCCGGGCGCATCGCCGTTGTCTTGATTGAATCTTGTTCTAGTTATCGTCCTTGTCGATTAACTGGTCAAATCGACTGGCACGCCTCCGGATATCGAATTTCGGGTATAAGCCCGAGGTGTTCGCAGATCCTGACACTTTTTGTGTCAACACCTCTTTTGGCACGCTCGGTGGGACTCGATCATATAAATCATACATCTATCATCGGTGATAACGCCGACGTTAACCAGAGGAACGTCATTGAAGTCTCCGAGGCCGATCTAAAAGATGATCAGAAGCTGGCCATGGAGCGGGCTATGGAGGAGTACAAGCAATTGTATCTGAAATCCTTCAGCCTAAGCAGGAGTGGCGAAGCAATCCAGAAGCAAGATCTGTCGTTGCCACGGCAGGTCACGTATGACGTCAATCCTGGTAAGTTACAAGAGATGGTTAATTCTGCTCTAAGTCAAGCATTGATTAGCCACTCTAGCATGCTGTCCAATACCGTCTACAATGCTGTCATGCAATCATTCAAAGAAGGACATGCACCTCAATATGTTGGTCCAGTGTATCATCAACCTGGATCGGCATCGGCAGCCCCAATGGCGTCTTCTACTCCCGTGGAACCGTCTGCTGATGTGGTTACACCGCCAAGGCCGAGCCCTGACAGTGTCACAAAGCTCCATACAGATCCAGTGGCGTCGGCAATTTCAGGACCTGCTATCCAGAGTCAATCAGCTCCCACTAACTGGTGGGGATACGGTATGCCTCCAAATCTGTCTGTTGGTTCTAATCTGGTGCAGGGGGATAGCTCAGCTTGGAAGGGCCCTATGGCATCGGCAACACAATCACAGCCGGTGGCCCCTATGATGTATTACTCTACGTCCTCTCCAACTGTGCAAGTGCCATCAGAAGATTTTCAAGCATTTCCTAAAATACCTCTGATGCCACCATCGGCAAGCTCTGTTCCGATGCAACACATTATAGCAGCTGGAAGTCAACCTATGGTTGCAAACCCTCAAGCCAGAGCGCTAGTTCCCCAAGGTAATCTGATGATTGATTGCTCCAGGATACAAGAGCAACACGCTCCAGTTAGCTATCAACCATCGGTAAGCCATATGCCGATAATTTACAATCCTGGATGGGCCAACCAGCCGCCAACTCAACAGCCTGGCGTATCAATGTATCATTATGGAGGCCCAGCAAACACTCAGAGCGGACCATCGGTACAACAACCGATGAATACGATGACTCAACCTAATCTGCTAAGTGTGCAAAACTATCCATCGGTAAATCAACCGATGCATAGTGTTCAGATGACTGGTGCTGCACTCGTAACTACTCTGCATCATCTTCAAGAGGCGCATCAGCCGGCTCCACTAGTCAACAACCAGCCAATGAGTCGGCAGGAGCAGGATGCATATTGGGCCGATAAGATCGCCGAAGTTATGAAAGAACAATTCGGCATTAAACCCAAAGTCAATACATATTCTTATCGGACTCCGTATCCCTCAGCATATGACTTGATTCCTCTCCCAAATCGGTACAAAGTGCCTGATTTTACCAAGTTCTCCGCCCAAGACGACACATCAACGATGGAGCATATTAATCGCTTCATTATCCAGTGCGGAGAAGCTGCCAGCAGAGAAGAACTCAGGGTGAGATTGTTTTCGTCATCATTGTCTTGATCGGCATTCACATGGTTCATATCGCTACCTCCAAATTCTGTAATCACGTGGGCCGATCTAGAGAGGCAATTTCATAAATACTTCTTCGCTGGCATACATGAGAAGAAGCTTACCGATCTGGTCAAACTGAGGCAACGCAATGACGAATCGGTAGAGAACTTTGTTCAGAGGCTGCGGGACGTGAAAAACATGTGCTACAGCCTGGTACTTGATGATCGGCAACTAGCAGATTTGGCCTTCCAAGGATTACTGTCGCACATCAAGGACAAGTACGCGTCTCAAGAATTTGAAAGTCTAAGTCATCTCGTGCAAAGGGTTGCCGATCAAGATATCAAAACCTTTGAACCCAGGAAGACTTGGAATAAAAAGGTGACCTTCGTTGGGCAAGAAGACTTTGGATCCGATGAAGAGCTAAGTATCAGCGCCGCCGAATGGGTGAAGGATAAGAAATCTGTGTCTTGTCCGTTCGGCCAGAAAGAAGCTGAAAGGTTCACCTTCGATATTACCAAGGCCGATAGGATGTTCGACTTATTACTTCAAGAAGGGCGGATCAAGTTGGCGCCTAATCAAGTAATTCCATCGGCCGAAGAACTCAAGAAGATCAGGTACTGCGAGTGGCATAATGCAACCTCGCACAGTACCAATGACTGCAAAGTATTCAGGCAGCAGTTGCAGTCAGAGATTGAATCTAGACGAATCAGGTTTGAAAATTCTAAAGTCCAGAAACCGATGAAGATTGATCAGCACCCATTTCCAAATAATATGGTGGAAACCAGTGGAAAAACCAAAGTGCTAACATCGGACGCTGCCAGGAAGAGTGCATCGGTAGACCCCAACCATCAAGTAACTGAGCACAACGAAAGGAGGTTTGCCGATGACAGAAAAGGCAAGAGAGTTGCCGGTGAAGGTAGTAGTGCCGATCGGGCTCCTGGTGTTATAATCACGCATAAGTAGCCAAGGCGAGACTATCGGCAATCACGTGAAGAGCGATATCAGCAAGAAGAAGAAGAGCACCAAGAATGGCTTCGGCATAAGGACCACTGGAGGTGTCCCTTCTTCGTTCACTGTTGGGAAGAAGGCATCAAGCTGCCCACTGCCGATAATTGTCCCGAATGCAATGGGTACTACACCGCCGATCGGTCAAGTAAGAAATCTTGTTTTGATGATCGGGCATCCAGGTACGCCAAACCGCTCAGAGAGAAGAGGTCGGCGCATGACCGACTGGCGGGCAAGCTTAGTGCCCATAACAGGCTTGGCAGACGCGTTGATCAAGAGGAGCTGGAGGAGACGGCCAATGCAAGAGTGCCTGATGAAGAAATATTCTCCAGAGATCCCAACATTGGAAGGAGTACCAATGCAAGCAGTGGAAAGCAGCACCAGCCTCTCTGGAAAACCAAGCTTCCTCAGTGGTGCCCTAAGGGTCTGACCAAGACTCAGAAGAGAAGGATCCAATGCGCAAGGATAGGGATCCATCGGCAGAGATCAATATGGTCGTCATGTTGCCGATGGAGTTCATGGCACCTGTCAGCGATGATGAGGAGACTGCTGAGATGGCGCAATTGGTGCTGGATCCAATGACAGCTGTCTTTGAGAAGCCTGTTGATGATGAGAGGCAGCACCTGAGGGCTCTGTTCGTTAAGGGCAAAGTAGATGGACAGCCTATGACAAAGATGCTAGTGGATGGTGGGGCATCAATAAACATAATGCTGTATACCGTGTTCAGGAAGCTTGGGAAAGGCGATCAGGACTTAGTCAAGACCGACATGAAGCTCAAGGACTTCGAAGGCAATGTGTCGACGGCTATGGGAGCCGTATGTGTCGAATTGACCATCGGCAACAAAACTTTGCTGACAACATTTTTGTAATCAGTGGCAAAGGCACTTATAACTTGCTCTTAGGGAGGGATTGGATCCACGCTAATTGCTGTATTCCCTCCACTATGCATCAAAGCCTTGTACAGTGGATCGGGGACAGAATTGAAGTCGTCCGAAGTGAAGCCCCATCTACTGTTGCGTCGGCAGAATCGGAAACTTATGAGCAGACCAGGTGCATATCTAGTGAAGCTTGGGATAAAGATTTCCTCAGAGTTGCCGATTACCGTATTACACCGATCCAAGCAGTTGGTCCTGAAGAAGAGTTTTAATGGATCGGTTTGCTGATGATGGAAAACTTGGACAGGGTTTCACATCCGCCGATGATTTACTTGAGATCGACATCGGCGATGGTAGTAGACCTAGGCCTACTTTTATTAGTGCTAAGTTAGATTCCCAATGTAAACACCAGTTAACCGATTTGTTGAAGGAATATAAAGATTGTTTTGCTTAGGATTATACAGAGATGCCTGGTTTAGACCGATCAATAGTTGAACATCGGTTACCCATCAAGTCTGGTTTCCAACCACATCGGCAACCTGCGCGCCGATGCAATCCTACTATTTTACCCGACATCAAGGCTGAGATTACAAAGTTAATCGAAGCTGGATTTATTTGGCAATGCCGATATGCCGAATGGATATCTAATGTGGTTCCTGTTTACAAAAAAATGGAAAACTCCGTGTTTGTATTGATTTCAGGAATCTTAACAAGGCTACGCCGATGGATGGCTACCCGATGCCCGTTGCCGATCTGCTGATTGATGCTGCTGCCGGACATCAAGTCATTAGTTTCATGGATGGCAATGCTGGATACAATCAAATATTTATGGCTGAAGAAGACATATCCAAAACTGCAGATGTCCAGGTCATGTCGGTTTATTTGAATGGGTGGTCATGAATTTTGGCTTGAAAAATGCCGGTGCTACTTATCAGAGAGCAATGAATTTCATCTTTCATAAGTATATCGGCACGATAGTTGAAATCTACATTGATGATGTGGTGGTTAAGTCCAAAGATTTTGGGAAGCATCTTGCCGATTTGCGAAAAATATTGTAATGCACAAGGGAGCATGGGTTGAAGATGAATCCTAATAAGTGTGCATTTTGTGTGTTGGCAGGACAATTTCTGGGCTTTATGGTACATCAAAGAGGCATCGAGATCGGCAGAAAATCTATCGATGCAATTAACAAAGTAGTTGCTCCTACAAACAAGACTGAGCTGCAGTCCTTGATCGGCAAGATTAATTTCAATAGAAGATTTATATCTAACTTATCTGGTAAGATTAAATCTTTTAGTCCATTGTTAAAGCTGAAAGCCGATCAAGAGTTTACATGGAAAGAAGAACAGCAGTTGGCCTTGGAGGAGATCAAGAAATATTTGGTGAACCCTCCAGTCTTGGTTCCACCTCAACACGGGAAGCCTTTCAAGTTATATTTGTCTGCCGATGACGGTGTTATCGGGTCAGCCTTAATTCAAGAATTTGAAGGAAAGGAACGTGTGATATATTATCTGAGCAGAAGGTTGGTGGATGCTGAAACCAGGTATTCGGCCATAGAGAGATTATGTTTATGTTTGTATTTCTCTTGCATAAAATTGAGGCATTATTTGTTGTCGGCTGAATGCACTGCCATCTGCAAAGATGATGTGGTTAAGTATATGTTGTCGATGCCGATATTAAGTGGACGAATCGGTAAGTGGATTTTAGCACTTTCAGAATTTGACCTAAGGTATGAATCGGCTAAGGTTGTTAAGGGTCAGGTGATGGCCGATTTTGTTACTCAGCATTGCAATGTGGTAAGCTCTGTGGAGATTGCTCCTTGGACTTTATTCTTTGATGGGTCTACGTGCAAGGACGGAGCAGGTATCGGTATTCTCTTAATTTCACCCCAAGGACGGAAGTATGAGATCTCGTTGCCGATTGCTGTTACTTCAACGAACAATCAGGCTGAGTACCAGGCCTTACTTAAGGGGTTGGAATTACTCAGAGAAATACGTGCCGATGCTGTTGAAATCTTCGGTGATTCTATGTTGGTGATTAACCAATTGATCGGGACATATGAATGGCGAAGTGAAGCTTTAATTGCAGCCCATGAAAGGTGCCTGCAGTTATTAAAAGAATTCAAAGAGTACCGCCTTGAGCATATTCCTAGATTGCATAACGAAGAGGCCAATCGGTTAGCACAGAATGCTTCAGGGTATCAGCCGATTCAAGAAGTCATGACATCGGTAATGGTTACCGATGACTGGAAAAGTGAAATTGCCGATTACTTAAGGAACCCGTCTAAGAAGGTTGAAAGGCGTTTAAGGTTCCAAACCACCAAGTATGTGCTCCTTGACGATGAATTGTATTATCGAACGATTGATGGAGTCTTGCTCAGATGCCTTGGTAAAGAGGAATCAAAAGAGTTAATGGGCGAAATCCGTGAAGGTGTGTGTGGAGCACATCAATCGGCATTCAAAATGAAATGGATGATCAAGCGGAATGGATATTATTGGCTGACAATTCTTGAAGATTGCTTCAATTATTTTAAGGGATGCTAGGAATGTCAGAGGTTTGGCAACGTACAGAGGGCACCTGCATCGGCAATGAATCCTATAATCAAACCTTGGTCGTTCAGAGGATGGGCTATTGATCTCATCGGCCAGATTTATCCACCATCAAGTAAGGGGCATAAGTTTATACTTGTTGCTACCGATTACTTCACTAAATGGGTTAAAGCGATTCCTTTGAAGAAGGTGACATCGGCGAACATGGTGGATTTTGTTAAAGAACACATTATTTATCGATTTGGTATTCCTCAAACTATTACTACCGATCAAGGAACCATGTTCACATCGGGAGAGTTTGATGAATTTGCTGCTAGTATGGGGTTCAAGGTGTTAAACTCTTCTCCTTATTATGCCCAGGCTAATGGTCAGGCTGAAGTGACTAATAAGGGAGTTATTAAACTTATCAAATGCAAGATTGAAGAGAACCCTAGAAGGTGGCATGTGGTGTTAAATAAAGCTTTATGGTCATATCGGATGGCTTGTCGTGCAACCAAAGTCTCGCCATATCAGTTGGTCTATGGACACGATGTTGTCCTGCCTTGGGAAATTAAAACTGGTTCTAGGCGATTATCTTTTCAAGATCAATTGACGACCGATGATTATGCTACTCTGATGAAAGATGAGTTAGAGGATTTAGCAGGTCATCGGTTGAGGGCATTGGTCAGCATTGAGGAGAATAAGAAGAGGGTTGCCAGATGGTATGATAAAAGGGTAAAGGCGAAGCAATTTACCGATGGCGATCTTGTATGGAAGTTGGTTTTACTGATTGGGACTAAGAGTTCTAAATTTGGAAAGTGGTCTCCTAATTGGGAAGGTCCTTATCGGATAAAACAATCTGCTCCTGGCAATGCTTATATTCTGGAAACTCTCGAAGGAGTTGCATTCTCTAGAGCAATTAATGGTAAATACTTGAAAAAATATTACCCTAGTATTTGGGTAGATGCATAGCGTGCTCGTTTGAATGCCGATGAAAGAGAAAGTTATAATACATCGGTGGAAGCGTATTGACATTATATTACAGAGCAAAATCAAGTATCAATGTTACAGTTGCCGATACAATGAATAAATTACAGCAAGGATTGGATGGTTGATATCACACGCAGGCGAATTTTCTCTATCTCATCCATCTCCTTGGCATCGGCGTCGGCAGAGCCTTCGACTGGCTTGATCTTCTTTTTCAATAAAATGGCTTGTCGGGCATTCTGGTCTCTTTCTTGCCGCAGAGCCCTGATGGTGTCGGACAGTTGGACTTTCTTCTGATTAGCTGTGCTTAGAGCTTCTTCAACCTTTTTCAACTCAGTCAGTAGCTCTTCTTTCCTTGCCGATAGCTGAGTGATTTCTTGCTCAAGATTGGTGCTGGAGACTTCTGCTTGGCCGATGCTCTTGTGTTTTTCGTCGGCAATGCTTTTAAACTTGAGCTTCTCTTCCTCAGTCTGGGATTGGGCAGCCCTATCAGCTATGCGACGGGAGAGCCTCTGGTATTGGAGTTGCTTACTATCAAGGAAAGTTGCCTGGAAGATTGTTTCTTCTGTATCGGCAGGGAGGTGGCCTTGGATATCCTTGAAAGTTGTCCTTGCTGCAGTTGAATCCTGGACGAGCTAGGGAGTATCTTGTTGCAGCAAGGAAAGCAGTGCTTCGAGTTTAGATTTGATCTCTGCCGATAGAACTGGAGCAGAGCTTTCTTCGTCCTCATCCTCATCGGGGATGTTGATAGCGAAGGAGAATAGGCTGTCTGCTCGAGCGGGGCCTTCTTGGTGCTCATCCTCGTCCTGGGGGTTGACACCGAAGGAGAATAAGTTGTTCGGTGAGTCTTGGGCCTGAAAAAGAAGAAGTTAGAATGCGCCGATCATAAAATTATACTATGATTTTTTAGGTAACCGACTTACCATCTTGAAGCGAATTTCTTGCCTAGGACTTGGCATGTTGGATGGTCCAGCCTCATCCTGGACATCGGCAGCAGTTTCCGATGAGTGAGCTTCTGTTGAGGGAGCAGTTGACACCGTTGGTGCTGGTGGCGTTGTTGCTGGCGTTGCTTCCGATGTGGTAGCTGGCTCCCGTGGTGGCGACACCATTCTCTCATCGGGGATTTCGGCTGGTGAAGGTGCCGATGCCGATGTCGCCTCCGCTGTTGCAGCGGGTGGTGTTATCTCCTGATCGGGGATGTCATCCAGTGGGTGATCGGGGCTAGGAGCCGATGATGGTTCTGCCGTTGGCGCGTCGGCAGTTGGTGATGTGACCGGAGTCGATGGCGAAGATGGGGTAGCCAGCCTCAAGCGCCTTTTCTTCCTTGGTGCGGCAGTGGGAGAGCTAGCCCGTTTCGATGAAGCCTGGGGGGCATCGGCAGTAGGACTTGGAGATGCTTGTGTGTTTGGAGCAGCTACCGATGACCTCATTGCCTGAAAAAGTTTAGTGCAAGTTATACAAAGTAAACTGTTGCCGATGAAGCAATATGTGATCGGTATAAGTAAGGATGAGATTTACTGCAAAAACCCGCATCAAGGCAGCAGCAGCAGCCGATGTAGCCTTGGTTTTTGCAGGCGTCGATTTGGGTACCTTCTGAGGGCTGAAGGCAGCTAGTATGGGGGCATTGTTGCCGATGAGTGATATAGGACTCATCATTCGAAGGTTGAAGGGCTTGCCACTCCTGCTCATCTTGGGAATTGGATCGTCGGCCTGTCAAGCATAAGGAGGTCAGATGCCGATGATAAGAATAAAGTAGAAGAAATGCATCGGGATTAAAAACTTACTGCGTTGTCACGGATGATGTGGTTGGCGTCAATCATGTGCCGATAGTAATGTGATGACTTGGTGAATAATTGATATCTCCATTCTTGCCACCAGAATTTATACTCATTCGTGATGAAGGAGGTTGGTGACCAGGAAGACAGATCAATATCTGATGTATCGGCATTAGGAGGAAGATTGACGATTTTGTTCCAGTCCATAGCACTGGAGATGGTCTGCCTTGGTTTTACCACTTTGGAGTAGCAAAGCTTGATCGGCAGTTGGCCAAATGCCAGTTGTCTCGTAGTTGCTGATGGGTAGTAGAACTCGAAGGATGGAGGGGCATTCTTCCCGGTTCCAAAGATATTGACTGGAATAGCTCGGGGAACAATGCTGGCCTTCATGATTATTTGGTTTTAGGGCACATTCCCATCGGTGAGATTGAACAGCAGCGGAAATTGATTGTTCTCATCAATGTATGGCCACCAGAGCCGTTTTGAAGCAGGGATTCCGTTGTAAAATTTCTGAAAGAATAAGCCAAACTGCTCTGCATCGGCATCGGTCCCTGGCAACACTATGATGGCCTCTTCGAAGTTGAGTGGAGGGCGAGTTGCCGAGTCATCATCCCTATATTTGGAATCTTCCGATATGTCCCTTGGGAATTGTTGAGCAAACAAGTCAAACTGAAGGGCTTTGTACATCTGTGCGTTCAGCCACATGTTGATAAACCACCAGGGACCCCCGAGGTTGCTGATGGGCTCGCCTAGCAGTAACTTCTTGGATACTTGGTGTAGAAGGCGGTATACCGATCCAAGAAGATATCTTCCTAGAGGAAGTCTTGTTCCATCGGCAAGGAGTTCAGCTGCCGGAAGATGCATGGTAGTGGGTCCGATTGCTCTGCCGCAGAAGATGAATTTTTCCAGCCACATATTCAGAAATATGGCATGTTCCCTCTGGTTTACCGATCCAGTTTTCTGATACTCCTGGATGTAGCCAGTCCAGCCGCCGATATTCCGAGTGTTCACCTTATACTCGGCTTTCCTATTGAACAGAGTAAAGGTATCGGCAGAAGAGACGTCGAGACCAGTCAACATATGCACATCGGCAAGTGTGGGAGTGGCTGGTCCATGTCATAATAGGAAGACATTCATGGTGTCAGACCAGAAGTAAGAGGCCGCTATCAGCATGTTCTCATTTTTGTCCATATCGGTAATGGAGAGCCTGATGCACTGATCCAGACTGCGCTCTAACCAGTAAACTTGTTGTGTTCTAATGACCCTAAGGTACCAGTTCTTTCACCCTTTGGTGGGCTTGGGCCATGAACGGAAAGCGTCTTTTCATAATCCTAAACTGAAGCTCTTAGATCTGAATGGAATACGGTTGGCTTCCACATTGATCATGTAGCTAGGATCAGGATTCCCCATTGGGCCTAAGCAGGTGAAACTGGACTGCTCGAGAGGGATCACTACTTTGTTGTACAGTTCCTAGGTTTCGAAAAGAAAAGGGAGGAATCAGAAAAGGAAAGGAGAAGATTCTGGATTCATGCGGGAAAGGAGCTAGCAGGGGATTAGATGAAGAGGAAAGTGGATTTACCTTAGGGATGTCGACTTGGATCACCATTGGAGCTGAGGAGTTCTTGCGGATTGTGCTTGGCTTGAAGAAGGTACTATCGCTCGAGCTCGAACGGGTGTTCTTCGGAGCCGCCGCCGGAGGTTGAAGACGAAGGCAAATGAAAAAGTGAAAGTGGATTTAGGGCAAAAGGCAGATTGGATCCTGGTAACTTTTATAACCTTACTCAGGGGTATTTTGGGATTTCGGTTCATACTGTGTAGGAATGTGGAGAGGCCTGCGGTGGATGTGCGCGATAATCAAGGAGATATTGTCAGATTTGCAACTGTTTGTGCTATAATCGAGGGATTTTATTAATAAATTGCGGTTCCGTGCGCGGAGATCGAGGAAGTTGTGCAGTAGAGAGCATTTCGGCGCGTAAAGTATTATACAGTTTGAAACTGGGGGGCATGTGTTGACACTGTTTTTCGGCACGTGTCAAATGAGCTAAGGCTTGTGTCGATCGGCAGCCGTTTTCCATCAGCATCAGGAAGTCATGAGTCAGTATTGCCGATGGAAGTGTGCTGTGAGAAGACTAAGTGTGATGCCGATGGAAGCTGGAGATTTCGGATGTTGCCGACAGGAGTTGAAAGGCTGTCGCCAGAACTATAGAAGCCGATTGCCGATGTTGTTGATGCCGATTGCTGATAGGAATTGATTGGTGAAGACAAGTTACCAGTACAAGGTTGCCGATCGGGACGTATTGCCGATGCCGATCGGCATGGGGTGCCGATGAGCACAGGGTGACTTAGCGCTTGATGTCAGCAGAGGATTACCGGTGGCCAAAGAAGGAAGTCGCGGATTGAAGGGATCTGCCGATGGAAAGTTTTCATCGAGGGAGAGACATAAGGAAGCTGGTGATTTTATACCAGTATTATTATAGCAGTTTGAGTTCGATTCTTGCATGAGTCGTTTGTTTTCCTTTAAAATAGGTGTGTTTGTTTAGGAAAATAATATTGTTATTTTAGATCCGACTCCTGCGCGAGTCAGTTTACTTAAAGTTAGGGGTTTGCATTAGTATTAGCTTATCAACGAGTTCTTCAAGCTTCGACAGGCTGCATCACCTTGATCTCCGTCAAATCCTTGTATGTTCCGCGTGGGAGTATCTCTAAGCTTTGACATCCGGGCGCATCGCTGTTGTCTCGTTCAGCTCTGCTCTAGTTATCCTGATCAAGCTCCAATCTTGGTATCCGGGCGCATCGTCGTTGTCTTGATTGAATCTTGTTCTAGTTATCGTCCTTGTCGATTAACTGGTCAAATCGACCGGCACGCCTCCGGATATCGAATTTCGGGTATAAGCCCGAGGTGTTCGCAGATCCTAACGCTTTTTGTGTCAACAGAAGCGCTTTGGATGGATGAGAATGGTTTGATTTACTTAGTGGGGTAAGGTGGATTGGGTTGGGATTAACAGAAAGCTGAGTTGAATGGGTAAGTTTGAGTTTTTTGGACTTGAATGGGTTGAACCCATAAATTTTCAATATATCATAAGATACATATATATTGACTTAGAAATGTGTTTAGCTTTTATATGGGGTCTATGTGTAGATTTTGCTATGCTTGCTGACACAGATTAGCTTGATGCCATTTCAAACCTTATTGAATAAATTTTAGTCGATTTTGATAAAAATTTAAGATGTGAATACCAACTTTTATTTTTAGGGTCCCGCTTTGGATGTGAGACCCATATATTGATCTGACAGCACCAAATGGCATAAAGTAGTTAACTACTACATTAAATCATCTGCAACAAATTTTACTTTTACTTTTATGTCTGGAGTCCAGCTTTGATCCTACATTAGATCATCTGCAATCAATTTTAGTCAATTTTGATGAAATTTAAGGTGTGAATGCAAACTTTTAAATTTAGGGTTTGACTTTTAATTTGAACACATATGGCCTATAGATGCTTAAATATATTATGCAAGTTCATGTGTTCTTATAATAAATTTATGGGTATGATTAGTTTATGGATTGAAATGAGTTGGGTTCAAGCTATTAAAATTATACTGATGGGTGGATTGTAGAAGAGAGTTAATTTGTTTTGGGTTGCGTTGGATATGGGGTAGCTAAATCATTTCTAAAGGTAAGTTTGGCTATTGCTAAAGAAATAACGTTTCTAGATGGCTCTATAAACGACTTTCCAAATTTAGTAGCTCTCTATTCCACCTCATTCGCTCTCTACTTTTGGATAATCTACATCACTAGCTATCCATCCTTTTAGTTATACAGAGTCTCTGGGAGTACTCTAGTATTATCTATTTTAGAAAGTAACAAAATTAGTAAATTTGACTTTGACTACTCCTTTTAGCTAATCTCTTGGAGATGAGAACCCTTCCTAAATAACAACATCCATGATGAGAACCCTTCCTGCTAATATGTGATGAATGTTTTCATTATGGATCAGCAAAAAATCATCACCAAACAACATCCATGATGATTTTAGATATCATCACGAATTGAGCGTCACCGATTAAGCTTCGTAATGTTTTGTTAGAAATCATCACGGATTAATAAAAACGGTGACAATCTTAAATCGTCATGATAGAGCCCAAGGTCTAGTTAGCCCAACATTTATTGTGACCGAAAAAAATCATCACGGCGAATTGCAACGTCTATTAATGGACAAAAATCTAAAATGGGCCAATTTTTAGCCCAATTTTAGATATTTTCGTAGATCTTTTTCTAACCATTTTAGCAGCCCATTTTCAGCCATGCTCACAGCCCAGTTTCTACCATTTTGGTAGCCCAATTTTAGCCATTTGCAAGCGTAGTTTTAGCATCAATTAGAGCCCATTTAGAAATCCAATTTCGTCATCAATTACAGCCTATTCTCACACATACTGCACATATACACAACCCATAATAATGCTAATAATTGTACAATACATGAAATAAATAATTAATGTTATACTTCCATCCAAACAACATAGCATATGAATTCATCATATTACAATAGTTTTTATCCAACATCTCATCAACCTTACAGTTTACAACAAACACAAGTTCCAGAAAGTACATACAACTCTAGCGACTTAATCTATGCAGTTGTACTTGCAAAAGGCATGCAAACAACAACAGTTGTAGTTGCAAAAGGCATGCAAACAACAACAACAACAACAACAAATTGTAAGCATAAGCTATGGCAAAATGCAACCAGCATTAACAAAATATATACCATATATAGGTGAACTTTGTCGAAATTGACTTGACACAAGTTAATAACAACAAAATGCATGAAGTTATTAGTAAGATATAACACCATGCATCTCTTAACTCGGTCGAACTTGACTGAGCAAACGATCAAGTTTTGCTTCCATCTCAGCCTAAGCCATCTTCATCTCCTCTCGATTCATAATCCTTGCCTGCTCAGATTCTTCTACTTTCTTTGTCAAATCAGCTACCTGTCCATGAAGCTGACCATTTTCCTTTCTCTTCGCTTCCAATTCTGCCTTAGTTTTTTGCTCACTGGATCTAGGTTGGGCATTCTCGAGTCTCACATTCTGAAAGAGCTTATTATTCTTGGTGTTTTTAGAAAGCACCTAACCAATAACCTAAGTCACAAACTTGAGTTCTTCACCTTCTGTTGTTGTAGACAGCTTGTTTTCCATTTGCGTCTAGCAAGAAAGTAGCAAACATAATTGGTAATGAAAGAATTAAAAACTAGCATCACAAATAGTAAAGTCTGAAAGTTATCTTACAATAGCCTCCTATACAGTAGGGGCACAACATTCTTTCTTGTTATAGTAAAACTCCTTGAACAAATCAAATGCGTCAGATTTTTCATCATTGTATTTGTCTCTCTGAAAACAATATTTATATGCATGTCTAGCATGAATTAGGGGTCACAAAAATCAGGACAAAATCATACATACAAATAGATAATTAGACATGCACATATAGGATAACTATTTTTTATATAAGAAAATAAGTAGTAGCTGCTCATGTTGAAGTAAACAAAATCTAGCACTTTTATCCATACAGCAGTGACTTTTTTCTGTAAACACCAATAGAAGGAACAGATTATCGTCTACCATAGATAACATTTTTATCCATATACTCTTTGTCAAGATACACTTAGCCAGCCTAAAAATCAGAATTGCATTTACGCAAGGATGGACATATTTATATTTGTGACTAGAGGAAATAATAGATCTATCATGGCAGGCAAGCTCAGTTTCAATAAACAAGTGTAGTTAGATCTCCATTTTCTGCGCAAAGTCAGTCATCAGGCTGTCATATCAGAACACTAAAACTATAAAAATTTAAGCTATAGCCTACACAAGCATCTACCCATAATGAAATCACTTCCCAAGTTGTCATCCCATAATACTAGTTGTTGACACAAAATGTGACGCACTGTGCCTAACACACAGCAGGCCGGAAAGCGTAGCTTCAATCGGGTGACCGAGTGTTTCGAGGTCCGGAAACGTGCCAGTCAGTTTGACCTGAAACTAACAAGGGATGAAAATCATTAGATATAAAACTGGAACATGTCGGGTGAGACCAGACAGTTCCATATATACAGCCCTGAAGCCACTTACGACGACATATAGCTATAGAAGCTATCTGCCAACAAGTTTTATAGATCATTCGGCTAAAACAAACAATAAGTACGTAAAAAGTTGATTGCCGAACATGCATGCATGAGAAAGTACGTATGAACAAATCATCATTAATTATGAATTAAAACATAACCAACTCGGTTATCCAACCGAATTAGGGTCTATGATGAAGGGACACGTAAACAAACACGATCGAACTAATCTAAAGCTTGTATCCGCCGCACGACACCTAGCTTTATAAAAGCTCAAACGTAGTTGGCATGCATGAACCCGCAACACGTAACAATCTAGATGAAACCAATTTGGCTATCATAAATATAAAATCTATTTATGGATATAATCAATTATACAAAAAAATCGATAAATCTATGATAAAAGATAAAGCCGAACCATATCCATTTAGATTGGGCAAAAGAGTGTTACAAATATATAAAATATATATAAACATGCAACACGTAATATCTTAATGAATCTACTAGATCTTGCCAAATCTAATAGAGCCGGTAACTATCTTGCTTTTGCTAGGCATATCGAGCAAGCACCTGCCGCACGGTATCTACTCATACACAAAACATAAGCGAATATTTCTTGATTGTCAAGCAAGGATCCGCCACACGATCATTGAAAAAACAAACAAGACTACTTGCATCAACATCTAAATCCACCGCATGATACTAGACATGATAACAAGGTTGCCGGGACTTACGGAGGTCGACGGATCGATGGTTCCTCTCGAAGAACTCGACGACACGACAAAGGACTCGAAATTGGAACGGGGCCAATTGTATTGTATTGGTTGTGAACCGTTTTTACAATGGCCAAAAGTTCATATTTATACCCTGGTCGTGATATGAGTCCTAAAAGGACACGGTTACAAAATATTAAGGAAAAACATGATATCTTTGACTTTAATTTCCTCCGAAGTCTTCATCGCCTTAATTGTCGTGGTCTTCGTTGCCCGATCAGCTCTTTGCTTGTCGTTTTCGTCGCTTCTTCAACGGAAAACCGCTCCTCCTTAGAATAACCGACCGCATGATCATTTAGCCGAACCTTTGGCGATTAGCCGACCGCATGGACATTTGCCGACTTATTTGAAAACTGGCCAACCGCACAGACGCTTGACGAATGCTCTGAGTTTTGCACTGGCCCACCTATCATCTTTCTGAGCATACCAAAATCCAGTGTTAACACATGCCCCCACAATTTTGGGATAAAAGTCATTTTATCCTGAAATTGACTACAAGCTCCCCTTTTTCTTCTAGGTCAACACTGTTCAACATCACAGCCTTTGCCCAGAAATCCAAGTCCTAACTGGTTATTGGATTTACTTCAACTCTCCAATGGCGACCCAGGATGAAATCCCAGAGGTAAGCTTCATTCGCCTCCACGCATTCGGCAATTCTCAATTGATCTCTTACTATTCCCCTGATTCATTCGTTTTTCCCGATTCCGTTATTCTTTGAAGGAATACAAGAACCATATTCTGATCCCTTATGTTGCACACCTCGATTCTTACCTCCTCGGTCCAATGGGAAATCCCGATCCAACCGAGATCATTGAGAAGGAAACTTCAAGAATCCCCTTCAAGTCTGGAGTCACCCCGCCAAACCAATGACCAAACACTTTCAAGACTTGGCCGTTTCCCCCAATTGCTGGATGGCGGAACTGGTACAGAAGGATGCTGGAAAAAAGCAGCAGCCATTGGGATGTTCAGGACATCAACCATTGCCTGGAATTATCCCTGTCAGAGACACCTAGAAATGAACCCTTCCTGATAGCAACTGCTCATTTCTGGTCTGATGTCGTCAACGCCTTTGTCTTCGGCCAAGGTATGATGACCCCTACCTTGGCTGATGTCTTCATGATGACTGGTCTGAATGTATCACAACCAGTATACCCTTACAAGTATAAAAGCAACAGCAACCAGAAGGCTGTCAAATCTGGAGGTGGATGGGTTGGATACATTCAGACTTATATGGAAGCGTTTGGTGCCGTTTCTGACAAAGAATGCAGGGCCCTCATGAACATGTGGCTATGCAGGTTCATTTTCTGCAGAAAATCTAATGAGCCAACCTTAAATCACATGATGATGGCTGATGATCTAGTTGCAGGCACATTAATCCCCTTGGGCAAATACCTCCTAGGATATGTCTATCATATGATGCATCAGGTCACTCCTCAGATGCACCATGGTAAGGAGATTTCTTGTGTGAGTGGTCCTTGTTGGTTCATCCAGATGTGGTTGCAACTCTATATGCACCAAATAATGCCTGTGTCCCTCCAAAATTTGAGTTTCCCTTCAGTTAACTATGCTGAAGGTAGTGCAGCAAAGGTCAAGAACTGCCAGACTTATGGAGAAGCAACTTTCTCTATCAGTATTGACATGGATATTGGTCATCTTTTCAAGCTATTCTTCAAAGGTTTTGGCAATGTGCTTTGGCTTCCTTATAGAGAAAATGACAATCTGACCCTGCCTTGCAAATTCAGCTTTGAGTCTGGCTGTTCTGACAAAGTAGCTATAGAGATTTTCAACTCTTTTATCAAACCTTGCATTTTGCCAGCCGAATTTCATCACGGGAGGTTAGTACAATCTTCCTATGAATTGTACTACCCAAATATGGCATCCAGGCAACTAGGATGTGGACAGTTGCCCCCAAAACCCTTCTTCTCCACAACCATAAAGTACAGGGAGCTGATCACAAGTGAAATAGAGGCTAAGAAAGTTTTTGAGCTTGGATGGGACCTACCAACATATGAACCTTCTCCATTTGGGATAGTGGATGCTGCTCACCCCTCCTTTGCTTCCTGGTGGCAAGAATGGCACAATCACATCTTCAATACACCAGTACACTCTCTATGCTAGAATTTGCAACCCCAATTCGCTTCTGATAGTGAGGTAACCTTATTGTATTTACCACTTTCTGCTTTGAATCCATTTCTTACCTTAACATTTAGTCATTCTCAGGATTTTGAGCCCACTCCTATCACCAAAGTGGTCCAATATTTCATAGCTGGGTCTAACCCTGCTGTGGGTTTTACTGCCCCAAATCTGGCAAGCTTCATGAAGATCCCTGCAGCTATGTCCATTGCACCTCTTATTTAGCAATAAATCTTATTCATCAACAATTCTGACCAGCTTTTATCTCAATCATTTCTACTGCAGCCACATGTTGATATTCCAGGCTCAAGCAATGTCCCAACAACAGTGGAAATCCCTCTCCAAGCTTCTACTGAGGATGCAGGGACCCATGAAACTGAAGATACAGAAACCCATGAAGCTGAAAGCATAGATGTTCATGAAACTTTCCAACTCATTGGTATCATTCGGCTAATCACTTCTTTTCCTTCATATGGCATCTTTTTCTTGTTCTTATACTCTTATCATCTGCATTATTGGAAATAGATAAAATCCTAGATGATTTAGCAGAAGAGCATTCTTCTGGTCCAGCTCCAGGTCCATCATCCCCGGGTATTCAATCAGAGCAAGACATCACCTATCTTGATGACCAACCAACACAACAGGTAATATTTTTGCCTTAAGCTACTCTTTTAGTACATCTATCTGGTTGGCTAACACTTCCTTTTTCTTAAGAAGACCACCAAGCCGATTGCCAGTTATTCTTTCACTGTTGATGACTACATCAATGAAAAAGGTGAAGAAGCCACCTCTCAGCAGACTCTATCAGTGGAAAATCAAGCTTGGTTGAAGGATATAGCCAGTTTGTTAAACAAAGATATCAGCATTCTGGTTCAAGATTTAGATTAGATAAAAGATCTCCTTGAGCTCATCAACCAAGATCTTCCACCTTCCCTCAAAGCTTCCTTGGAATCCGCAGCCCATCTTGATGATTATTTTGCTGCAGGGAAGAGGACAAATAAAAACATAACCTCCCGGAATGACTTACAGAACAACAGGTCTCTGAAGAAGCAGGAAGTTAAAGCTTTGCACTCCCAAATTTAGACTGCTAAGAATTCATTGGCAACTTTGGAGCCTGAGCTGAAAGTCATGGAGGATGAGAAGATCAAGTTGGAGGCTCAATTAGCCGAGCTGAATGTCAGAATTCAGTCTCACAAGGCCAAGATAGCAGATTTGCTAACCTCCATAGTAGCAACCTGATCAAAAATATCATCTGTTCTCAAAGAAGATCAACAGGTCAAGGCAAGGCTGTCTAACATTCAAAGTTCTGAGGATGAAGACCAGAAGGTGCTGAATAATGTCAGCCAAATCAGAGTTGATGCTTTAGATGCCATCAACCAGCTTCTGAGCTAGTAAAAACATGGGTCTGTAATAGTTTAACCATGATATACTCTATTTTTTAGACAATTGGATATTTCTGTCTTTACCTCTATGCACTTCTGTTTGTATGGAAATGTAATCAGCTCTTTTATTCTCCCGATTAGAATATAGTCGACCACATTTAGCTTTTGATCAAGATATAGCTGACTGTTCCCATCTTGCCGATTCAGGAATTAGCCGAGTGACCCTCGATTTATCCGAGCCTGGCCCAGTCTAGCAATGGCCCATTCGAGAAGGGAAAAACCCTAACTCGTCGTTTGGTATTCTCCCTCGGCTTATAAATAAACCTTCCTCCTTCTACCCCTGTCAAAAGTTCCAATCAGGCACTCTCATCTCCGTCTCCTCCTCTTCTCTCGCTCAAAACCAATCCAGAAGGAAACCCTAGCCCGCACAGTAGCAATGGCAGGAGGCGACAATCGCGGCAAGCGCCCTGCTGAAGGAGAAGCCGAAGGAATCCGAGCATGGCGTAACCGGCAGCGCGGGTGAGAATCGGCTCCTTGCCCCCTTGTATTCCTATTCATTGTTCATCCTTCTAGTCCTGATCCTTGTTCTTACTCATCAGGATAAGGGTCATCTCCTCCAGCCACAGCATCCCTTTCCCTTCGGCGACAGCAGCCGAGCCGGGGACTCCATCATCTGGCTCCTCTGATTCAAGCTCCTACCACTCCAATCCTTGGGATTTGGAGTCGGATGCCACGGATGCTCCCTACACCCACGCGGAGGAGGTTACTTTCAGGGGCGAAAGGGATGATGCTCGAGGAGAGTTGGAGAAGATTTCCAAGCAATACGGCATCGACCAACTCGAGTGGGAGAACCAGCGGAAGCAATTCTGTGACGCCATCACCGGTCAGTGCAAACAAATTCATTTCATTTCTTCCCTTTCTTCTGATTCATCTATTCATCCGATTGGTGTTCCATCTTTTCAGCGCTTTCTGCAGAGGTCGAACGCCTGAAGATTGCGGCGAACAAGATCACTGACAAGGTGAACGTCCAGGGAGAAATTGCCGAGGCATGCCTTGATGATGCAGACGGTCACATAGATCAGGCCGTCATCCAAGTTGTGCACCACGGCGTAGCCCTGGGGTTGGCGGCAATGTCCACCCAGAGTAACGAAGACTTCTCCGTCATGCCAGTCGGCTTCCGTGGTGGCAAGCCTGCGGAAGATGTTGAGGACATTGACGACCTCCTGGAAAGCTATGAGGATCATGCAACTGCCCTCGCCCAAGCCACCAATTCTCAATCTGTCCTCAATAGACTATTTGATGAGTAGTTTGTACTTAGGAATCATGTAAAAACCTGCTTTGTGAAATATTATCTATGACTCCCACTTGTCTCTTCTTTCATGAATTTTTCTGAGAATGATGAATCTGAGGAATGTCGCCTGAATTTGTATGACACTGCTTTGACTGTGTTTAAATTTTTTTTTCTCTAAAGACAACACATATGACACTTCTTTGACTGTGTTTAAAATGTCGGCTATTCTCTAAATTCTTAGAGTATTTTTTTGGCTAAAGCGATGCTCATATATCGGCTATTTCGTTCACAGAACTCCTTAAATTTACTTATGCACCAACCTCAGCACTGGGATAAAATTTCTTAAGAAATCTCCCATTAATAGCTCTATTAAACTCTTCTCCCAGCAAAGTTTTCAAAATATACGCATTACCAGGTGCATACTTTACTATCCGAAAAGGTCCTTCCCAATTTGGAGACCACTTGCCGAAGACTTTATCTTTTGTTCCAATCGGCAATACAATTTTCCAAACCAAATCTCCCTCTGCAAATTGCTTCTCTCTGACCTTTCTGTTATAATATTTGGCAACACGCAATTTGTTTTTCTCAATACTTTCTAATGCTTTGAGACGAACCAAATGTAAATCCTCCAATTCAGCCATCATTAAATCTCTATAATCTTCTTTCCTCAAATCATTTTGCAATGTGACTCATCTTGAATCCGATTGCAACTCCCATGGTAACACAACATGATGCCCATAAACCAACTCATAGGGAGATGTCTGAGTAGACCCATGACAAGCCATTCGATAAGCCCATAAAGCCTCATTGAGAACCGAATGCCACTTCTTCGGTTTTTCATCAATCTTCTTCTGAATAATTTTAATCATGATCTTATTTGATGCTTCAGTTTGGCCATTAGCTTGTGCATAATAAGGAGAAGAATTGTATAATTTAATTCCCATATTCTCGGCTAAATCACAAAACTCAGATGAAGTAAATTGAGTTCCTTGATCTGTTGTTATAGTTTGAGGAATTCCAAACCTGGGAATTATATGCTCCTTAACAAAATTGATCATGTTTTCTGATGTAATCTTCTTCAAAGGAATAGCTTCAACCCACTTTGTAAAATAATCAGTAACTAACAACACAAACTTATGTCCTTTGCTAGAAGGAGGATTAATCTGACTAATTAAATCCATGCCCAATCCTCTAAATGGCCAAGACTTGATAATTGGGTTCAAAGCCGATGTTGGAGCTCTCTGAATGTTGCCAAATCTCTGACAATCTTGACACCCCTTGTAATATTCAAAGAAATCTTCAAGCATGGTCGGCCAAAAATAACAGTCCTTCTAATTATCCACTTCATTCGGTAAGCCAATTGATGTGAACCACACACACCCTCATGCACTTCATACATCAGCTCTCTAGCCTCTCCTTTACTCAAACACTTAAGGAGTACCCCATCTATAGATTTATAGTACAACTGATCATCAAGGAGCACAAACTTGAGGGCTTTGTATCTGAGCTTTCGGGAAACTTTCTGCGATGGATTCCTTAAGTAATCGGTAACTTCGTTTCTCCAGTCATCAATTACCCGATTCTCATCTAAAGCGCTAATCTCTTGATCCTCTCGGTATCTCGAGGCAGCCTGAGCCAGTCTATTTTCTTCTTCATTATGCTCCCTAGGGATATGATGCAAGGTTGCTACCCGAAAATTCTTCAAAAGCTCTCAACATTCTTCATAATATTCCCTTAATACATTATTCTTGCATTCATATTGGCCGATCAGTTGATTAATTACTAACTCAGAATCTCCGAAGATCTCAACAACGACGGCCTTTATTTCAGTAAGAAGCCGAAGTCCTCTAAGTAGTGCTTCATACTCTGCTTGATTGTTAGTAACACGAAATTCAATAGGGATAGCATACTTAAAAATCACTCCTCATGGAGAAATCAAGAGAATGTCAGCACCACCACCTTTGCTACAAGATGAACCATCAAAAAACAAAGTCCAAGGTGCAATATCTATCATGTTAGCAGAAGGATCACGGTGTTGGATAACAAAATCAGCAATAATTTGACTCTTTACTGCTTTTGCCGATTCGTACTTTAACTCAAATTCTGATAAAGCCAAAATCCATTTGCCAATTCTTCCGTTTAAAATTGGCATTGATAACATATGTTTTATTACATCAAATTCAGAAACTACCACGCATTCGGCATTCAACAAGTAGTGTCGAAGTTTGGTACATGAGTAATACACACACAAGCAAAGTTTCTCAATAGCCGAATACCTTGTCTCTGGATCTAACAGCTTTCGGCTAAGGTAAGCTATCACCCTTTCCTTTCCTTCAAACTCTTGCATGAGGGCCGACCCTATTGTCAGGCTATCGGCCGCCACGTACAACTTAAAAGGCTTGTCAAGCTGTGGAGGTACCAACACAGGTGGCACCTTCATGTATTCTTTGATCTCATCAAAAGCCCTTTGTTGTACGTCATCCCATACAAATTCTTGATCCCTTTTAAGCTTTAACAGTGGAGAGAAAGGCAAAACTTTTCCTGATAAATTAGATATGAATCTTCTTACAAAATTAATCTTGCCGAGCAATGACTGCAACTCTGTGAGATTAGTTGGAGGCACAACCTTGTCTATTGCTTCCATGCTTTTCTTATCGACTTCGATCCCTCCTTTATGGACTTGAAATCCTAAAAACTCACTAGCCGAGACCCCAAAGGCACACTTGTTCGGGTTCATCTTCAAACCATGCTTCCTAGTGCACTCCAAAGTCTTCTTTAAATCGGTTAAGTGTCCACCGTGATTTCTAGACTTAACCACCACGTCATCAATATAGATCTCCACTATTTTGCCGATCAACTCGTGAAAAATATAGTTCATGGCTCTCTGATAAGTTGCACTAGCATTCTTTAAACCAAAAGTCATGACGACCCACTCAAATAGTCCAATATGACTAGGACATCTGAAAACTGTTTTTGAAATATCCTCTATTGCCATAAAGATTTGGTTATAGCCAGCATTAGCATCCATAAAGCTGATGACTTCATAACCAGCTGCTGCATCGACAAGCAAATCGGCAACCGGCATTGGGTAACCATCCATTGACGTAGCTTTATTGAGATCCCTAAAGTCAATGCAGACCCTCATTTTTCCATTCTTTTTGTATACCGTAACTATGCTCGAAATCCACTCTGCATATCTACATGGCCGAATGAAATTTGCTTCTAATAATCTTTCAACTTCCCTTTTCACATCGGCCAGTACCTCCTCTTTGAAAATTTTCCGAGGAGGTTGTTTGTAAGGACGATACCCAGGCTTGATCGGCAATCGATGCTCAACAATAGAACGATCCAGTCCGGGCATCTCTGTGTAATCCCAGGCAAAACAATCTCTGAATTCTCTGTGTAATCTATACTCTGGGTTTAAATTAGCACTGATATACATCGTCCTTGTTACCAACATTTATTTCCTCTAGCTTATCGGCCAACATAAAGCCACGTCCCAACTTTCCTTTGTTGCCATCGATCGGGTTCCCCATTAAAAATTACTTTGAGAGTCGACTGCTTGGATCGGCTGTTGATCTTTGTTGAAGACATTCACAGGACCTTCTTCTCATACTCTTCCGGAGAAACAATCGAAGCCATCATATTCCCAGTAAGTAGGCTCTGCAGCAGCAACATTTACCGAATCATCAGCATGAACAACTTCAACATCGTCTCCAATCCACTGAATAAGAACCTGGTGCATGGTTGAACGTATGCAGCAGTTAGCATGGATCCAATCTCTCCCTAAGAGCAGACTATACGCCCCCTTGCCATCGATGACAAAGAAAGTAGTAATCAAGGTTTTTGACCCAATCATCAACTCAACGTGCACAGCTCCTCGGGTGTCAGAAGGATTGCTAGCAAAGTCCCTGAGCACCATGTCAGTTTTTAGCAGTTCCTCATTGCTCATCCCGAGCTTCCTAAAGATGGTATAAGGCATAATATTGATGGCAGCTCCTCCATCAACAAACATCTTGGTCAGAGGCTTGCCATTGACGTAACCCTTCACATAAAGTGGCTTCAAATGTCGATGTTTGGCCGGCTTATCGAAAACTGCCCGTTCAGTTAGGACAAGTTGGGCCATCAGATCATGATACTCAGTCTCATCGAAATCTGAATACACCTCTTCTTGGATATCCTGGTTTTTCGGAGCTAGGAACTCTGATGGAATAAAGAAAGTCATACACGCATCAGCCGACTGGTCTTGCTTGTCAGGCTTTTCCTTAGGACGTCACACTTGTTTCTTTTCGGCAACTGTCTGTGCCAACTCTTTGTTCCTCAAGCGTTGTACCCTTCTTTTCTGGCTCTTCCTCAGCCCTGGTGGACACCATTGTCCTTTCTGCCATACGTACTCACGGTGTTCTTCTTCCTCAGCGCCTTCTTCATAATGGATCCACCCTTGATCGGCAAATCTCTTGCTTCGCCGATTTCCAAAGCTGTCCATTTTTACATGCGATCGTCCTTAGTAAAATGTGTTCTAAGCCTTTCATGGACCAGACGACGGTTGGCCCGAGACTGCCTGTACTCTGAATATTGATCACTGCATTCAGGGTAATTATCTTTAGTAGGAAGCTTCAAGCCTTCATTCCAACAATGTTTAAAGAACGAGCATCCCCAATGAGATTGTTCCTGCTCTCTCATGTACTCTTGCTCCCTCTGGTACAACTCTTCTTCGTACCTCTGACGTTCCTCCATGAACTCTTGTTCCTCGTAATACCTTCGCTTCCGATACCGTTCTTGCTCCCGTCGCCATTTGTTCAAAAGAATCTGTGTCGTGACTCTGGGCTTGGAAGCTTCCCCTCTCTCGGTTCGACCAATTTGGAACCGAGCTTGTTTTCGAAACTCTTCATTCGCAATTTGCCGATCAGGGTCAATAGCACCAGTTTTCTTAGCTCTGTCTGAGGTTAATACTTTCACCTTGCCCTTATCTTTGGAGTTTTCCATAGTAATCATGTTCACGGAGAAAGATATTGTGTTATGTGCAAAAGGATTAGCATCAATTTTCATCTTACCATCAAATTTCAGATGCCCTTCCTGAATAGCTTTTTGAATCCGCATTCTGAATACTCGGCAATCATTGATGGAATGAGAATTGATATTGTGGTAACCGCAAAACCTTTTATCTCTCACCCCTTCAGGGCGCAACATGGGGTGCCCTTCTGGCAACTTGATACGTCCTTCTTTGAGCAACATCTCAAACAACTTATCTGACTTGGAGACATCAAAGTCGTACGTGCCCTTCTGCTGCCTCAACCAGCGTTGACTGACCTGAGTTGGTTCTTTCCCCCAGACCAATTTGGCTACGGTTATTTCATCTTCATAATCGTACTCTGCTGCTTCTTCCAGAAAACTTTGATACATCTCATTGGCCACATTACCTTTCTGGAAATGGTTGTCTCTCCTGAACCCTTGAGCCTGATTGCTCATCATGGCCAATCGCTGTGACAGCTGACCAAGGTCATCGAAATCCATGCCGAACAGCTTCTCTCTGACATTCGGTTGCATGCCCGCTATTGCCATCCCTGGCAACTGGTCATCTGGCAAGTTTAAGGAATAGCAGAGGTTTTTAGTCTCCCTGAACCTGTGGAGATACTCCTGGGGTGTTTCATTGGCTCTCTGCTTCAAGCTCATAAGGTCAACTAGTTTCTTCTCATTAGTGCCTGTAAAGAAATATGAATGAAATTTCTACTCCAATTCTGCCCATGTACCAATGGAATTAGCCGGCAGAGACGTGAACCACGTGAAAGCCGGCCCTGTCAGAGACAACGGGAAATACCGAATCCTCCAAGCTTCATCAGCGGATGCCTCTCCAAGCTGCATTAAGTATCGGCTGATGTGTTCTATGGTGCTAGTATCATCCTAACCAGAAAACTTGGTCAGGTCTGTGGGAGGTTTTACTCTCGGAGGGAGTGCAACTCGGTTATACCACTCTGGATAAGGGGACTTGTATGCATAGGACTGGCTCTTTGGCTTTAGGCCAAATTGATTTTGCATCATATCCGCCATCCTGTTCATGATAAGGTCAATATTCGAGTTTGGAGCTCCATGTGTCTGCCCTTCAAAAGCCAAACCTACAGAGTTCTTATACCCTGGATTCGGGAAAGAGTCAATAGCATTGTAATCGGCAAATTCTTGATATCCGTCTCCATACATATTTTTCTGCAACCTGTTCGCAGCTGGAGACACCTTGAAAGCTGATTGTGGGACGTTCCCCGTTGCACCGAATGTGAGCTGGCCATAAGTCATGGGGTGTTGTTGTTTCTGGTGAGGAGCCATGCCACCTTTATTCATGCCAGACGTCTCGCCATCTTCAGTAATTTTTTCCTGGCGTTTTGGCATATTGAACAATGTCGGCCCTTGCATTGGACCAATGGTTTCCTCAAAGCATTTATCGGTGGATGGACCGAAGGTACTGACCATGATTGAGCAAAAGGTATTCAGGAAAGCCGTATGATGATTCCTCATAGTTTCGCTCATTGCTTTGTAAACCATCTCAGTCATCTTTCGAGCATCTTCTTCTTCAGTGTAATCAGTCTGATGATGAAGGAGTGTCCTTGGGAGTGACTGTTTCTGAAAAACCTTGCTGCTTTTGTTCTTCAAAAAAGACATCAAGCATTTACGTTGAAACTCATCACATGCTTGCTGAACAATATTTCTCAGGTCTTCTGGCAACTCATCCATAGTCACGTCCAGAACCTGGCTATTGTCAATTTCAACCATCTTGAGATGTGTGGTCCCACTGGGTGTGCCAAAAAGTGTGTTGACACAAAATGTGACGCACTGTGCCTAACACACAGCAAGCCGGAAAGCGTAGCTTCAATCGGGTGCCCGGGTGTTTCGAGGTCCGGAAACGTGCCAGT
The DNA here is from genome assembly GCA_022036555.1 of Microstegium vimineum. Classification (NCBI taxonomy): domain Eukaryota; kingdom Viridiplantae; phylum Streptophyta; class Magnoliopsida; order Poales; family Poaceae; genus Microstegium; species Microstegium vimineum. Next base: position 15,233,423 of record CM039123.1, on the reverse strand, counting down.
CAGTTTGACCTGAAACTAACAAGGGATGAAAATCATTAGATATAAAACTGGAACATGCCGGGTGAGACCAGACAGTTCCATATATACGGCCCTGAAGCCACTTACGACGACATATAGCTATAGAAACTATCTGCCAACAAGTTTTATAGATCATTCGGCTAAAACAAACAATAAGTACGTAAAAAGTTGATTGCCGAACATACATGCATGAGAAAGTATGTATGAACGAATCATCATTAATTATGAATTAAAGCATAACCAACTCGGCTATCCAACCGAATTAGGGTCCATGATGAAGGAACACGTAAACAAACACGATCGAACTAATCTAAAGCTTGTATCCGCCGCACGACACCTAGCTTTATAAAAGCTCAAACGTAGTTGGCATGCATGAACCCGCAACACGTAACAATCTAAATGAAACCAATTCAGCTATCATGAATATAAAATCTATTTATGGATATAATCAATTACAAAAAAAATCGATAAATCTATGATAAAAGATGAAGCCGAACCATATCCATTTAGATTGGACAAAAGAGTGTTACAAATATATAAAAAATATATAAACATGCAACACGTAATATCTTAATGAAACTACTAGATCTTGCCAAATCTAATAGAGTCGGTAACTATCTTGCTTTTGCTAGGCATATCGAGCAAGCACCTGCAGCACGGTATCTACTCATACACAAAACATAAGCGAAGATTTCTTGATTGTCAAGCAAGGATCCGCTGCACGATCATTGAAAAAACAAACAAGGCTACTTGCATCAATATCTAAATCCACTGCATGATACTAGACATGATAACAAGGTTGTCGGGACTTACGGAGGTCGACGGATCGATGGTTCCTCTCAAAGAACTCGACGACACGACAAAGGACTCGAAATTGGTACGGGGCCGGTTGTATTGTATTGGTTGTGAACCGTTTTTACAATTGCCAAGGGTTCATATTTATACCCTGGTCGTGACATGAGTCCTAAAAGGACACGGTTACAAAATATTAAAGGAAAAACATGATATCTTTGACTTTAATTTCCTCCAGAGTCTTCATTGCCTTAATTGTCATGGTCTTCATTACCCGATCTGCTCTTTGCTTATCGTTTTCGTCGCTTCTTCAACGGAAAACCGCTCCTCCTTAGAATAACCGACCGCATGATCATTTAGCCGAACCTTTGGCGATTAGCCGACCGCATGGACATTTGCCGACTTCTTTGAAAACTGGCCAACCGCACAGACGCTTGCCGAATGCTCTGAGTTCTGCACTGGCCCACCTGTCATCTTTCCGAGCATACCAAAATCCAGTGTTAACACTAGTACTCAACAAATATATTTGTAATCAGATTGGGTGACAAAATTTAACAAGACCAACCAACACCACAATTTACTTGTAACTAGCAGCACCTCACTACATCAACATAACTATAATTTCACCTACAACAAAGATTTATATATGTGCAGCAACCAAACAAGTATCATTTATATAAATGTCAAACTAGTGTCATTTATATATGTGCAACACAGATTTATACAACAATACAGATTTACCATTTATATATGTGAAGCGACACAAATGGACATGGTTCACTTACCAAATGTTCAACATGAACCATGTAGGCATGACAGCCAGTAGTATGGTGATACTTAATGTTCCTTCGATTGCCTTTGTTCTTTTGACATGTCTCCTACATCAAAGACAAAAAATATGTAACATTGGTGACATTAGCATGTACAAGGCAACAATTTGTTTTTCAGAGAAAACATATCATCTTTTTGGGACTCTTCCATGATTCTAAAAGTTGAATCCATTGTTCATTAGTCATGCATTTAATAGGAGAATTTTTTTAACCAAATGTAGTGGAAAAGGATCAAAATATTCTTGCTTCTACCTGTATCTTTGTTGGAGAACTGCAGACTTCATCATCGCAATACAAGTCTTTTGAATTGTCTTATCCTTTATGTTTATTTCAAACTTAGCCTAATTGAATAGAAGACATGTATATAAAAAAATTCAGTAATTTATGGCACAAAACAAAAAACAATGGTTCTTGTATTAAGACTAAATGTGGAAAGGATCGGAGAATGTATGTACCTTTAGTTTTCCTAGGAATACAGATGCATGTTATTTCTCTTTTGGTTCTTTCTCTTTTGAACTTGATGCAGGTTCTTTCTTGTATAGCTTCCAATGAGGGAGTATAGGCACATGGTTCCTAACTATGATGTTGCATTCACTTGCAAACTTTGTAGCAACAAGAGGAACTACCGGCCTTATATTCCCTTCAGTATGACAACTTGCAGCTTGCCATGCATGGCGCGCTCGTTTCAACCTTCGAAGACCAAGTCCCATATTAATTCCCGGTCCCCTTTTCTTCTGTCCCCCCTGTGAATATACATTGAAATTCAAATTCAAATTATTGAGGTGAAGCAAACATTGATCCAAGATAATCATAAATTTAAAGCTTTGCATACAAATATTGATCAATTGAGACAATATGAAATATGGAAAATAAATGAACAAACTGTTAGCTTCGGTGGTAATCTGGTTGTGGTCACCATGTTGGGTAATGCCATCAACTACATCTGCCACGTGGGTGTTGTCATCATGCTGGGTGAAGCCATCTAAAAAAAGGGTAGCAAGTAAAGAAACATTCATCATGCAAACAGAACTTATAGAACAACGCTAAAAACCCACCACCTCCATTGTCCATATGGTTGTGCTAGTTATACTAGTCAATTGCATCAGACCCTGTGGTCATGTGAGTGTTGTCAAGTATAGCAGTCATCACCTAAAATTAATGGCAGTAATTAAGGGTGAGTTCACCATGTTACCAAATAGGTGCATATCTCTTCTGTGGCAAAGAAGGAAAGACTATAATTCACCTAAAGCATACTAGTTTCTAGTATTTTGAGTATGTCATCAGTGTTTCATAAAACACCACAGCATGACCAAACAATCATTTACAGGAAAGGTTAAAAGCTTAGCAAGCAAATAAGTAGGAAGCATAAAAAATAAGAAATTGTATGAAAATAAAAAAATTTATACAGGTTGACCCACCTTTTAGTGTCAAATAACATATTTCAAAATTTTGCTGCATAGAGCATGCTGCCAGAACTGTGCATAAATTTTTGATACCTAAAACTCTAGTTAGCATATAGATAAACTTGAGATGGAGGTGGCAGTAGAACTGGCCTTCAACAGCAGCATGTGTGTGGTCATCTAATTTGCCAACAAGTTCTCTAGCGTGGCTCTCATTAGCTCGAGATGGAGGTGGCACACAAATGTCAATTGGTGTCAGACTTGCACCTTGCTAGGCAATATGTTTCCTTGACCTTGTCTCTCTAGGAGATGTTTGGTCTGCAATAACTCTCTTGCGTTAGTTTTCTTGTGAGTCTTGGCCTTAGAGCATTGCTAGAAATGAAGCATGGATTAGTCAACATAGTATTAGAGAGTTATATTGAATTAGGAAGAAAACAACAAGTTAAGATTTGACAAGATGGAGGAATTAGCACCTTATCATTGTCATCATCAATCTATAAAGGATCATACTCAGACTTAGAGTCTCCACTTTGAAACTTATCAAAATGAACATCTTCACTTTGCTTCTTGTCAGAATGAACAACAACATCTTCTGCCCAACCTTGGTTGTACTCATGATCAGTAAGTCTAAGTTCCTTCAGCCTTGCATTGTTGTTCATGCATTATCTCAGGCGTGCCATTTGATATGGATGCAGCGCTGGTCCTAAGATGACAAAAAAACATGACCAACATATTAATAATATTAATTAGATATTTATTGACCAAAATAGCACTTCTAAAAATAGCTCACTACAATCAGTAAATAATTAGTGTGAATACTAGTTAGTACTTCAGTGAAGGTTTGTGTAACTTTCTTAGTTGTGGAACACCAGAAACACTGAATCAAAGCATGTAACAATTAAAGTGTATCCTTCCATCAAAATATAGTATGTCAACAATAATCTCACGGATGCATACTGTGGGATCCAGTCAAACTGCCTAACCATAAATTTCATCCACTGCTATTCCATACAGGATATGTAAAATTAGCAACAGCGAGAACACGTCCAGATGTAAAATGTCAAAAAAATCGCAGCCTGAGCAAGGCAGAACCAAAGTATCATTCTACACGAATAGTCAAGAGCGAGGTGATCTTAGGTCCATACCTGCTATCTAACCTCCTTTTGGCTTCTTTGGCATACCCTTCGACGTCATCACAAGAAGTTTTGGGTGGTAGCCTCCTGATCCTCCTAGCAATAATGGGCGTGGCTGTACAGGGGTCCTTGTAGCATGGACGGTGGCAGTGGAGCAGACCTTCAAGCTCCCAGCGAGGTAGGGTTCTGTCGATGGCTTACAAGCGGGGCTTGAAGACGATGGCTAGCACAATGATAAGGTGGGTTGTTTTTGAACACCTAGGTTATGGGTTCGATTCCCATGGTTGCACTTTTTTTACTCTACTTTTTTCTATTTACCAAAAGCTGGGCCAAGGCCACACCCTGGACGGACGTATAAATAAAAAAGAGTTAAATACACTGACGACTCTTTAACTTGTAGGTCTGTGTCACTTAGGTCCATGAACTTGCAAACACGAAATCAACCTCCCTGAACTTGTTTAGTCATGCACCGGAGGTCCATACCCCTTGACACTAGTACACAATTTCTTTTAGGAGACGCTACGTTTTGTTGATTGGAGGCGGTCACATCACCCGCCCGCCTCCGTTAATGCTTAACAGAGGCGGGCATTTAAGGGACGGTCGCCTCGGTTAATACATATTAACCGAGGCGGTCATCATTATACGACCGCCTCCTAAAATATATTAACAGAGGCGGGGATTATAAAATGCCTGCCTTAAAAAATACCTCTATTTTCAGAGGCGGATCACTTATAAGGCCCACCTCGGTTAATATTCCTGAGGTCCAACAAGCCCAGACGAGGCCCAATAACTGGTCATCGTATAAATATCCCAAAACCCTAGCCCTCCCTCCCTCCCTCCCCTCCCCTCCCCCATAGCCACACCCACCGCGGCGACTCGCACCTCACGGGACTCGTCTCCCTCCCACGGCGCAGCTCCTCCTCTCCCTCCCGCGGCGCGACCCCTCCTCTCCCTCCCGGCGACGGCTCCCTCCTCCTCCTCCCGGTGGCTCCCTCTCCTTCCTCCCGACGGCGGCTCCCTCTCCTTCCTCTCGGCGGCGCGGCCCCTCTCCGTCCTCCCGGCGGCGCGACTCCAGCGTGGCGGCTCCCTCTCCTCCCTCCTCAAGCGCCGGCAGCGGGTGGCGGCGCAGCGGATCCGACCCTGGCGTGGCGGATCCCGGCGGCACAGAGCAGCAGCGGGTGGTGTGGCACAGATCCACCCTCTTCCTTCCTCTCCCGCAAGCAAGTCACCAGATCCGATGGCTGCAACGGCGCGTAGATCCGGCGAGCTACGTGCACGGCGGCGCGTGGATGGGTTCGCCGGGTTTATCCATGGATTTTCTTTTTTATTATTTTCATTAACGGAGGCGAGCGTTATGACCGCCTCGGTTAATCTATGATTAACTAATGCCTTCCATTGGAGGCGGTCGTGTTTGTCCGCCTCCATTAAAAAAACGACCGCCTCCAAAAAGATTTGTGTACTAGTGTGAGACGATGTTGACTAGGATCAAATTTTATAAAAAAAACACCCTCCTCTATCAGGGCTGGCCCTGGGGGTGGGCAGGGTGTGCGGTGGCACTAGGCCTCTAATATGTATAGGCCTCACCTCATATAGTTTATTAGTACTAGTATTAGTATATAAGTACAAGCTGTACAAGCACTAGTTGATTACAAGGCTCAAAACATGAACAAATATGAATAATTTATTTATTTATTTGTAGCTTACATACTCCCTCCGTTTCTAAATATTTGTCTTTCTCACTTCCCGAGAAATAACTTGGATTAATTTTATATAAAAGACTATTAATATTTATGATACATAATTAATATTATTAGATAGATCTTTTGATCTAGTTTTTAATAAGTTTATTTGAAAACATAATATTACAAATATTTTATATAAATCTAGTCAAAATTGTGACACGAAAACCCAAACGTTAATAAGGGACGGAGAGAGTATATTTTACCTTTTAACTATATAAATGTGTGTCTATTTAAATTTTAGATAATTATTTTGAAAAAATAGATTAAGGGCATGTTTGAATGAGCTAGGGCTAGTTACAAGTTGGTTAAAAATTAGCTCAAATTAGTTAAGATTTACTAGCTAGTTAATTAAAAGACTTGGCTAAAAAATTAGCTCATCTATTAGCCCTCTTGTTTGGATGCACTAGAGCCAATTTAAGCTAAAATTAGCTAGCTAGGAATTAGCTCATGGTATCAAACATAGCCTAAATCTCATTAGTTCTCGACCTAGGCCTAAAAAATCTCAGGAACGACCCTGTCCTCTATGGTATCTTCTACCTCTAGGCTCCAGCACTTCTTACTCCAAGGCTGGTCTGTTACAACACCACCACCGCTGCACCCGCATACTAGCCAACCATATTGCTTGGAGCAACATGTGGGTGGTGCTCGACTAAAATTTTTTATTTTAACTTTTTTAATTAATATTTTAATAATAACTATTTTAAAAAAATTACAAATCTAACCCTTTTGGTCGCATCAGCACATGTGGCGCAAAGCTTGTCACGTCACTCCCACAAGTTAAAGGGCCGTCAGTTTATTTAACTTAATAAAAAATACCTATGTGATGATCCTGATAAAATCTCGGGAGAATTAGGAATCAGTCCTTCAAAACAAAACAGTTTAGGAATCAGACCCTTTCTGTTTTGAATTTGGGAATTTGGCCCCAAAACAAAAAATTCTTAGGAATTAGGCCTTCTGTTAGAAATGTTAGGGTACTTTGTTAACCCTTACACTGTACAGCAGGGTAAAAGTCGTTTTTACCCTTCCCAATCACACAGGCCAACATTCAATCGACAAAAAAAAAGAGAACCGTGCCTGTGACCCCCCGCCCGACCGCATGAGGCCGCGGGAGACGCCCGCTCGATGCTCCATGGCGCCGCCCCCACGTCCGGATCCGAGTTCTCCAGGGATGGATCCGCCGCGCCCCCCACTGGTTTCCTCTCCTCCACCTCCCCTGGCCCGGCACCGGCCCGGCGCCGCTGTTGCCGTGCTAGTGGCTTGTGCGCGGCCGGGGCGGGGCGACCAGGGCGCCGCGGCTAGCACTCCCCGCCGGGAGGAGGCTGGGGCGGGGTGCCCCCCCCCCACAGTGGCGCGACCAGGCCCCCCGGCTTGGACAGTGCGGGGTGGCTCCCCTAGGACCAAGGCGGCGCGGCTCCTCGCTGGGAGGAGGCTAGGGTGGGGCGCCCCCCCCCCCACGATGGCGCAGCCAGGACCCCCCCCCCCCCCCCACTTGGACATGGACAGGGCGCGGCGGCTCCCCCCAGGCCAGTGCCGCGAGCTCCACCCGACGGGACGAGGCAGGGGCACGACAGCTCCCCCAGGATGCCGAAGAAGAGTCTACAGAGCCGCCCAGCGCGCAAGGCTTCCCCTCCATCGACCAGCAGGATCAGCCTCGTCCAGAAAAGTGAGTTCAAATGTTGCCCTGGTATTCGTAGAAGTTGTTATGGAAGTATGGCATTCTAAAACTATAATTTGATTTTGATTAACAACATGGATCCGAATACTAGTTTCAATGTTGAAATTAAATTGTTGGGCAATATCAAGAAGTGTAGACAAGAATTTAGTTGTTGGAGCTTTGACATGGTTGTTGATTCGGACACAACAAATTATATGGACCTGCATAATTCAGTGGTAGACAAGTAACCACCTGGTTATTTGGAATTGGCTCATTTCCAGTATTATGATGTGGAAAGAAAAACTTTTCCTGAAATAAAAACTGACCAAAATTTGATGGCTATGTTTGAGAAACATTTGAAAACAAAGTCTATCATCATGTTTGTTGTGTACCGAGAGCCATATGAGCCTGTCAAGGAGTGAGGTTTTGGTGATGAGGCGGAGCCTACTAGAGAGGATAATAATGCTGAGGAAGAGGATGATGATGAGTACCTTAGGAATCCTGAACCACATAATGAATATGTAGGTGTTGATGATGAAGATGTATATGTATACAATGTACAACCCAATGCACTACAGGTGGTTGAAAAAGAACCATCTTATGTAGTTGATGATAATGAGGATGAAGGAGGAGGTGACTCAGAGGATGAGGAAGAGGAGGAATGCAATGACCAAAACCAAAGCTATGTTTCAAGTGAAGAACATGATCCTAATGATCCACCTATGAAACAAGGCACCACTTATGCAAATATGTATACATTCAAAGTGGCACTTTGTAAGCATGCCATAAAAAACGTTTTGAGTTCAATATGGCAAAGAGTGGGCCAAAGAGGTACAGGGCATATTGTTCAATGAGGGACAAAGAGAAGTGTCCTTGGTGGATATATGCTGCTACAGCTAAGGATGACACCACTGTAATGGTAAGAAATTTTCTATTCATTAAATGTGTCTCTCATATTGTCTATCATTGTCACTAAATGTTTCTCTCATGCCTCATATAGGTGAAAAACAAACAACCCTGTGACAAGTGCTCTAGTAAAAGACTATCAAAGAAGGTGAAGAATGCAACAAATTATTGGATATGTGAGAAGGTCAAGGATTTCCTCATAGTGGATGCAACTTTGGGTGCAATGGGATGTTTCTGGGATTCCATGCAAGCATGCAGTAGCATTCATCACCTACCAAGATGCACTAATAGAGAACTATGTTGACTTATACTACTCGGTTGAGAATTTTAGAGTTGCATATAGTGAGCTTATTCCAGCTATGCCAGACAAGTCTCAGTGGCCTCAATCAAACCATGGATTTTTCATGCACCCACCTTTATTGACTGCAGTAGCTGGTAGGCCTAAAACCGAAAGGCATAAGGGTACCGGTGACAAGAAAAAGAGAAAGGGAGGACAGCACCAATGCCCCATTTGCTTGGACTATGGACATCATTGGCAGAGTTGCAAGAGGGGAAGACCAGAAGATATTGAAGCTATGAAAAACATTAAGTAATGATTTGTGTACTCTTCTCTACATTTCTGTTTTTTCTTTGTAAGTAAATTATATTTATTGTATTCATTCTATTATTATTTCAGGGCAGCAGCAAAGAAGAGGGCAAGGAACACCAAATATGCACAAAGTTCTCTCATGCCTTTGGAGGATGCACCATCGGCGACCATGTCATTGCCCACCAGGTTTGCTTTTCTTCTTTTCTCTCATGGTAACAACATCTAGTAACTTCAAATTCATTCTAAGTACCATCTCATCTCTGTGACAGTAGTCAAAACTTGGTAACAACTAGCAACAAAAGGAAGACAAGTGATGATTTCACACATGAAAGCTCTAAAAGGTATATCACATATTGTTGCAATCACTGTACTATCAATTCTCTCTTTGAAACCTGAATTATTTGATTATTGTGACAGCCACAGCTTGGAGGCTGCATGTAAGACAAAGGGAAACCAAGCTAGCTCCAACTCTGAGCGCTCAAAATTGTTTGTTTATGATTTTTGAACTAAACTACACTCATCCAATTTGTTCCTGTAATCTGAGCCATTGTCAATATATAACATTTGTAGGTCAAGAAGTGGGTCAAATCAGTCCGAAGCACTTTCTATTGAAGATCAACTTGTTCAAGTTAAAAAAAAGCGGAAAGCCATCAGCAAGAAGCTAGGCATTCCAAAGAAAAAGGTTGTGAACAATCTGAAGGTGCCACTTGACAGCCCATCGATGGGTACAAGAAGCAAGAAAGGAGTTCCTAGCAGCCCTGCCATGAGCACGCGAAGCAAAAGAAGGCTCAGTCTTTGATTTGTCATGTATTCACTCTATGTATGTTAGACCAATGTAGCACTTTCATGTGACCTTATTTATGTGATAACTTAACTAAGATGGTTTGTAATCATATTGTGTGACCTTATTTATGTGAGAATCGAAACTATGGTGGATTTGTGGACTATATGCATTACTGATTATTTGTGAACTGTGCATTTGTGAATAGTGGTGATTTGTGATAATTTTTATATATATGTGTGTGATTATGTTGCTGATGCGAGATGTGGTTGAATGTGATTATATACTCAGTATATGTGTGCTTATGTTGCTGATGCTGAGATATGTGGATTAATGTGATTATATACTCAATATATATATACAATAAATAAGTGAAACTCTGTTTTTTTATTTTTTTTATCGGGGTAAAATGGTCATTGTACCCCCAAAGTTAACACCGTTACACCTCTAAACTAACAGAAGGCCTAATTCCTAAGGATTTTTTTGTTTTGAGACCAGATTCCCAAATTCGAAACAAAAAGGGTCTGATTTCTAAACTGTTTTGTTTTGAAGGCCTGATTCCTAATTCTCCCTAAAATCATCATCAGTTAGCAGGCTAGGAATATTCATCCTTGACGAAAAAATGAATATCATCATGGATTACAGCTCGCTCTCACTGGTTGTCTAGAAATCGTCGCGGACTAACGAGTTTCTTGTAGAAGTGGAACTGTGGGAGTACCGGAGCAGTTTGCTAGAAGGGAGTAACCAGCGGAATGTGGATAATCAGAATATCAAATGGAACTTGCCTTACATCAGTGTTTATATGATTCATGCTGCTCGATGCGCGGTAGAGAGCACAGCTGTGACCTCACTAATCACAACCACCTCGACGTTGATCCATATTTCATTAGTCAGCATTATCTCGTAAACTAATTGAACGGAAGAAAACAAAAGCAAATCACCCTTAAATACCTCTATCCTGCGAGCCGTGAGCTGCGGCTCTTGCCTCTTGGAAGTGCAGAGCGAGGTCGGAGATGAGGAGCGTGGGTGACCTGCAGCAAATAGCCGGCAACGTTGCGCGCCGTGTGCCGCGGACTGTCGCGTTGCAGGGGAGCGGGAAGAGCAGGAGCAGGAGGAGGAGGAAGATGGCGGTGGCCTGGCTCGGGGGGAGCGTCGGGCGGCCCCGGCGCAGATTCCTGGGGACGGCGCTGTACAGGCGGGCCCTCCGGCGGCTGCGCGCAGCCTGCGCCAGCGAGGCCGTCCAGCGCGTCCTCGAGGGAGCCGCACTGGTCGGCGCCGTGCGCCTGGACGCCGGGGTCTGAGCACTCCGCGCGTAGCCCGTGGGCAGTGGCCGCCTGTCCGACGCGCACGCGCACGCGCACGCTGGGATTCTGACGGTGGCTGGTAGACCATGCGCGGTTGCGAGCGTCATTGGTTCGGATCGTACGCACGGGCTACGACAGCACCTGTAAAATGAGTGGAAAGTGCATTTCTCGCTCCAAAAGGTCGTACTGTAGTGTTTACATGTTGTGTCTCTAGATGAGTTGCGTGTAACCCCGAGTCCCCGACCTCTCGAACTGTACTGTACGTACGCAGAGTACTCCGGAGTAGACCACAGGCAGACCCCGATCGACGTTTTACTTTCGACGACGCGGCGTTTCCCTGGCCAATCAGGCAGATCGGCTCAAATCCGCAGCCGGAAAAGCGCTTAGAAAAAAGGAAGCCGCCGAGGCGAGCCGCCTGAATCGGCAGTCGGCAACAAGAATCACGTGCGCCCTCGTCCGACTACTCTACTCGGCCTCCGTCTGGAACGAACACGCATACGCCCCGCAGCAGCAGCAGCAGCATATCAACTGACGCGGCGCGCGGGCGAGTCCACCTGCAGCACTCAGGCGCCTCCACCGGACCACCGCGGTCCACCACCGTCCACGGCGTCGACCACCAACTCGTCACCAAACAATGAACGTCAGTCACGGTCCCAGCACCCGCTGGGCTCGGCGCTCACCTCCCAGTCCCAGATGGTCTTCTCTGTCATCTCTGGCGCCGCAGCCCCGCAGCGGAAGGAGACGGAACATTCCCCGTGCCGTCCCATCCCCTCGCTCTCGCTGGCAGTGGCAGTGGCAGTGTGCACGCGCACGGCACGGCACGGGCGGATCCCGCAACCGCCAGAAAGAAAGTGGCGACCGCGATGGGGCCCGGCTGACCGAGCTGCCTGCTGGTAATGAGCGCCGAGCGCCCGAGCCCAACTCACACTCACCCCTGTGGGCTGTGGCTGTGGGATACAACTGTACTACAATGGCAGGTTGGGGCGGAAAATGGAAATTTACCGTGTCTGTCTGTCTGAACTGAACGGAGAAAAAAGAACGGACGGCAGCAGCCTCGCGAGGCGAGGCCTGGGAAAGTAGTGGTGGACTGAACGACTGGACCGCTACCACGACGACTACTAGTACCACTGCAGATCAAGCGGCCAAGACCAGTGAGACGCGTGGGGGACTTGGGAGGAGAGAGACAGAGAGAAGGGAGCGGCCACCGGCCAGCGGGGCAAGGCAAGGCAACCCAACGCGATCTCCGGAGCAGGCCGGGCCGGTGCGAGGCCGCGGGACCATGAGGATCCGGAAGCGCACCCCTGCTAGGGCCGCCTCGCCGGGACCGCCGCCGCCGTCTCCGTCTCCTCCTCCCTTGCCGCTGCAGCAACCCATGGTGAGATAGATGCCGGCGCTTATTGCTTGCCTGTGCGTATCTGTCGTGGGCGTTCGCGTGCCGGCTCCCGATCGGTTCTTGGGTTCGCCATCCGTGCTGGGAGGGGAGGCGAGGTGCCGCAGCCCGCAGGCGGTGATCTTTCTTTCCTCCCGTTCTGCTCACCGCTTGCCTGCCGTTCTTGGTGCAGGAGAAACCACGGGAGGAGGAGGACGAGGACAAGGAGGAGGAAGAGGAGAAGCGGGCGATCCTCGGCGCCGGAGAAGACGACGACCGGGTCCGCGCCGCCGCCGCGGTTGCCTTTGGGAACAGGAACAGGAACAGGAACAGGTGTGTGCCAAGATCCTCTGTTCAGGTGTCCCTAGGGAGATCTCGGGTGGGGTAGCTGAGAAATCGCTTTCGTTCCTTCTTTCTGTCTGTCCCCTGCCCCGCGCAGCAGCGCAACGGACGACGACGTGCCCAAGCCGGAGCAGCACGATGCCGCCGCTAGGTGCAGCCGGAACGACGGCAAGCGGTGGCGCTGCAAGAAGGCGGCCGTGCCGGGGTACCTGTTCTGCGACCGCCACATCGCGTGGTCCACACGCAAGCGGAAGCCCAGAGCCAGCAACCCCAAGAGTCACGGCAACGGCGTCCTGGAGCCCACCACCACCATCCCCAACGAGTTCGCAGAGGACCATGGCGAGACGCAGAGCAACGCCGGATTCTTCGGCGGCTTCTAGTTCTAGCCGAGTTGCAGAAGCGAGGCGGGCGGATGGCGGCCGGCCTGCACCGCTGCACGGGCAGGCAGGGCGGCGATCTACTTACCATGATTTACCTTTACTCTCCCAACTGATTGATAGTAGTTGTGCATTTTGCGTTGCGTGCATCTTTCTCGATTTTGCTGCCGTGGTATGCTCGTACTATCGTATAGCAGTAGTACTCGTGTTCATCTGAAGGCAATTGCCGCGATGCCTTATTAGGGAGAATCCAGCACCTGATGCAAAAGTAGACAGTTAAATAGGGGGGCATTGATCATTGGTTGTGCCTTGTTCTTCTCGAGCTATCTCTGTTAAATGTTAAGTGCGGTGGAATGAGCATGCATGAACAAGGATTGCTTATTAAAAAGGCGCCTTCTTAGTTCTTCCTATGTGCGTTCGTGAAGACGTGAACAGGTACCACGACAGGATTAACCATCAAATGGGCCAAGACCCGTCGTCCCCCGTACTACACCAGTACGTGAGGGAGCCTCATAGAGGCGAACCTAGGCATTGGCCGAGGTTCAGTGAACTCCTACCAGCTTCAGATCTATTCTTACATCGTTCACATGAGCTGTTTTTATATCTCTTCTCTCATCTCACCGAGCCAATAGGGGCAGAAGAAGCCAACTCTCAGTGGCTCTATGATAGAAGAGAAGAGGAGAGATAAAAATAACTTATATGAACAATGTATAAATTCTGAATTCGCCAAAGAAACAAGAGTCGATAGGAGCCTACCAAATTAGGCCATAGATGCAGCTACCACTGACGACATACAAGGAGAAAAGAGGCGAACCTAGGCATTGGCCCTGTTAGGGTGCGCAGCGGAATTCGGCCCAGCTCGCTATACCCACGAGCCAGCGCCCCACGGGCCCAGGTCAACCGGAGCCCACAACATATCTAGGCCTTGAGCCTATCTCAACCCAAAAGACTAGCCTAATAGGTGAGAGCTGCCCCTGCCTTATATGTTGTGCTCCTCCATCATCAATTACCGATGTGGGCTCCCCCGTCACATGTGACCCCTGAGATTTTCTAGGTTTTCCGACCATGGGCAATTACCGATATGGGATCCACAAGACTGAGTAGTTCTCCGGACACAGGGGCATCCTAGCTCTGTTTCCTCGGAGCTATAGGTTGCCGGTGGAGGAGGCGTCTAGTGGCGGTGAACAGCTGAGGAGGTAGCCAGGTGGTTAAGTCCGCCGTTCACGAAGAAGAAGGAGGTGCGAATGATAGGACCGTCGCCATGTTGACGAGCGGCAAGGACAAGGATGTGATGGAGCGAGCATGGAATCAGGCATCGGGAAATCGGGAAATCGTCTTCGTCAGGTGGTAGAAGCGGTGGTCACTATGTGAAGAAAGACAAGGGAGGAGCACGTGGTGGCGGCGGCAAGAATGACCGTGACAAGCGTGATCCCGGCTGTCATCCTTCGTCGGGGACACCCGGCGCAAAGGAAGATGCAAGAAGTGCGGTGTTTTTGGACACTGGGCCAAAGAGTGTTTGACTAAGAAATCTGGGAAAGAAGATCAGGAGGATGCTTCTCACCACGTCTGTAGCGACACTGACAAGGGGCCAGCACTTTTGGTTGCACAAGTGTGCAATGTGGTACGTGCACCAAGCCTTAATGGTGGAGGTCTGTTCCTAAACCAGGAACGTGTGTTCCCAGCCAAATATGATGAGGGGGCTTGGGTACTTGACACGGGAGCTACAAATCACATGACAGGCTCCAGAGCTTTGTTGTCTGATCTGGACGAGACGGTTCGTGGAGCAGTAAGATTTGAAGATGGCTCCACTGTGGAGATCCAAGGAGTCGGCACAGTCACCATGGCCGGCAAGAACAAGGAGCATCGGGTGCTCACTGGGGTCTATTTTATTCCTTCATTACGGTGTAACATCGTGAGCCTTGTTCAGTTAGAGGAGGCAGGGTGTCGAGTTGAGATTGACAACGGTGTTCTGGAGGTGTTCGAGAGAGAACAACGAGGCACTGCTCGTGGTGTGCTGATTCGGGCAGAACGCAGAAATCGCTTGTATGTCATGAAAATCAATTTGACATCGCCCATATGTCTACTGACCAAGATCGAAGAGGAGGCGTGGCGATGGCATGCACGCTATGGCCATCTAAACTTCAGAGCGCTGCGAGAGCTCGGTGCCAAAGATATGGTGGAAGGACTGCCGCTGATCAAGCAGATTGAACAAGTGTGTGACGGTTGCGCATTGGGCAAACAACACCGTGCACCTTTTCCTCGAGCTTCAGCATATCGTGCCTCTACTGGACTCGAGTTGGTTCACAGCGACTTGTGTGGGCAAATAACCCCGCCCACACCAGGAGGAAAAGTATACTTCCTGCTGATCGTCGATGACTACAGCCATTTTATGTGGCTTGAGCTTCTCACCACCAAAGATGAGGCGCTGGCAAGCTTCAAGAAGTTCAAGGTGGCGGCTGAATTGGAGTCGGGTCGTCGTCTCAAGGCATTCAGGACTGATCGCGGTGGAGAATTCAACTCAGGTGCGTTCATGATTTTCTGCAATGAACACGGCATCAGGCACAGCACCACCACTCCATACACACCACAACAGAATGGTGTCGTGGAACGGAGAAATCAAACTGTAGTCGAGATGGCACGCTGTCTCCTGAAAAGCATGAAGGTTCCATCTCGGTATTGGGGTGAAGCAGTCAGGACGGTTGTATATCTCTTGAACAGATCTCCTACGAAAAGCCTGGATGGAAAGACTCCGTTTGAAGTGTGGCATGGAAGGAAGCCCGGAGTCAAGCATCTTCGAACATTCGGATGCACTGCGTATGCGAGACGCGTTGGACCCGGTATGAACAAGCTGACACACAGATCAGTCCCGGGAGTATTTCTCGGCTATGAGCTGGGGACAAAGGGATATCGAATTTATGATCCCATCAACGACAAGTTGTTTGTGACTCGAGACGTGGTGTTTGATGAGAAGACACCATGGAATTGGGAGGGGAAGGAAGGCAGAGTGAACGGAGAGGACACGGCGCCATTCACGGTTCAGTATCCTGATGACGATACTGTTTACCATCCGACAATAGGGCCGGCGGGGGTTTCTGAAAATCTTGATGCAGTTTCTGAAGCTAATAATGATCCCGGTTCACATGCCGCATTAATTCCATCTGTGGGGGGTGTTTTGAATTCGCCTCCACATACTCCAGATTCAATTCAAGGGGCACAAATGAACCAATGGGCTACTCCACCTACGGGTGGATCTGTGGACTCTGAAGGCGCACCTTTAAGGTATCGAACTATCTCTGATTTGCTTGATACTACTGAAGAGCTGCAGGAGTTTGAGTACAGCGGTCTCTGTCTTGTTGCTGCTGAAGAACCAAGGACTGTGGAGGAAGCCTTGACCGAGCAATGCTGGAGACAAGCAATGCAATCAGAGATGCAAGCAATAGAAGAAAACAATATGTGGGATGTCAGTGTACTGCCACCAAAGCAAAAGGCCATTGGCCTGAAGTGGGTCTTTAAAGTAAAAAAAGATCCGGATGGTAATGTTGTCAAGTATAAAGCACGCCTAGTAGCAAGGGCTATGCTCAACGCCATGGAGTGGATTTTGATGAGGTTTTTGCTCCGGTAGCGAGGATAGAAACTGTAAGAGTTTTGTTGGCACTTGCAGCTCAAGGTGGATGGGAGGTCCATCATATGGACGTGAAATCGGCTTTTCTGAATGGCGATCTCTCAAAAACTGTGTATGTGCAACAACCTCCAGGTTTCGTGGTAGGCACTGGTGACAAAGTACTCAAGTTAAGAAAGGCACTTTACGGGCTGAAGCAGGCACCAAGGGCGTGGAATGCAAAACTTGACAAGGAGCTCATTGCACTTGGCTTTGTTAAAAGCAAGCTAGATCATGCATTGTACCGGAGAAACAACAAGAACTCTTTTCTGCTTGTAGGAGTATATGTGGATGACTTGATCATCTCAGGACCAAGTGTCAGGGACATCGATATTTTCAAGTCTGAGATGAAAAAGAAGTTCAATATGAGCGATTTGGGTCTCTTGAGCTATTATCTAGGGATTGAGGTAAAGCAAGGGACCGATGGGATCACACTTTGTCAGAGTTCCTATGCTGCAAAAATACTTGATCTTGCAGGCATGAGAAATTGTAACAAGTGTGAGACACCGATGGAGTGTCGACTCAAGCTCAGCAAGCTGAAAGAAGGGGACCCTATAAATCCAACCGAGTACAGAAGCATTATTGGGAGTCTCAGGTACTTAGTCAATACCAGACCAGATTTGGCATATGCAGTTGGTGTTGTGAGTAGGTACATGGAGGCGCCTGGAAAGCAGCATTGGGCTGCTGTGAAGCATATCCTAAGATACCTAGAGGGTACAAAGGGGTATGGCTGCAGATACGACAGAGGAGCTGAACTAAAACCAATTTTGGTTGGGTACAGCGACAGTGATTTTGCAGGAGACGTCGAGGACAGGAAAAGCACTTCGGGTGTGGGATACTTTCTCGGCAGTAGCTTGGTCACATGGAGTTCGCAAAAGCAGAAGATTGTCGCATTATCTTCTTGCGAGGCGGAGATGTCGCAGCAGCAGCAGCATGCCAAGGAATTTGGTTAAGTCGATTGATTGCAGACATGTTGGGAACGAAGGAGAAGACCGTGAAGCTACTCATGGACAATATGTGTTGACACAAAAAGCGTCAGGATCTGCGAACACCTCGGTATTATACCCGAATTCGATATCCAAAGGCGTGCCAGTCGATTTGACCAATTAATCGACAAGGACGATAACTAGAACAAGATCTGAACGAGACAACGGCGATGCGCCCGGATGTCAAGGCTCAAACTTGATCAGGATAACTAGAGTAGAGCTGAACGAGATGACAGCGATGCGCCCGGACGTCAAAGCTCAGGTTGCTCAAATGCGGAACTTGCAAGAATTGACGGAGATCGAGGAGATGTAGCCCGTCGAAGCTTGAAGAACTCGTAGATAAGCTAGATCTAATGCGATAAAAGTAGAATTGCTGGAAAAGTAAATAAAAATAATAGATTTGTTTGATATATGATTGTATGTGTCTCACGTGGCCCTTGGGCATATATTTATACCCCCGTATGGGGAGTTGTACATGAATACGACTCATACCTTCCTAAACAAAAACTCCTATTTTTAAGGAAATAAAACGACTCACGCTAAAGGAAACAAGCGACTCGTGCAAGAGTCGGACTCGAAATAAATCTATTAATACTGGTATGAAATCACCAGCTTCCATATCTATCTCTTTCACGATGAAACCTTCTATCGATAGACTTTCTTCAATCCGCAACTTTCCTCTATTGCCATCGGCAATTCTCTGCTGACGCCAGTTACTTCATCCCGCTTCCATCGGCATCATCATTCATCGGCAGCTTTCCGTCCTCATCGACAATATTCCTCCTATCAGCAACAGGCTTTGGCTCTCATTGGCAACGCTTTCTTGCCTTCCACCAGCAACATTGTCATCACATCGATAATGAGCCTCAATTCTCATCGGCAATGTTCTTCCTGTCAGCAACATTCATGTCTCTATCGGCAACGTCCCCTCATCGGCAATATGCTTCAATCGGTAACTCTCCACTCCTGAACCTGCTTTTACCAATCAACTTATCGGCAAAAATCGTCCAGTTTCCATCGGCAACAAACTTATCTCATTTGCAGCATTCATTCTCATCGGTAATCTCAACCGATGACCTTCTGATGCCGATAGAAAACGGCTACCGACCAATGCAAGTCTTAGCTCATTTGACACATGCTGAAAAACGGTGTCAACACATGCCCGCCAATTTTGGAGAGTAAAATATTTTACGCACCGAAATTCTCTATGCCGCAATCATCTCCTCTAAGGCACCTGCGTTAATTCCTCGATTCCCGCGCGCGAAAATTGGAAGTTACCAACAGAACCCCACGACTGCAGCGTAAAAAGTTGCAAATCCAATCATATCTCCTCGATCAGCGCGCAAATCCACTACCATACCCTTCCATATTCTCACCCCGTGCAAAGAAAATTCCAAAATACCCCTAACTGGGCTTGTAGAAGTTACCACCATTCAATCTGCCTTTCACTCCGAGTTTGCATTCATTTTTAACCCCCGTCTTCAAACCTTCTCCGGCGCTCCCAAGAGTCCTCCGGCGTCTTCAAGAATTCCGGCGATCAACGGCAGCTTCTTCTCCCTTCGGAAGGCGTAATTCCTGCAAGAACTCCTTCTGCTCCAATGGCGATCCACTTTGACGCTCCCGCGGTAAATCTTTTCCCTTCTCAATCTGCCCCCCACGATTTTTCGTTCTGTGTCGCTCCGTAATTTTTTATTTCTTCCCCTTTTTACTGTTTGAACCCTAGGAACTGCGCAACAAGATAGTGATCCCCCTCGATCAATCACATTTCCACTGTCTGGTTCCAATGGGAAACGCAGATCCCACCAATTTGATCAATGCAGAGACCAATCGCATTCCTTTCATATCCGAGTGTTTCAGTCTAGGGTTGTGGAAAGATGCTTTTCATTCATGGCCCAAACCCACCAAAGGTTGGAAGAATTGGTATCTCAGGATGGCTAGAACATAGCAAGTTTACTGGGCAGAGCGCAACCTGGACCAATGCATTAAGCTTTCTATTGCCGATATGGCGAAGAACGAGAACATGATGATGGCTGCTTCTTACTTTTGATCCGACACAATGAACACATTCTTATTCAGACATGGACGAGCCACCCCCACTCTTGCCGATGTGCACATGCTTACCGGCCTCGACGTCTTCTCTGTCGATCCCTCCAATCTTTTCGGTAGGAAACCCGAACATCGGGTAATCACACGCAACATCGGCGGCTGGACTGGATATATTCGAGAAAACCAGAAGACTGGATCGGTAGGTCAAAGGGAATGTGCCATCTTCCTGAACATGTGGTTGGAAAAGTTCATCTTCTGCGGCAGAACAGTTGGACCTACTACTATGTACCTTCCTGCAGCAGAGCTTCTGGCCGATGGAGCAAGACTTCCTCTTGGCCAATACCTCCTTGGTTCGGTATATCACCTCCTTCATCAGGTATCCAGAAAGCTATTGCTAGGCGAGCCCATCCGCAACCTCGGCGGTCCATGGTGGTTCATCAACATGTGGTTGAACGCACACATGCATAAAGCCCTCCAGTTCGACTTATTCAATCAACAATTTCCAAGGGACATATCGGAGGACTATGAATTTAATGATGATGAATCGGCAACCCGTTTCCCACTCAACTTTGGGGAGGCCATCATCGTATTGTCAGGAACCGATGCCAATGAGGGTCAGTTCGGCATGTTCTTTCAGAGACTTTACTGCGGGATTTCAGCTGCAGAACGAGTCTGATGGCCTTATATTGATCAGGACAACCGATTTTCACTTTCCTTCAATCTTACCGATGGAAATATACCACAAAATGAGTTGATCATGAAGGCCACCATCATTCCTCAGGACATCCCAGTTAACATCTTTGGGATCGGGAAGAATACTTCTCCAACTTATGAGTTTTACTATCCATCGGTAGCAGCAAGACAGTTGGCATTTGGTCAATTGCCGATCAAGTTCAGCTATGCCAACGTGATAAAACCAAGAGAGATCATCTCTAGCGCCATGGATTGGAACAGGATCGTCACTCTTCCTGCTCACGTCGATGCATCAAACATTGATTTATCCTCTTGGGCACCAACATCCTTCATCACGGAGTCATACAAATCCTGGTGGCAAGAATGGAAAAATCAACTATTCCCCAAGTCGTCGCATTACTATCGGCATTTGATCGACGCCGATCACATCATTCCCGATGATGCAGTAAGTTCTTCATTCTTCGATCCAATCCCTCGAACGAGCAAGAGCGGCAAGCACTTCAATCTTCGAATGATGAACCCCATATCAATCATCGGCAACAAGGCTCCTACGTTGGCTGCTTTCACCCCTCAAAGGGCACCCAAGGTCACCCTCAAGCCCAGGCCGACAACAACTAGCACCACTACTACTCCATCGGTTGCTGCCGCTGTCTTAGCGCAAGCTTTCGCAGTAAGTTCTTACTTCATTTATACCGATTACAAACTCTCATCGGCAACGTTCACTTTATTTAACTTGCACCAAAAATCCTTTGCAGGCAATGGGCTCACCGGCAGCTACTCCAAATGTACAAGCTTCTCTGACTCAGGCTGCCGATGCCCCCAAGCTTCACAGCAAAACGCGCCGGCTCACCAACTGTTGCCCCGAAAAAGAAACGCTTGAGGCAAGCCACTCCATCCGTGCCATTAACTCCAGCCGCATCACCAACTCCCGTTGATGCATCAATACCAGAGCCAACATCGGCGTCCATTCCTGAGCAACCATTGGACGAAACTCCCGACCAGGAAACGATGTCATCGCTGCAGGAACCGGCTGCAACAATGGAGACAGCATCGGCATCGGTACCAGCACCAACACCAACTGAAATCCACGACTAGGGGACAACATCATCACCACAGGGGCTAGCCACCACAGTAGAGGCAGCACCGACAATAGCACCACCAGCACCAACCGTTCCTCCCACGGAGGCAAGTTCATCGACAACCGTTGCCGATCTTCAAGATGATGCCACGCCAGCTGTCTTCCCGAGCCTAAGGCAAGAGATCCGCTTTAAGATGGTAAGTTGACTCATTCTGTAACACAAACTTATGATCGGCAAGCCCTAATCTTCTTCTTCTTCAGGCCCAAGATTCTCCGAATAGTTTATTTTCCTTCGCCGTCAATCTCCCTGACGAAGACGGAGAGGAAGAAAGTTTTGCCCTAGCTTTATCGGCAGATGTTAAACTCAATCTCGAAGAATTGCTATCTTTACTGCAACAAGACACATCTCATCTCGTCCAAGACTCCACTGCAGTAAAGATAGCTTTTAAAGACATTCAAGGCCATCTATCTACCGATATAGAAGAAACACTCTTCCAGGCAGCGTTTCTTGAGAGCAAGCAACTTCGATATCAAAGGCTCTTTCGCCACATAGCCGATAGGACTACTCAATCAGAACTTGAAGAGAAAATGCTTCAATTCAAGCAATCTGCCGATGAAAAACACAAGGACATAGGTCGCCTAGAAGCTTCTGGCGTTGAGCTTGATCAAGACATTGCCCATCTATCGGCAAGGAAGGAAAAGCTATTAGGAGAGCTGAAACAAGTTGACGAAGCCTTGATCATAACCAATCAACAGAAGACTAAACTTCCAAGTGCCATCCAAGCTTTACAACTAGAAAGAGATGCCGATGCACGTCAAGCCCTCCGGATGAAGAAAAAGATCAAACCAATAGAAAGATCCGCCGACGACGATGCCAAGGAGATAGAAGAAATAGAGCAAATTTGCCTGCGTGCAATATCAGCTATTCAATCCTTGTTGTAATTTCAGTCCAGTGTGTCGGCAGCTGTAAACTTAACGTCCGATTTTGCTTGTAATATAACATTAGCGCGCTTTCTGCCGATGTTCTATCAACACTTTTACTTTGTATTTCTTCATGCATCTACCCAGATACTAGAATAATACTTCTTTAAATATTTACCGTTGATTGCCCTGGGAAACGCAACCCCTTCGAGGGTTTCCAAAAGATAGGCATTACCAGGAACTGACTGACTTATCCGAAACGGACCTTCCTAATTAGGAGACCATTTTCCAAACTTAGAACTCTTAGTCCCAATCGGTAAAATCAATTTCCATACCAGATCACCATCGGCAAATTCCTTCAACTTTACTTTCTTGTCATACCACCTGGCGACCCTCTTCTTATTTTCTTCAATGCTGATCAAAGCCCTTAACCGATGACTCGCAAGATCTTCTAACTCATCCTTCATAAGAGTACCATAATCATCGGTTGTCAATTGGTCCTGAGAAGATAATCGCCTAGAACTAGTTTTAATTTCCCAAGGCAAGACAAGATCATGCCCATAGACCTATTGATATGGCGAAACCTTAGTTGCACCATGACAAGCCATCCGATATGACCACAAAGCTTCATTCAACACTATATGCCACCTCCTAGGGTTTTCTTCAATCTTACGCTTGATAAGCTTGATAATTCCCTTATTAGTTGCCTTGGCCTGACCATTAGCTTGAGCATAATAAGGAGAAGAGTTTAAAACTTTGAACCCCATACCGATCGCAAAATCCTCAAACTCTCCCGACGTAAACATGGTTCCTTGATCAGTCGTAATAGTTTGAGGAATACCAAATCGGTAAATGATATGCTCTTTTACAAAATTTATCATATTCGCCGACGTAACCATCTTCAAAGGAATTGCTTCAACCCACTTCGTGAAATAATCAGTAGCAACAAGTATAAACTTATGCTCTTTGCTTGATGGTGGATAAATTTGACCGATGAGATCAATAGCCCATCCTCTAAACGGCCAAGGTTTGATTATGGGATTCATTGCTGATGCAGGCGCCCTCTGGACATTACCAAACTTCTAACAATCTTGGCACCCTTTAAAGTAATTGAAGCAATCTTCAAGAATCGTCGGCCAATAATACCCATTCCACCTAATCATCCATTTCATCTTGAACTTCGACTGATGTGCTCCACACACTCCTTCATGAATTTCGCCCATTAACTCTTTCGATTCTTCTGTACTAAGGCATCTGAGCAAAACTCCATCAATGGTCCGATAATACAATTCATCATCAAGGAGCACATATTTGGTAGCTTGAAACCTTAACCGCCTCTCAACCTTTCTAGACGGATTTCTCAAGTAATCGGCAATTTCCTTCCTCCAGTCATCGGCAACCGTTACCGATGTCATTACTCCTTGAATTGGCTGATACCCTGAAGCATACTGTGCCAACCGATTAGCTTCTTCATTATATAACCTGGGAATGTGTTCAAGGCGGTATTCTTTAAATTCTTTCAATAACTGCAAACATTTCTCATGAGCCGCAATTAAAACTTCACTTCGGCATTCATATGTTCCAATCAATTGATTGATCACCAACATGGAATCACCGAAGATTTCAACAGCATCGGCACGTACTTCCCTGAGTAACTCCAACCCCTTCAGTAAAGCCTGGTACTCAGCCTGATTATTAGTCGAAGTAGCAATAATCGGCAATGAGATTTCATACTTTTGTCCCCGAGGTGAAATTAGGACAATGCCGATGCCTGCTCCTTCCTTGCATGTGGATCCATCAAAGAATAAGGTCCAAGGAGCAATCTGCACGGTGCTTACTGCATTGCAATGTTGGGTAACAAAATCAGCCATCACTTGACCTTTAACTGCTTTAGCCGATTCATACCTCAAATCAAACTCCGATAACGCCAAAATCCACTTGCCGATTCTTCCACTTAATATCAGCATCGACAACATATACTTAACCACGTCATCTTTGCATATGACGGTGCATTCGGTCGATAGCAAACAATGTCTCAACTTAGTACAAGAGAAGTACAAACAAAGACATAACTTTTCGACGGCCGAATACCTGGTTTCAGCATCCACCAATCTTCTACTCAAATACTAAATCACACGTTCCTTTCCTTCAAATCCTTGGATTAAGGCTGACCCGATAACACTGTCATCGGCAGACAAATACAATCTGAAAGGTTTCCCGTGTTGAGGTGGAACCAAGACTGGAGGATTCACCAAATATTTCTTAATCTCTTCCAAAGCTAGTTGCTGCTCTTCTTTCCATATAAATTCCTGATCGGCCTTCAATTTCAACAGCGGACTAAAAGACTTAATCTTTCCAGACAGATTAGATATAAATCTTCTAATAAAATTAATCTTGCCGGTCAAGGATTGCAACTCAGTCTTATTTGTGGGAGCAATTACCTTGTTAATTGCATCAATAGATTTTCTAGCGATCTCGATGCCTCTCTGATGCACCATAAAACCCAGAAACTGGCTTGCCGATACACCAAATGCACACTTGTTAGGGTTCATCTTCAACCCATGCTCCCTTGTGCATTCCAGGATTTTTCGTAAATCGGCAAGATGCTTCTTAAAATTTCCGGATTTAACCACCACATCATCAATATAGATTTCGACTATCGTGCCGATGTACTTATGAAAGATAAAATTCATTGCTCTTTGATAAGTAGCACCGGCGTTCTTCAAGCCAAAAGTCATTACGACCCACTCAAACAAACCGACATGACCTGGACATCTGAAAGCAGTCTTATTTTTGTCTTCCTCAGCCATGGATATTTGATTATATCTAGCATTACCATCCATGAAACTAATGATTTGAGATCCGGCAGCGGCATCAACCAATAGATCGGCAACTGGCATCGGATAACCATCCATCAGTGTAGCCTTGTTGAGATTCCTGAAATCAATACAAACACGAATTTTCCATTTTTCTTGTACACAGGAACTACATTAGAAATCCATTCGGCATACCGACATTGCCGAATAAATCCAGCCTCAATTAATTTTGTAATTTCAGCTTTAATATCAGGTAATACCATAGGATTGTATCGGCGCGCAGGTTGCCGATGTGGTTGGAAACCAGACTTAATAGGCAACCGATGTTCGACTATTGATCGGTCTAAACCAGGCATCTCTGTATAATCCCAAGGAAAACAATCTTTATACTCCTTTAATAAATCAATCAACTGTTGTTTATATTGGGAATCCAACTTAGTACTAATAAAGGTTGGCTTGGGCCTACTGCCATCGCCGATATCTATCTCTAGTAAATCATCGGTGGATGTGAACCCCTGTCCCAGTTTTCCATCAATGGCGAATCGATCCATTAAAACTCTTCTTCAGGACCGACTGCTTGGATCGGTGTAATGCGGTAATCAGCAACTTTGAGGAACTCCGTGTCCCAAGCTTCACCTGATATGCACCTGGTTTGCTCATAAGTTTTTGATTCTGCTGATGCAACAATTGACGGAGTTTCACTCCGGACGACTTCAATCTTGTCTCCAACCCATTGCGCGAGACTTTGGTGCATTGTAGAAGGAATGCAGCAATTAGCATGGATCCAATCTCTTCCTAGGAGCAAGTTGTAGGTGCCTTTGCCACTGATCACGAAAAACGTTGTCGGCAAAGTTTTACTGCCGATGGTTAATTCAACACATACGGCTCCCATAGCTGGCGACACATTGCCTTCAAAATCTTTAAGTTTCATATCTGTCTTGACTAAGTCTTGATCACATTTCCCAAGTTTCCTGAACATGACATATGACATTATATTGATTGATGCCCCACCGTCCACCAGCATCTTCGTCACGGGCTGCCCATCTACTTTACCTTTGATGAACAGAGCTCTTAAGTGCTGCCTTTCATCATCGGCAGGCTTCTCAAAGACAGCTGTCATCGGATCTAACACCAACTGTGCCATCTCAGCAGCTTCTTCCTCAGCATCGACAGGTGCCATGAATTCCATCGGCAATATGACGACCATATTGATTTCTGCCGATGGATCCCTATCCTTGCGCTTTGGCCTCCACTGCTTGACTGGAGACTTTTCCCTTGAAGGATTTTCACTCTCATATAAATCTCCTTGGCGTTCGCGCTGAATCCTTCTTTTCTGAGTCTTTGTCAGACCTTTGGGGCACCATTGAGGAAGCTTAGTTTTCCAAACAGGCTGGTATTGTTTTTCACCACTTGTATCGGCACCACGCCTTATGTTTGGATCTCTAGAGAATATCTCCTCATCGGGTACTCTTGCATTGGCCATTTCCTCGAGCCCCTCCTGACTAACGCGCCTGCGAAGTCTATCATGTGCGCTGAGTTTGCCCCCCAGCCGATCATGCGCTGATTTCTTCTCTTTGATCGGCGTGCGATAGCTTGATGCCCGATCATCAAAACAGGGTTTCTTTTCTGACCGATTGGCAGGATAATATCCATTGCATTCAGGGAAATTATCGGCAGTAGGTAATTTAATACCTTCTTCCCAGCAATGAACAAAGAAGGGACACCTCCAATGGTCTTTATGTCGAAGCCACTCTTGACGCTTCTCTTCCTCCTGCCGCCGATATCGTTCTTCCTGCGATTGTCGATAATCTTGTCTTGGCCGCCTATGCGTGATTATAACACCAGTAGCCCTCTTGGCATTACTTCTTTCATTGGCAACTCTCTTGCCCTTTCTGTCATCGGCAAACTTCACATCACGCTCAGCTACCTGATGGTCTGGATCCACCGATGCATTCTTCCTGGCAGCTTCCGATGTTAACACTTTAGTTTTTTCAGTAGTTTCCACCACGTTATTTGGAAACGGATGCTGATCAATCTTCATCGGCTTCTGGGTTTTAGTATTTCCAAACATGATTCGCCCAGATTCAATTTCTGATTGCAACTGCTGCCTAAAGACTTTGCAATCATTGGTGCTGTGTCAAGTTGCATTGTGCCACTTGCAATACCTGATCCTTCTGAGCTCTTCGGCTGATGGAATTACCTGGTTAGGCGCCAGCTTGATCCGCCCTTCATGAAGCAATAGATCAAACATCCTATCGGCCTTGGTAATGTCAAAGGTGAACCTCTCAGCTTCCTTCTAGCCAAACGGACAGGATACCGACTTCTTATCCTTAACCCATTCAGCAGCGCCAATGCTCAGCTCTTCATCTGACTCAGAATCCTCTTCTTGCCCAATGAAGGCCACCTTCTTGTTCCAAGTCTTCCTGGGCTCAAAAGTTTTAACATCTTGATCAGCAATCCTCTGCACCAGATGACTTAGGCTTTTAAATTATTGAGACGCATACTTATCTTTGATATGCGGTAGTAGTCCCTGGAAAGCCAAATCTACCAGTTGTCGATCATCAAGTACCAGACTATAGCACTTATTCTTTACGTCTCGCAGCCTCTGAACAAAGCTTTCCACCGATTCATCATTACGCTGCCTTAGCTTGACTAAATCGGTAAGCTTCTTCTCATGCATGCCAGCGAAGAAGTATTTATGAAACTGCCTCTCCAGATCGGCCCATGTGATTATAGAGTTCGGAGGCAGTGAAATGAACCATGTGAACGCCGATCCAGATAATGATGATGAGAACAATCTCACCCTTAGCTCTTCTCTGCTGGCAACTTCTCCACACTGGATAATGAAGCGGTTGATGTGCTCCATCGTTGACGTGTCATCTTGGCCAGAGAACTTGGTAAAATCCGGCACCTTGTATCAATTTAGAAGAGGGATTAAATCGTATCCCGGAGGGTAAGGCGTCCGATAAGAGTATGTGTTGACCTTGGGTTTAATGTCGAATTGTTCCTTCATTACTTCGGCAATCTTATCGGCCCAGTACGCATCCTGTTCTTGCCGACTCATTGGTTGGACGTTGACCGGCGGAGCCGGCTGATGCGCCCCTTCGGGTCTTGGTGGCAAAGCGCTTGAAGTAATTGGTGCATGCGTAGTACCAGTTATCTGAACATTATGCATTGGCTGATTGGCCGATGGGTAGCTTTGCACACTCACTGGATTATGTTGTGGCATTACATTCATCGGTTGTTGTACCGATGCTCCACCTTGAGCGTTTGCCAAGTATTGATACGTGGGTTATACCACATGATGCTGAATTGGTGGTGGAGCAGTCCAACCAGGATTGTAAGTCATCGACATATAATTCACCGATGGCTGATAGCTAACTGGAGCGTGTTGCTCCTGTATTCTGGAGCAATCAATAATTATACTTCCTTGAGGCCTTGGTACTCCAGCTTGAGGATTTGCCACAACCATAGGCTGACTCGCATTTGCAGGACCCTGCTGCATCAGTAAAGAACTTGTCGATGGTGGCATTAGAGGCATTTTAGGTATCTCCACCTGAAGCTCTTCAGACGGCAATTGCATACTTGGAGCAGACGTAGCATAATGCATCGTAAGATTCATTGGCTGCGAAGACATTGCCGATGCCATAGGACTGCTCCATACTGTACTGTTACCCTGGATTAGATTGGAATCAACAGATGGATTCGAAGGCATACCGTATCCCCACAAGTTGACTGGAATTGGCTGACTCTTAGCTGCGGGTCCTGACATTGCCGATGCCACCAGATCTGTATTCAACGGAGTGACGCTTGCAGGGCTCGATCTTGGTGGCGTAGCCACATCGGCAGACGGATCCACAGGAGTGGAAGACGCCATTGGAACTGCCGATGGGTTTATAGATGCCGATCCAAGTTGATGATACGCTGGACCAACATAACGGGGTGCATGTCCTTCCTTGAAAGATTACATGACAACATTGTATACAGTATTGGACAGCACATTGGAGCGGCTAACTAATGCTTGATTTAAAGCATAATTAACCATCTCTTGCAATTTACCAGGATTGGCGTCAAAAGTGACTTGCCGCGACAACGACGGATCTTGCTTCTAGATGGCTTCGCCACTCCTGTTGAGGCTGAAGGACTTCAGATATAACTGCTTGTACTCCTCCATAGCCCGCTCCATAGCCCAACTTCTGATCATCTTTCAGATCGGCTTCGGAGACTTCTGATCATCTTTCACATCGGTATTATCACCCATAGCAGATGTATAATTGGTCCCACCGGGTGTGCCAAAAGAGGTGTTGACACAAAAAGCGTCAGGATCTGCGAACACCTCGGGCTTATACCCGAATTCGATATCCAAAGGCGTGCCAGTCGATTTGACCAGTTAATCGACAAGGACGATAACTAGAACACGATCTGAACGAGACAACGGCGATGCGCCCGGATGTCAAGACTCAAACTTGATCAGGATAACTAGAGTAGAGTTGAACGAGACGACAACGATGCGCCCGGACGTCAAAGCTCAGGTTGCTCAAACACGAAACTTGCAAGAATTGACAGAGATCGAGGAGATGCAGCCCATCAAAGCTTGAAGAACTCGTAGATAAGCTAGATCTAATGCGATAAAAGTAGAATTGTTGGAAAAGTAAATAAGAATAATAGATTTGTTTGATATATGATTGTATGTGTCTCACGTGGCCCTTGGACATATATTTATACCCCCGTATGGGGAGTTGTACATGAATACGACTCATACCTTCCTAAACAAAAACTCCTATTTTTAAGGAAATAAAACGACTCACGCTAAAGGAAACAAGCGACTCGTGCAAGAGTCAGACTCGAAATAAATCTATTAATACTGGCATGAAATCACCAGCTTCCATATCTATCTCTTTCAAGATGAAACCTTCTATCGACAGACTTACTTCAATCCACAGCTTTCCTCTATTGCCATCGGCAATTCTCTGCTGATGCCAGCTACTTCATCCCGCTTCCATCGGCATCATCATTCATCGGCAGCTTTCCGTCCTCATCGGAAATATTCCTCCTATCAGCAACATGCTTTGGCTCTCATCGGCAATGCTTTCTTGCCTTCCACCAGCAACATTGTCATCACATCGATAATGAGCCTCAATTCTCATCGGCAATGTTCTTCCTGTCGGCAACATTCATGTCTCTATCGGCAACGTCCCCTCATCGGCAATATGCTTCAATCGGTAACTCTCCACTCCTGAACCTGCTTTTAGCAATCAACTTATCGGCAAAAATCGTACAGTTTCTATCGGCAACAAACTTATCTAATTTGCAGCATTCATTCTCATCGGTAATCTCAACCGATGACCTTCTGATGCCGATAGAAAACGGTTGCCGTCCAATGCAAGTCTTAGCTCATTTGACACATGCCGAAAAACGGTGTCAACAATATGTCCGCTATCGCGCTCAGCGAGAATCTGGTGCATCACGATCGAAGCAAGCACATTGATACGAAGTATCATTTTCTTCGTGAGTGCGTCGATGAAGGAAAAGTGGAGGTAGATCATGTTGGGACTGTGAAGCAGCTCGCCGACATCTTCACGAAGGCGCTGGGGCGAGTAAGGTTCGTCGAACTAAGGAGTGCTCTAGGTGTCGTCAGTGTGCAACTAGATTAGGGGGTGTTTTGTTAGCTAATTAGTTGCACGGTTTAGTTAGCAATCGTTCTGGAGTCGGAGTCTGTAATAATCAGATAAGGATTAGTCGTGGTCTTAGGCGTGCTTGATCACGTCGTAGTCTGGTTGGAGTCGATCGGTCTCCCGCCATGGCAGGATGGCGCATGTAGCGCGCACCGACAGGGTGGCGATCCAGCGTGTCGTGGCGGGGGAGGGTTTTGTGTCTGTAACAAGCCTATAAATATCAAGTAATAAAGATCGAGCAAAGCTGCGGTTGTTGGGCAGCACCATATTCTATCTTTGTTCTATAGTTTGCATCTGCTAGCTGATACTCGCCGCGGTCACCACGTCGTGGCCAGCGTCCTCGTTCCTGGATCGGGCCGTGTCAGTTCTAACAGGCCCAGGTGCAGGGAACTCCTACCAGCTTCAACTCTATTCATACATTGTTCACGTAAGCTGTTTTTATATCTCTTCTCTCCTCTCACAGAGATAGTAGTAGCAGAAGAAGTCATCTGTAGCAGAAGAAGTCATTTTTCACTGGCTCTATGAGAGAAGAGAAGAGATAAAAATGACTTCTATGAACAGTGTATGAACTTTGAATGCGTCAGAGAAGCTAGAGCCGACGGGAACCCTGCCAAACGGGGCCATAGATGCCAAACGAGGCCATAGATGCAAAGGGAGGGGGGGGGGGGGGGGGGGGGGGGCAAGCGGGGCCAAATGGAGCCCTGCCAAACGTAGTCTACCACTGACGGCACACAAGGAGAAAAGGCTAGCGACACCATGCATGTCTGCCGCTGTCGACCGCTAAAGTAGCCTATATATTAAAAATATCCTCCCCTAGTTCTCATCCACCCTCCACCGGTGCATGTACCTGTTCATTCTAGCGATTGATATGCTGCAGAGGGTCCTCAACATGTCTACACAGGATGGAGTTCTCTCCCCTCTCAAAGGAAGACATGCCAAACTGAACCTTTTGCTTTATGCTGATGATCTTGTCGTTTTCCTAATCCTAGTCCAAAGTGAAGCCAAAGCGTTGTTCATTATCTTGGAAAGCTTTGGAGCCACGACATGTTTAAGATTGAACTTAGCGAAGTGTCTGATAGCTCCAATCAAATGTAAGGTGGGTTTTTTGCCCTTGAGGGCATGATTCATCATTGTATTTTCATTGACACACATCTCAATGCAGATTCACATTGAGATATGTATATACACACATGTCAATGCAAATTTAATAGAGAATATGCTAGTAAGAGCACATGCCCTCCAGGGAACGTTTAGCTTTCTATGATCTTGGACCAAATATTATATGTTCTAATAAATCACCTTCCCTTCTACTTACCTATGTCTCTTGCTCACTCTCGGTCGGCTTAAGCTAGTCCATATGGAGAGTAACCTGGACAAGACATGAACAAGGATGACAGGATGACAAGGGAGACTAGTAATCTAGCTGGACAGAGTGAACTGGTACGAACGATTTTGAGTGTTGTCCCAATATACATGTTAACATCTCTAAAAGCGTCAAAACAATTAAGTGAGGATCTTGATAAGGCGTGACAACACTTCCTTTGGGCAGAGAACGGTGAGATTTCGGGGGGCAAGTGAGGTGGGATGGTGACTGGTGATGAGATTGACATAATTAGGTGGTAGGTATTTTAGACTTGGAAAAATTCAGTCAGGCAGTGAGACTGAGATGGCTCTGGTTTTCATGGATAAATCTTGAAAGACCTTGGATCAAGACGACACTCCATGTTGATGCGGAGGATCAGTCGCTGTTTGTAGCAGAAACTAGAGTTACCATCCACAATGGACACAGGGTGTCATTTTGGCAATGTAGTTGGGTAAATGACAAGCCACTAACAACCATATTCTCGCTGCTATATGACCATAGTAAGAGGAAAAATAGAACAGACATTGACGTCATTATTGGTGGAAAGTGGATCACATACATTGCACACGCATTGAACAATAATTTGTTGGTAGAATACTTCAGCTTGTGGAACATAATACAAGACATGCAATTGAATCTGGACTGATGACCAAATTTGTTGGGTCTTTAAAAGCTCTAGAATTACTCTACGAAATCTGCCATCATCCAATTTGCTAGCAGCATTCCCTCAAACTTTCCAAAAAATTGACATGGCAAGCTTGGGTGCCACTGAAATGCAAATTCTTCCTATGGCTACTGCTGTAGGATAGGTTATGGACCGCGTCCTGACTACTGTGAGGATAGGAGAATAACCATGCATCTCTTTATTAAATTAAATGCCCCATCGGTCAAGCCATATGGGTACAAGTCTCCAACTGGAGCAACTGTCACAACTTGCACCTTTCGCACCGGACCCAGGTAGATGATGTTGAGGACTGGTTCCTGGAACTAACTACTGGGGGGACAAAAATACCACATCAATCTGGCCATCTTGACCCATGATGCATTTGAAAGCAGTGGAATGTGGTGGTCTTCCGGGGCGCCATGACCATTGTGCGTCAGGTTTACACATTGACCAAAGATGAGTGCTCAGTCTGGTCACTAGCTGGAGCCTGGAGCGAGGTTCCTATTCCGGTTAATGGTAGTCAATTTGCCAGCGAGTAATAAGTTTTTTCTTCTCTTCCAAAATCGTTGTGGCAGTATGCTATATGGGGCAGGGCAGCGCCGCTCGCGTTTGTAATGTGTTGAACTCTTGCTTCTCTCTTATTAATCGGGTCCCGCCCACAAACTCACATACTTGTTTATGAAACATCATCTTGTATGCTTACACCGATACACGAACAAAGCAGGCGTTATAGTCAATAACTGCAGCCTAGTACCGACACCCCCGGTCGACAAAGAGGCGTTGCTTTCTTGTTTCTGCACAGCAAGACAACACCCGACATGCAAACAGTGCGTGTACTTAGAGAGTGTTTGGATCGTAGGATTTTTAGAGGATTTTTGGAGGGTGGGTTCCTAAGGAAAAGAAGTAGGCGGGTGAGTTTGGAAAAAGGGAAATGAGATTGAGGAAAGGAAATAAGTTACGTGCATTTCAGAGGGGGGAAAAGCATCCAGTCAGAATCAATGGAAATCCTGCAGTCTGGCTTATCACGTTTGCATGTGCTCTTCTCTATTCCTCTAATCCAAACAACTCAGAATATTTATTCCTATATTTTGGAATTATTTTCACTATTCACTCAAGCGTATTTCTATTTTTTTCCTTCCCTCTGTTTTTGCATTCCCGCTGATAATCTGAGCCCAACAGGAAGCAACCGAACAACAGCCATCGCCCTCTAGATCGGAGAATCATGGCGTCGACGTCGGCTTTGCTGATCGAAGCGAGCAGCACACGCGTCGACATCTTTTCTCCTACGCCAGCCCTGTTCGCTTCGCTTATCAGCCACCGCAACAATGTTTTTCTCCCGTAACAAAATAATAAAAAACACATGAGTCGTCTTATCCGCCACGATAATCTGTCCGGAAGTGCAGCAGCCTTCAGCACGAGCGACAACGTGTCTTGCTTCGGTGCATGTGGCCGCTGTGCTGAGTGTGTATTTTTATGGGACCTGCATGTAATGTTTCTACAGCACCATCTTCCAAAGCTAATGCTTGGTTCATTCATTTGCACGGAACGCGAGGCTCGATGATACTGTACTGTACTACTCCGAATGCGTTTGCATGACATGCCAATTCGATTACCAGCAGAAACGACACCACCCCATCCGTAATAGTCCACAGCCAAGTCAACCCTGAATCCCTGATGGAGTAGTATTTTTTTTCTCCATCGCCGACTGCAGGCTGGGCTAAATTTTGACATTGCCACCATCGTCGGCCCAGCCAATGATGCTTGGCAGAGCCAGCCGCCAAGCTCCACACAACCTGGAAGGCAGTAAAAAAAGGCAATAGAAAAGGCCCAGGCGGTCCGCCGCCGCCCGTCAACATACGCTCAGCCGGTCATGCCTCCGGCCGGCGGCCCCAGACTCCCTATTGGGCCGGAACCGACGACGACGCCTACGATACAACGCGTACGCGACTCCCCGCCTGCGGATTTCGCTGCATAGTTTTTGTTCTTTTTTTTTTAAAAAAAAATATTTCGCTGCATGTTGGCAAGGCCCACCAACCAGCTTGGAAATTAAAAGAAATCCACCGGTTCGTACGGGTCGAATCTAATGGGACGGCTATTCTGCGCAGACCAAGGAGCACTGCTAGCGCAACCGCGTGCACCACCGGTTGATTGCATTTGTGGCACACGTACGTGCGCTAAGCAAATCCTCTGCATGTTCGTGTGTCCGGCTAGTATAAACATATTCCGGTCTGAACTGGGAGATTGGCTGTAGTTACTAATTTATGATCTGGCATATACGGAATGAAAACTTCATTCTCGATTCTACGAGAATTTTTATAAAAGCGTTTTATTTGTTTCTCTTCAATGAAAGTTTTATTTTCCCAGAATGTATCCTAATTTTTTGTCAGTATGAACACGATACCAAGGCAAACCCATGGAAATACCCCTTTAGCAAAGAAAAATAGACACGATGTCGCTTTATTTTATCACATTGGAAAAGATTGTCCATACATATTCTATGTACCTAACCCTTTTAGGGGATTCTATGTCAGAAAGCGTGAATATTTATTTCATTCCATTAAAAATAACATATGTATCCTTAACATACTGAAACGACTGTCATTATTCATATCAAACCAATAGCGATTCATAAAAGCTAAATCTTGTAATCAATGGTGGGCCAATAATGATTTTTTTTGCATATGTATTAAGACGCTTGGTCTGATTTCGAAATTGTCCAGAGTTTTTTATGTTCTCATTCCTAAATCACTAATTCGTAGTGTTTTTGCCTTTCTTGCGTACTCCTGGTGAACTAGTTGCTAGCCATACATTTAGGAGGTTTTTTTTCTCCAGGTACTGGTATTAAGCCACTTTGCCATCTCTTCATCTTCATCTACAGAGAATTCTCAACGTTTGCCAAGCAGGTTTTTTCCCCCTCCCGAACACCACCCCATGTACCCAAATAAACAAGCAGCTCGCTAGCTCCATCAAACGCAAGAAGAACGAATCAAAATATTCCTTACAAAACCACCCAAGACGAAAACAGATGTTCTCTGATCCTTCCAAGACCTCTAATTAATACGAACGACAACCAATATTTTTAACCATGCAATGGAGCACGAACAACCAACCAACACGAAAAAGTCAAATAGTCGGTCAATCAACAGCTAAAAATTCTCCAATAAAAAAACAGCTGAAAATTCAAGGAGCAGTAACAAGCTAGTAAGCCAAAGCTGCTGCCGATTAACTTATCTTCAACACCATGGAGAGATGCAAGAGCAGGCATGCGCTTGCTGCTTGCTCAGATCAAAGACTTGAGCGACCGCGCCTTCACAGGCTTCCTCCACTGCTTCCATGGTAACTTCCTCTTCCCCTGACTAATGCTAATTTCAGGATCAACAGTTCCATCGTCATCGCTGCTCTGTTTGTCGACGCCGGCGATCCCTGCAATGTCGTTGTCGCAACTAGACACATCATCTTGACATGTAGTCTGATTGGTAAATTTAGCAACCTCAAGTGCCTTGTCTGTAGGATGAGAAGCATCTTCAGGTGTTTTGGCCCCTTCTTCTTGCTTTGTAGGCAGAGGTTCATTCATGCCACCACTTCTACCCTGCCTCTTGTTTCGGGATGGACCAAACCCAGCATAGTAGTAGAAGCCCTCAGTCGCACTGCAGTCGTTTCCAGGTTTCTTCTTCTTCTTCTTTAGTGGCTTGTTGCTGGTGGAGAGCTTGGAGGCAGTTGCTTGCACCGGTGCTGGTGCTGCCTCCAATCTCTGCCTTGGAGTGCAACTTGAAATCGGGGTTTAAGCGCTTCTGCTTCAGCACGAAATGGTGCTCACAGAGGGTGTTGGGTTGGCTCACTGGCCTCTTGCAGTGCCACCCTCTCCCGTCGTTCTTTTTGCACATCCAGACTCGTGCTGCCCCATCCTGGTCCTGCCCCTCATCTTTATTGACCTTTGCCTTCTTCTTAGTCTCGCCCTCCTCTTTATTCATTGCAGCTCTTTTCAAAACCTTGCGCCTCAGTTGCGTGCTATCCTTATAGTCTGCAGCAGGCAGCTTCTTCTTGGTGGAGGTAGTTGGCATGGTGGCCGAAAAGAGCCAGCTTGCCCGGGGCTTGACATTGACGAAGTACTTGTCCACGAGTTCGTTCTCGACCTAATCAAATGAAAGAAGTGAATTAATCCAAACAACATGACACTCATTAGGTACATACACTTCCCCAAGCCCGATACAGTGCCTAAATGGGGGCCGCAGATCTAGGGTCCGATCGGGCCGCCGCTCCAATGATTCGAACCCTAGATGCGTGGCCAGACCCAAATTGCCACGACGGAACACTAGCTAATGCAAGATACAACTTAGCCAGGTGGTCCTCTCCCTCTGGCGTGGGCTGCTACTCATTCAAACCCGCTGGCCAACCCTAGAGACATGCAAGAACCATAACTTACGAGTAGCAGGAACCCGTAGAGTCCTCATGGAAGCAGCGAGGTTGCAGAGCATGGATCTCACTGAGCCACCCAGAGTCCCAAGTGGAGCAGAGAGGAGAGAGAAAGCATATATAGAAAGGGAGGACAGAGACGAGGAGCTAACCTTTTGGTCGGAGTCGGAGAGGGAGAGGTTGGCGATTAGGTCCCATGGGGAGCGGTTGAGCTCACAGTGCTCCATAGAGGAAGCAGAGGGGGTTGAGAAGACGGACCCACTGCCGGATTTGGGCACAGAGCACGACGCCAAGTGCGGCGGCGGCCACGGGAGCAGGTCGAACCGAGGCGCCGCATCAACGGTCGGGGCGGCGGAGGCGAAGTATGCAGAGCCTAGGAGGCAGGAGGCGCTCTTGCGGATCCGCATGGTGCGTGCGGCGCTTGAGGATCGAAGGCGGAGGGATCTGAGCCTGGGGAGCTAGGGTTTGATATTTTTGTGGAGTCGGGAGGTGGACTTGTAGAGAAGGCAAGGAAGATGCCGCACAACGAAGGAGAGGGTGATGGGTGGGTGCGTCTGATTGCGTGGCTCCGTTTTTCTTTTGTTCTGGCATTTTCTGCGTGTGCGCAGCCCAATGCAGTGGGCTACTAGCTTCTTGTGATGATTCCGCTACGGTCACATGCTTTAGATGACTGTTCCTTCGCATGCGTAGGCATGAGTATAACATCCTATTGTACACTTTAAATCTTCGTTTGGAAAGTCATTATAATGAAAATCACTTTTCACATATGATCCTATTAAATTTCACTATTGAGTGAAGATTCCCTAATTCTAATCTAACAAACGATAAGACAACCCACAAATTTTCGTTTCTAGAAATAAAATTGTTTCTGTAATTTTCTTCTTTAGAAAACTATATACTCATAACTTTTATTTATAATATTTTGCATCACATAATTAAAAACGATAACTTCTAAACATAAATTTGGCAATGTATTTTTTATGTCAGTTTATATACCATCATTGAACATGTTTTATTATGTTGTCCTACACTATATGATATATTTAGTGTTCCATGCCTTATTCTTATTTTTTTTTTCAACAATCAGCTATAGGAGTGTATATATTGGTATGTTTAGAATGTGATGTGTTATATGATGTCCACCTTTGTGTTGGTACATGTAGCAACTTGTGTCTATTTTTTATGTGTTGTAAATTGTGTTCTCTAATTCTCGGATTTGATTTTAATATGCTGATTTTTTTCTTTTTTATGCAGGAATTAGTATCCCCAAAACCGATGGAAAAGAAATGGCAAACCCTTTAAAATAAGATTTCCAGTCCACAAATAGATTGGATAAAAGAGGCTAGTTTAGGTGCTTTACTTCCCATGTCTAAGTTTTTCCATCCGTGTGAAGCTCGTGATGGATCATGATTCATGAAGCACATTAACCCCAACTTGAGGGAGTTTAGGCTTAAAGATAAACTTATTGTATTTGGCAAGCAACTTGTTTGCAACATTTTAATGTGCCAACTGGAGTTGAGCCTGTTAATCTTAGTTGCACGACTGATGGATATGAAGCATTCCAAAAGATTCATGAGCTTTTTATGGATAAAGTCTGAGGAAAGATGCCCAAGTGCATTAAGGTGTTGACTGAAGCTAAGGACAAGGCCACTTTTATGAGGGCATTCATGCTGCTTTTCTTGGGACCTGTACTCTGCCCCGACATAGATAGTGCAATCACCCACAGTACTGGCACAACTTAAAGAACATCTATAAAATCAAGTTATTTGACTTGGGCACATCCTTGATGAGTTGATGAATAAAAACGCAAGTACTAGTCTTATGAAGATGAAGGTGTATGGCCACTACCTTGGATCCTATCTTGCTGTTTTGGTTGTATGTTCATTATTACTTTCTGTGTTCCATTCTCTTGTAGTCCCATTGCAATAACTTTTCTAATCAATTTTATTAGTACTACCTAATATGTTGTAGTAGCTATCTATATATGTTTCATACATATGTTTCCATATAATGCAGTCCCGATTTTCTAATATTGGGCCTTCATGATTTTTGTATGTTGATTGCATTAATGGACCATCTTGACATAATTGTTGATAAGGCGGCTCACAAGTTCAATTATTTTGTCCCATGCATTTACCATGTCATCAACAAAGCCTTTTATATCTTTTTGAAGGTTGGTATAGTAGGAGTAGGCTCTAGTTATGCATATGGGTAACAACTAAAGGACCGATAACGGCGACCAGAGGGTGGGGGTGAATGGGAGCCTCAAATTTCTCTCGGAAATGTTCGGGCCACTCTTCCCAAAACTCAAACCCAGTTGATGGGTGCTCAACCTCCCCCGAGTAACGTGAGCGGGGATTCAGACGAAATCGGAAAAGTGAGAGCTCACCAGCAGTGGAGAAAATCTCACCGAAAACCCCAAAAACCAAGTTCTCGACCTCTAAAGACAAGAGGCAAGAGCCCAAGCCAAAACAGTAGACTCAACCACCAACGGACGCTGAAACCCTGGGCAACGGATGCTCCGATGCCTAGCGTTCGATGCAACAACAGAGAAGAACCCAAGAGGACCTGTGAGCGACGGACGGGTCTGATGCATGTCCAACAGACGCTCATCAGCGTCTGATGAAAATTAAAACGAGAACCCAAGAGCAACAGAAAAATTCTCAAGGCGACGAACGCGTCCGTTGCACTCTCGACGGACGCACCTGAGCGTCCGATGCAAACAGAGACAGCGAGTAATCAAGCCATTGGACGCAGGCCTAGTTGGACGGTAGCGTCCATCGCCAGCGTCCATTGCAAGAGCCTCAAGAACAGCAGCCCGACGGATGATGGACAACAGAGTGTCCGTTGGGAGCGTCCATTGCCCCCGAAAACAGCGCAGAAAACCCAAAAATCGTTGCAACTATTTGTCTCAACTCTGATCGATTCCAAACTTTGTGGGGAGGTTTCTTAGGTAGATGTGACTCTACTCCAGAAGGATCTAATCCATCCTTCCCTCACCAGTTCTAGGATCAATCACAAACGGGCCAAACGGAGTGAAAAGCGAGCCAAAACGCAAACGGATTGATCTCTTCGCTCACCCCATCCTAGCCCGATTCCTTCGGTGGATTTGATCACAAGAGGTAGCAACACCTTTCCTTTGAAATGAAATTCCAAACAACACACTAGAGAGGGAGATCGGAGGACGGGATTGCAAGAATGAAAACGCCAAAATGAAGAACGTAAACACAAGCGGCTTTGAAATTGAATCCCGGAGGAGACAAGGAGGTTACGGCCTCCTTTCCTTGGCAAAATCTCAGTTTACACGGGAGACTCCGTGGATCTCAAGCAAGAACACCTAGAGGTAGGGGAGGACCTAGGAGGTGGGAGGTGGAAAAAAATGCAAGAGATGAGGATGAAGATAACCCTTCATCCCTAAGTAGTGGATGTCTATTTGCACATTTACACTTAGCCCCTCGATACATAGAGAGAACCACCTAGCCTAAGCATTGTGACCCAACTCCAGAAATATTTTTCTTCTCTTTAATCGGACGGCCCCGCTTCCTGTTTGGACTTGCCGTCGCCTCGACGCAACCTCCAAGATTTCGCCACGTGTTGTCCCTGCTTTCTCGGAAGCTCCGCCCGGGTTTTGAGGCCCAAACCCACGAAACCCGCCACCGGTGGCTTTCCACTCAACCACTGAACCCCGAGTTTTGAGGCCTAAACTCGGAAACCGCCCGCCGATGGTTTTGAGGCCCAAACCATCAAACGGCTCGACACGTGCCACCTCGTCCTCGCCCGGCGTAGATCCAAGTCCCCATGAGCCTCCCTCTCGACTCGCTCGCCCGCCATCTTGACATGGTCAACATATTCTACCTCCATGTCTTCTCGCGCTTGACGGTGGCAAGTACTAGTCACCGCAGCTAGTCCCCGGCCCTCTGGTCCGTCGGTCCGAGCCCCGCTTCCACCCTTCACCGCTCTCAGTCCATCGGCACGGCAAGCCTCTACTCGACCTTCACCACGCAATGACCACTGTCTCCAGGCCTAGCACCTGCACACCACAAGTCGATAGTCAGGCACACATTTTCTGCTTTCGTAGCAGGGTTAGTGAAAGAGCTCAAACTGAAACAATCAAGTGTTGGGCGATCACACATCACAAAACTAAACAACATGGGCACATATCAACCATGTGTTCGCAATCTCCCCCTTGATGAGTGCATTGTCAACATAAGTGCATTTCAGATTTGAGCCAACATGGTAAAGCTCTCCAAATGACCAAAAAGCTAAACAAAGACAAAACATGGTCACTTGGGAGAAGCAAAACGAATCCAAAACTTGGTTCCCAAAGACATAGGCAACGACTCGACGGAACCAAGAAAAACAAAGCTAGCCCTCAAGAAGAGGTAGAAAGGGCTCAACACCGCTAGCAAAACTCAAGATACCAATCGAGCAAGATACCAATTATGGCTCAAAAAGCCAATCTAAACCTTCCGGAGCCACACCCAAATGCTAGACCTCAAGAAGAGGCAAAGGCTCAACACATCTAGCACGGGCTCCCCTCACAAGATACCAATTGAGAACTTCATGGCATAGAAGCACAAAGAGCTAGATACCAATTCGAAATACCAACTTGGAAAGAGCAAGATTGGATACCAAAGAGATGACCTAAAAATGCACAAGATCTCCCCCTCGTATAAAAATGAAAGCTAAAACTCTACCTTGATGGTAGATGGCTGAAATGAGTGAAATGCACATGTTTTTCTCCCCCTTGTTGATACATGCACTTCATCAACCCAAATACAAGCTCTCCGGCCAAAAATGCCATGAATGCAAGATGAATGCACAAGCTTCATACATAGAGCTAATTCAATGAAAAGATGCTCTAAGTGATGTGATCCTGTGAGAAAGCATGTAAGACATAAATACATAGCAGAGACTCAAATTGAGCTAAAGATCACTCTAGAAACCATAGCATGAAAGTATCATGTGTGATCAAAGAATGGATATCACCACTGAGTTGAGCAACTAGCAAGGGGCACAAAATAAGATCAACCTGCAATTGTCTTACGTATACCGAGTCAACTATCCCTAGCAAAGTTCATACAACATGCCAAAGACCCAAAACTGAACCATTTTGTAAATTTTCAGAGTTTTGCAGCAAAAGTCATGTTTTAGTCAAGAACATGTGTATGCGAGTGGTTGTAAGCATAGTGATGCCACTTAGCAACCGGGCGAAGCCAAAGAGCTTAAGGCACCAGTTTCGATCATACACGACACCGCTCAAGTTCAACCCAATGTGCAAAGGGAAGCTGTCTCTATAGTGCTCACCTATGCAAACCCAACTCGATCTTAACAATTCACTATTCATAGAGCTACTTTCATTTTAGATCAAGATTTAAACATGGTGCTCTAAGGTAGTGAATGAAACAGTGTAAGATCCATAGTGACAAAGCATACATAAAACTATGACAGGGATCTCTATAGAAGGTCCTACACGTGCTAGTGCCAAAAACAGAGGTGGATAAGGAATGTAAATTCATTTTTAAAAGCTTTCTAGCTTAGCTCTATTATGTATCTAGAGATCAAAGAGAGTCCAAGCTAGGCATCACCATAAGAACATAGAACACCTCAAACAGAGCATAGTTTCATTAGACAGGCTATATATATGAAGCTCAAAATGAACTATGTCACAAATGCAATGAGATGCAAAATGCAATGTAAACAATCTAAGAGGCAAAAGAGATATCAAAATAAAAACCAAAATAAGAACTATGATACAACAAGCTTCCCTCAACTAAAAAGGGAAGCACACACCCAATTCCCCTCTCAATTGGGAAAATGCAACTTGATCCAAGGGTTTTGTGAGAATGTCCGCAAGCTGTTTATGGGTGTCGACATGCTGGAGGTCAATGTCGCCCTTCTCATAGTGATCTCTCAAGAAGTGAAAACGAACATCAATGTGCTTGGTCTTAGAGTGAAGCACAAGATTTTTGGCTACATTGATGGCACTCGTGGTATCGCAAATTAGATGCACTCGAGTAAGCACTAAGTCAAAATCCTTCAAAGTCGCAATTATCCAAATCAACTACGAACAACAGCTAGCTACAACAACATACTCAGTCTTGGTGGTAGACTAAGCAATGCTAGACTGTTTACGAGAAGACCAAGACACAAGAGAAGATCCAAGAAACTAACAAGTCCTCGACATGGACTTCCGATCAAGACGACAACTGGCAAAATCGACATCGGAATAGCCACAAAGCATAAGAGAGGAGGAGGCCAAAAACCACAAGCCAAACTCAGGAGTGAAGTGTAAGTGCCTCATGATGCACTTAATTGCTTGCTTGGGCAAAGTGAGCAGCGACACCTAAAAGCGCGCACACAAGCAGTTAACGAACTGTATGTCCGACCGGGTCACTATCAAGTACAAGAGTGACCTGATCATGCTTTGGTACTCTATCTGATCAACCAACTCTCCTTCCTCGTTCGCATCCAAGGTAGTCGTGGTCGACATGGGCGTCGAAAAAGGCTTCGCCTCACCCATGTCAAATTTCTTCAAAATGTCCTTCGTGTACTTGCCTTGGTGCACAAACGTCCCTTCCCGGGTTTGCTTGATTTACAACCCGAGGAAGAACGTCAACTCGCCCATCATGCTCATCTCAAATTCCCTGCTCATAAGATCTACAAACTTGGCAACAAGAGCATGAGAAGAACCACCAAAGATGATGTCATCGATGTATATTTGGACCAAGAGCGATTCATTGCCTTGCTTGAGGAGAAAAAGTGTATTATCTACCGATCCCATTTTAAAACCCTTTGCAAGCAAGAAAGATCGCAACCTATCATACCATGCTATAGGGGCTTGTTTCAAACCATACAAAGCTTTGTGAAGTTTAAAAACA
The DNA here is from genome assembly GCA_022036555.1 of Microstegium vimineum. Taxonomy (NCBI): domain Eukaryota; kingdom Viridiplantae; phylum Streptophyta; class Magnoliopsida; order Poales; family Poaceae; genus Microstegium; species Microstegium vimineum. The sequence continues at coordinate 15,188,992 of CM039123.1, read as the reverse complement.
TGGTTTGGAAACTTGGGGTTTTTTAAACTGGGAGGTTGTCTAACATACACTTCCTCCTCTATGTACCCGTTCAAGAAAGCACTCTTAACATCCATTTTCTAATGTTTGAACCCCTTAGAAGCGGGAAAGGCTAAAAGGATTCTAATGGCTTCTAAACGGGCAATGGGAGCAAAGGTTTCCTCATAGTGTATTCCCTCCTTTTGACAAAAGCCTTGTGCTACCAAAGTATCCTTGTTACACACTACCACCCCATCCTCACTTTGCTTGTTTTTGAAAACCCACTTGGTACCTATGGGGTGACAACTTGGTGGTGGTGGCACTAAGACCCAAACATGGTTTCGCTCAAATTTTTCTAACTCATGCAATCTGGATCCATCAAAGCGTGTCCAACATCTCGGGCCTCAAAAGACTTTACAAAAGCAGAATGAGCAAAGTGAGAGAGATAGGACCTGGATCACGTGACTCGACAATCAATGTTTCTCATGATGTTCTCCAGCGGGTGCTGCTACTGGATGTAGCAGGAAGCTTGCCTTGAAGAAGTAGCCTCCCCCTCGACAGCAGCTGGAGCTCCCTCAAGTGCAACAGGCACGGACTGAGGAAGTTGCTCGAACGACCCCCATGTAGAGGAAGTAGATGGGTCGGGGCCATGAGCCGAAGTGGACATCACAGGGTCGACAGGAACAGCCGGTGGAGTCGGCTCGGGTTCACCCCAATCAACATTGTCCTGCTCCTCCTCCACGAAAATGCTAGTGTGCAAATCATCCTCACCTGCAAGCTCAAAAGCAGTCGAAACACAATGCATAGTCTCATCGAAAGTCACCTCACAAGTCTCCATCACTCGATTAGTCTCAAGGTTAAGTACACGATAAGCACGAGAATGTAATGCATAACCAAGAAAGATACCATCTGAAGACCATGACTCAAATTTGTCCAACATACCCTTCTTGAGGATGAAACACTTGCACCCAAACACCCGTAGGTGACTTACCATGGGTAGTTTCCCAAACACAACTCATAAGAAGTCTTTGTCGGATACCTAAGAATAGGGTACCCTAAACACCGCACTTCACAAAAACAAAATCACCCTCGGGGGCTCGCCGTCCTGTCCGAACCGGGATGACATCACTGCCTCGGGGCTCCCCGCCCCCAGCTAACCAAATCAACAGCGCCCCCTCGGAAGGACTACCGCCTCGTCCGAGCCAGGGTGACGTCAACCGTGACACCATCTACCCTTGGAGGCACTTCCGTCCCGTCCGAGCCGGGGCAATGTCATCTGTAACGCTTCCACCCTCGAGGGCTCCTCCGCCTCGTCCGAGCTAGAGAGACGTCATCCGTGACGCCATCTGACCTCAGAGGCATCGCCACCACAATCGGCCCGTGGCGCCCTGGCTCATAGTCAAAAGGTCCACAGTGCCCCTTGTCCTTAGGGATGGGGCTTCAAGGCGTGAGCCGCCATGCCTGCCCCTATATCCTCCCTATAGTACAAGGTCCTGTGCTGCCTAATCAACGATTGGCGCTCGCTACAACCCGAGCCATACCTTCGGCGAACACTTGAACAGGGATTAGGGCGCTCTCAGCACTGTACGACGGAACGTGGGGGTGCCTGGCCCTGTGCTGCCAACCCCCGCCCATGCCTAAATCAGGGAACAGCGGTGTTCCCGGTCATGAGACGCATGGCTATAGCTCCATCAAGGACGAACAGGACCCGGATGACGTGTCTACAGGCGCAATCTTCCCCAGCAAGGAAGGCGAACAGAAGCTAAGTCACTCCCAAGTCAACAGCCCCGGCCGGGCCCACGTTCCTCTCTCTCTCTCTCACTACTATAATCCTCCATCTCTCCCTATGTACAAAGGGAGAGAATGGACCCCCAATCTCTCTCTGAACACAATCTGAACTCCCTCGACTCATTCACACACACATACTCGCATTCACGCGAGCTCTCACCAGAACCAAGAACCTAAACTCACGAGACCTGGGAACCAGCTTCCCTCTCTCACCATTGCTTGTAGCTCCCCTCTACGAGTTGTCCACGCTCGGTAACCCGACTCCGCAACAAACTGGACGTAGGGCGTTCGTGCCTGAACCAGTATAAACCGTGTGTTCTCTGAGCGTAACCATCCGATCTCTGACATGCTTAGAAATTTACTCGTCGGCTGTCTAGACCCCGCCATTTTAGACACCGACGGTCTTCTGCTTGAAAGCTCAGAGAAAAATGCGATTGGAGACATAGCAAGCAGAATTGATTGCTTTGGCCCAATACCTCCTAGGAGTCCTATGCTCATCGAGCATCGTCCTAGCCATCTCAACAAGGGTCCGATTCTTGTGCTCAACAACACCATTCTGCTATGGATTGTGAGGAGAGAAAAACTGGTGGTCGAGACCCAAAGAAGAGCAAAGAGTTGCAAATTGAGCATTCTTGAATTTGGTGCCATTGTCACTGCAAATCACTCTCATGGCATGCTTAGGTAGCTCATTTTTCAATCTCAAAATCAGATCTCGAACATGCGAAAAAGCCTCATCCTTACTCTCCAAAAAGAACACCCAAGAGTATCTTGAGTAGTTATCAACGACTACAACCACATACCACTTCCCTCCCTCTGAGGCTCCGACCTAACCCGAGCTAGACCAACTGTGTCCATGTGTAAAAGAGCTCGCTATGTTGTTTGGTCATGATCTCAGTCACCGGAGGATGGGAAGCGATAACCACCTTGCCATGCCTGCAAGGATGGCAAACCAAGTCCTTTTCGAACTTCAGCTTTGGCAATCCTTGGATATGGTCCATCGAGCTAAGCCTTGCAAGCAAGTCAAAGCTAAGATGTCCTAGTCTCCTATGACACTTCCAAAGATCAGAAGAAGAACCGGCAAGAAGACAACGAGAAGGTCCGGAAGAGATAGAAAAATCGGCACAAAACACCTTCCCAAAAGGCACGATCTGACAAACAAGATCACCCCGAGAGTCAAGATTCTGAGAAAAGCCAACTTTGAAATTCACTTTAAAACCATCATCAAGGAGTTGCAAAACCAAGAGAAGGTTAAAATGCAAATTCACAACTAAGGCAACATCCTTGAGGACAAAAGACAAATTGACACGGATTGACCCTCGGGACACAACCTTACCTCTACTCTTATCCCCAAATGTGATATACTCGGTGTGGCGCATAGGGTCGAAGCTAGAGAACCACTTGGCACTTTCGGTCATATGGTGTGAACATCCAGAATCCACAAGCCAAGTCTCCTCCAATCCTCCTTCCTACATCAATAGAAAGACATAGGGTGAGCAAACGAAGCAACACTGGGGTTAGTAAACTGTGAAGGATACTAGTGTTGGTTCATTTTCCCAAAGAAAGGGTTAGGAGGCATACCAAACATCCCGTATCCCATGGGAGAGTAGCAATCACCACCATAGGAAAAAGGTGGTCCGCTAAAGCTGTGGGGAGTGAAGCCACCGCCACGAGGTCCATAGTCGTATGGCTCATGACCGGTACCTCGTCGGACATGACCATCTCGCGGTCTCACCTCCTAAGGCCTAGCACCTTGAGTTCTTGCACCTCTTGGCCTAGCATTGGGCCTCCGAACTCCCAGTTCATGCACCCCAACCGGTGGGTGGTACATGTCCCGGTTGTTCATCTCAACCTGACGCCTCTCATTTCTCTTCCTCCTATAGCAAAACTCAGCCAAGTGTCCATCCCGCTCATAATACTCACAATGGTACCTCACCGCTCTCTTGGGAGGCACTCTCTTATTGGGTTGGGTGGCTCTCACTTTCTTAGCAAGGGGATCACTATAGATGTCGGGCAAGGTGTCAAGTGGGTTCCGAAGATGGTTCGGTTTGGGAATCCACACTTGCTTCTGTGGAGTGGTTTTGGGTGGCTCCTCAAACACATAATCTCTCATAGGAAACTCGGTTGGCTTAGGTGGAGTGATGTTGGTAAGCTTGGGAGTCGTGGTGGGTTTCTCACTCTCACTCAAACCACTGCACTCACCGATCTTACCAAAGAAGCTATCGTCCTTCTCACCTATAGCAAAGCCTACTCCCATGCTGCTAGCTCGCTTGCACTGGCTCAGCATCATGCCCAACTATGGCTCTCAGCAAGACACCCAGCTCAAGATGGACTGAAGGTGTGTGTTATCCTCCTCGGCACGCACCTTGTCATGTCTGCATGACGCGATCTCAAGCTCCAAAGCCTCAACATGATCCGACTCTCAGGTGCTATCTGAGCTGGACTTCTCTAACACTACAATCCTAGCATCCTTCTGTGCCAACTCAGATTGCAAGCCTACACAAGACTTGCACGCACCAAGTAAGCTAGGCCTAGCCTTCAGCTCACCATGCTCCTCAAGTAGAGTGCTATACTTGTCCTGGAGAGTGACAAGACTAGACATGTGAGTGGCACAAGCATCACACTCTACCTCCTCGGTAACCACCACTGACAATCTAGCGAACTCGAGCTCCTCTAGCGTACTCAGATACTTAGCCTTGAAATCGTTCCTCTCACTGGCTACAAGCTTAAGCAAAGCGTCCTGGCTAAGAAGAGTGACATTGAGCGACTCAAGCTCAAGAGAGAGAGACTCGATGGTGGGTGATACCTCAGGTGTGTTGAAGTCATTGTCGGAGTCGTCCTTCTACTCACCGACCTCGCCAGCTTCAATTTCGATGGTGCAGAAGCCACCGTGCTTGGCATCATCGTAGAAGCATAGGCCGTTGAACTTGTCCTCAACCTTCCCCTCTGACTCATCGCCGTTGCTTGAGGTGGAGTGTCCATCGCTGGAGTACTCGATGTCGCTGAGGGAGGCGAGGAAGGCTCGGTGGTTGGCCTTCACCTTGTCAAGCACCTTCTTCGTGGATCTCCGTTTGTGGCTGCCCTTGGCCTCGTGCTTGTCGCTGGAGTGGTACTCATGCTTGTCCTTGTGATTGGTGAAGTCCCCTAAAGCTTTCTTGGGGCAGTTTGCGATGAAGTGATCCTCATGAACGCAATGGTAGCTCCCCTTGGCCGCGCCACCACATCGCCGGTTCAAGCGGTTGTTGTGAAACCGCAAGAACCTAGTGATGACCAAGGCCAGCTTGTCATCTCCAAGAGCCTTCACTTCTTCCTCTATCATAGATATCAAAGAAGATAGAGCGAACAAAGCTTGTGAAGGGTTAGAGGAAGAAGACACTCCGCCAGGGCTGGAAACCAATGCCATAGTAGGGTTCAACGGATTTTCAACCTTGGCTCGGGTTTGGTGGTCGATCTCTGAGGACTTGAGCTTGCTGAATAGCTCGTCCACGGTGAGGGCATCATAGCCCGGTGACTCCTGAATGGCAGCCATCTTCATCTCCCATACCCTCCGATCAAGAGTATGTAAAAGGTTGATGGCCATCTCATGATCATCATAGGACAAGTTGGCTTGATTGGCACACATCTTGTTGATGATAGATTGGAAGCGAGTGAACATCCCGTCAACAGATTCGTCGACCAACTATACGAATTTCTCGTACTCCCTACGGTATGTGTCGAAGAGTCTGGACTTGATCTGAGGATTTCCCTCATGATATCTCACAAGTGTTTTCCAGATCTCTCACACCATAGTGAGGTTCGAGACTCGCTCAAACTCAGTAAGACACAAACTCAAGAAGAGGATGCTATGGGATCTTGCGTTAGAAGCATGTTGTGTGATTTGGGCTTGGATAATCCGAGCACCATGAACCGCGTAGTCCTCATTCTCACAAATCTCCCAAATGTTCGAATCAACTCCTTGAAGGAAAGCGGGCATGCGCACCTTCCAATAGGAGATGTTCGTTCTATCAAAAAATGGAGGTTTGCCAACACCTCGCTCCATGTCGCCTTCGTGGATCATGGACCGATTAAGGTGGAATTATCCTTAACCGTCTTTGATACCAATTGAAGGACCGTTCATGGCAACCAGAGGGGGTGAATGGGAGCCAATTCGAAATTCAACTTCCAAATCTTGGCCCTTGTCCCAAAATCACGCCCGAAAAGCAGCCATGACAAACGCGACATGCACATGACCTAACACGTGGGTGGACACCTTAGGAGAAGCCTAGAGGTGCAGCGGAGCGGTCAGAGAAGGTCGATGAACGATTGAAACCATGAACTCGAAACGAGACCTGAAAGAGGTGCTCTCAACCTCTAGAAAGGAGAGGCAAGGGCACACCCAAAAAATACTTATGAGAACTGGTCTCAAAAGCACCTCATCATGTTCCTTAGGTGAATACAAATCCAACGCAACAAACGGAACTAGATTCGAAGTCCGGACGAGAGAGAAACGGGAAAAAACCAAAATAGTTTTCGCGGACTGTCCGCCGACCAAGGCTCGGACTGTCCGTGGGTGAGGCCCGGACTGTCTGCGGCGAAACCAAAAATGTTGAATGAGGAAAACAGCAACACTGTTGTTCGGCAAAAATGAACGGCGGACAGTCCACGACTTGGCACCGGACATTCTACGGCTGACTTAGAAAATCAGCCCGAGGAGCTCTGTCTCGGCCCCGATCCGCGGACAGTCCGCAAATGGGGTGCGGACAGTCCGGGAATGCCTGGACAAAGACGATTTGGGGGTGATTTTGAATCGCCTCTCCCTCAAATGTTCCCAAATCACAACCAAATGTTCACCAGTAGCAACCAAACTTTGTAGGCATGATCCTAGTGCTATGGAGCAACTATCCTGAAGAAATCATCGCTCAATTTGGTGTGAGTAAATGTGAATAAAAGGATTTCGAGAAAAAGCTCAAGAACGAATAACTTGAGAAAGAAATTGCCCGATCTATGTGCCCAAGATGTTTGGGGTGAAACCCTTTGGTGCAAATGTTCTTCTTAAGATCCCGCACAACTTGGTTCAATCAGGTTCTTGACTCAAACCCAGTTGATGGATTCAGACAAAATCGGAGAAGTGAGAGCTCACTGGCAGTGGAGAAAATCTCACCGGAAACCCCGAAAATCAGGTTCTCGACCTCTAAAGTAAAGAGGCAAGAACCCAAGCCAAAACAGTAGACTCAACCACCAACGGACGCTGAAACCCTAGGCAACGGACGCTCCGATGCCTAGGATCCGATGCAACAACAGAGAAGAACCCGAGAGGACCTGTGAGCGACGGACGCGTCTGATGCACGTCCAATAGACGCTCTTCAGCGTCCGATGTGAATTAAAATGAGAAACTGAGAGCAACAGAAAACTTCTTGAGGCGATGAATGCGTCTGTTGCACTTCCGACGGACGCACCTGAGCATCCGATGCAAACAGAGACAGCGAGTGATCAAGCCATCGGACGCAGGCCTAGTTGGACGGTAGCGTCCATCGCCAGCATCCATTGCAAGAGCCTCAAGAAGAGCGGCCTGATGGACGCGTCTGATGGATAGCAGAGCGTCCATTGGGAGCGTCCGTTGCCCCCGAAAACAGCGCAGGAAACCCAAAAATCGCTGCAACTTGTTCGTCTCAACTCCGATCGATTCCAAACTTTGTGGGGAGGTTTCTTAGGTAGATGCGACTCTACTCCAGAAGGATCTAATCCATCCTTCCCTCACAAGTTCTAGGATCAATCACAAAAGTGCAAAATGGAGTGAAAACTGAGCCAAAACGCAAACAAATCGATCTCTTCGCTCACCCCATCCTAGCCCGATTCGTTCGGTAGATTGACAAGGGGTAGCAGCAACTTTCCTTTCAAACAAAATTCCAAACAACACACTAGAGAGGGAGATCCGAGGATGGGATTGCAAGAATGAAAATGCTAAAATGAAGAATGCAAACACAAGCGGTTTCAAAATTGAATCCCGAAGGAGACAAGGAGGTTACGGCCTCCTTTCCTTGGCAAAATCTCAGTTTACACGGGAGACTCCGTGGATCTCAAGCAAGAACACCTAGAGATAGGGGAGGACCTAAGAGGTGGGAGGTGGAAAAAAATGCAAGAGATGAGGATGAAGATAACCCTTCATCCCCTAAGTAGTGGAGGTCTAAGTGCACATTTACACTTAGCCCCTCGATACATAGAGAGAACCACCTAGCCTAAGCATTGTGAGCTAACTCCAGAAATATCTTCTTCTCTTTAATCGGACGACTCCGCTTCCTGCTTGGACTAGTCGTCGCCTCGACGCAACCTCCAAGATTTCGCCACGTGCCGCCCCCGCTTCCTTGGAGCTCTGTCTGGGTTTTGAGGCCCAAACCCGTAAAACCCGCCACCGGTGGCTTTTGGCTCAACCACTGAACCCGAGTTTTTAGGCCCAAACTCGGAAACCGTCCGCCGATGGTTTTGAGGCCCAAACCATCAAACCACTTGACACGTGCCACCTTGTCCTTGCCCGGCACTGCTCCGAGTCCCCATGAGCCTCCCACTCGACTCGCTCGCCTGCCGTCTTGAATTGGTCAACACGGTCTACCTCCATCTCTTCTCGCGCTCGATCGTGCCAAGTACTAGCTACCACAGCTAGTCCTCCGGCCCTCCGGTCCGTCGGTTCGAGCGTCGCTTCCGCCCTTCACTGCTCTCTGTCCATCAGCACGACAAGCCTCTAATCGACCTTCACCACACCATTGACCACTGTCTCCGGGCCTAGCACATGCAAACCACAAGACGATAGATAGGCACACATTTTCTGCTTTCGCAGCTGGGTTAGTGAAACTGCTCAAACTGAAACACTCAAGTGTTGGGCAATCACTCATCACAAAACTAAACAACATGGGAACATATCAACCATATGTTCGCAACAACCAATGAGTTTGATGCTTTTTTCATACTTTTCATGTTTAATCATTTCTAGGACAATAATATATTTGTTTCAATGTTAGTTCCTATTGATATTTCTTAACACATACAAATATAATCCACTAGCGCACGAAAGTACTGCTGTAGCACTTCACTTAGAAGAACCCAGACCCGGATGTGTTGCAGTGTGAGGGATGGACAAGGCTGTCACCACCTGCTGCCTGCCCCTCAACCATGGGGAATGAGGCAAACGAAGGTATCCTCTAGCCTAAACACCATGTCTATTCTATTAACTACTACTCTAGTGTTGTACATGGTTATCCGTCTTTATTAGGGCCCTTTACTAGAGTATATGTTACATGAACAGATTGCAAATCCAGAAATAAGTATAGATAAAGTTCAACTAATTAAAGACTTAATTCCATAAGAAACATGAACACTTACTTTGCAGAGATCTCGTCAAGGTGTGAAGAAGGTGTTCATTGAGGTACAAGCTTTAGGGAGACACCGACAAGCTAAGCGCTTCTCTGAACTCTCCCTCATATCTTGCATATCAACTCTAGGTAGCTAGCTATGGCCTAGGCCCATATGGAGTGGTGCTCTTATGGTATAGCTATTTTTCCTTGAGGTGTTGTTGAGACCAGGGGCTCTCTTGTCTATTTAGAGCACTAGAGGTTGATTTCGAGAGGAGTATCTGGGGGAATCTGCATGTAATCGCCTCTAATCATTGCCATTGAACTGCCATTCAATGTTGGGCGTGGTAGGGCCCAGTAGGGTAGTTGTCTCCTCTCACCATCGACTTTGTCTGGTGGGCTATTGGATGGGCCTAGATGACTCTTTAGATGGTTTCAAATCTAGATATGTTGGATAAGTTGGGTCTTCTTATTCCTTTGTGCAATTCAACTTTTACACCTTGTTGGAAAGCGTTTTTTTGGGTATGATTTTCCATGTATTCGTATATGAGTCCTACGTAACATAAATCTCTAAATACATGTGAAACTATATCAATAGTAAGGGTATACATGCTTAAGATTGCTTATTTCTCCTCTTTTATATCTTATTTGGTGGGTAAAAGTAGTAGTCAAGGAGTGCTAACAGTTCCAAAGGACTAGACCCTATCCTACCCCACTACTATGAGTGCTCATGTTCCAACTTTGCCAACAATATCAAAAGAAGAGACCATGGTGCCAAGTCCTTAGGATTGTCTAGATCATCCATGCACTTTGAGCCAACTAGCAGGCACTTCCAACCACCCTCTACTTGATACTACTCCTGCAATTGCATTTGGGGTGAATGTTTCAAAACCCTTTCATAAATTTCTTCATACATACCTGTTACAAAATGTGCACTTATGTTACAGTGTCATTTTCTACATGTGTTCAGTTACCTACTATACATTTGTTGCAATTTCCTTTGTTTGACATTTCTTATATTCTTTTATTGTAGTCTCTTTCTGAAGAATACCAAGTTCTACTTGCTAAGCATAATTATTTGGTGGAGAAAGATGCTGACAAGATTATGCAATCAATGGCTGCCACAATGAAACAACAAACAAAGGTCATCTTGGCGAAGTGTGGTGCTGAGTTGGCTTGTAAGATAAGCCAACTAAACAACTGTATGGCTAAGCTTCCTGATTTAGCAAGTAAATTGGGCTATCTAAATAAACCTTCTAATGACAATGCCAATGCAGATCCTCCACCAGCTCCACCAAGTGAGCTAGCCAATAAATCATCAATACCACTAGAGAGTACAAAAGATCCAAGTACTTCTAATCCACAAATCCAACAAAGGAGAGTACAAAAGAACCAATTCTTTCCGGTCCACCAATTCTACCAGTGTAGAGTACAAAAGAACCAATTCCTTCCAAACCATCAAGGCCTTCATATGTAGATGATGTCCTTTCATATAACTTATTCAAAACTGATGATCTAGAGTTTGAAGATTTTTGTGGAGGAGGATCCAAAAGCTCTATGCCTATTGGTAAATACTCTGATTGTTTCATCCATCCCATTTATGTGTTGGAATGTGGTTTCTTTATGTGACACATCTGTTTTTTTCCTTTTTTGTCCAAGGAACACCACCATTGAGGCTTCCACGGATAAATAAATAGTCTCAAGCATAATTGGTAAAAGGAAATAGAGGGAAGAGGGCAACATTTCACATTAACCATGTGTTAAAGCAAAAAAAACTCAAGCCTGATGATGATTGCAAAGAAATTTGGGAGAAGTTTTTTCTACAAGACTTTTTAAGGGATTCAAGATAGAGGAGCAAAGCCAACCATGAGTTTAACCCCACTCCACACCCCCACCCTTTTCACTATAATCGGTCCTAAACTTATGACCTGTTTTATGTGGTGTTGATATATGTTGCATTAGGTTTGCTAAGTTGCTACCAATGCATTATTCATCTTTTGCAACTAGTTCTTGTTTTTTGTTTCCATACATCATTCATACCTATTGAGGGTTTCCATAGCTTACCTTAATTGCAGTTGTACTAATGAACTATTAAAACTGGCTTTTTTGGTTTAACACTTCGTTCTTCGTTGTTCAGGTAGCTTTTGCTTATATGTTCATTGCTTATTGTATATCAGTTGTAGTTTCTTTTCTACAAGGCCACCTTTCATTGATATATCTGCCTTCCACGCTACGTATGATAAGTTCTATGACTCCTTTGAGGCAAGGGGATTGGTTGCTAACCATGTAATGTCCTTGTGGAGTTACCAGTTCAATGTTGACCAACAAGATTTTTTTGCACAAAAAAAAGCAAAATTTAGCAAATTGATTTTGCCCCCATTGGTCACGGTAGTAATACAATACATAAGATTTTCCATCTGAAAAATGAATTCCTAGACCTCATCTTTTATTTAACTCTTCTACTTTTCCTATTTTCCGCTTTTCCTTTTTCCACTTTTTTATGTGTGCTCGACAAGACTACATGAGTGTTCCTCCAGCTTTCAATCATCATGAGACATGCAAGAAACTTTACAACCAGATGAGCCAAACATGGACTCTAGCCAAGATAGATCTGGTACATGACCTATATATAGATTGTTTGGTTTCAATGAAATGCAATGTTGTAATGTCGAGAGCTATTTATAGATCTGGTACATGACCTATATATAGATTTCAATAAATTAATGAAAAATTGAGAGCTATTTCAACAAAGGAGGAATGAAATACAAATAATTGAGAGCAAATTACACTTATTGTAATATTGTCAAAGGTGCCACATTAATTTATTTAATTTTACAACACCATACTATTCAGATGTTTTTCCCATAATATTTCACAAGTACTGGGTCCTTTGTGTTAATATGTACATGAAAGAAATTGCCTTCTTCAACTCTTTGAATGCCTGCAAGGAGAGCCTATGTTGGGAGCGTGCCCAGAATTTGGTAAGTGGATTCCTTGTTGTATCTTATGTTTTTGGGTGTTTTAAGTAGCTTTTACTTTTAGATGTTGCACTTTCATTTCTCCTTTGTAGAAATATCTCTCAATTATTTGTTGCAACATATTGGTGGTTGAAATAAGCCACCAACACCCAGCTCTTGATATTAGATATATAATGTTGAAATATCAGCATGCAGTTCTTCCTTAACTGAATTATTGGTAGTTGCATTTATCTGAATTGCATATTTGCAATCTAGTTTATAGTAATTTCTTTTACATGTTGCATAATCATTCCTTAGTTGTTGAAATATCTCTTGATTATATGTTGCATGTGTATTCCTTATTTGTTCCATTGTTTTGAGATTTGGAATTTTTCAGCCACAACAACGAAATCTGGGGTTCTCAAAACGGATGTGTCTCAGTCTAAACAAATCTTCCCTACTGGCTATCCTAAACAAAAGAATTTATAATTTTTTAGTTATAGCCTAATAATTATATGTTTATATGGTCTATTGTTCTATTTTTAGAAAATGTTTCATTATGGGGTATATACAATGGATTATATGGACTCATGGGATGACAAGCTTATGGATTCATCACTTCAGGAAGTATGTGTTTCTATTCTAAAATTTTCTTATTGCAACTCCTATTTTATTTCCAAATATGCTTGCTCAATGTTGTTACCCTTTATTTTTTCAAGTTCTCTCTCTCCCTAGGGGACGATGCTAGACTATAGGAAGTGTGTTGCTGCACTGCTCCTCCTATCAAAATGGAATATTGTTAAACTAGATGACTTTATGAAGAAGTACTATGCCAAGGAGACCTAATCAAGTTGATGCTATGCATGTGTAGTTTTTAGATTCTCTTTACATAACTAGAAGGTGACAGCAAAGCGATATGCATTCAAACATCAAATTGTAAAAATGGGTGGAGTCCAATGTTATGTGGCAATATGGGAATGTTTGTGGTATTAGCTCATTAACCTGAAAACATCCTGCCATTATGTTGATCTACTTTTGGTAGTAACAAAAGTCTTCTAGCTTGAAATGCTATATATTGTGAACACCTACCATTATGTTGATCAATTCTTTAGCATTGAAGCATGTAGGCCCTATTAGTTTAGGTGATTAACGACAATCCTAGGTCACTATGACTAACGTGTGTTTTGCAGAGGCAAAAGTATTTGTGTTAGGTCATACGTGATGCTAGATGAATGGGCTAAATGGTATTCAGGCCCCAAGATGGAATTCGTTTTCGGTTTCAAAGGATGGAGCTACAAGGTGAAGACTAGACTAGGTCTTAGTGCCACAAGGTGTGAGAAGGGCACTAAGTATAGACTAGGGCTTTGTTTTTCCTTTGACCGTACTATTAAGGGGGGTATGAGATTAGTAGCTTGACGTAGAAGAGTTTGGGAATGTTGGTGTATGCACACTTGTCATAAGTTGTCCTAGATAACCTACAAATAGCACTTGAGATCGTAGGAGCAAAACCCATTAAAGAGACTTAGTGAAAAGAGGTGAAGAAGGGGGTCAGAAGAGCTCCGGACCAGTTTGCCTTAAAGGCGTCGGACCAATGCGAGTGGTCCGACGGCCTGTCTTAGGCAGTTAGTAGAGCGAAGAGCTCCGGACAACCTGTTCGGAGGGCTCCAGACTAATCTTGATTGGTCCAGTGGCCAGTGGGTTGGGAGCAAGTCTGAGAAGGGGCTCCGGACTAGTCCGGCGTAGTACAGTAAGGCTCTGTGCTCCGGACATCGCATCGGACCAGGTCCGACGCCCAGCTCCGGACCAATGCAAGTGGTCCGGAGGTCCCTTGAGGAGTGAAGATTCCTGTGTATCAGCATGCTCCGAACTAGGGGAATTGGTCCGACGGACCCGACCCCAAACTGGTCCGACGGTTCGCAGAAAGTGCAAAAAGCACAAAATGGCTAGTTGGAGAGGTAGGGGCTATATATAGTTGCTCATCTCATCCAAGTTAGCTCTCTTGGCCATTTTTTCAGCTGAAGGAAGCTTGTGAGAGTTCTTGGAGAGCCAAGGGCCTAGTGAGGAAGAGATTTGAGAGATCCAAAGCTTGTTCTTCCTCCCTAGTGTGATTAGGAGTGACAAGTGTGCATCCATCCACCTTCCTAGCCTTGAGTGGGTCAAGTGAAGGTCTTGTGCTTGTTACTCTTGGTGTTCGATAGCACCTAGACGGTTTGGTGGTGATCGGATGAAGGTGATCGCCGGAAGATTGTTGGCGGCCCTTCTCCAACTTTGTGTGATCGGTTGTGGGCGGTTCACCGAGCCGGAGCGGCGAAGAACTAGCCCGTAGAGAGCACTCGGTCCTTGCGCGGATCAAGGGGGAGCTATACCTTGTGAGGTGATCCAACAAGGACTAGGGGGGACTGTCGACTCCTCGATACCTCGGGAAAACATCGCATGTCAACTTGAATTCTATCCATAGCTCTTTACTTTCCCGCATTTACATTCCGCACTTGTTCTTTCATTTCCACTAGAATTGTGTAGGTTGTTTTTCAATTCTATGCCTTGCTACCGCTTTCTAGCTAGGACAACCATTCGGTAGGCACTAAGGGTGATTGGCATTTGATAGGTTTTACATTTTGTCTTAGAAATTTGAAACAAGCCCAATTCACCCCCCCCCCCTCTTGGGCATCTTGATCCTTTCAATTGGTATCAGAGCCTTGTTGCTATAAATTAGGCTTCACCGCCTAGAGCAAGATATCCCATAGGGATGGACCGCCACCCATGTTCGATGGGGATGACTTTTCTTATTGGAAAGTGCGGATGGAGGCCTACCTTGAGGCCGTGGATGTCGGTGTTCACAAAGCCGCCACCATGGGTGGATCGGTGTTTGTCGAGGATCCCTTCTTTGAGAAGAACAATGCTAGGGCAAAGAACATTCTTTTCCGTGGCATTTCCAAGGATGTGTTCAACTGTGTGCAGAATTGCAAAACCACGCATGATGTTTGGACAAACGTTTGTGCACTTCATGAGGGGACCAAGTGTGAGCGTGAGGAATGCTACCATTTGGTCATGGCTAAGTTGAATTCCTTTACCATGCTTGCTAATGAAAATGCTAATGAGATGTACCCACGTCTTAACATTCTTGTAGAGGAATTGAATGGACTTGGGCTCACCCAAATGTCTCCACCAGATGTGGTGAGGAAGATACTATGTGTGCTCCCCATTGACAAATATGGGCACATAGTAACCGTGCTTCACCAAGGAGACCTCTCTACATCAACTCCTACTCAAATCTTGGGGAAGATCAATGCCCAACCACCGCCTTCACGCCACCCTGATCTGCTCCTCCCTGCGCCACCTAACAGCAGCCGCGCCACCCTCGCTCTACCTCAGCAGCAGCACTGCCGCCTTCGCGCCACCCTGATCTGCTCCTCCCTGCGCCACCCAACAGCAGCCGCGCCACCCTCGCTCTACCTCAGCAGCAGTGCCGCCACCACCAGCTCGTCGCCGGGGATCCACCAGCCGGCGACCACGCCAAGCACACCTCCACCGCTTCTCTGCCCCCAAGCACTCCACACACCTGCGATTTCCACACCATTGCCAACAGAGGACCCCCCTAGGGTTTGGCCGTTTCTTCGTTTCATCAAGATTCATCTTCGATTCGGCCCACGACGACTTCGTCCTCTCTACCTAGGGTATGGTTTGAGTTTTGTCTCGCGTTTTGTCGAGCCTAGTTCACACTATGCCTTAGTTTAATTTGATCTTAATGTCACATTCCATGCAAATCCACATCAATTCATTCCAAATTCACTTATACATTTACTGATTGTGATCCACAGTTGGTGAACCCCCTTGTGGAGTTTGGCGAGGAGATTGTATTGCTTTGATTAGACGCGCTCACTTTCCTAAGGTAGCATGGCAGTTTTCATTCTATTTCTTATCTAGATGCTTGCTTCCATACTGTTTCTTACCTCTAGTGTTTATATATGCTTATATATCCCTGTCTAATCTTTCTAGAAGTAGTCAATGGCAGTTTAAACTCAGTGCAAAGCTCGCGAGTATGGATTGAGGCAAAGCCTCTCAAGGTTCAGTCCAGTGTCTTAGCAAGCCCCTTTTTTCAGAGATTCTTGTGTTGCAGTTGGCAGTTGGCTTTGGCAGTGGTATTTGGCAGTATAACTGTGGCAGTTGATTCTCTCGAGTCAGTGGTTTCTTTTTCAATGATAGTATGGCTAAAGAGAAGGTTGTTAGTACTGGTTCGGGTGGTGATACTCCTCCCCCACCTCGTCCTCCTAAGGACAAGGGGAAGAGCAAGGTTGTTGAGAAGAAGAAGAAGAAGCGCAAGCTGTCAGAGGTAGAGGTAGCTGAAGCAGTTGCAGATGTAGTGGACCGCGCAAAGCGAGGTGGAGGCCAGGCTCAGTTTGTATCGGCTCCCCTTTGCGGGTTCTACCTTCAGAGATAGTTCCAGAGAGTCATACAGAGTCTGTGGCTTCTCCAGTATCGGTAGAGCAGTCAGTGTCTGCCGAGGACTCTCCAGCAGTGCCGCTTGTGGCTCCCGCTACGTGCCATGCCACTCGCTCTTGGTCTTCTCAACCCACTCCTCGTGCTGAGGGTCCGAAGTGGAGTGACCGTGTGCCATGAGCCACACTGGTAGCTGCCCCTGCTCCCGAGCCTCTAGTTTACCTTGACTTGAGGAATATCACAGTGAAGCAGGTTCGGAAGCTTCAGTTTGTAGAGCTTGAGCAGTGGTGTCCAGATCAGCGAGATACTAGAGCGTTACCAGGTTGGCATACCCCGCTCATGGAGGACTTTTACCAGGCAGCTCAGCTTACGAGTATCTAGATATGACCACACAGGGTCTGTTCACTTGAGAGCATTGGTTCTATAGCAGGAGAGGAGATATGTCCCTTCCTCACGTACCTCCCAGGACTCTCTAACCTTCTTGGCCGCTCCGAGAACTACGTTGAGCGTTGGGTGCGTGAGTTCTACGCATCCGTTTAGATCGAGCCTACCCACCGATACATGTAGTACACCTTCAGAGACCGACCCTACAGACTTTACTTGACATGGCTGAGAGAGGTGCTCCGCTTGTCTACTTATGACTAGTGCCTGCACGATGAGTGTTACAGAGGCGTTGAGTTGCCACGCCGTGCTTGCGGTGGTCGTACCCCCACAGCTCAGTTCGTCGCTCCGCTATTCAGGCCACCCTTTGGGGAAGGGTGTCGACGCACCTCGACAGAGCTTCTCCCTGTGATTAACCGCTTGAACGACGTCCTTAGGCAGACCTTGTTGCCTTGCACAGGCTACAAGGAGGGGTTGACGAACCTTCAGAAGTTCCTGCTTCAGACACTAGTCACTCAGACACCGTTCGTCTCTGCAGTGACTCAGGTTCAGCAGTGTTAGGACGAGATGCAGAGGCATATGATGGCTATCCATCTAGAGTCACAGAGGATTCAATTGCAGACTCAACAGATATAGGCTCAGAACATGAATTTCATGGAACACATGATGAGGTGGACCGGTGAACCCCCACTCCAGTTTTCGGGTGCCCCTCAGATTCAGAAGATGAGCTAGACTCAGCAGCCGTCACACTCAACAGGCCCCTCAGTTGCTCCTCTTTAGGCAGTGGGTCCTCTAGTGGCCCTCAGCAGACAGTCGGCCCCTCAGTGGTCCCTTCAGTGTTAGTCGGTTCCTCTGTCAGTCCCACCCTAGTCGTACAGTCCAGTGGACTTCAGGGTGCAGGATTGACTACCCCGTTCCAGTCACCGGCGACACAGGTTACTCAGTGGTTGGACACGCTCGGCCCGACTGAGCAGTTCACTCCCGTCACTACCGGGTTCACCCCGATGTCAGCTTCGTTGGGTTTGACTGCTCAAGACCTCTCGGCGTCCTTCAGTAACATTACAGGCCAACCGCCCCCCACTGGTGAGGAGATAGCAGCAGAGTTTCAGATGACACAGCTTGTCACTCCGCCAGCAAGTCAGCACCGCTCTTTAGTTGCTTCGTCTGAGGCTGCTCAGGATAGCCAGGCACCAGCAGTCTCTACTCCGCCAGGTGCTATCCAGACTGATGCCACCGCCGTGACTACTTCACTAGTTCAGCCAGCTCCAATGGCATCGACAGACATAGTGGCAGAGGACGCTCCTACTCCTGCTCCAGCTCCACTACTAGTTACTTCAGCGACAGAGTTAGCAGCCACGACAACTCAGGATTCTTCTGTACCTTCCCAGACCGCTCAGCTTCTAGCTCCAAATACTCAGGGGGAGGACTCAGAAAACGACGAGGCTTACCTCTTAGAGTTTTAGAAGGGGGAGCTAGTAGGATTCGTTCTTTGATTGTGTATATACTCTATCATGCATCATGTTTACCGTCTTTCATGCATTGTAATATATGTGTGTGATGCTTGAGACCCTTGGATGATTGTGTGACATGTGTGATATCTCTTATATATATGTCATGTCACTTGGATATTGCTATGTTGCTTCCGCGCTAACCTCTGATCGTTTGATGGCTATAGCATATCCTTTTATCAAGTACTACTCTCAATTCCTATTCATATGTGCTTGTCATGGCTTGAATGGTTTAGGCATGTATATGTCTTTCTTATCACTAACCCATGCCTATTCATTTCAAGTCATGAAACTAAAATCAAAACTCACTCATATTCTATACTCAAGCTTGTATTGTCGTCAATCACCTAAAATTGGGAGATTGAAGCATCTAGGCCCGATTGGTTTAGGCGATTAATGATAGTGCTAGGTCACTATGACTAACGTGTGTTTTGCAGAGGCAAAAGTATTTGAGTTAGGTCATAAGTGATGCTAGATGAATGGGCTTAATGATATTCATGCCCCCAAGATGGAATTTGTTTTCGGTTTCAAAGGATGGAGCTACAAGGTGAAGACTAGACTAGGTCTTAGTGCCACAAGGTGTGAGAAGGGCACTAAGTATAGACTAGGGCTTTGTTTTTCCTTTGACCGTACTATTAAGGGGGGTATGAGATTAGTAGCTTGACCTAGGAGAGTTTGGGAATGTTGGTGTATGCACACTTGTCATAACTTATCCTAGATAACCTACAAATAGCCCTTAAGATGGTAGGAGCAAAACCCCTTAAAGAGACTAAGTGAAAAGAGGTGAAGAACGGGGTCAGAAGAGGTCTGGACCAGTTTGCCTTAGAGGCGTCGGACCAATGCAAGTGATCTGACGGCCTGTCTTAGGCAGCCCGCAGAGCGAAGAGCTCCGAACAACCTGTCCGGAGGGCTCCGGACTAATCTTGATTGGTCTGATGGCCAGTGAGTTGGGAGCAAGTCTGAGAAGGGGCTCCAGACTAGTCCGACAGCCTAGTCCGGCGCAGTACAGTAAGGCTCTATGCTCCGGACATCGCGTCGGACCGGGTCCGACGCCCAGCTCCAGACCAATGCAAGTGGTCTAGAGGTCCCTTGAGCAGTGAAGATTCCTGTGTATCAGCATGCTCCAGACCAGGGGAATTGGTCCGACGGACCCGACCCCAGACTGGTCCGACGGTTCGCAGAAAGTGCAAAAAGCATAAAACGGCTAGTTGGAGAGGTGGGGGCTACATATAGTTGCTCATCTCATCCAAGTTAGCTCTCTTGGTCATTATTTCAGCTGAAGGAAGCTTGTGAGAGTTCTTGGAGAGCCAAGGGCCTAGTGAGGAAGAGATTTGAGAGATCCAAAGCTTGTTCTTCCTCCCTAGTGTTATTAGGAGTGACAAGTATGCATCCATCCACCTTCCTAGCCTTGAGTGGGTCAAGTGAAGGTCTTGTGCTTGTTACTCTTGGTGTTCGATAGCACCTAGATGGTTTGGTGGTGATCGGATGAAGGTGATCGCCGGAAGATTGTTGGCGGCCCTTCTCCAACTTTGTGTGATCAGTTGTGGGCGGTTCACCGAGTCGGAGTGGCGAAGAACCAACCCGTAGAGAGCACTCGGTCCTTGCGCGGATCGAGGGGGAGTTATACCTTGCGAGGTGCTCCAACGAGGACTAGGGGGAGTGTCGACTCCTCGATACCCTGGGAAAACATCGCGTGTCGACTTGAATTCTATCCCTAGCTCTTTACTTTCTCGCATTTACATTCCACACTTGTTCTTTCATTTCCACTAGAATTGTGTAGGTTGTTTTTCAATTATATGCCTTGCTACCGCTTTCTAGCTAGGACACACATTCGGTAGGCACTAGGAGGTGATTGGTATTTGATAGGTTTTACATTTTGTCTTAGAAATTTAAAACAAGCCCAATTCACACCCCCCCCCCCCCCGCCCTTCTTGGGCATCTTGATCCTTTCACATGTGTTGCAAAATTCTTTTTGTGTATCCATGCTTCTCAATGTTTGTCCATTTTTGTGACAATGTTTACCATATGCATGATTCTGTAGTCAACCTTTGTTGTTCCATAACCACAAACTCAAATGTAACAATAGTGAGACTCTGCTTGCATAAGTAGATTTCAGATGTAGCAGTACTCAAACCTTGCTGAAGCATAACCCCGAATTCAGATGTAACAATAGTGAGACTCTATTGTTTCATAAGCAGATTTTAGATGTAGCAGTAGTGAAACCATACAGAAGCATAACCACGGATTTAGTTATAACAATAGTGAGCTAATTACAGGTTTCTCCCTCCATCAGAACAATAAGACCCTTGTGTCTATTCCTAAACATGCTAAAGAGATGAGATAGAACAAGGGCCTATCTATTCTCATCATAGGTAGCTCAGCCATTGAAATTAAAACTAGGCAAAAAAAATAGAGTAAAGTACGAGAAAATGAGACTTCCATGAAAGAAAAGCAAATGAAACACTTTCATATATATTTTTTACAACACTTTCATATAAATTATCATAGACTGGATGGTAGACTTTCTATTCCATACATGCTAATTGCTAAACATGCACACCAATTTGATTCAGTTTCACATGGTGGAACTTGTCCACCTAGATTTAAGACTCTGTCATTGTTGATGTTTGTATTTTCATGGATTTGTTCTACTATTTAATGATGTTATTTTACTGGTAGATAATGTGGCCATCGATAATGAGGTATTCATGGAAATATGGTGTGGGTTGTGCATACATGTATAAGAACATGCGTTTGTAGTGTGGTTTTGAAAAAAGAAATGTTATCGTACACTTAGGTCCCTATGAATGCAGGAATTTACACAAATTAATATATTTTTACGTAGGAAAGAGAGAACCTGAAAACAAATTCTTCCATCCAAATGGGGCAAGTTTGGAGGGATGGAAACTTGGTTGGTGCTAGATTGTGGGAGAGGACTTAGCGTATTTTTTGCTTTTTTCTTCCTTGACATAAGCCCCAATAAAACCTTACCACTCCAAATTTAATCGAAAAAACAAATGTGGTGCGATAGAATTACGCACCGGTTTGCAATCTTTTCCGGACAACAGAAATGATCAAACATTGTGACTGAGGCCCCCTTTGGTTGGGCTTTTGAACCTGCTTTTACTTTTATAAAAGTCAAAAGCCAATCAACGGTTCCAAAAGTCACAACTGCTTTTGTCCAAAAGCAACTTTTACCCAGTACAAAACTGAAAGCAGGTCTCCCCTGCTTTCAACTGCTTTTGGGGTAAATATTTACCCACCTACCACTGATTATGAACATACCGGTTCGTTTGTGTTCTTTTTTTTTACTTTGCTTGAGCTACAGCCGCGGGTTGTGAAGCGCAAACACAAGAGGATGCTCTGCCCCTGTGTGCGCCACCAGCTCCGGCCTCGGTGAGCGGCACAGCCCCCGCCCCTGGCACACCTCCTCCTCCAAGCCTGGCGCACTGGATCCCCGTCCCATGCTCCGGCGAGCGCGGGCGAGAGACACTGGCACCAGCTCCGGCCGCAGCGAGCATGGGCGAGCGGCTCCACCCCACACCCTCCCCTCCCCCAAGCCCTCGACGCACCACCACCTCCTCCAAGTTCGGCAAGCGGCACCAAAGCTCCGCCCCCCTACCCCCAAGCCCTCGCTGCACCTCCTCCTCCATGCCCGGTGCGACTGTGGGATCCACTGGATCCAGTGCAGGGTGGTTGCGGGCCTCCCTTCCCCTCCTCTGGCCCCAGCTCCCTCCTCCGGCGAGCACCCTCCCTGCAAGCGGCACCAGCTCGGCCCCGACCCCCTCCTCCGACGAGTACCCTCCCTGCGTGGCTCCATGGGTGGAAGCAGGTCTGGCGTGAGCGGACCCATCACTATGGGCTCCGGCGAGCACCCTCCCTGCTTTGCACGGTTGCGCGGACGGCGAGCCCTACGGCTGGCGAGCCCCTTCCCTACGGGGCGGCAACTCCCACCCTGCGCGTGCACATGAAGAAGTTAGTGAAAGTGGCGTTTTGAAAGTCACAACGACTGAACTAAAATGACTTTTGATTTTCTCACAGCTACTTTTACAAGGTTGTGTTTTCGAAAGTCACAGCTCACGGCTACTTTTCTAAAATCTACAACCCAATCAAACAGGGCAATCAATCATCTGACCAAAAGTTTTGCATTTACCGAACAACCCGTTCTGCGGAGTATTTCAAACATATAAATGAACTCTCCGACGTATTCCACCTACACATAACTGTTGTGCTAAGTGTTAACTAATATATGTGTATCATACTATTTTCTCTCTTTCAAATTGTAAGTTTATTTCCTTTTTGTTTTCACCTTTTTAGGTAGCAATACATCATCATATATTTCTATTTAGATCGAAGATAAAAAAAAAGACTTACGATTTGAAAGGTAGAGAGTAGCATACACCGAAGTGTTTTGTGCTCAACACATCTCGTGGCAGCATCTAACCAACGAGGTCCTCATCGAAAAAGAAAAGAAGAAAAGGTTAAAAAAAGAGGCAACGGGCCCCTCACGTCTGCTCTGGAGTCTGGACCAACCGCCCGCAAGGTCAGCAATGCAATGCGTTGTGATGCCCCACAGAGGCACAGACAACGGCCATGGATTGACAGTAAGCCATGCGCCGCCTGAATTGAGGACACTGGACACCAACATTCTCTATGCTAACTCCAAGAGCATAAACTTGGATCTCTAAAACTATCATCCGCAGCAGCAGAATGTCAGACTTTCTATTTTTCCTAACCTCTACGCGTGAGCACTAATTAACCGAAAGGTGCAGCGCTGGCTCTCCGGCAACTCCGATTCTCATTGCCAACTGCCGAGAGGCTCGACCATGGCTGATTCTTGCTCGTGTGTGTCCGGTGCTTTCTTGCATTAATCTGAAAAGGATCAAGGCAACGACTGAAGCAGGAACATTCAGGGTTCTGCTGCAGTCTGCAGTACACTGCACCCGTTCTTTCTTCTTCAGGTGCTTCAGGAGAGCGAGCGCGGCGCTACCTATACAGCGGCGAAAACGAACCAGAACGGTACGAGCGCTCGGCGTCATAGGCAAGCACACAAGACGAGACACCATGCATGCCGCTGGCCGTAGCGGCGCAGCAGTAGGTGACGACGCGTCAACCTGCCGGCCGGCGCTTCGATCTTCGGGGTGGCCGTCGTCACCGGCAACAACTGCTTGTCCAGGGCTCGTACCCATCTCGAGCTCGATCGGCTTGCTCGCGTTCCTCCGCCGGCCAGCGCCTAAACCTCGTGATACCGATCGACGGGCCTCAGCTCGGCAAGCGCCCGCAGCAGGCCGGGAGTCTGAGTCCTCGTACTCCTTCCTCCTTCCCCGGCGTGAGGTCCTGCTCTGCTCCTGCTGCAGGAGCCCCGGCGACGTACGATGTTGTGGCTGCGGTGTAGTATACTAGTACTCCATCCTGGCGACTGGCGAGGGGGCGCAAAGGCCGCCACGCGTGCGGCTGATAGCGACGCGCCCGTCCTATTTCTTTGGCGACCGAGATGAGAATGAAGATTCCGTTGGACATGATTTTGGCTCAAAATCTCTACAATTTCTGTGAATATTCTATACAGAGAAGCCGTAGGAGTTT
Source organism: Microstegium vimineum (assembly GCA_022036555.1). Classification (NCBI taxonomy): domain Eukaryota; kingdom Viridiplantae; phylum Streptophyta; class Magnoliopsida; order Poales; family Poaceae; genus Microstegium; species Microstegium vimineum. The sequence continues at coordinate 15,165,022 of CM039123.1, read as the reverse complement.
CCTCTGAATGAACCACGTCGTCCGTCCGCTCCGTGACCCATTTGTGAATTTAACCGTACCGACCGGCTCCCGTGGCCCAGTCGTGAATTTGTACGTGATTAGCCATGCAGAGGCTAACGGTGCGTGGTTTATATGTAGTACGTGATTTAAGCAAACCGATCGTCTGTGCACGTGCAGATGCACGCAACGACTATATACTAGTAAACTGATACGGAGTACTATATACGAAATCCGTTGCGAAGCAAATGTAAATCTGTAACAGGCCGGCCAACTGATGTGCTTTTGTGCCTCCAAATTAGGAGCGTCGATTCGACAGTTCACACTCCACACGCAAAAATATGCAAACTCCGTCAGTCACATATATCAGTTGCATCCCAAACGCAATAAGCTAGGAAGGAGCACAGAACGCCGCAACACGGCAGACTAATTGATGAGTAACCATCCAATCGGAAATGATAATGCAAAAGTCAAACAGCTTGTACAACTGGTCAACAACAAAAACCTGAACAGATCGACTCTTAAGCCAAGGTATACCTGCGAGCGAGCATTTCTTCTACGTCGCCGATGCGAGAGCACGTATGTAACTCAACAAAGTCCTATGAAGGGAGTAGGTGCTTACATCAAGGACTTGAGCGACCGCGCCTTCACAGGCTTCCTCCACCGCTTCCACGGGATCTTCCTCTTGCCATCACCGTTGCTAGCTTTGGGATCACCATTTCCATTCATGCCGTGGCCAGAGATACCAAGTCCATCGAAGTCGTCATCGCTGCTCTCCTCGTCGACGCCGGCAATCGCTGCTGTGTCATCTTCGCAGCTGGATTCATCACCACCACGGACTGCAGTCTGATTATTGGTATCATCATGGCCCTCATCAACTTCTGCCTGCTGACTCGGAGAAGCATCATCTTTTGCGTGATCCTCTTCTTCTTCTTGCATTGCAGGCACAGGTTCGTTCATGCCGCCGCTTCTACACTGCCTCTTGGACCGGAATGGGCCAAAGCCAGCATAGTAGTAGAAGCCCTCAGTCGCGCTGATGTCACTGCCAGGCTTCTTCTTCCTCGGCTTGTTGCGTGTGGAGGACTTGGAGGCAGCTGCTGGTACCGGCACCGGCGCTGCCTCCTCCAATTTTGCCATGGACGGGGACTCGAAATCCGGGTTTAAGTAGGAGCGTTTCTGCACGGAATGGTACTCACAGAGGGTGTCAGGTTGGCTCACTGGCCGGTTGCAGTGCCACCGTTTGCCATCATTCTTCTTGCACAGCCAGACCCGTGCTCCCGCACCCTGAGGCCCCTCCTCTTTCTTGACCTTTGCCTTCTTATTGTCATCACGCTCCTTCTCCTTAGGCTTCTTCACAGCTTCACGGGCACGGCGCAGCTTTGTGCTATCCCCACCAGCAGCTGCAGCCTGCAGGTTCTTCTTGTTCTTGGCGGAGGTGGCTGGCATGGTGGCTGAGAAGAGCCAGCTCGAGCGTGTCGTGACATGGACGAAGTACTTGTCCACGATGTCATCCTCCACCTAATTCGAACGAAACAGCCAAACAAGTTAATTAATCGAAACAAAAGCACGCACAGACGGATTCCCAAACCGCAGATGGGACGAAATGGGGGCGCGGATCTAGGGCTCGACCCCGGCCGCCGCACCAGCGATTCCAAACCTAGGCGCGCCGCCGTCCCGAAATTAGCACGAGGGAACAGTAGCTAACCGCTCCTAGACACTAGTCAGGCGAGTATCTCCAGCCGAAACAGCCTGCCGGACGGCTATTTGGACCCGCCGGCCAACCCTAGCCACATAGACGAGCCAAGCACAGCGACTGGGAAAGCTGCTGCTGTGACTCTCACCAAACAGCGAGTTTGCGGCGTATGAAGCACAGAGCGAGCCGAAGTGCAGAACTGAGAGGGGAGAGTGAGGAGCAGTGGGTGGGGGAGCGGAGGCGCTGACCTGTGGGTCGGAGAGGGAGAGCTCGGCGATGAGGTCCCATGGAGAGCGGCTGAGCTCGCAGGGCTCCGCAGAGGAAGCAGAGGGGCCCGAGAAGCCGGCCCCGCCGCAGGATTCGGGAGCGGAGCACGGCGCCAGGTGCGGTTGCGCCGGCGGCGGCGGCGGCGGCGACAGCATGTCGAACGGAGGAGGCGGCGCACCAACGGACGGGGCAGCGGAGGCGGAGTACGCAGAGCCTAGGAGGCGGGAGGCGCTCCTGCGGATCCGCATGGTGTGTACCGCGCTGAAGAGCTGAAGGTGGAGAGATCTGAGCCGGGGGCGCTAGGGTTTGGGATTTTGGTGGAGTCGAGAGGTGGACTTGTGGGAGGAGGAGGCGAGGAGGATGGCGCAAAAATAAACTGAGAGGGTGATGGACTGATGGGTGGTGGACTGGTGGGCTTATTAGCTTGCGTCCGAGGCGCTACGGCCACATCTCGAGATGCCTGCCGCGTCCCGTTCCTACGTGTACATGGGCATGTGCATAGCATCTCAAACAGTTTTTACTGAATTGCGCTGTTCGAAATCGTCATGTTAAATTATTTTAATATAAATCGCTATTTATACCCAATCTCACTGTTACTGTTTTCGTAATTCTAAAATTGATGTAGTTATATGTGTTTGGTTCGCGTTTTCAAGCTGGCTTGGCTAGCCAGCTAAGCCATGGTAACCAAAGCCAGGCTCTCCCAATGCTATAGGTAATTGTTTGGTTCACTTGTCTTAGCTAAGCCTGAATTGCTTTGATCATATTTGGTTGCCTGGTTTGCTCGAATACAGTCACCTCATCCTTGTTCCGGTAGCTTCACCTCTTTGGGGCATTACATCGAACAGTTGGTGAGCACAAGAATCATGAAAGCACCACCATACGGACAGTGAGGCCGTCCTCTCCTCTAGGCCCAAGGTTGTCGTTGCCGCGCCACCATGGGCTACACACTGCAGTTGGGTTGCCTTGCAGTGCAGTACCAGCCAACCGACGTCGCAGTTGGGTTGACTGCTCCGCTTCGCGGCAAGCAAGGACACCTCAAATTGAGCTCCACCACCTCCCTTCGGAGCCCGACGAAGTCTGACGAGGAAGAGGATGGCTTCATGGTGGTGGTGGTGGCGGTGTTTGGACGAACTCCGACCATATGCGCCTGCTCGTCGGCGGTGGGCTGCGACGAGTGATCGGGCGTCGGCAGCGTCAGAGGCGAAGGATTTTGGGGGATTGGGCTCCCACTCGAGGACCCACAGCCATGGCTCCCGCCCGAGGACCCTCGGCCACGCCAGGAGGAAGGGCGGCGCTTAGCGCGGCGGGAGGTAAGACGGTGCCGTGGCGGGAGGTGACGAGCTTCTGGTGCTCAGCGCGGGTGGTGAGACGAGTGCTAAGCCAAGCCTGGCTCCACGGAAACGGCCGCCCTCCTCGTTTCCAGTAAGCCAGGCTAAGGGGTGGTGTTTGCATTGTTGAAGCCAGGCTTAGAGGCCTTTACAGGCAACCAAACAGGTTGAGCCTGTATTCCTAGAGTCTGGCCAGGAGGTAAAGTAGGCAACTAAACACACTCTATATGACAAGAAAAATACAAGTATCCGAGTAAAATTGAGGACTTAGACTTGAGAGACCATGTTCTACAACAATAAACTTAATCAACTAAACTATGCTTAATTCGCCTCACTAGCCAATGTTCTAATCCCATAATAACAGGAGTGGATGGATACGCGGCGTGAGCTGCCCGGGCTGCAGCCCCCTCGGGAGCCTAGTTTCTTCCTTAAATCACATTTAATTAGTCTTAAATCACCATTAATCCCTAACTTTAGATGTAAATTTTTATTATCTAACCCTGCTTATCCTAATCCTGGATAAGACTTGCATAATCTATATCTATACCTAATAATAAAGAGGTAAAATTTCTCCACCTATTTTTTGGTATGGTCTTGTCTAACTAACCCTGAGAATGTAGATGTCTCTATTCGTATGTGTACTACATCCGTGCTATTTATAAACAATCCTTTGTTGATGAGTATAGTACCAAATAGAATACCAAATAGAATACCCCTAATCCAAATAAAATACCCCGAGTAATATGAATAGGGACCTAATTCAAATCCAATAGCAATCGACAAGACCATAGATCTATTTTCATCCTATATCTATACTACCAAAATTTAGATTTTTTTTTTAAGTTTCCAATTCTATTTCTTCTTGTCCGATGGCTTGTCTTTTTTTTTCCTTTTTCAACACGTTGGTGTTTCATGCGCTGGGTCCTACTAGAAAAGTGTCGTGCTCCATTGATGGTAATATCTGTGATGTTTCTGTCACTTTTATATTTTATTTTTTATTTCCTAACGAAGAACTATGCTTTCGATTTTAAAAAATAATAAATACATTACGGGACATTGACCTTATTTATAATAAAAAAATATCTCTATTTACTAAGTTGTCTGTTTTAATTAGGAATAAGTAAATTATTATTATAAAATGAAACGGCTGGTAACATAACTAATCTATCCATATAATTAAATCTTAAACACTTTGTCAGCCAATCTAATAAAAATAAATATCTTTTTTTAGATGTCCATACATACCCATACATACATACAAATCTCTAAGTTGTCTACGTATAATAGTGTAACTCTGGATAAGGTTGACATGTAGAAATTGATGTTACGATACGTGACAACGACCAACTCATTGCCAAATTTAATAAAATTTTAAAATTGCATATTTTTATATATCCTTAATAGAAGGCACGGGACTTAAAATATAACTACCAAAAAATAAAGGGGCTATTGCGTTTCTATCCTTAGTTTTGAATTCTAATTGTGATTTTACCCTTACTTTCTTTCATATTGTATTTTTACCCCTCCTTTTCAAAAACAAAGGCTCCGTTTACCCCTGTTTCTAACGTCGTTACCTGCATCCGGAATACTATTGCGTTTCTACCCTTATTTTGAACCCTAATTGTGATTTTACCCCCACTTTCTTAAAATGATTTATCTAAATATTGGTTAAAATGATGTGTCCAAATATATATCTCTAAAGAGGAGTAAATTCACAATGTATTAAGATAAGTAGGAGCAGTTTCGCATGGGAAAACTTGTCTTTACTCAGCCTATTTGACACCGTTACCTGATGTTAACGGAGTAGGGGTAAACTTAGGCTTCGTTTTCAAAAAATAGGGGTAAAATCACAACGATGACAAAAATAAGGGTAAAATCATAATTAGACATCAAAGTAGGGGCAAAAATACAATAGCCCCAAAAATAAATAGATAATTAATATTGCAGTCCTTGTTTTCATTAACTAGCACGTTCGTTTGTGCGTTTGTGACGTTACAGCATCTTTAAGAGTACCATGTATTGTTTCTCCATCTATGTTGTTTGAAAAAAAAATCATCTCCAAAAGTACCTCATATCCCTTCTTCATCTTTTGGCAATTGCCAAATCGGCCTCCATCGTGTTTAAAAATGGGCACAAAAATTTCCTCCTCATCCGTGTTGTATCTTGGAAAGTCAGATATAGGGCACTGTTGAATATTTACCTATACTTATTTTAGAGTTGGCAAACACAATAGATGAGGAACAAAATATGAGGTACTTTTGGAGATGCTCCACTTACTACATAAAAAGTGGTACCTATACAAATCCTAGTTATTCGGACCGGACAGAACCGGCGGTCGGACCGGTAAAAGACCGAACCAGAGCCTACGCCGGTCCGGGTCGGTTAAAAGACCGGATGTGAAATCGAACCGCTATAAACCGGTTGAACCGGTCGGTTTTTCATCGAACCGGTGAACCGGGCAGTTCCATGCGAACCGGTGCTTTTTTGATTTTTTCCAAATTTACCCCTCGTTAAACCAAGCACGACCTTATCTACTTAGGGGTATTATTGGAATTTGGTCAAATTGGGTCCTTTAGGCTTAGGGTTGTTTTGCCGTCAGAATTTAGAAAGGTGAAAGATTTTCTTTTTCCATGTGGCGGGCTGGCGGCGGCGGCAGCGACTCTGCTCTACTGATCTGCTCCGTCCTCCAGGCTCCGGGCAGGCGGCCGGCGAGCACTCGGTCGGCTAGCATCTCGCGCAAGCTGCTGGCTGCTGCACAGCTGCAGTGCAGTTAGGGTTGCGGGCCTGCAAGGTTGCAACAACTAGCGGGCAGCGGCAGGCGACTGAGTTGCAGGGGCGTAGCGCCCGGCGGCCGGCGGGGGCTGGCGCAGCCGCGCAGCTTATTTGCGCAGTCCATCCAGCGACGCACTGGCTGAGGTGTAGGCTGCTGTTCTACACTTCTACTTCATCTTCAAGCTCCATCCAGTCATCCACCTCCACGGTTCGACAACATGGCTACTGGTAAGTACTGACTGAATCCAGTGCTTTTTAGTTAAGATATTAGGCAACTACAAGCCTGAATTTGAATCTCACCTCACTGTATATTTTTTGTGTCACAGTGGGTTCTTCGGATACTCCAACTCCGGTTGATAGTAACATGAATTCAATACCATCTTCTCAAGAGGCAACCACAGAAGTAAAGACAAGAAGGAAAAGTGATCCAGCATGGGGATATTGTACACAGATCACTGATGGAGGGAAAAAGAAAATCAAATGCATGTATTGTGACATGCTGTTTGCAGGAGGAGGGATCCATCGGTTCAAGGAGAATTTAGCCAAATGGCCAGGTAATGTGGCTACATGTAAAAATGTTGATCCCGAGGTTGAGCATACAATGTTTAAAAATATTGAAGATTGGAATGAGAAGAAAAAGAAGGCGCCAGAACCTGGAGAACAAGATGATGTTGTTGAAGTGTCCGCTGCTAATGCAGCCCCTACACCTGCAGCAAACAGAGCAAGAAAAAGACATGCTGATAATCCTAGTCCTAGCATTGGCAAGTATTTTAAACCTAGAACTGGTGTAGGGGGCCAACCAACAATTAAGAGTGTTCTTCAAGGAGAAGCAGTCAAGGAGAAGACAGATTTGTGTATGGCAAGATGATTTCTTGATGCCTCTATTCCATTTAATGCAAGTAATTCCATTTTTTACCAGCCAATGCTTGATGCTGTGTGTGCATTTGGTTCTGGGTACAAGGGGCCAAATTTTAATCAGCTGCGTGGTACATTGCTTGCAAAATGTGTTGAAGAAACTAGGAATTTTGTTGATGGTTTCCGCAAAACTTGGAGGGAAACTGGCTGCACTATTATGGCAGATGGATGGACTGACAGAAAGAGAAGGACACTCATCAATTTCTTGGTCTACTGTCCTAAAGGTACTGTATTTCTCAAGTCAGTTGATGCCACTGATTGCTCCAAAACTGCAGATTTTTTGTTCAGATTATTTAAAGATGTAGTCAATTTTGTTGGGCCTGAACATGTAGTTCATTTTGTCACTGATAATGACTCAAACATGGTGGCTGCTGGTAGAAGATTAGAAGATGAGTTTCCATCCATTTATTGGTCCCCTTGTGCTGCCCATTGTTTGAATTTGATATTGTCTGACTTTGGTAAGGAGGATATAGTGAAGGCTACTGTAGCTCATGCATCAGGCATTACAAAATATATCTACAACCATTGCTTCCCATTGTATCTAATGAGGAAATTCACTAAAGGTCATGAGATTCTCCGCCCAGCCCAAACTCGTTTTGCTACTAATTTTATTGCATTGCAAAGCATATATAATCACAAGGCTGATTTGCATGTAATGGTTATCTCCAATGAGTGGACAACTTATGCATATTATAGGGAATCACAGGCCAAAAAGTTCACCAAAGTTGTGCTAGATCAAAAGTTCTGGAAGAACTGTGCTATTGTTTGTCAGTTATCTGAACCACTAGTTCGAGTGTTGAGAATAGTGGACAGCGATGAGAGACCTGCAATGGGCTATCTATTTGCAGCATTCCATGCCGCAAGAGATGAAATTGTGAAGAGATTTCAGAGAAAGAAAGAGTTCGTAAAGCCTTTCTTGAAATACATAGATGCACGGTGGGATAAGCACTTTGATAAGAATATTCATGCTGCTGGCTTTTGGTTCAATCCTAATAACCAATATAATAATGAACTAAGAGAGAAGTACAACTTCACTACAACTGGAGTTCTTGATGTCATAGAGAAATATGCTGGTAAAGATATTGCCCTGAGAAGTGCTTTGACAAGAGAAATGAAGATTTTTAGGAATGGAGAAGGAGATTTTGGGCGTTCAATTGCTATAAATGATCGCTCATGCATGCTTGCTGGTAAGCCATAATTCTTAGATTTTTTTACTTGTCCATTTTATTTTAGCATCACTAACTTTTATTTTCTCACATAGATGAGTGGTGGAAAACTTATGGCTGCAGCGCACCAAATTTACAGAAGCTTGCCCGCCGTGTGTTGAGCCAAACTTGCAGTGCTTCTGGATGTGAGAGGAGCTAGAGCTACTTTGAGCATGTGCACTCTAAAAAAAGAAACAGATTAGAGCATCAAAGGCTGAATGATATTGTGTATGTTCATTGTAACCTGAGACTACGTCAAAGGTATCCCTTCTCTAGTTCCTTTCATTCATTCACAGCTAGTTGCTAAACTTTTATACAACTTGAAGATTTCATTGTCTTTTCCTAAAAAGTTGAAACTTGCACAGCTAGCTGCACAGCTAACTACTAAATATTGTGAACTGGATAAATAATATATTATTTTCTTGTTTGAACATTAGGTCCAAATTCAGTACTAGAAATTATGACCCAATAAGTTTGGAAGAAATTGGAAAGGGAAATGAAGCTTGGATCTTAGAAGTCAATCCACCTCGCCTTAACTCGGAAGAGTTGAACGCCTTCCGCAGTGAACTGTCTGCACTAAGTATACAATGTAGTGATGGTAATGTCTCTTGTCAATTGTGAAATCAGTTCAACATACATGCATTTTTTTGTTATTTAACATACATATATATATATATATATATATATATATATATATATATATATATATATATATATATATATTGGAAACAAATTCAGAATTGGTGCTAGACTTGGATGCTGTTGAGGCTGATGCCATGGAGGAAAGTGATGATATTCTGGACAATCAAGACCACGGGAGGGAGGAAGATCTATTTGATTACGATGGTATTGCACTTGATGTTGGTGGACATGCTTGTGATGTTGGACATGAAGATGAATGGGATCCCGTGAATTTTAATTGAGTGCCATTTACCATGTGTTCTGTTGTGTGTCTATAACTTTATATCTTTTTAGCACAAACTTGTTTGGAACTTTTAGCATGCTAGTATGTTATCACGCACTTGATATTTTGTATTAAAAAACCAGTGAGGTAGTATTGATGTGATTGTGCAACTGATATGTTATTCTATATATGCATATGTATGAACCTTATAGTTGTGCAATTAAATTTGTGTTATTTATCATGTATAAATTATATATATATACCGGTTCAAAGTATTTGTGACCGGTTCAATTCATCCGGTCCAAAGTAATCGAACCGGCGGTTCAACCGGTTCTAAACGGTTCGACCAGTGAGCCAGTGAACCGACAGCCTCACCGGTTCGATCTCCGGTCCGGTCCTAATAACTTGGATACAAATTAAGTTGCGCGACCTTGCAGCCCTACGATAGCTAGAGTGAATAGCGACCGTTGCAGCTTGCAGTCCTATGATAAGCTAAAATGAATATATCAACTATTTTATAGTGTTTTCTCCCGTTGCAACGCACAGATATGTTTACTAGTAATAATAATGAGCTAACCTTGTAACTTTTCTTTTCTAAAGGAAGCTCGCCAGAACTCTAAGGAGCAGAGGAAGAAGGATGAGGAGGCCTACTCACCGGACCTGGACCCGCCGTCGCCGTCGCCGTCGCCGAAAACCGTAATGGTGGGGGCATGGGTGTGGGCTTCGCGCAGGCATGGTCACTAGAGCTCCGTCCACGTCAAGTGTGCTCACTGGGAAAGACTCCGCCTGATAATGGGTTGTGATCCGGCCCCAACCCCACTCCAACCCTATGTGATTAATTATTACACCCAGCCCGATCCTAGCACCTACTGATTTGTTTCAGCTCGGTCCAATCCAATCCTACACGTCGCACCATCATAATCCAACCCCAGCCCTTTTTGAATCCTCGGGCCGGATCCTAAATGCAATCCGAGGGCTCTCCAAAGCAAGCACATGTACAGTAATGCAATGAGTACAAAGCCCTGATTAACCAAATCACAAGCACGGCCACTAGCACTAACATGTTAATTTAATTTAAAAAGATGAAAAATAATAAAAAATAACATGTAGCTGGATCCAAGTTTCTCCATCCATCTGCTACATATGTTCGTGCAAATTGATTTAATTCAAGAAAATAAGAAATAATGTCATGCAAATATGCCAGCTGCATCTTGTAGAACTACCAGTTTTCTTCCAAAACAATTTGATCCGCATCTTGTAGAACTACCAGTTTTCTTCCAAAACAATTTGATCCTTGCACCTGAAACATAGCAACACTGAAAATCTTATTTCAAAATCTAAAATGCAAAAAACTTGTAAAGCATGAACAGAAGTACTCATGCCTATCTTTGTACTAAGAAGACTATTGCCTATCTAAAGTAGCAGCAGCTATTGCCATATAGGAGAGTAGTAGAAGCAGCAGCTGTTGCAAATGATAGGAAATGAGTACAAGCAGTTAAGCAGTAGAAAAACAGCAAGACATGATAACTTAACTGAAAAAATGACTGATAACTCAACCTTTCTAATGCTAGTAAAATCTAACAGCAAGACATGACAATACAAGTCCCAAACTAAGTGTGGAAGGATAAGAACCATTGCTCAAGTAGACAACTAGGTGTGGAAGGATATCAAGAAGCATAACCAAATTAAGCAGGTTTAGTATACAGATGGCAGAGCTAAACTGAAACTTAGAAACAACAATAATTCAGTCAATGGAATAAATCATAGCTGGAGTTCTAGACCATGGAAAATTATGTACTTTACCATTGCAACATAGTGAAATCTAGCTACCATTGCAACTGTACCATTCAGTGTACAAATTCATATCCGTTTTAACTGAGTTTGTTCTGAATCCATGCACTGATCACAGTAAACCAGCAAAAATATTTGCATTGGGCCGCTAACCTGTCAATCATCATCTTCTTCGTCTGATTCAAACATACGTTGTCCGGTCATTGGTTGACCTGCATGGAACAAGACAAACATATTAAACCACTATTGTAAATAAAATTGGCTTTGCAATATTTATTTGAAATATGACAATTACCTTCTTCTGCATCATTAAAGCCAATCAACCAATCTTTCGCACAGACTAACGCTTCAAGAGTTTCTGGAGAGAGAGATGTCCTATTTTTACCAAGTATCCTTCCAGTAGCACTAAAAGCAGATTCTGAGGACACTGTGCTAACAGGAATAGACAAGAAGTCTCTGGCCATCAAAGACAAGATAGGATAGGCATCTGAGTTTTTCTTCCACCATGCTAGAACATTAAAGTTCTCTGTCGGTTTCACAACTACTCTAGGATCATCCAAATAAATATCCAGTTCTGATCTTTCTGAGCGAGTACTCGAGTTTTGTGATGAAAATTGAGCAAATGCAAGCTCTACACGCCGTTTGCCACGAAGTCCAGAATAACTTGATTCGCCCTGACTTAAAACTTCCTCTTCATATGTAACGAAGACAGGACCTGTGTTGTTCCTCACAACCCTCTCGTACTCTAGATAATATTTCTTCAAGTATTGTCTAAGCTCGCTCATCTTCGCTTCCGCTTCTACATTCTCAACAGTCAAGTAAAAGAACCTGACAAAATCAGCTTTCATTGATGGGTCCAGGACAGCAGCTATGAGAAGTACCATACTAGGCGCAGCCCAGTATTTCTGAAACTTGGTATACATAGCTTCAGCCAACTCATTGAGCAGTTCATTGGTATTCCACGTCTCATCAAGCAATACATCTCGAACTGCCATCAACATCTTCAGAAAGAGGTGGGCCGTTGGATGCCTATCCACAGAAAATGCTTTTGTAGCCTCACTAAACTGTTCTAGGAATTCATGAAGCGATTCAGCTTTCTGCCAGTCTAGTTCACTAGGAACATCCTAATACTGCTCTGCTGCGAATCTGTTGAGAGCTGCTTTATATTTCAGAGCTTCATTCAACATGTCATACGTAGCATTCCAGCGGTGGGGAACATCTAGAACCAGCCCCGACTTGCCTTTGAGACCTAATGCCTGAACGATTGAGTTGAATGTTTGCATACGAGAAGGTGTAGATGTGACAACCTTGATAATGTCTCTTACCCTTCCAACTGCATTTGGTATGACTTGCAATCCAGCTTGGACCATTATATTGAGCACATGAGCGGCACATCTGACATGTATGTGTTCACCCTTAAAGAACATCTGAGCACCTAGAGCAGCACACAAGTCTCTAATCGCTCTGTTGTTCACGCTTGCATTATCTAGAGTCACTGTGAACACACGATCAACTAAATCCCACTCCATCAAGCAAGCCGTGATGCCATCTTGCACAGCAAATGAGTTATGGGGGAAAGAGATCTGCTTGAATGGAATAATCTTCTTATGGAGCTCAAACTCTTCATCAATGTAATGAGTTGTAACTCCAAGATACCCCAAATTTTGGTTTGACGACCACAAATCAGCAGTTAAACTGACATGAGACTTCAACTTTGTAATCTTTTGATGTAGCTGTAATTTATCTTCTTCATACAAGATCAGACAGTCTGCACGAACAGTTTGTCGACCCACCACATTGAATGAAGGCTGGCAATAATTTATCATCTCTTTCCAAGCAGGATCATCTGCTTTTAGAAATGCAACCTCAGCACTAAGGAAGTACTTTGCAATCAGACCTCTGAATACAACAAGATCAAATACAGAATTATCTCTATCAAACTTGTTCTTCAAAGTTTCTAAGAATCTGTCCCTGTCCTCTTGAGGGATATGATGACAATAATATCCAATATGCCTATTCAAGTGAGTTGTCCCTTTCCCTGACACAGAAGACAACTGGAGCTTGCAATACTTGCACATAGCCTTCTCAATTCCATCAATGATTTCCGAGTCAACATAAGCCCAAACTTTAGCCCTCTTTTTCCCTGACCGGCCTGACTGATCAGTGGAGATAGCATCAAGACTATCCTCAACTTCTGCTGCTGTTGCTGATGAAACCCTCTCCATAATATCAAACACTCAGACTAATCAATTAGAGTCCCTTGAACCAATGAATGACAATCAATTAGATAGGATACTAAAAGTAGAAGTTTAATAGGCAGCTGTTAATGATGCACAGTGAAAAAATATACATAAAAAGACCAAACACTGCAAGTTGTAGTATGTGTGCGTAGTGATGCTGATGACAAGGAAATGTGCGTAGTGATGCTGATGATAAGGAAATGTGCGTAGTGAACGCTGGTGATGCACAACACCACTCACCACTTTCTTCGTTCAGATCAGCACCAGGCACAGTAGGCAGGGCGCCAGAGGACGGATCTTGCCGACGGATGAAGAAGCGATGGGGCCTGAGGAATCGCTGCTACCGCCGCCCTGAGGAAGCGATAGCGACGGACGGAGAAGCGATGCCGCTGATGGAAGGATCTCGGACACCGAATCGCTGCTGCAGCTGCTGCCGCCGTCGCCACCTCCTCCTCCTCCTCAACCTACGCCGCCGCCGCCCCTCAGCTCCCAGGACCCGCCCCGCTCGGCCACCCCTCGACTGCGACTCTGCGAGGGAGACGCCAAAGGCAGAATCCGTTTCCAGGATCCTCGGGCCGACCCTGTTCATGCGATCCGTGCAACGACTCGGGCAGTATCTACAGCCCAGCCTTTTTATAAGCTAATCCAATCCAACTCGATCTTTTGTTTACATGCCCCATATGCAATCCGTAAAATTAGGCCCGTGAGTTGAGGGCCCTTTCGGCCTTTGGGTTTACACGATCCATTCCCAGATTTAGGAAAGACAACTAAGATGGAGAGAGGTGGGCGGTTGTGTGTGTGTGGCAGGTGAACAAAACATTAGTCATATTTAAGTCTTTGCCCTTTTATATATAATGTTTTGGAGAACTTAACTTGTAACCATCTAATATAGTATTTTTAATTTATTTTTTACATTAGTTTATATACAACCTATCATGATAACTTTTTATAAGACATTTCAAACCCAACTTTTGTTCATAATTAATTATCATAGATACAAATGTTTCATCACAATTTCTCAATACAATATTTCTAGCACAACTTTTATATAATAAATTTGCTAACAACATAATTTGCACATAAGCTGTTACATATAAGTTTTTGTTGATCAAGGTTTTTTGAGAAATATTTATACACCGCTCCTCAACTTAAAAACTTTCTGTACTCTGATATATCAAAGTTACAAAGTTGGAGACTAAGATGATATCATGGTACAAATGCAAGGACTCAAATGTCAAAACGAGATTTTGAGACCTAGATGACACTGAGTAGGTTGAGATGGTAGAGAGGATGGTGAATAATTATTTTTAAAAATATTTGCGTCGGTTAACCGAAATAAATACGGAATTAAACTTACTTGGTCTAGCCAAGGACTACACACCTCTATCTATCAGAAGCACCTTACAATTGAAGCAACTAAGGTACCTACACTACCACACAAATGATTTTGCTAGGCTTCGCCCATTTATGAGGTGGACAAATTTTTTGTTGTCTCGTAAAATATTACTCCCTCCATTCCAAATTATAGTTCGTTTGACTTTTTCAACCACAAGTTTGACCACTTGTCTTATTCAATTTTGTTTTTCAAAATATCACTTCTTTTATTATGCCTTATTTATTTAATGAAGAGTCTACAAGAATGAGTTAAATTTGATTATGTTTGCACAAATTTTTTGAATAAGACAAGTGATCAAACTTGGGGTCAAAAAAGTCAAATGAATTATAATTTGAAATAGAGGGAGTAGTTGATTAATGGAGGTGATCATTTTATTTACAGGGGCACCAAAAAATAACCGTCTCACAAAATCAAACTATGGAGGCGGTCAAGAAATAACAACCTTTGAAATAAATTTAGGGATGTGGACGTCTTAAAGATATCCACCTCCAAAAATGGTCTATTTTTGGAGGAGGCCAGGTAAATCCATTTTCCCAGGCATCCCGCCCACCTTCGAATACTGGCCTAGCTCCGAGCCAAGATAAATATATGCTTACCTCGTTTGGTTGTTTTGGAATATACTAAAGGGATCTAGGATGGAGGTGAATATGCTTGAGATTCACAATTGATTTGTGGTAAGGTGACAATTGACTGGTTTTTGCTTTACTAAACTTTAGGCATGCAAGTTTGTGTCATGAGCTCCATTGACTCACACATCTTTAGCATAAAAGTTTTGTTTACATGTAGGACAACATGCTTGAGATTGCACACTATTATGAGATTGGTACTTATTATTTTTATCACACACCATCGTGTTAGTACTTATATTCTTGCAGCTTGTTTTGTTGGATCAATGTGCTTATGTTCACTGGCTTATGCCTCCACTGATCACTGATTTTGCTGGCTTCACCTACCAATTTGGGTGCTCTTTGAAATGCGCTTCCAAAATATTTTTTGTATCCCAGTTACCCTTAGTTGCCGTGATAAGTATGGAATGCTTTTGAGAAGCTAGAAACTCTGCCGCACATGAATCACATTTTTCATACTGAATTTATTGTGCACTATCTTGAAGTGTTATGGGATTCCTTCTAGCCTAGTAAATATTGCATTATGACTATTTACTAGTGTGCTGATGTTGAGATGTAATCCAAATCTGCAATCTAAGCTTAGTATATTAATCATTTTTGTTTTTTTCATTTTTTTATTTTTGGTTGTGTTGTTCACTGTACATTGAAATGTTGATCATGTGGGCGAAGGATCATGAAATATTTACTGAGTGATTAATGCTTTTGAGAAAATACTTAATCACCAAAAGAGGGCAGAACAACCAAATGACAAATGGATTGCTTAAAATCGTGATCCAAGACTCTATTGCCCTATCATGGTCTATGTACACCATACCTTATGTCTGTCCATGATACCTGATCAGAAATCACCAAAAGACGAAGGCAACACTGTTTTTGCCTCTACTGGTGGCACCTAGTTGTTTATATGTCTTTGGTCAACCACTTATTGATGTGTTCAGCGTCGAGGGAACTTGCCTGTATGATGATCGAGACTGTCATTTGAAGACATCATGGCTGCAAAATGTGCAGTTTGACATTCGAAGCTAACCCCTCCATCTCAAAATTATAAGACATCTAAAGAATCTTGAAGAGTTAGACCCTATTTAGTTACTCCATTTTACAAAATCTTTTTGTGTTTTGGGTTATTTTTTTGCAAAATGGAACTAAACAGGGGTACCAAATTTTACAAAAAGTACCCCCAAAATATTTTGCATTTGACACCCAACACACCAAAAACCAAAATATTTTGCATCGTTGCGCATGCCGACCTCTCTTTCCCCTACATTTTGCAAAATATTTTACTGTATCTAAACAAGGGTGCAAAAAGTTTTCGCGTTTTGTATTTTGGGCGCAATTTTTTTTTGCAAAAACTTTTCACCACTTCTCACAATCTAAACACAGCCTTAAAGTATCTCAAGTTTGACTAAACTAATATGTCAATAATATAATAACATTTATGATATCAACTAAATATATCATTAATTTTTTTGTCAATTATATTTTTATAGTATGCCTATTTGATGTCATAAATCTTTATATTTTACTCTATAACTATTTTGGTCAAACTTGAGATGTTTTTATTCTCCAAGATTCTTAAAATGTTTTATAATTTAGGATAGAGGAAGTACTAGCTAAGGTGTTTAATAGGTGTGAATTCCTAATCATAAATTGTAACGTATAGTTAGGCAATGTATGAGTGAATAGAACCATAAAGGCTATTGTAGCCACACAGATAATTAATGGTCACACAAGTAGTAAGTAATGGTCATGTAATGTTTGGTTGAACAGAACTATGACAACTACCATAAACCATGCTATCCGTGTGTTACTTCATAATTTTGTCTCATGTTTCAATTGGTATGATATATGCACTTGACAGACCTAGGGTTCGACGACCCTAGGCCACTGGCCGGCCTTGTCGGCTTCTAGTTCTACTATAAAACAAAATATTATATAGCCTACATACCTAAGATATTAGATTTAATCTAGAGCATATCTAAGAGTTTGCTATCTCCACTTGACATTCATCTATTATTGGTGAAACAAGAAAAAATAGTTTCCAACAGTTTAGCAAAACAACTTGACATCAATAGCAACTTGTCATATCTCCCCCTCTCACTTGACAAATTTGTCAACCGGAGGCAACTTGACATTGCCTCTTCTCCCACCGCCGCCTCTTCTCCTAGGAAAAAAAGTTTTGTGTGTCTTACTTTTTTATTTTGCCAAGCCCAGAATAACAAACTATTGGAGGAAGACTGTTTATTTTGAGAGTTGGCAAAACATAAGATTTGTCAAATGAAATATAACGAACTCTTGAAGATGCTCTACCAGTAAATCACTCATGCTTATAAAAAGCTTTGGGTCTACTACCGGGCACTAGTATACAGACGTATTATAGAGGCGGTCGAAAACCTATTTCTACTAACGTTTTTTAGAACCGCCTGCGCTAGAAGCTAGTAGAATGGACACACTATACAGGCGGCCACTTGAGAAAACCGCTTATGAAAATGGTTGTCTAGAAAATTATAAATTGGGTTTTTAAAATACAAAAAAAGAATTTAACTCTAGGAGGGGCTGACTAGTGAGCCAACCGCCCGTCGAAGTCGCGCAATTTTTCGCGTAAAACTACGTGCTACGTGGTCACGGGTATTCGACCCTGGAACCTCAGCCTCACGTAAACCCTCTTCTACCACTCCACCCATAAGTCACTTATGTCTATATTCCATTTTAGTTTCCCACATATTATATGAAATCGAGCGTAAATTAATTGTTTGAGCCACTAAACAGATTCAAATGAAAAAGTTGTCAACTACAAAGTTTCATAACTTTTCAAGATCAACAACGTTTATTTAGAAAAAAATTCCATCCGAAGTTGTTTAAAAAAATAAATTTCAAATTTGATAAATTCAAACATAGTTTTCGATGACAGGATGATTTCAAATGAAAAAGTTATGAACTACAAAGTTTCATAACTTTTCGAGATCTATAATTTTCATTTTGGTCGTTTCTCCATCCGAGATCGTTTGAAAAACTAAAAAAGTCAGGGTCCAAGTATTTCTACATGTAGATTTCTTAAGAAACTGTCTGTAGAAATGAGAGAGAAAACCGTCTGTAGAAATCAAGTATTTCTACCGACAATTTACTTAAGAAAACCGTTTGTAAAAATAGGATTTCTACAGACGGTTTTCTTAAAAAAACCGTATGTACAAATCAAGTAAGAAACCCTATGTAGAAATCAAGTATTTTTATAGGCGGATTTCTTAAGAAAACAGCATGAAAAAATCGATTTCTAGTGGCGGTTCGGAATCGTTTTATTTCTACTGACGCATCATAACCATAACCGCATGTACAAACTATTGCACACCGCTAGCGTAGAACTATTTTGTACTAGTTGGATATATGTTTTTATCATATACTGACCGTATGGTAATTGTAGCAAATTACTATAATACCAATGTATATGTCTAATATCTTAGCTTTACCATATCTAATTATGGAATCATGTGCGATAAAAACGTCGCTCGTCCGAATACAAGCCTTAGAGCTGAAGAGGACCAAGTGGGCAATGGACGTCAGTCAAACTCAGATTTCATAAGTAGTCTCGGGTAAAATGATACGTAGGATACATGCTGCCTATGTTTTTGACATTCTATCTATGGTTGGAAAGATAATTTCTTAAGCATTTCAATGCCACTGATCCTACCTCAAAATTCTTTTAGAGTCAATAGGAATTGTTGAAACAAGTATATCTTATATGAATTTTCGTAATTTGATCTGCCGTTACCACAGACATGTTCAGGTATTCCTACTCCACTCCCTCTATGGATGAAATTCATGGAATTTTAACAGGTACGAGAAATAATGCAGCTCCGGGTCCGGATGGGTTGAACGCTGCTTTATACAAATCTGCTTGGCCTTGGATCAAGCAGGATGTTTATGGAGTGGTAAATGATTTCTACAATCATAATCGCTTTCCAAAAGAGTTGAATGAAACTTTCATTACCCTCATTCCAAAAAAAATAACCCTTCCACTCCCCAGGACTATAGACCGATTAGTTTATGCAATGTCATTTACAAAATAATTTCTAAATCTCTAGCCAACAGAATTAAAAACCATCTCCCCAACTACATTAACCAAGCTCAATCTACCTTTGTAGCTGGAAGGCATATCTCTTCCAATATTATTATCCCCCAAGAAATTCTTCACTCCTTTAATTTAAAAAGCTGGAATAATCGTGCTTTCCTTCTAAAAATTGACCTCGCTAAAGCTTTTGATAGATTAGAGTGGAATTTCATTGCTACAGGGCTGTACAGACTTGGATTCAACAAAAGGTTCTTCCATCTAATTTATGCTTGCATCTCGTCCCCCACCTTTTCGATTCTAGTCAACAATGAACCCTCTACTAAATTTGCTTCTTTCAGAGGTTTAAGGCAAGGTTACCCACTCTCACCATACCTTTTTGTTACTGCGATCAATGAACTTTCTATACGTCTCCAGGAGTCTATGAATGTCAATCAACTTGCAGGTATATCTCTAGGAGAAGGTAGTCCAGAAATCCGCTCCCTTTTATTTGTTGATGACCTAATAGTTTGTGGGAAAGCCACTACCTAACTGCAACTATAAAGTCAATTCTTACTGAGTTCTGTCAACGTTCAGGTCAGACGCCAAATCTCCATAAATCTTCTATCTATTTCAGCTCCAAGGTTCCTAACAGCATTATAACTTCTATTAAGAGAATTTTCCTTGTCCAAGATTTGCAGAGCAACACTTTTCATTTAGGACATCCAATGATTTTTAGCCATCGAGACAAAAACAGAGCGTACAACTTCGTTCATACTAAGTTCATAACTAAATTTGGTACTATCAAAGCCAATAAACTTAACCATGCTGGGAGGCTTCAATACATTAAGTCAGATCTTGCATCCATTCCTATCTATTATATGTCCACTGTGCTTTTTTCTAAGGCTTTCATTGAAAAGACTAACTCTATCATGAGAAGATTTTGGTGGACATGAATTCAAGAAGAACCTCACTCAAACCCTATTGCCTACCGCCCTTGGGACGACATTTGCAAGCCCAAACACCAAGGTGGGCTAGGCATAAGGGACCTGGCCACGGTTAATAAGAGTCTTCTCGTCCACTCGGCCTGGAACATTGTCAATAATAAGAACCCTTTTCTTAGTGATATTCTTAAAGCTAAGTATTATCCTAATAACTGCTTCTAGACATGGCCACGGTTAATAAGAGTCTTCTCCATAATCTATTTTTTGGTCCTCTATTTTGCAGGTCAAAAAAACACATCACTCAGAATTGCATGTACCAAATTCATGCCGGCAACTCTTCAATCTGGTCCACACCCTGGTGCCCTGTCTGGACTGACATTCACAACCACCTAATGCTACCGGTACAAACTGATCCACTCCCTGAAACAGTCTCTAATCTTTGGCTTCCTCAAACTAACACCTGGAACCAGCACCTTCTTGATAACACCTTTGACAATCAAGATGTCACTTCTATCACTACCACCACCATTATTAATGCCACCAACAACGACATTCTTCGTTGGATGCCTGCAAAAAAAAGGAATTTGTACCACCAAAGAGGCTTACAGGTATCTTCAAAACCAACACACTCAACATCTTCCTATCAATGGATCCAGGAGTATTTCCCAAGATGCAAACACCCTGCTCAATAAGGTATGGAATCATAAATCAATACCTCCTCTACTTAAAGCATTCTTCTGGCGTCTCATTCGTAGGGCGTTGGCTACAGCGCACCATGCAGCAAGGTACACCTCACATATAGACCCTCAATGTTCCCTTTGTTCTGCTATTGAAACAGATCAACATCTTTTTTTCCACTGTCATTTAGCACAGCAGGTTTGGTCCACCTTCACGCCACCTATCAACACTACAAATATCCCTTCGGAACAGGATGGACTACAAATGACGCTTCCGATCTTATTTACTCCTAACCCGGCTAACGAATTTTTAAGTAGTGTGGTGTTTACTTTATGGCACATTTGGACAGCTTGCAATGATACAAGATTCCAAAGGAAAAATTGGACGCCTGCTCAAATCCATCATGTTGCCAAGGCCCATTTCAGCAACCATCTGAGTGCTATTCAAGAAGTCAATCCAGGGATCCAAACTCCAAATAACAATCATATGAATAATGACTATGCTACTAATTTGCAAATTGTAGGAGCACAACAACAGGAACCCAAAGTTTGTCCTCATTCTATTTCAGGTATCAAGTGCTTCCTGGATGCCTCTACATCATCGGACACGAACCTCAACCAACCTCAACATGTAGGGATAGGTGTCTATTTTGTCAATATGCAGGGCAATTTCCTTTATTTGAATGCCACGATGAACCAAGCTTCATCAGTGATTATGGCGGAAGCAGCGTTACTAGCCTTAGCGGCGACTCTGGCGAAGAAGATGAACATCTACAATATTACTTTTCTCACTGATAACAGCCAGCTTACCAGGTTCCTAAATTCATAAGATCACAACCACCCGCCAGATTGGAGAATGAAAACATACACTCAGGAGTTTGATAATTGCAGGGAACCATCCAACTTCATTCTGTACAAGATCAAAAGGGAGCTTAATGTTGTTGCTGACGCCTTGGCTAGGCAGGCAGCATCTGTTCATCTCAACCATACTCAAACCTTCCAATTTGCTTGTTCTTATTCCAACCATGGCGCTCGGTGCCCATGGCATACGGCTCTGAATTGTATCATCCTTCAGGATGTAAACCTTCTAACAACATTATGTTGTTAGTCTTTAATATATAAGTTGTTCCTTGTCAAAAAAAAAGTATATCTCCGAAATTCGCTAAAGGGTGCCATGACCGTATCTTTTAGTCTCATGTATCATCTTAGATCCCACTAGAGGCCGCGCCCAAGGGTATACATGTCCAAGCCATTATAAATAGTAGCTGCTGCACTCGTTAGGGTTGGGTTTTTATTTAGTTATAATTTTCTTTGTGAAATACATATTATTCATATCACTTGTAACGCTGAGTTTAAATACTACTTCCTCAATACCCATATTAGTTGTCATTTTGAAAAAGGTTTGAGTCAAACAATGAGAATATAAATCATGAATAACTTTTAAGTTGTTGAGTTTGAAAAAATAAAAAACATATCATTTGCTTTAAAAATACTTTTATAAAAATATACATATATTATATTTCAATAAATATTTTTCAAAAATAAGCAGTCAAAGTTACGCTTTAGAGACCGTGTCGCTATCCTAAACGTCAAGTAATATGGATACAGAGGGAGTATGAATTAGGGTCGTTGTTCTTGCTCTTATTTGTTAACGTCCATTAGTTCTTTTGAATCAAGACTTAATCTCATACCAGATTGATATACCTCATCTATATTTGTAATTTCAAATTGACTTTTCACGTTCTTACTTGTATTCTTGATTTGATTCGTTTGTAGAAAAAAGCCTTCTGGATCAAGTTAACCGTGCTGTGTGTGGCTCAGAGCTAGGGTCATAACGGTTATACGGTGTGAACCGTATTTTATTTGAAATCTGGATCCTGATCGTGAGTTCTTTGCTAATCAAGTCTACCGTACCTAGATCGATCACGTCTGCGTCAATGTCTATTAAACATAGACTAGCCTTTTTGTTTTTAAAAACATGATGACAAAACGTCCGAATATTATATTAGTAGATACTAATAATGAGTAAATCCTAAAGACACGCGAGCGCCTTCGGCCCGTCCGCAATTCTACAACCAAATAGGCCGTGTTTGCAAGCGTCAATCCCCTCTCTTCCCAGCCTTTTCCCCGGATAAGAAGCCCACGTAGAACTCAACCCGGCCTCTATTTGCGTTTAGAAGCCCACTTCGAGGGATAGGGCGTCACCTATCCGCGCGTTTTCCCCGGGCAGCTCATCCCTATCCCCCACCGCACGCATCACGTCCGAGAAGCTAGGGCGCGAGGAGGCGGCGGCGGCGCCGCCGCCGCCGGCCCCCCTTGCCCCGGCTTTGGAATCGCTTCGACACGCGATCGTCTCTGCCGCTCGTGCTCTGCCACCCCGGCTCGTGACTCTGCGCTCCACCTCACGCGCCTTCTCCGCATCAACCACGGACCCTCCACATCGTCTTCCTTGTCCTGGTCCCGATGTGATTCCTATTTCCTAGGGTTTGTGCGCCTCTCTCCCGCCCGATGATTAGTGAACTAGTACGATGTCCTAGTTTCCACCACCGCTCCCCTAGTTCTCTTCTTGTACGATCTGCTGCAATACTAGCCTATACGATTACATAGACTAGTCATGGATCTTGGATGGTAATAGATCTTTCAATGGCAGTGCAGGTCGCTTGGTTTCTCTTCTCCGGCTTCAGTGGCAGTACAGTACTCATCATCAGTTGCCAATAGAGTTAATCTGTTTTCTCTGTACGTAGTACTTCCTTATTGACTAATACTGGATGTGCGCGCATTGTTTAATTATTACTATAAGTACTGTACAGCCATAGATAACATTATGCTAAGTGGTGACCAAACAGATAGTGGTGAAACAAGTGAAATGTGTTGAAACGACTAACAAATGAATTACAAGTGAAATCAAGGCTGAGCATCTGTTGTTCCCAAGATTTGAGGTGGCATTATTCTGGGAGTAGCATATCACAAGGCTGTATGATAATACCAGTACGTGATTTGGTACATGTGTAATACAAACATGTTTCTACCTCACATTCATCAACGTAAGCAAAAGCATCAATACATTGCTGTGCTGCTAACCAGTGTGTCATTCTGATTTATAGGAAGAGGAATGGGTTAAATAACCAATGTAGAATCTACATCAAGGTTAACTCTTGTGCTGTCATATGAAAAAATGCCTGAGCAATGACATTGTAATTCCAGATGGCTTTGTTGCGAAAAAAATTCATCATAAAATGGTGCAAATTCTGTAATACATAATTGCATTGCCTGGTTCAATTTGTCAGCAACATTCTTTCTCTGTTCTGGTATTGGATTTCTGTTGTTGCATGGCACATGTTTAGATTGACTATCAATTTGGCCTTGCAAATTGTTGCATGGCACAAGTTCAGACTTTTAGACTGTCAGTTTGTCTTCCTTCTGCCCACAATTTCTTTACAACAGGCAGCGTAATAGAAGCCCGGCAACCATCTTGGTATTTGAAAACTAGACGACTTGAAAGCTAAAGCTGCGCACATGCTATTTTTTTTAAAAAAAATAACTTCATAAATTATTAAAGTCTGTGCTGCCTTCGGCCTTTGTTGGTTCGTTAGTAATGAATTAGGAAGAAAGGTACATAACTTCGGCTAAGATGTCACTCGTCCGTATGTATCTCAAAGAATGTATGAAGTTTAATTAAGAAAAGATGTTTTTAAATATTAGCAGTTTTCTGTTCCGTTTTTTGTTTTCAAATATTTTTGTGAACTGTGTTTGATTCTTTTGTTGAAGTTTGGAACACTTTAGGCCTTGTTTGAATGTAGTTAGATTTATATAAATTTTTTAGACCAAAGGTTATCACCCTGCTTTATTAGAAAGCATACTGAACCCAAGGTCTCAGAGACTGGGGATACCAGTTTTACAGTTCAGCAACATAGACATCAAAAGATTAACTCGGAAAACTAAACTCTAAGCGCAACATCAACGCCCTCAGAGGGAAACTCACAAACAAACCAACCTCTTGACTACTACAAAACGACCCAGCGCGAGAGACCAACATTCTAGTGTGTGTTACAGAACAATTCTTAGAGCTGGGCTAGGCATTAGTCGCCAACAGGTTAAACAGATCTTCAACAGTTGGATCAAGCTTCACCTTCAGGAGGGGTCTCCAAGTCTTGATCAACATCAGGGTCTTGAAGATGATCACTTTAGGAGAAGTGAGAACCTTCTTGTTAATTGCCATGGCATTCCTCGTCTTCCAGATAGTCCACAACGCGCCTGCACAAATGAACAATGTAACCCTGCGTTTGGCACCTCATAGGCCTGTAATCCTCATCCGAGCTATCTGAAGGTAGATCATAGGCCTCATCAGCTGCAACATCAATCTGAGCGTCGAGATCTGCTAGCTCTGCCTCTGCTAGGCCCTGAACAGTAGCCTCCTGGTGCTCCTCTGACTCAGGGGCAAGCTCTGTCTGACGAGTGTGAGGACCCTGACGCCTCAAACGACCTCGGCCACTGTGACTCACCAATTGACTCATGTTATACTCAGGAAACACCGTGTCAGAGCAGGTGAGTGTGGTGAGATACGACGTAAAAACCACCACGAGACACGAGCAGGAAGGAAATCCAATGAGCATACTAAAGCTGTCAGTGTCCTCTGAACCCGGAGGCAATGATATCCTCTATCTCACTGACTATTAGATCCCACAAGTCAAACTTCTCCATCCGGACTATATGAGCTAGAAGCCACAACTGAAGGCGAGTGATGGTCTCTCGGGCTCCAACTCTGGGAAGTATAGTCTGCCTGATAACTTCGTTCAGGATCCGGGCAGTCGGCGTGAGGTCACGAATGCTGTGACTGGAACCCTCTCCGAACGGATCTCTGAAGCAAGGTCGGACAAAGTCTACTGACGGCACATTCCCCTTGTGAGGGCGTCGAGGAGCCTCCTGATCCCCGTAGCACAAGTTGTGGATCCTCGTGTCTGACTGCTCGAGGTGGAAGATCTCTCTGAACCGAGTGTCGAAGATCCTCACATCCTTGCCCTTGAAGGCAAAATGGATAAACTTGTGATCCGGAGAGACCCATAGAGATGCATAAAATTGTCTGACCCAATCCTCCTGATAGGTGCCAATCCTGCCAATCAATCCTGTCAGCCCCTGAAGATACTCGAGATGCTAGGCTATCTCTGGACCACCGACCTCTATGATAGACTGTAGAGGGCACACTCGGTGAGCTCGAAGCGGTGCACGGGTTTAAACATACCCTCTGTAGAAGTCCTCGTGCACTGTGGTGTAGAAATCTGGACTGGCACGGGGGTCTCGAGCTGCTGGAAACCAGGTCTGAAAGTCGGCAAACCTCATCTGCTGGATTTGCTTCGTTGATAGAGCTGTAACCTGGTGCCTCACTGGATCTGGCAAACTGGACTGAGGCGGAGGTCTGTCGTTGCGCCATGGACCATCAGGCCTAGGAGGAGGCTCCGAACCACGAGCGTGTGTAACACGTCGAGCCATCAACTCTGGGATGGAAGAGTGTCCTGAAGTATCAGCCTGCTCTGTCACATCTCCCTCTGTCTCTAGAGTCTCTGGGGACTCAACCTCTGGCTCTGCCTGAGAGGGGGACTCACGATGCGCTCCACGACGAGGAGAGATCCTCAAACCGGCGCGACGTCCACCCTGCTCGGCTATCTCTGCTACCTCTGCTGCTGTAAGAGCTGCCACTGAGTTTAGATCCATCATCGGCCGCTTCCTCTTTTTTACAACAAGTCTTCTCTTGCCCTTGTCCCGGTCGGTGGGTGGACGACATGGAGGTGGAGGATCACTACCACCACCGAGAACGGGGTCGGCATTATTCGTGCGTGCCATTGCAGGACACGAGAAGAACCAACTGAGAAGAACCAACTGACACTGTCAAGCAATCAACTGCCCACTGATCAAAGAGACACTGCCACTGACAAGTCCCAACCAAACTGACAAGATTGGCACGCCGGCCCTGGACTGTCCTCTCGAGGCTTTGCCTCATTCCGTACTCGCGGGCTTTGCCCCGAGTTCACTGCCACTGTCAAATTAAACCACTGACTCGCTGCATGAGAGATAGATAGGTATATAACAATAAGCATTTATCTAGAGATAAGTGAGGTCTATCAAGAAGCATGAATATAGGTGAGAGTTAGATCGTAACTGCCCATACCTCAACAAATGGTGACACAAAAGAAGTAGGTGAGAATCCTCGATCGTTCAATTTACCAAACCGCAACCTAAACAAAAGATGGAGATGGCAGAATTTAGGGTGTTGTTTAGGGTTAGAGCAACCTTGATGAGAGGAGAATGATCAGGCAAACTAGACAGGGGGGAATCACCTGAAGGACACAGAAGGGCCACAAGATGAGCCTTGCAAGGAGGTGAGCCCCTCTGGCGAGGAGACCAGCACGGCTTCCCTCTGTTCGGTCAAATCGCACGAAAATAGAGGAGGAAACGGTGGGGCTCTGGCCGGCTACGCTAGCAAGGAACGTCGGCGGCGAGGGAGCTCCGACGAGCGGCGGTCCAGCGCTGGGCGAGCAGGAGAGGATGGAGGCACGAGCGACGGCTGTGGAGGAGGCGCGAGCGATAGCTGCGGAGAGGTGGTTAGGCGGCGCGGTGGAGAGATGGCGTACGGATTAGATTAGAAACCGACCGAGGGAGAAGAAGCAGTTTTTGAAATAATATGCGCTCTGCAAGTTTGCGACGGACGCTCCATCGTAACCGACGGACGCTAGGTCACAGCGTCCGACGCTTATGCAGTAAGGGACCAGAGAGCTCTAGTTGTCCGGCGCCAACGCGATGGATGCGTCTGGTGCCAACGCGACGGACGTTGTGAAGCGTCTGTCGCTTGAACAAAGAGGACCAGAGAGCTCCTGGATGCGCCAGACGTGTCTGACGCCTCTGCGATGGACGCTAGGGAGCGTCCGACGCCCCTTAGACGAGCGGCTTTACTCTGCGGATGATCGCGACGGACGCTGAGGCATGGGAGGCCAAGCGTCCGTCGGCAGCGTCCGGCGCCTTTTTCAACAGAATTTTCAAAACAGATTTTTGCGCCTTTCTCCCAACCAAGTTCCAATCCAAACAAGATCCAAATAACACCTGATTGGACTTGATATGAGAACCATCTCTCAAGCTCTCATTTGCAAGTAATTTGCCATATGCTTAGATTTAGTTTTAGCTCAAAATATTCGAAAGGAAACTTCCAAGGAGACATCATATGGCCACAAGAGGGGTAAAGAAGTGACTCGAGCTTGGAATGCTCCCCCTAAGTGGACGAACACAGCGGATGCTCAAACTTAACCGAAAAGAAACGACAAACAACACACATGCACATGCAATGCATTGCGGAGTTTGAATCTAGGTTGCTTGCAAGTTTGAACCGCGGTTAAGCTTTGTCACACGTTTTGAGGGCGTTATCTCAACCGCGTTAGCCAAACCTATGTGAATTACCAAATTAAACATGTTATATTACACATGAATGCAAGGTTGGTTCACTCAAGATCATCTTTTAGTGAAGTTAGAGTGATCAAGCCCATTTAACTCGCTTCGCAACCTACAAAAGGTTGACTCATCGAGTGGTTTTGTGAAGATATCCGCCAATTGGTCTTCGCTTCTAACTCCAACTAGTGTGATATCCTTCTTGGCAACATGATCTCTAAGAAAGTGATGGCGAATATCTATGTGCTTGGTGCGAGAGTGTTGAACCGGGTTATTTGCAAGCTTTACGGCGCTTTCATTATCACACAACAGTAGAACATTTTTTAGGTTAACGCCGTAATCAAGGAGTGTTTGGGTCATGTATAAATTTTGTGCACAACATGCTCCCGTGGCAATGTATTCCGCCTCGGCGGTAGACAATGCCACACTGTTTTGCTTCGTAGAGGACCAAGAAACAAGTGATCTTCCTAGCATATGGCACCCTCCGGAAGTACTCTTCCTATCAACCTTACACCCGGTATAATCCGAATCGGAATAGCCCACAAGATGGAAGGGAGCTCCTTTGGGATACCAAAGGCCAATGCTAGAGGTGTGCCTTATGTACCTAAGGATTCTTTTAACCGCACATAGATGCGACTCCTTAGGGTTTGCTTGAAACCTAGCACACATACACACACTAAACATGATATCCGGCCTAGATGCGGTGAGGTAAAGTAAACTACCGATCATAGAACGATAGAGAGTTTGGTCAATCGGTTTACCTCCCTCATCGAGATAGAGATGTCCATTAGTAGGCATAGGGGTCTTGATTGGCTTGCAATCCTCCATCTTGAATTTCTTGAGCACATCATGAGTGTACTTCTCTTGAGATATGAAGGTGCCCTCCCTCAATTGCTTCACTTGGAAGCCAAGGAAGAAGGTTAGCTCGCCAATCATCGACATCTCGAACTCCTTGGACATCAATGCACCAAATTCCTTACAATGATCTTGGTTTGTTGACCCAAATATAATGTCATCGACATATACTTGGCAAACAAAGATTTCTCCATCTAACACCTTGGTGAATAGTGTGGTATCCACTTTCCCGATTTTGAAGCCCTTCTTGAGTAGGAAGTCCCTTAGCCTCTCATACCAAGCTCTTGGAGCTTGCTTCAATCTATAGAGCGCCCTGGACAACCTATACACATGATTAGGACAATTTGAGTCTTCAAACCCAGGAGGTTGTGAGACAAAAACAAGTTCATTAATGAAACCATTTAAGAAGGTGCTCTTCATATCCATTTGAAAGAGTTTCATTTTGTGATGTGAAGCATACGCCAAAAGGATACGAATGACTTCTATTCTTGCAACCGGTGCAAAGCTCTCCCCAAAATCCAAGCCTTCAACTTGGGAGAACCCCTTTGCCACCAATCTTGCCTTGTTCCTCACAACCATGCCTTGATCATCTTGCTTGTTCCGAAACACCCACTTGGTGCCAATGATTCTTGCTCCTTTGGGCTTCTCCACTAGTGTCCACACTTCGTTCCGGGTGAAGTTGTTCAACTCTTCATGCATGACATTCACCCAATCCGGATTCGCAAGTGCTTTCTCCACACTAGTAGGCTCAACAAAGGAAAGAAAGGAGTGATGCTCAACATAAGAAGCAAGTCTAGATCGAGTTGTTACCCCCCTTGATGGACTCCCTATGATGAGTTTTTATGGATGAGCTTGAAGTATAGGTGTGGATCTTCTTGTAGTTTCTTGAGGAGGGGATGTGGTGCTTCAACATTTTGAGTTTCCGCCTCGGCTTGATCTTGAGGGATGAAGGAATCTTCATTTGCTTCCCTTACTTGATCTTCAACTTGAGGCGTGCGGGGTGGAGAAGGCTCTTGATTTGCACCATCTTCTCCTTCTTCCACCTCTTGTGGGTTGATAGCATCAAAGGGCATATTCTTCATAGCCTCCCTCAAGGGTTCATCACCTACATCATCAAGATTCTTAAGCGCTCCTTGAGGGCCATTAGTTTCATCAAACTCCAAGTCATACGTTTCTTCAACTAAGTCGGTGGCTTTGTTAAATACACGGTATGCCTTGGATTTAAGCTAATAACCAATAAGGAAACCAATGTCACAACGCCTTTGAAACTTCCCCAAGTGTTGGCGCTTCTTGTAGATGTAGACTTTGCATCCAAACACCCGGAAGAATGAAATATCCGGTTTCTTCCCATTCACAAGCTCATAGGGGGTCTTCTTGAGAAGCCTTTGGATAAATAGCCAGTTGGCCGCATAGCATGCGGTGTTGATTGCTTTGGCCCAAAACTTCTCGGGGGTGTTGTACTCATCAAGCATGGATCTAGCAAGAGTGATTAGAGAGTCTGGTTCTTCCTCTCAACTACACCATTTTGTTGTGGAGTATATGTGGCAGACACTTCATGCTTGATGCCAACTTCATCACAATAGTCTTCAATCTTGGTGTTCACAAACTCGGTCCCATTGTCACTTCTAATCTTCTTGATCTTCACATCAAACTCATTTTGAGCTCTAGTTGCAAACTTCTTGAATATGCCTTGTGTCTCACTCTTGTCTTGAAGAAAGAATACCAAAGTGTATCTAGAGTAGTCATCAACTACCACCAAGCAAAAGAGATTGCCTCCAAGGCTAGCATAAGTGGTAGGTCCAAATAGATCTATGTGGAGAAGCTCTAGAAGTCTTGAGGTTGACATAAAAGCTTTGGTTGGATGAGTGTTTGCCACTTGCTTGCCAGCTTGACATGCACTACAAAGTTTGTGCTTCTCAAACACCACATCCTTGACCCCTCTAACCAATTCCTTCTTGACAAGCTTCTTCAAGGTTGACATGCCCACATGTGTTAATCTTCTATGCCATAGCTAACCCAACGAACTCTTGGAGAATAGACATGTTTGCAAACTAGCTTCATTTGAGGTGAAGTCCACTAGATAGAGATTGTTGTGCCGAAACCCCTTGAATATCAATGATCAATCTTAAATCTTGGTCACAACTACCTCATTTGGAGTGAAGAGACATTAGAATCCGAGATCACAAAGTTGACCAACCGATAGCAAGTTGAAGCTCAAAGATTGCACTAACAAGACATTTGAGATTGATTGATCATTGGAGATTGCCACTTTGCCAAGCCCTTGAACTTTTTCCTTTGAATTGCCCCCAAATATAATCTTGTCTTGATTTGCACAATCCTCATCAAGTGTGGTGAACATCCGAGGGTCGCCGGTCATATGTTGAGTGCAACCACTATCAATTACCCAATGACTACCATTGGTCTTGTAGTTCACCTACACACAAGCAACTTGAAGTTAAGCTTGTTGTTTGGGAACCCACACATTGCGGGGACCCATAGACTTGTCAACCAACTCCTTAGCAACCTACAACACTTTAGGCTTGTTCTTCATGGGTGGACCAAGAAACACCACTAAAGGTCTACCCTTGGAATCCTTGTTGATGACAAAGTGTGCATCATGAGCAAATGGCCTTGTGTGCTTGGGCAAGGTCTTGGGAGGTGGTGTCTTGCATTGGAACTCAAGCTGACCAACTTGTCCACATCCAAAGCATCTTCTAGGCTTGGGCTTTGTCTTGTCTTGATTGTAGCCATTGTACTTGTTCTTGTAGTAATTCTTTGCTTCAATCTTGACCTTGGCCTTCATCACTTGGTTCTCCTTGAACCCAATGCCCATCTTGTCATTCTTCATCACGGTGTTCATCAAGAGCTCACTTTGGAGGTTGTGGCCCTTGGTGAACTTCTCCAAACCACTTGCTAGCTTGATCTTCTCATTCTTGAGCTTTGCATTTTCTTCTCTAAGTGTGTTGATCAAGGTAGAGGCATCCTTGTCATCTTCCTTGGCCGACTTGATAGTGAAGAGCTTGTTTGCCTTGAGGTTGATTAGCTCTTCCTTCAGCTTTGAGTTCTCTTCCCTCATCTTCACATAGTCATCATACTTGTCGGCTTCAATTATCTTCTTGCCCTTGCACTTAGCTTTTTGCTCACTAGCAACTTCATCAAGCAAGTCCTCACAAGAAGTAGCACTATCACACTTAACAACCGGGTTAATAGCAACATGTGTAGCAAGATCATGTGTAAGCAATCCATTAGCTACCACAAGTGTGCCATGTTCATTTTTCACTTGGTTGTAGTCATCTTTTAGCAAGTTATACCTTGTTTGGAGCTCTTGTGTTGACCTCTCAATCTTATCATGTTTCTCATTAGCTTGCTTAAGAGAGGCTTTGAGCTCCCTAGTGCTAGATGTGAGAGTGTTAGTCTCAAGCTTCAAAACATCATTAGCACTAGACAAGGCATCAAGCTTAGCATGCAAGTTTTCTTGTATCACAAGAAGTTTGTCATTTTTAGCTTTGTACTTCCTTATGATGTCCGAGTATTTGTTGCAAATTTTAATTAGTTCATCATAAGGAGGCGCTTCTTCATCATCACTCTCATCACTAGAGAAAACATCACCATCATCCTCTTTTTGTACCTTCTTGTCACCTTTAGCCATGAGGCATAGGTGTGTAGAGGATGAGCCCGATGATGAAGAAGGAGGTGGCGGTGGAGTAGAAGAACCAATCACCAATGCGGCCACCTTCTCTTCTTCACTCTCATCATCGGAGGAGTCACTTGAGTCCTCAATGTCGGTAAGCCAATCACCAAGAATGTAAGCCTTGCCATCCTTCTTCTTCTTGTGGGAGTTGAAGTTCTTCTTATTGTAGGGCTTATCTTCCTTCTTGTCATCTTCACTTGAGTCATCTTGTGCACCCTTCTTGTTCTTGTAGTTCTTGAACTTCTTGTTCTTGAACTTGTCTTTCTTCTCTTTGGTGCATGTATGAGCTAGATGACCAAGAATGCCACAATTGTAGCACTTCATTTGGGAGATTGACTTCCTTGAAGAGCTTGTGAAGAATTTCTTCTTCTTTGAGTCAAACTTGACTCCATTCTTGTTTAGCCTCTTCAACATCTTGGTGGTCTTCTTCACCATGAGACGATGTTGTCTTCATCATCTTCATCACTTGAGTCCTCAACCACCAATTGGATCTTGCACTTCTCTTTGGTGGAAGCTTTGAGGGCCAAGTCTTTCTTCTCCTCTTTCTCTTTGTCTTTCTTCTTGGAGGAGGATGAAGAACCGCCATCACCGATCTTCATGCACATCTCATGAGCATTGATCTTGCCCAACACTTGTGTTGGTGTAGAAGTGGAGAGATCCCCTTGGTGAAGAACGGTGATGATGTGACCATACTTGTCAATCGGCAAGACACAAAGAATCTTGCGCACCATATCGGCGGGTTGCATTTGGGTGAGCCCAAGTCCATTCAACTCCTCTACAAGAATATTGAGACGTGAGTACATTTCATTTGCATTCTCATGAGCAAGCATAGCAAAGGAGTTCAACTTAGCCATGACCAAATGGTAGCGTTCCTCACGCTCACATTTGGTCCCTTCGTGTAGCGCACAAATGTTTGTCCAAACATCGTATGCGGTTTTGCAATTCCGCACACGGTTGAACACATCCTTGTCAATGCCACGGAAAAGAATGTTCTTTGCCTTGGCATTGTTCTTCTCAAAGAAGGGATCCTCGGCAAACACGGTGCCACCTATGGTAGCAGCTTTGTGCACACCGATATCCACGGCCTCAAGATAGGCCTTCATCCGCACTTTCCAATAAGGAAAATCATCCCCATCAAACATGGGTGGCGGTTCATCCCCATGGGACATCTTGCTCTAGGCGATGAAGCCTAATTTAGGACAACAAGGCTCTGGTACCAATTGAAAGGATCAAGATGCCCAAGAGGGGGGTGAATTGGGCTTATTTCAAAATTTTAAAGCAAATATGAAATTCTATCAAGTGCCAATCACCCCGTGCCTAACGATTCGTGTGCCTTAGACTATGAAAGCGGTAGCAAGCCAAGGAAAGTGAAAAACACCCTACACAATTCTAGTATGAATTGAAGAACAAGTGCAGAATGTAATGCGGTATGAAAGAGCTAGGGAAAGAGATTCTTGACACGGCGATATTTTGCCGAGGTATTGAGGAGTCGACACTCCACCCTAGTCCTCGTTGGAGCACCTCGCAAGGTATTGCTCCCCCTCAATCCCGCGCAAAGGATGAGTGCTCTCTACGGGCTGGTTCTTCGCCACTCCAGCTCGGTGAACCACCCACAACCGATCACAAGTCGATGGAGAAGGGCAGCCGACAATCCTCCGGTGATCACCTTCCTCCCAAGCACCACCGGACCGTCTAGGTGATGTCAATCACCAAGAGTAACAAGCCTTGATCTTCACTTGACTCACTCAAGCTTCACAACTAGAGTGGATGCACACTTGAACTCTTGGATGAACTAGAGGAGAGAAAGGAGGATGGATTCGCAAATCACTCCCTCTCTCTAGGGCTCTTGCTCTCTTCCCAATCTTCTCAAAGAACTCTGCAAACCAAATGAGCAAAGGCAAGGTGGGAGAGAAAGAGGTAAGCTATTTATAGCCCCCACACACTTAGCTCTTGGGCTGAGAAAAACAAACATTTTAAGTTGGCAACGAACGCTCCATCGCTAGGCGACGGAGGCTCCGTCGATTGGCGACGGACGCTGAGCCTCAGCGTCCGGCGCCAACTGGCTGCTCTCGGGTTTCTGGGAAAATATTCGCAGACGCTCGCGAGCGTCCGACGCCCATGCGACAGACGCATCCGTTGCAAACTGGTTGTCTCTGGAGCTCTCTGCTGGCTCGACGGACGCTGCGTCAGCATACGTCAGCGTCCGGTGCCAGCGTCTGGCGCGCCAGACAGCGTCCGGCGCCTCGGACCTTAGCGTCCGACGCCCAGAAACTGGCTCTCTCAACTTCGGTTTTCGTCGCGATAAATATGGAAGTTGCTCTAGGCTATCTTATAGTCACCATAGGCTTGCTTAGAGCTAAGGAAGTCAAGTGTGCACCACACCTAAGTCATGAAGCTCTCCTAAGTCAAGCTAATCATCTAGACCCCCCTTGATAGTACGATCAAAGATCAAATAAAGCCCTATCTAATTCTAAGTGCCCTTCATCACCTTATGGCACTTAGCCTATCATGCTAGGGTCTTCATCATGTCATCTTTGAGATCCGAAACGATATCCATCTTGGGGGCTAAGTGATAACCATTGATGCCCATTCATGTTGATCACTCTGGCTAAGCTACACATAGCCTCTGCATAACACACATTAGCCATAATAATCCCTTATTGTCATTAATCACCGAAACCATTAGGGCCATGATTCTTCACCGTCTCATCGCATCGACTAAAGCACAAGTAATTTTTAAATCAGAAACCAGAAACTCAAAAATCACAAACACTGCAATTCAGAACCATTTTAATGATGATCACACTTATGTTGTTCTAGCTCAAGGCCTATCGGGTGGGCTTTGGCTCCTCTGGAAACAAGAAGTAGACATAGATGTAGTAACCGATACAAATAATGTCATCCTTGCTTTGTGTGTACATAAGCAATCCATGAAAAACTTTGGGTTAGTTTGCATGTATGGTGATCCACATCACCAAAACACCACTAGTATCTTGAAGCAAGTGCAAGCTTTTGTTGTAACATATCCGGGCTTGCCAATGTTCTACATGGGAGACTTGACTAATATTATGAATGCTAATGAAAAGTTGGGGCCTAGACCAGCACATGCTAGACGTATATCTGATTTTTGTTGTATGGTTATAAATTGTGGCATGTTTGACTTGGGATATAATGGACCAGCTTACACCTAGACTAATAAGTGCTTCAACTCTAATCCCACTTTTGAGCATTTGGATCGATGTTTAGCAAATGCAGAATGGTGTACAGATTTCCCTACCACTACATTCTATCATCTTCCGATGATGTCAAGCGACCATGCTCCCATCCTCGCGGTTCTAAGTTCTACGCGCTATAAAACTAACAGAACTTTTAAATTTGAAAATTGGTGGATTCAGCACATTGCGAAGCAAAGATGGCTGAAATCTAGTATGCGTCCCTTCCATCAGAAAACCAAATATCTGGCATCTGACCTCAAGCGATGGTGACGAAATAAACCCAAACTTTCTGACCAGCTCCAAAATATAGATCATCTTCTTCACCAGCAATCCCAACCACCCCACCTACAAAACCAAGGCATCCAGCAAGATCTAGTTCACCATCATCAGATCATCCTCAATAAACAAGAAACCTTCCACAGACAAAGATACAAGAAGACCTAGATCATCAAAGGTGATAGGAACACTTCCTTCTTCCACCAAGTTATTATTAAAAGGAACCGTCGCAACCGCATAACCCACTTGCAAAATCCGAATGGCACTGAGAGCACTACCCCTCAGCAGCTAGCTCAAACTCTAACTAACTACTTTACAAAACTTTTCACTTCAAATAACTTGCAGGACACAGGACAAGACACAGCTCAGGGACAAAACCACAACACGACCAATCAGGTTATGATTAATGTTTCCTCCTTGCAGGATATACAAAATGATGTGGCACAAAACCAACAGGATAGTGCATCTAATCAAACTAGTGTCAATAATGATTTTACATTATCTATTCTAGACTTTCATGAATTACATGCTATCATCAAAGACATGAGAAGCAACGCAGCACCTGGACCTGACGGACTCAATGCAGCATTCTATAAGGCCACATGGAGCTGGAGCGAGCAGGATGTGCACCAATTGGTAAAAGAATTCTACTGCTCTGCCCACCTTCCACCTGATATCAATGCCACTTTCATTACTCTTATCCCTAAAAGAACGCCCCTGAATCACTAAGAGATTTTCATCCTATTAATCTTTGCAACGTCAGCTACAAAATCATTGCCAAATCCCTTGCTAATCGACTAAAACAACATCTCCCTCACATCATTCACCCAACTCAAGCTGCTTTTGTGAAAGGCAGGCACATTGCCACCAACATCATCATTCCTCAAGAAGTCACCCACTCCTTCAATCTCACTAGTTGGAAACAGAAAGCCTTCCTTCTTAAACTTGATCTGGCTAAGGCTTTCAATTGCATAGAATGGCACTTCATTGTCTCTGCTCTTCGTCGTCATGGCTTCCAAGATCACTTCATTGACTTGATTTATGCCTGTATCTCTAGCACCACCCTCTCCGTCTTAATAAATGGCGACTACACTGATGCCATTCATCCTCAGCGTGGTATCCAGCAAGGGTGTCCTCTCTTGCCCTATCTCTTCGTTCTGGCTTTGAATGAATTATCCACTCGCTTACAGCATGTTGTTCACAACAGTAGTATCGCTGGCATCAGGCTATGACCTAGCAGCCCCCAAATTCACTCTCTCTTATTCGCAGATGATCTTCTTATCTGTGGTCAAGCGAACGCTGCTGAAGCTTCTGCTATCAACATGATCCTTCAACATTTCTGCACGGCCTCTGGACAAACTCTCAACCTCTCTAAGTTTGCAATTCTTTTCAGTAAGCATGTTGATGATATCAATAAGCAAGCTATCAAAAATGTTTTTCCCATGCCTGACCTCCACCCAAATACCATTCACCTTGGGCATCCCCTCATTTTCAATCACTGTGATCGCTCCAAAGCTTATGATTTCATTATCAACAAATTCCAGGCTAAACTAACAACTATCAAGGCCAACAAATTGAATCACGCTGGTCGTCTCACCTACATCAAATCGGTTCTTGCCTCTATTCCCATCTACTATATGGACACTGTTGACGGTCGTTAGCGTCAACTTTTAATGCAATTATAAACATAATAAATGGAGAAATCACATATAAAATCTAGAAATATAGGGCTTTATCTAACAAATTCCACGAGTTTTGATGTTTCATTATTTTTCAGGGACTCTTTCAGAAAAGAGCGATAAAGAGAATCAAATCAGAGAAGATATCGAATAAATCCCACAGAGATATAGTTGTCAATCAACTCACGGAGGATGTCGTAGACACCAGAGCGAAGCGGGGCCCCAGACCCCACCATGTGGGGTCGGCCAACATGGGGTGGGGCTGGGCGGCACCCCCCTGGGCCCATTGGCCACCGTCTTTTGGAAGATTCCTCCACCGCATTTGAAGATTAATCTGAGCCCTACCTTAAGTCGTTTTGATCCAATGGCTGTCGCGCATCCCATCGGACTATAAATAGAGCCTTATACCCCCCAGGAGGCAATCAGAATAATTCAACTGATCCAGGTCAAGTCAGAGCCAATTCAAGAATAGAATAGATTTAGGATTTCCAGAGATTAGATTAGAACTCTAGTGCTTCAAGTTATTAGATAGGTAGCTAGCAAGGTTCAAGTGGAGTTGGGCGTTACGCTCGGGATTCTAGATTCGTTGCCTGGAGATCGGTAATTATCTTGTAGCTCATTATGACTTTATAGTTCATTATTATATTGCTACTTATTGAGTGCTTAGTTTATTCTATTTGTATATTAGATATAGTTATGAATGGTGATGATTATCTTTATAAGATCGTAAAACGCCTAATTCAATTCTTGAGTGGGTTAGGTGGTATGTATTATGTAGGCGTGGTGCCTAGATATTATATGTACCTACGGATGTCTCCTAATGTGCCGTGTCATGTGATAGTTCGCGTAGGTGACTCTTATAGCTGCGTTGATTCCTCTGTAGTCCACCCTAAGCACATAGACTTGGCAGAGCGCGGTCGCAACAGAGGTGACGGTTCCGTCTTAATAGCCTCCCTAGTTGATGCTCCTTATGATGTTTTCTGAGTCAGTTATGCTATAGATGAGGGTATTTAGGTACGGTGTGCTTAGTTCCTTTTTATTTGGTAATTACTTAGGATTTTTTTACTCTAGCCGAATCTCGAGTTGCCTGACTATTTTATTAGTGAGTCTCTATTTTTATCTCTGGAATACCATTTATCTTATACCTTTATTATCATATTTATTTATTTATTTATCTTGACATGACTTACCCCTGCTAAAGCATTAGAAAGGTTGGTCTAATCTTAGGTCTGCACATTTATAGTCTAAACTATATACATTTAAGTTTCCTTTTCTATCCCTGTTTAATTCCTACAATTAATTGAAAATTTTCATTTTGGCATAAACAAATCAACGATACTCGGAGAATCTCACCATGTGAAATGCTACAATAGGAGAATTATCTATGCGCTTGCGAATATATTCTATAGAATTATTTTATGAACTGTCAAGTGTAGATTATTTTAACATTTTCTGATATCATGCTAGGGATGACAACTTAGTGTTAAGTGATGTTAGAAGGTGACTTCTGCATTTCTGGTGCCTTGCTAAGGATGAAGATTTATCTCTATTTTTAGTATGTCGCTAAGAAATATCAACAACTACTGTGCTTTTCTCAAAAAAATTCATTGAAAAGATGACCACTATAATCAGGAGGTTCTGGTGGGCTGGTATCCAGGAAGACTCCCACACCACTCCCTTCCATTTCAGATCATGGAATGACATCTGCCAATCTAGATACACTGATAAAATTAATATAAATTGTGCTCTTTGTGGTTTAATAGAAAATGACACTACCTCTTTTTTCACTATACTTTTGCCAGAGCTGTTTGGTTTTCAGCTACAAATCCTCTCTGCACCTCTGCTTTTCCCCAGGAACAGGATGGAGTACAGGAAATTTTATCTCTAATTATTCATGCTCTAATCACTAATGAACGGATGCTCAACATCCTAACCACTTTATGGGACATGGGAGGCTAGAAATGATCTTAGATTCAACAACAAAACATGGGCTGTTTTTCAGGTTCATACTATAGCTCAGGCTGACATTGCAGCTACAACAAAATATCTCATGCAGGACGACGACCAATTACAACAAGCACAGGGTGATGGAATACAGACGCATAGAGGACAAGAAACAAGTCAAGGTATACCATCTCAAAATGCAGGTACTCGAGGGACTACTAGGCACATACATGACCAAAATAGGTATGCCATCTCAAAATGCAGGCACACAAATAAATGCATCTACAAGATAGACAACAGTACACTATTCCACTACCAGCACCTCCTCTCTACAGATTACACACACCGACACGATTGCAAGGACCAAGATGCTATTCAGATGCTGCATTACAACTAAGGCTGGCCTAACGAGCCAGCTCGGGCTTGGCTCGTTAGGGCTCGGCTCGTTCTGGCTCGCTAAGATAGCGAGCTATGAAGCCAGCTCGGCTCGGCTCGTTTACGAGCTCGAGCTGGTTCGTTAGGCTCGCGAGCTAGACGAAAAAAAATATTTTTTAAAATTTTGAGAATAATAATAATGTAAAATTTATTTATTCATGAGTCTTCAATCAAATAAAAATTAGTATGTATCAATATATTATAGTAGTACACTATACATATATTATCCATACTTTATATCATATATAATGTATCCATAATCAGTTATTGATTATCCATACATCCATTTAAAAACAATAAAATTATATAATCTTAAATTTATAAAGTCAAAGTCTAATAATAATTTATAAAGTCAAAGTCTAATAATCAGCTAATTTCAAAATATAAAACATGAAGTCTCATAAAACTAATAAAGTTTAAGGTCAATAACTTTACCTCATTAGACTCACGAGCCAGCTCGAGCCGGTTCACGAGCTGGCTCATTAACTAAACGAGCTAAAGTGTTGGCTTAGCTCGTTGAAAAATATAAACGAGTCGAGTCGACCAAGCTACCGAGCCACGAGCTTTTTGTTCAGC
Source organism: Microstegium vimineum (assembly GCA_022036555.1). Classification (NCBI taxonomy): domain Eukaryota; kingdom Viridiplantae; phylum Streptophyta; class Magnoliopsida; order Poales; family Poaceae; genus Microstegium; species Microstegium vimineum. The sequence continues at coordinate 15,124,126 of CM039123.1, read as the reverse complement.
CTTAATTACAACCTGATGGGCCTACCCAATCCCACAGACAAGCTGGTGTGGGGGTGTTCATCCTTAATAACACCACAACCCCACCACATTCAATCTTTTTGCAGGTCAAGATGAAAAACTGCAGATCGGTAATCATGGCAGAAGCGGCAGCCATGAGCCTTGCAGCACAGATGGCCTACAAGCTTCATCTACAGGGAACCAACTTCCTCACCGACAATCAATATTTGACAACTTTCTTCAACTCTGCAGATCACTCCTTGCCACTAGACTGGACAATCAAGCACATTACACAGGAGTTCCTCAATTACACTCTCAATGCTCATTGTAAAGTTTTCAAGATATCGAGAGATGCAAATAACACTGCTCACAGACTAGCAAGATAGGCTCTCTTAGGCTATCATTCTACTACTGAGGCACCTGTAATTACTTGCTCTAGGCAAGATCATCAAGTGTTGTGTCCACTTCGAGTGGTCCTAAACTCTGTAACCTGGGATTCCTTTTACCTTCTCGCAGCTAGATGCTGCTAATAATAAAGTTGTCTGTTTATCAAAAAAACCCAGCATAGCGGTCACCGGGTGTTGCGTATGAATTAACAAATGAGAACAAAATACGAGGAGAACAGTCTGACACAAGGTTCACATCTGGGAGAACTAGAGACGAACCTGAATACGCTGCCCGTCAGCCATTAACTCCGCACGTGCGGCCTCCCTCCTCGCCGGATTCTCTTGGGCACGAGTAGACGGACGCGGACGCTAGAGCGAATGGCTGAGACGGCAGCGCGGCGAGCCCAGAGCAAGCACAAGGACGATTGGCCGATGCGGGTGCTGGCGAGGAGGAAGAGGCGCGCTGGCAAGACGGAAGCGGCGACACATCCCTACCTGAACCCTACCAACGAAATCGATAATTGGAGGACTCGTCCATACCTCAACCCTGATTTTACCAAAGATGATGAAGATCGCTGGATGTTGATCGCCGGCGAAGCCCTTGGCCACGCGGGAAGGGTCCGGCGGCGCGCGTTTTTTCTCGATGCGGAGTGGAGGACAAGTGCGGATATATGCACGCTGGGATGGTTTTTTTCCTAAGTTGCTAAAGACGGGGAGGAGAGATGGAAACTGTTGAATAGTATTTTTTGTGAATTTGCCAAAAAAATAAAAATAAAAGATGAGGAGGAGAGATGGGAAACCGTTGGAGTTGCTTAAAAAGATTGTATGAACGCATTATCTAAGACCTAAACATTTCTTCACCATCGTTCCTGGGCGCCGCTGACTCATATATATATATATATATATATATATATATATATATATATATATATATAATACTAATAATCAATCAATCAACATCAATTCTATGATCACATCAGGAGTAGGTAGCCTCATTATTGTAGTACTCCGTATTAGAAAAAGAAGACCGCGTTGAAGAACAACCTTGTTTTTTTATGAATGGTAATCTAAGTACCTGCACATGCACATCCAATTCCAATACAAAATAATACTAAAACCTTAGAACATCCATCTGGGGAACCCAAACAAAACAAAAACCCCCCAAAACCTTAGATACTTCTCCATAGCCTGCGTACGAGACCAGCAGTGTACGCTCAACCTACCACTTTTCGTTTTTTTTTTCAGTCTTTTTCGCGGTAAATAAAGCGGAAAAGGATGGGCAAAGAGAAAAGCAGACAAGATTAGATTAGCGCCGTGCCGGAAAAGCCCCTCGCCTCTCTCTCCTCCATTCTCTGGTCCTCGGTACCTGGAAACAGGTGTGTTGGTGCAGTGCGACTGCGAGCGCGTGGGTTTAGTCAGAGCTTCGCGGATTTCGTGGGTGCGTCGTCGTTGGACTCTGATGGCCGCGGCGCGGCGGCAGGCGGCGGTGCTGGTGCTGGTGCTGGCGCTGGCGTTGGTGATGGGCGCGGGGTGGGCGCCGGGCCCCCGCGGATGCGCCGCGCAGGGGGAGGCGGCGGTGGTGGCCAGCTACGGGCAGAGCCGGCTCTCGCTCAAGCCTTACGACTGGACCTACCTGCGCGGTGAGATATTTGCAGTTCTCTGTGATTTGGGTTTCAGCTTTTTCTTACGTTCTCCGGCTGCGGCAAAATTTCGTCTCCTTTCTACCTTCTGTTGGGTGTAGGTGGATGTTAGCTTTTCCGGGAGTTTTACGCGATTTTTATTTAGTTTTTTTATTATAGGAATAGGAATCGTGATGATGAGACTAGCTGCTCGGGAATTTCACGGAAAACGCGTATTGGCTTATTTAGCAGTTTGGTAGGTTCTGCTTAGTTTAGGCCTTTGCCTTTCAGATGCTACTTTCCCGCAGCTGTAGGAGGAGTTTGTTTTAGTTGGTGTTCCGTTCAGAGACATCTTTGCTACGATTGAATACTGATTTGTCTCATCCGTGGAAATTCTATTTTGTGTCCTTTTCCTGGATCGACCTTAATACTCTACTTCCTGTACCGGCAGTTGAGTTTCCGCCATCGTTCTCTTCTGTCACCATGGATTTCGCTGCTGACATAGACCTTGTAAGTACAAGATTCTGTCATCCCGGCCGAGCATTATTGAATTATCAAGTAAGAGTTATTTTCGCTACTATCAGGTTTGTTAAGTGTGTATGTTGGTACTTACTACTTTTAGTGGTAGTACCTGGGTCATGCTTGGTATCAAACACTGATTAGTGGCTCAACTGCTCTTAGATCATGCGTTACTGCTTATCAGTTCACATGCCAGTGTCTAGAACTCTAAATTGGAGGGTAGGTCGAAGGGACGAATTGTGGTGCCCCAGATCAATGATGGGTAAACAGCTTGTATGTTGGCATTTTTCCTTTCACATATTATGGACAGTTATAAGCTCAGTGCCTTGTATATATAAGGGGGGTCAGAGGGATATGAAACACTGGCGAAGTTGTGTTTTGATGCATAACAATGACTGGGAGTTTTCTTTCCTTTGAACTTTTTTGCTTTTTTTTTTTGGGTGTGGCAACCCCCATTTGACTTAAATCCTACTACATTGTATCATATACCTCACAATTTTCTTTATGTATATTTTGTGGAATATTTCTTCTTTGAATAATGTAGCACAGGGAGCACTTGAAAGGCATTCCAAGAAGCAAGCTTGCTATTATCTGTTTGATGAATTCCAACCCTCCTATTCCTGATATATCTGATTCTTATCTGGACAATTTATGTGAGTGCCACATTTCCTAGTGTGATGATTGTCGCATTTGGTGTTTCCATTTCCTATTAAACTGTTTCTTGCACCTGCTTAATTGTACAGCAAATTTCTTTAGGTTGCTATATGTAGTTTGCAACTGTTCTCTTCTAAATTGAATGGATGATTTATACCTATTAACATTAATATTATTCTTAATTCTATCATGATTGGTGTTGTAATATATTTTCATGGTTCTAGCAAAACTTTCTTGCAAACAATTGAGTGATAAAACAAAAAAGATCATCACTGCAAATGTTTGCTAATCCAAAACTACAGCATCTTTCAGCTTGTTCATCCTGAAAGCCAATTACTTTAGATTTTAATGTAATATTGTAGAGTAATTTTGATGATCAGCACTCTGCTATTTCACATCCAACCTGAGGGCTTTGAACTGTATAGCCATCTAGCATCTGTGTTTTTTCCTGCTGGCCTTGAGCAAGATATTTATTTCTGTGAGCTAGAAACTTCCCATCAAGTAACAGTGCTTTACCCCAGTTGTTTGGTTTGAATGCATACTGTATTTTGTAGAGAAAGAAGATACCCCCCTCCATCCCAAATTATAAGACATCCCAAAAATGTTGGAGAGTCAAAGTATCTCAAGTTTGACCAAACTTATATGACAATATAATAACATTTATGATGTCAACTAAGTATCATTAGATTCTTTATTAATTATATTTTTATAGTATACATATTTGATGTCATAGATCTTTATAATCTTTTCTATAATTATTGGTCAAACTTGAGATGCTTTGACTCTCCAAGATTCTTAGAATGTCTTATAATTTGGGATGGAGGGAGTAGTTGATTTAGGGGCATCCTTCTGTTAGCTTTTTTTCTCTCATCTTTTTCTTGAAATCTATTCTTAAACGCATAAATAGCTTTCTGAATCATTCAACTAATTTTGACAGGAAGGTTCTTTATTGCAGTATCAAACTCTCTCCCAGCTGGACCTTTTGACAATAGCAATATAATTAATCAGCCAAATCTGGTGCAATGCATACCATTTCAGAAAAACACAACGATAGTGCTAACAAATGACCAGGTAAACTATCCTTACACTGTGACTTGCTAAAAAAATATCTATCATATGAGATCTATTGAGTAATACTCCCTCATTTAAAGTATAAAGTTTACACCAATAAGGTCAAACAAATGGTCAATCAAAACATTTTGATGGACACTTTAATGAAACTAATTTGATGATGTTGGTTCATTTTTCTATAAACTTGGTCAAAGTTAAAGAAGTTTGACTTAAGACAAAACCAAAGTGAACTATAATTTGGAACACAGGGAGTATGTGGTAATGTCATCCTATTTGTAGCAGCACATTGTTATGTTGAGTTATAATAGCAATGCTAACATTTGGATGATCATATTTTCAGTAATTTGATTACATTTAGTATTATATTATGAATATTAATACTGCTTCTGTAATAGTGTTGCTTTGCTTTTCAAGTCCAATAATTCGGGATAAGTATTGACATTGTCTAGAGTAGTCACCTCCTAGATATAGTAGTAATCAATTAGATAACTGAAACTGACCTAATAATACATATAAAACTGCTGGACCTTGTGCCCAAAGGTATCACAATCTTTGTTCTTCTAATTCCTGTAATCAATCATTTGTGATCCTCTGTTTTGTGGGAAGAATTTTTTTTCTCGAATATGCAGGAGAGCTGCACATCTTTGTATTAAGAAAGGAAAAACGGCCCCTTACAAAATTAACCTCCTCACTCCGGACTGAGCTATAAGGAGGCTATGAAGTAAATGACTGAGCAAGAACTATAAAAACACAGAAGGCAGGACCTGACCATGCATCCTGATATCTAAGTTAGCACAACACCTTGACCTAAAGATCGGAGACCTCGCGCTCGCGCAAAGTACCAAAGGTGATGTTCGTCCTTGAAGGAATGGGGAATAACACCCAAATTTGGGCTTGCTCCTTCAAAAACAACTGAGTTTCTATGTTTCCATAGTAGCCAAGCACCCAAAACAATCACTGCGTTAGTGCCCTTCCTGTTCTCCTTTGGAGCACGCTTGATAAACTTATGCCACCCCGGTGAAAGTTGGTTCAGCACTACTTGGTGCATATGTATGGAATCCCAAAGGCTCCAGAACTCTGAACCAAAAATCCCGAGCAAAAACACATAAGTTGAGAAGGTGTTGGATGTTCTCATCAGCCTGATCACAGAGATGTCATTGGTTTGGATGGGCTAGACCTCTCTTTGCCAAATGGTCCGCTGTCCAACATCTGTTTCTGATGGCCAACCAGAGAAAGATCTTGCATTTAGCTGGGGCCAAAGTTTTCCAGAGGCGGCATCATGGTTCAGAAGGGTCGAACTGTGGAAGAATGCACGGTAAGCCGACTTTGAGGTAAGGTCCTCAAAGGCCTCAAATCCCCAAGCCTGCAGGTCCTCCACTTGGATTAGCATGGTGTCCCGAAGAACATCCCTGATCTGGAGGTATTCATACAAGCCCACCATAGACATCCCTCCCTGCACATCACTTATCCAGTGATCACCATGAAGTGCTTCTGCAACTGTTCGCTTCTTTAGAATTTTCTGTGGTACTGCAGCGATCACAGCCGGCGCAAGATCCACCACTCGGCATCCCAGCAACTATCTATCACTCCCAAACAAAGTGTTCCTGCCAAACATGTGGCTTTGCTAAAATAGGATTTCTAATGTTGACATGAGAATAAAGTGTTCCTGCCATTGTCGACATGAGAATGAAGAGAAAATTGCTATTCTAGGACTCCCAAACATGTGGCTTTGCTAAAATAGGATTTCTAATGTTGACATCGCTAAAACGACATCCGAAACGTTTGCACTCTGTTTTGTGTTTTCCATGACATTTGGTGTATTAAGTCTCTTTTTCTTAACTAAATACATGTATTTCTCTTCTCTTTGACTCTTTTACCCTTCTGTCTCATCTGGACGTTGATTTTTTGGGTTCAAAAAAAATTAAAACTGAATCTGAATGAAAATTGAAGGGAGCCCGATCCAATTGTGGACACTCTTATCCTCTCCTCATCATATATAAAATTGCAACTCTGGCGGATTGTCAGAGGGGATCGATCGATCATATGAATTCGAGATCGATCGATGGACATCATGAACCGGCCGACGAGGAGATGACGCTGAAGATGCGGCAGTTCCCGTGCTCTTTCGCCGAGTACAAGTGCTGGATGACCCTGGCCGTGCAGCAGCATCCTGGCCCTCACAGACAGCTTCCTGTACATCGTCGTCTACGACATCGTCGCCAAGGCCGCCGCGTCCGGCCCGCGGCTGCACGACTAGAGCCAAGCCAGCAACGCCTGTGATGTACCCCGTGGGGGACGACACAGTGGTCGTGATGAACACCGATGAAATTCCGTATGTAATAAACGTCCTGATGAGGCAGAATGGTAAAAGAGTGAAAAGAGAAGAGAAATACGTGTATTTAGATGAGAAATGAGACTTAATACACCAAATGTCATAGAAAACAAAGTGCAAACGTTTCAGATGTCGTTTTAGCGATGTCAACGCTAGGAATCCTATTTTAGCAAAGCCACACGTTTAGAGTCCTAGAATAGCAATTTTCTCGAGAATCAATGACTATAGCAAACAATACAGAAGCATTAGGATGTACAGGAATGTTAAGTCTCTCCAAGGTTTATCCATATCAGATTTTGCAGACCACAACCACCTTATTTGCAGAGCCAAGCTCATTTATTCAAGATTAAGCACCCCTAGACCACCAAGGTCAATTATGATCCTGTTTTATACCAAGTAACTGACAACACAATATTTTTGGGCTTCTGCCCTAACTTCACTGGCAATGGTTTCCATGCAAGTTACTATGGTTGCTCTGTAATCACTGTATGAATGCATTTTTTTTTTCTGTTTTAAACATGTCCCATATACTTAGTAATACCAAATTGAACTGTGGTTTTATGATCCTGATCTGTTCATTAAGTGGAAGAAATTTATTCTCTTCTGAAGTTCTGATACACTGAAAGGACCTTAAGAAATTTTATAAACTTCTGAGATGCCGACCTTTTGATTGTTTTCTGTAGATATCTCCCGGGATATGGTACATTGGGTACTTTCATGGCCTTGGCCCTGCTCGCACGCAATCAAAGATGGTATGTTTGATCAGGACATGGCTATAGAAATCTTGGTCTCTACTGCATTTTTACCTTTTCTTGTCTTTTGGCGCAAATGCATTGACCAATATATAAATTGTGATGGTTATACTTTTGCAGATTAGCCGAGGAAAAGCACGCTTGGTGAGCACTCGCATTACTGTAAGAGGATGCCCCACTTCAGCATTTTGGGGACCCTACTGCAACCAGACAGTTGACATGATTGGTTGTTCTCAGCCTTCAATAGATAATAATTCAAGAAATCTTCTAGAGCTGAATGTTGAGAGGAGGAACAGTTTGTATACTAGAGAGCACAATAGGCGTATTAATATCTTAGCACAGCCAAAGAATTTAGTAGAACAAGAAGTTGCATCTAATGCCACGGCCTTGGTGAGAATGGAAAACTCGATCAGTTGTTCTGTTTCCAATGACTCATTATGCATCAGACAAGGCGACATGAAGTTCTACTTCTTGGATGTAGTCAACCTAGCATTGCAGTTTGAAATTACAGCTGCAAATTTTGGAGCTCTAGGGCCATCCTTGATTTGCTACCTGCGGTATAATGCCTTTCCTCAAAGAGATCTGCATGACTATTCAGGTGATATCAGCCATGATCCTTTGGTTGTGAAGTCGCCAAATATTGGGCGTTGGTATATTGCAATTGAGACTGTCAACAAAACACAGATGAATGTTACAGCATCAACACCTGTTCTAGACACAACATGTTTCTCATTGAAGTGGCAATTAACTGGATGCTTGAATGGAAAAACTGGAACCAATTGCTCTTGGGAGGCATATGGGCTCCAGGTAATTCTTTATTATTCTGCTATATAATGTCAACTGATAGGAATGTATTGTATAGCTGACCAATAGTTTGCAATAATCCATCCAATACTGTGTTTCCAGACTTTCGACTTATGTTTATTCTCCGTTAAAGATCCAATGAACTGCCAGTTAACTATGTTGCTGCTGAGTTTTATGCAGTAATTAATTCACTCAAATGATTACATTGGTCCTGTTCATCAGCACTACTTCAGCACTACTTTTCAGCGAACTAACAATGTTTTCCTCTCACAACAAATCAGCATAAGTATTCAACATAAGCCAAATTTAAGCGAAACGAACAGGGCCAGTTGGGGCAAAACCACCACTCATGTATAGGCTTCCTCAAGTGACTATATGTGGACTAAAAGTGGGACTTAAGTTTTAGTTTCTTAAAATTTTGCTCAAGTTTTGACCTTAGAACCTTTGGCTCTGTAATGTATCAAGTTTGATGCTCTGAATAGTTCTGAAGGAATAGTAGAGAATGTACCCACTCTCTTAACTGTTATGCACAAAACACCCGAACTTCAGACATGTGGTGTTTTCCCTTTAGTGGATGAAACACATTTTCCCCAGAAACAAGACTTCTCAATGTGCCAAAAATGTGAATACGTCAACCAGCTATAACTATAGTGAGAAATGTGGCTCAGTTTCTCTTTTTTTGTTGAAATATACACAACATCATGGGCATTAGACAAATGTTCAATTAAGACTAAAGTTGTGAACGCTTTGTGACTTAATGGTTCACACAAAAAAGGACTCAACTCTTATCATCCTTGGGGCATGGACAATTTGGAACCATTGCAATAGATGTGTTTTTTATGGTACTCCTAACTTGGCTGGAGCATTGCTGCTCGCAAGTGAGGAACAACGTTACTGGAGGCTTGCAAAGGCTCAGGGAAACTCATTCCCTTCTCTTGAGCCTGTAGATAGCCAGTAGGGTCCTTTTGTGGAGGCGTGGTCGTTTTTCTGTCTTAGTAAAAGGCGCGTGTGTTACTTCTAAGAGTTTAGGAGTGGGGTGTGTGTTGTAAGGGCGCCTGCCCCTTTTTCTTCTTAATACAAAGATACGCAGTTCTCCTGCATGTTTGAGAAAAACTATATGTTTTCTTTCCCTGTTAATACATCTTTGCTAACCAAATATTTCTTCCTACACGCAGAGGGTTCCTAGGAGAAGTCCTTCTGTCCCTTTTGAGTCATATTATGTTCCTACTGATGAAAGAGCATCACTGGAAGATAGCCACTTCTACTTGGAACAATTTTTAAGCAACTCATCCCATGAGCGGTTTGCATGGACATATTTCTTTTTGGATGTTCCTCAAGGTTCAGCTGGTGCACTTATTCATGTCCAGCTTAAGTCAGATAAAGAATTGAACTACGAGTTGTACTCAAAATATGGTGGCTTACCATCTAATGATACTTGGGATTATTATGCCAGTAGGACAAGCAGCAGTAATGGTTCAGTATTTTTTTCATTACAGAATTCCACGAATTCAGACATGGATCTATCAATTTTTTATGCCAAAGAGGGAACTTGGTGCTTTGGGGTGAAGCATCCAATTGATACAGTAAATTCTCAGACATACATGTCTGTATCTCTTCAGGGATGCCATAGAAACTGCAATCAGAAAGGCGTATGCCATTCCTCAGTTGATGAAAGTGGGCTGACTTTCTACAGGTGATTTCTAAAGATGTTCTGTTGTGAAATTTTTCCTATATTTTTAGCGCTCTTTAATACTTGATTTTCAAGATAAGGCTAGACAAAAGGTATACCTTGTAGCTCATGTGATAACCTTTTCATTCCTTTCAGCTTCTGCACATGTGATCGTGATCATGGTGGGTTTGATTGCAGCGATGAGCTAGTTTCCCCTAATGGTAATTACTTTCATGTCTCGTTTTAAAATTCTTATTATGGGACAATGTGTATTAATGCCTTCCCCACTGAAATAGTTTTTAGACATTACAAATACTTTTAATATATACTCCATCTGTTTCAAATTATAAGTCATTTTTGCTTTTTTATGTACATAATTTTTGCTATGTATCTAGATACTCCTATACACTATGTCAATATCTATGTACCTAGGAAAGGCAAAACAACTTAATTTGGAATGGTGGGGATACTTTCTAATATGTAAATATTAAGATGTTGTATTTTATGACATTTTAAGGTAACGGTTTCTTGTGAAGTTTTCTTTAGTTAGATTGGCATGCAGAAGAAGCATGTAACATCACAAATTGCGACTGCCAGCAGACTAGGGGCCCAAATCATAGCACACAACACAGAAGAGCAGCTCCAACGCTTGGTCTGGCTGACTAGGGATAAATTAAAAAGAATCCAAACCCCTGAGGTCATGTTGTGTCTCAACCATTGGCTAGCTTATTGAGATTCATTACTCACACTCTCAGCGTCCTCCAGCTACTGTTGCTCTACTTGAAAGCTTGGCCTCCCTTCAGCTGCTTAACCTTGTTGTTTACTTAATCAAAGAATCGCAGTGTAATGCTACGGAAATGCCTTTCTGTAAGGTATAAGTCTAAGTTTGTGCCTGACTTGGGACTTTTAGAGTTCCAACCAATTTTTTACAGTTGATGAACTATTCAGAACTAAAAACTGTTTTTCAGACTGCATTGTTATCTGTTGGCAGGTAATATTTTTTCAATAAGTGATTCAACAATGCAGCTAAAAAGAAAACCTTACCTGCGGGAAAAAGACTGTCCCCATGGCATTGCACTAAGAAGAAGGGATATTAGGATATGTATATATCAGGATCAATCAGGCGATACATAACAACTAGCCTATCTAGGGGATCCTAATTGATCCTGATATATACATATCCTAATAAGGGATGTTCCTTAACCTAGGCCTGTTTAAATTTTCTCCCATGAGGACTTGAATCCAGGACCTGAGGTGCTGCGCCAGGTTCTGTACCCTTTCGCAGCAGTGCAAACTGCAAATCAAGACGAGTCAAACTGTGCCACATACATCTACTTAAATGATGTTAAATGAAAGAAATAAACCAGTGCACACCAAAGTTTTGTCAAATGTAGTTGGAATCTCATGTCCAAATTCTGTGTTTTTGGTTTGCAGATATTTTCAATATGAATGTAGTTCCTTCTCTGTGCAATAATGAGCCAGGATCTTTCAAAAAATAGTTTTGAACTAGTTGCTAGTTGTGATGCATGCTTTTGCAATTATGTAGTAAAATTATAGTCTAAAATGGTCACATCTATATGTAGGGCACATTTGGCAGTCTGTTTTTCTAATCGCATCAAATGCTGCAGCTATTTTACCAGCCTTCTGGGCCCTCCGACAAAAGGTATGTTTTTCATCTACCGTCATTGTGGCCTGACATGACCTGTTTGACTTTCAGTTACCGCCAGTTCTTTTACTTGAGTCTACATCATAGGTGGCTACTATCTACAATGCATGGTGGTTTGTGTATCTCCATAAACTTAAAAACTAAATATTCAGGTCCCCAAGTTTGTAGAAGTGGATCAACTGTAGCCCAAAAACTGTAGATGTGGGCACAGAGTTTTGAGTGGATGTGGTGCCTCTCCATATTGTTATGTGGAAGGCTGTGAAAACCCGGTCCACTTGGACGTGCGACGACGGCGCCTTTGGCGTCGCTCCCTTTCTGAAGGCATCACATTTGGATTATTGTCACGGCTTCGATGCGGGGCGAAGGTTCGTGATTGGAAGTCAGAGCTGCTCTTCGTTCGAGCTTGGCAACGATGACCGGTGGCTGCCGTTAGCTTCGGGCCCATTGTGTGTGTGTGGGGGGGGGGGGGGTGATTTGTGGGTGGTCCACCATGGATTGTCGGAGCTGCTGGCTGCTTGACGGTCATGCTCGGCAACGACGACTCATGGCGGTGGTCGTGTTGTACTCAGCTGCGTCGCGTGGGTTGGTCAGCCTCTCCGGTGCCTTTGGCCATCCGAGTTAGCTAACCTTATTGTACATTATATTCTTTCTTCTTAATTGAGCGGCAGAGCTCCTGCCTTTGTTTCAAAAAAAAAAAGGCTGCCAGCGAGACAAAACTACCTTTATAATTCATTCATGTATACATGTTTGATAGATAAACATGCTTAGTTTCAAACCATTGTGCCAATTGGAATCATCAGTGTATATTGCAAATCCATGGGCCTTGGGGTCTTAAATTGATTACACAAGATTAAGTAGTGTTTCTAGTTGGTAGTAAAATTCTTAGGAACTGCCAGTATCAGATAAAAGAAGCCTGTCTTGTACCCATCAGTTGGCTTTCATCTTATCTTAAAACTTCTGTTATGGACAAATGAAATAAAATGTCCTCCATAAGGAAGCTAACATTTTAATTTTATTTTATTTTGGAATGCAAAAGCTTTGTTTGACCAGATGCTAACTTTTTCTCCCCTTTCCACCAAGGCATTTGCAGAATGGATTCTTTACACATCTAGTGGAGTTTCCAGTGCATTATACCATTCATGTGATGTTGGCACCTGGTGCATTCTATCTTTTCGTGTATTGCAGGTAAGCTACATAGCACCCACTTGTTGAATGCTAGTGTAAAGATTGTTGGGCATGGTACTGGTATTCATCACTACTGGTCATGTTGATCCAAATCAAGGTTGACCAAATACATTTGTTTTACTAATTCTGTTGATTGTGTCAAAATCCCATTTGCTTGACTTTCTAATTATTCACATTTCTTCTATTCCATTGTATCTGAGTCCAGTTTTTGGACTTCTGGCTTTCCTTCATGGCTGTCGTGGGTACATTCATATATATGGCTACAATTGATGAAGCTTCAAAGAGAGCAATTCATACTGCTGTGTTTATCCTCATGGCTCTTTTAGCTGCAACTGGTGCGACAAGGTACACAGGTTACATTTTTTCCAAAATACTAAGTGAACTTAAGGTGTCTGATTGAGTTATTATTGTCTCAGATCTGCAAATATTGGAATCGTTATTGCCATTGGTTCTCTTGGCCTGCTTATGGGGTGGCTATTGGAGTTCTCTACAGCACGAAGGTTTATATGCTGGTCCTCACGAATTAACCTTAGTATGCCTCAAAGGTAACTTGCTTGTATTGGACACATGGTGTTATGAAATATCACCTACTCTGTGTATCATGTTTTAGTTTAGTGTTTAAATGGAAATTCCTCACATGTTTACATTTTTGTTTTTGGAACATATTCTATCGCCTTTTGTGCTTAGGCTTATGGTGAATGCAAAACTAACAACTCATAATGTCTAGCATTTCCTTGAGTTGTCATCTTGTTATTCTTTTGTGTAGTTGGCCAAACTTCAGAACTTTGTTCCAGAATACTCTGGAGATGTTGAACAAACGCTTCCGTTGGATATTTTTACTTTTGGGTTTCATGACATTATCTTTTGCGGCTATCAGCTGGAAGCTGGAATCGAATAGCAACTATTGGATTTGGCACAGGTGTGGAATCATCACTTTCCCTCATTACACGTAACATCAAGTTGGAAAGCTTGTGGTGGCTCTGACTTTATGACTATATTTGTTTATAGCTGTCTATTTCACTGCTATATTTTCTAGCTTATTGTTATTTATATCAATACTAATTGACAGAATTTGCCCCTCTTGCAGCATATGGCACATAACCATTTATACTTCTTCGTTTTTCTTCCTGTGCTCATTGCGTGTCAGCACAAGGAACCTCAGTCCAGAGTCAAACTATGAGTTAACGAGGCAAAACTCTTTGCCAAGATCAGAACCAAGGGAAACCTAAATAAGGAACTGGGATGATCAGAATGCAGTACTGTCTCCACTTCATGCTCCTGGTTGCTAGATGGATTTTTGTGTTTGATGGTTCCATGCAAGAACTGGCTGAGTTGGGCTATGGCTATGACTCATTTTGGCAGAGGGGATGTGGTGGATTCATTTGAATAGTACGGATGTGCAGGTCTGTTTGTGTAGGTACATGGTTATCTGCATCGCAATCATAGAAGAGGTATTTGGGAACCACGTGTTTTCAGCCTCTGCAGCTGCATCGCATGAGAACTGTAAATAGCACGGTGCAGGTAAAACGTCAATTTATGGGATGTTGGTCCAGAATATTGGTAAACATGTAAATGTGTTGTAAAACTAATTCGGACGTATCTTCTTGGAATTAGCTCATTGCATCATGAGTTTGGCACTAGTTGAGGTACAAGTCTCATACAGGCTTTGATGTACCTTGCGGATAAGAGGGATGGCTAGTGATAAGCCAGACCTTAACCCTAAGCTCATTTGCATCTGGTCTAGCAAAGGCTTCATCAAGGATTACAGGGCAGGAGAGAGAGACTGAGTGCCTCCGAGTTCTTCACTACAGTTGGAGGATAGAGGATGGTATCAATGACCCTATAGGTGAATTCAAGACATAATCCAAGCCCCCGTTGATTGATTTTTGTGCTCCAATCTTCCTCTCCTGGTAGCATGCTTTTGTGCTATTTTGATTTTCAGAGCAATTTCTATAGGATTTCCGTTACTCCCTTTTGCCCTCTGGGTTGTGGTGATGTTCGTTGGCTTCCTTCATGCTAGGACATGTGAGATCAAGATCATGGACCGAATCATTTCTCTCACGAGCACCATACCTTTCCTTCATATTCTTGGGCTCTTTTTCTGAGCCTTTTCTTGGCTCTTGATTGAGCACGAGTTAGCTATCAAGCTATGTTCTTTGTGGGCTTGTCCTGGAGTTCAACCTGTTGCATTTCATGTATTCAGAATCAAATGTCTGTTGACATGTCGTTTGATTTATGTTAAAATATAAACGTCATTAAATGTCGTGTGGAGCTATCAGCTTCCACGCAGGACAGCATGCATAAGGTTCGGATAAACGGGGATCAATGAGACATTGAGGTGATGACAGAGTACACCTATCTGAAGAAAGTTTTGCAGCAGTCCAAGGTCACGTGGGAGTACCAATAGATCCATCTAGGAATTGAAAGTGTTCATCAAGTTCCTTGAGGAACTTGTCTCCTTTTAAGGGCTAGCTTTGATTTCCTCACGAAATTCTTGGTAAATTCTTGATCATTTTGTCTAAGATTTATGTGGGAATACACTCACCATGGGTTCGAGATGGCTTGGCGAAAGTTGTGATATATTGATGAGCACTAGATTGAGGGTGTGCTAGTTAAGAAAAGGCTTCAGTATCGCTTCCGCTATGTTATGCCAATTGGCAATCTTGTATGAGGTTTATAAATGGTGCAATAAGATAAGTAACCCTCGTCCGGCAACCCAACACACCTAACATATTATTTAACGAGGCATTTAGAGTTTTTGATAAATTCCAAATATCAAGTATACATTCTCATGTATAGCACGAACTCGCTGAAATGAAACATATTTGTTGATAACCAAAATATGACCGGGGAGTTGAAGATGGATTGAAAAACACATGCAGATAAAAAAAGAACCAAAATATGACTGCAGTGTTGAAGATGGATTGGAAAACACATGCAAATAAAAAAAAGAGAAAGAGATCAAATTTACAGCAATTTAGGCACAATTAGCAACATTGAAAGCATTTAGGCCCCATGGTTTCGGTGATTAACGACAATACTAGGTCATTATGGCTAACATGTGTTTTCTAGAGGCAATTAGAGTGTTAGGCCATGATGACAAAGAGTGAATGGGCAACCAATGATTATCTAATGCCCCAAGATGGACATCGTTTCAGATTTCAAAGGATGGAGATGGAGACCATGGATAGACTAGGTCTAAGTGTCATAAGGAGATGAAGAAGACTTAGAGTAGATTAGGTCTTTGTTTTACCTTTGACCATACTATTAAGGGGGGTTAGAATGAGTAGTTTGACTTAGGCGAGTTTCATGGTGTAGGTGTGGTGCACATTTGACATACATAGCCCTAAGTGAGCCTAGGTTGATCCTAAGATAGCGTAGAACAACTTCCATATTCATCGCGAGTTGATTTGGAGTTGATAGAGGTGCTTAAGTGGCACCAGACGCTGGTGCACCGGGCACCAGACGCGTCCGGTGTAGTCTCGGTGCCGAGGGTTTGGCACCGGACTCACCTCGGTGAGCTCTCATAGAGCTTAAAGCCTCACCGGACGCTGGCACCAGACTCAGTGCCCTCGAGCGGGGTAAGTCCGGTGGAGTGAGTTCGGTGATAGTCCAGAGAGGTCCAAAGGCCATTGGACGCGTCCGGTGGCATGTCATCGGACTCTAGGGTGAGTCCGGTGTGTTTCCAGAAAGGAACCCGAGAAGACAGTGAGGCACCGGACGCGTCCGGTGCAGGGGCATCGGTGCGTCCGGTGCCTCTTGAATTCAAACAGTGACTAGCCGTTGGGCCGGGCACCGGAGCATCCGGTGCCCCTTTAATCTACGTAGTTTGCTGGCCAACGGGAAGAATTTGTTGGGAGGGTATATATACCCCATCCTTTGCTCTTATCTCTTGCCTTTGCTCATTTGATCAGTTGAGAGACACCTTGGCAGTATGAGAGAGAGCAAGAGCCCTAGTGAGGAGTGAGATTTGCTAATCCATTGCTTAGAGCCCTCATTAGTGAGTTCCAAGAGTTCAGGTGTGCATCCATCCATCTCATGAGGCTTGTGTGACTCAAGTGAGAGTTCTAGCTTGTTACTCTTGGTGACCGACAACACCTAGATGGTTTGGTGGCGATCGGAGGCTTGGAGACCACTTGGTGATTGTGGGTGGCCCTCCTCCACAAGTTGTGATCAATTGTGGGTGATTCACCGAGCCGGAGCGGCGAAGAATCAGCCCGTAGTGAGCACTCAGTCCTTGCGCGGATCGAGGGGTAGGGATACCCTTGCGCAGGTGCTCCAACGAGGACAAGGGGGAGTGTCGACTCCTTGATACCTCGGCAAAACGTCATCATGTCAACATCCTTCTTCTCCCTATCTTTTTACTACTTGCAATTACTTTCAAGCAGTTCATACTTGTTCTTGATTTTCTCTTGATCATGCTTGCTAGAATTGCATAGGGTGTTCTTACTTCCATTGCCTTGTTACTTGCTTTTTATCTAGGACACACTTTGTAGGCACTAGGGGGAATTGACATTTGCTTATGATTTGATTTTCGCATTAGAAATTTAAATAAGCCCAATTCACCCGCCTCTTGGGCTTCTTGATCCTTTCAATTGGTATCAGAGCCTCATGCTCTAAAATTAGGCTTCACCGCCTAGAGAAAGATGACCCAAGGGAATGGACCGCCACCCTTCTTTGATGGGGATGACTTTCCTTATTGGAAAGTGCAGATGGAGGTCTATCTAGAGGCCATGGATGTAGATGTTCTCAAGGCCGCCACCGAAGGAACCACTCCTTTTAGTGAGGATGTCTACTATGATAAGCATAATGCCCAAGCAAAGAATACAATCTTTCGTGGCATAAGCAAATATGTGTTCAATCGTGTGCGCAACACCAAAGACGCACATGAGTTATGAACATCCATTTGTGCCCTTCATGAAGGCACAAAGAGTGAGAGAGGAGAGCTATCATTTAGTCATGGCTAAGATGAACTCTTTCTCTATGTTTGCTAATGAAAATGCTAATGAAATGTATTCACGCTTGAATGTGCTTGTAAAGGAGTTGAATGGCCTTGGACTCACTCAAATGCAACCGACCGATGTGGTGCGCAAGATTCTTTGTGTTCTACCCATTGAGAAGTATGGCCACATCGTCATGGTTCTTGATCAAGGCAATCTCTCTAAGGCAACTCCTACTCAAGTGTTGGGGAAGATCAATGCACATGAGATGTACATGCACATCAATGTCAAAGATGAAGGCACATCTTCCTCCAATAAGAAGAAAGAGAAAGACTTGGCTCTCAAAGCTGCCACCAAGGAGAAGTGTGTTGACATCCCTTATGACACTTAAGCTAGGTTGTCATCCCCAGCATGACAAAGATATGTGGTATTGAAATATGCAATTGCTCTAAGTAAATATAATTGTGTTTCTGCAAGCGCACAGATTATACCGATGTAGCATTTTAACCAGGAGTATTCCAGGTATCGTTATTTATATTTTTACCACTGGGAAGGGATACTAAGGAATAAATGAGGAATGAATAATGAATATCACTGCATGTGTAATGGAGAGTTTTCATCTATCTCTCTCAATAAGAGATAAGTGTCACATAAGATATAGATAATGAATGAATAGTAACAAAAGATAAATACTGATCATCATATATGTAGCCACATAAGATAATGATAAGCACCTCAACAGATATTTTAAACATAGCGCTGATGGATAAATGCTATACGATCCTAAACATGCATATGATTTAGATCTAAGTACGCCAAACATATAATCATAATAAACTAAGAACAATATAATTGAGAACATAATCAAATAGAGTAAAGTCATAAACAATATAATGAAGTAGAGCAAAGTCATATTCATAATATTGAAGAACAAATGATGAACAAGGAAGAACTAGAGAGAGAATTACCATAATCCTCTTGACAGATCCGGAAACCAATCGAAGATTGACTCCTTTAAGTTCTAATCCTATATAGCTATGCTAAACTAGAGATCTAGTTGATGTGGTGGCTCTAGGGCTTGATCAGGGACTTCTCCTCTTGAGATGGATAATGAATAATGAGAATTAGGTCTGAGGGGCTCTCTCCTCAGGGTCAGGGGGTCTTCCTTATATAGCCTCCTCAAATGAACGTCGGCCGTCGGATCAAACCGACCTTAATGGAGGGCTTAGATGCAACCTCAAAGGCGGTGGAGGGAGGGTCCACAAGTCAGAGCCCCATTGGAGCTTGCCCTAGGGCGGCCGCCCCAGGGGGTAGGGTGTCCGCCCTGCCCCTGGGCCCGCTCGGCCTCTCGTTTCTTCCTGTGCCTTCTTGACCCTTCTAGATTGTTCTTTTTCCTGCGGATGATAATTATCTCTATGTAGACCTTACATGTGGGCCTTTCCTCCATATTTCCTGATATCCCCCTACAGAAATAAACATTCACCAAAACTCATGGAATTCTGTCAGTATAAACCCTATTTCTAGGTGTTGGTTTCATATAGATCCTTTTCCTTGTTTAGTTGACGGTTGGATTTGGTATTTAAGGACCGTCAACAAAGTGCAAGATGCAAGTGGTGATTGAGAGCTCAAGTGATGATGATGATGACACCAACACCGCTCTCATGGTGAAGAAGACCACCAAGATGTTGATGAAGCTTAACAATAATGGAGTCAAGTTTGACTCTAGAAAGAAGAAGTTCTTCACAAGCTCCGCAAGAAAGCCACTCTCCAAGATGTATTGCTATAATTGTGGCAAGCTTGGGCAGTTGGCACATCATTGCACCGAAGAGAAGAAAGACAAGTTCAAGAACCACAAGGGTGCTCATGATGATTCAAGTGAAGTGAGAAGAAGCAAGAGAAGCCATACAAGAAGAAGGAAAGCTTCAAGAAGAAGAACTTTAACTTCCACAAGAAGAAAAATGGCAAGGCCTACATTGTTGATGATTGGCTCATCGACATTGAAGATTCAAGAGACTCCTTCGACGATAATAGTGATAATGAGAAGGTGGTCTCTCTTGTGGTTGTGACTTCTCTTCCACCACCTCCTGCACCGCCATCATTGTATTCATCCTCTAGACACCTATGCCTCATGGCTAAGGATGACCGGAAGGTACAAAATGAGAATGAGGGGAGTGATAGTGATCGTGATAGTGATAGTGATAGTGACAATGAGTTTGAGGCACCTTCCTATGATGAACTCATAAAATTACTGAACAAGTACTCTAAAATCATAAGGAATTATAGAGCTAAAATTGACACACTAGAACACGCTAATGATGATTTGCATGCCAAACTTGATCTTGCTTCTAGTGCTAGTGATTAACTCAAGCTAGAGAACAAGTCACTCCCATCTACCACTAATGTAACACCCTAGGTGTTAAGCTTGCATTTGCATATCATTTCATGAGCATGAGCCCAAGCATCATTGCATTTATGCATTCATGAGATCACATGAAATGATAAACCCTAGCGATCACCTTGTTCTTTATATGTGTATGTGTTAACCTACCTCTAGTTTTGAATGAGTTATGCTTGTATAACCAAGTGCTTGATGTTTTGATCACTAATAAACACCTATACATACTTAGGGTTGATAATGGAACCATGTTCATGTGTATGATCAAGTCAAATTAGGCTTGCTAGGGTTTAAGCTTCTATGTTAACCCTAGGAACCCTTTTCTTTGACTTAACTAATCAACCTTGTTAATGGTTTTGCATGACAAAGTGGGCTTAGGCAAAGTTGTAGAGAATTTTATAAGGAACAAACTTTGTTTAACCACCAAGAGGTGATTTGGACCCTAACATACTCTAATTGGCCAATTAAGGCAGAATTAGGGGTTGTTTTGGATTCAAAAATTGCCTAAGTCATAAACTGACTTTCAGTTTGAAAGTATCTATGTTTGAGTGCTTGTAGTTTGAAATCTAAACCGTTTCAGCTCGATCAAGTTACATCAAAGATGGAGTTGGCACATAGCTCTATCAAATGGTGTATTTGGTTGAAGCTAAGATGGCCGTATTAGGGAGTTAATCGCTTGCTAAATCGCGTTGTCAGGCGATTTTGATTGGGGGTTCAGGGTTTAGGTGAGCCGGCAGTGGCCGACCACCGCAGTCCACGCGTGCTAAGTGGTAGCCGTACGCCGGCGTTGGCCCCGCGTGGCCGCGAGTTTGGACGACCGCATACTCCACCCGCACCACGCGCTCGCCCCACTCTTCCCTTTTCCTCTCTGGCTCTCGCACTCGCTGCACGAGCGCCATTGGCAAGCACCGCAAGCTCGTCGCCATCGCCGAGCTTCACCGTGCAGCATGCCATAGCTTTGGCCACCAAAAGCCAGCTACCGCATCGCCTTGCTCCGCTCCACCTTTCGCACCGCTTGGTTGAAGTGCAAACCGCATAGGTGAGCCGAAACACGTAGCACCGCGGGCGCCATTGCCGCTGAAGCTCCGCCGAGCTTTGTGCCGCCATGACCAGCCCATTGCAGCACCTCTCCCTCTCTTTTAGCTCTTTTACAGGGTAGCCTAGAGGTTGTAGAAGCTCACCGTGGAGTCGGTTGAAGCCGCTAGGGTTAGGGTTAGGCGGAACGGGATCTCCGGGGTGCGCTGGGTCACTTAATGCCTCTCAGGTTCATCGGAGTCACGTTAGGGTTAGCCAGTTAGTTCGTGGTTAGGTTGCCGGAGTCGGTTGAAGCGTTTGAGCATCGCCGCCGCCGGAACGATCGAGTCGCGCCGCCGTGATCTCGCCACCATGCCGCTGTGCATGTTGCCGAGCTCATTGGAGGTTCCTCAAGGCCCCAATCCAGGCTAGATTGAACCGCTAGGGTTCCGTGTAGGAGTAGCACTCGCCAACTTGGCCAGTAGAGGCTTGCGCCGGCCAGCGTAAGCAACACCGTGCCGCCGGGCCGCCATTGCTGCTGTTGAGCATGCTCCGGTGGGATTGGGGTACAACCAGCTACATGGTTGTGTGCGGGTTGCGCAGGAGAACATGTTGGTAGGGTTAGTTTGGCCGGAGACATCGCTGTTGGCGAGTGACCGTTGGTCGAGCACCTCCAGTGCTCTCGGCTGGGAAGAGGAAGCTGACTAGTGGGTCCCGCTTGTCAGTGACTGAAGGCTTGGTCCTTTGTTTTTGTTTTTCAGTTTTGTTTGCTAACTTTGAAAATGCATAACTAATTGTAAAAAATTAAAAAATTGTGAAATAAATTCTATTAGTCTTGTTATGTTTTTCTCTATGCATGAAAAATATATTATGACATGTTGTTACTGTTTTTATATGCTGATTAATTAAAAAGGAACAGCAAGCTTTATATGTCCTTATTAACTTGTTTATTTTTTAACTGGAGTTTGGTTTGTGCAAAATTTATGATTATTGTTGTGTTAAGCTTACCTCATCATGCACTTTCCATGAAAAATGTTGAATGCCAGTGAGCTCCTTTTCATTTGCATGTTGTAGCTCTTTTGGTTAAATGCTCAATTAAGTGAATGCAATATTGTTTTATTTTCTAAGTAAGTTCTATGTGTTTTCTGTGATTGATAATTTTGGTAGTTGTGTTACATGATTAGTGTGATCTAAGAAAAATATGAAATCTGTTGTTTGACACATTTCAAATTGTTTAAGTAATTAATGTATAAAACATGTTTGTTTTCTCATCACCAGCAAAGTACTGGTCTTAACCCCTTTAAAAGTATGTTTGCTATTGATGATGTGAATACCAAAATGGTAGATAATTATGTAAACTTACTTGTCTAATTTTATCATAATTTTTGGAATGATGGTTGAAGCTACACAACTGTTCTAAGTAATGACTGGAATATGTTAGACAGCTGAAACCTATTTTCTTGCTTAAATTGTTTGAGCTACTTTGAAATGGTTTCGATAGTAGCTACAATTGGATTTTTTGTAAATCACTTGCTAATATATCTTGTGTTAAATTTTCACATCTTTAACCTACTTAGTTTCACCTGTGTGTATTTTATAAGTTAGGTGATAAATATGTGTTTTCCTGTTTCATCCAAACAACTTTGCTTGAAGTGACTGTTATGCTAATTTAAAGTTGGATCTAGCTGGAGAGTGTATGGAATGTTTTGTAACTAATTGCATAAGCTTTTAGAAAGTCCAAGTTTGTAATTTTTTGTCTTGTGTAGCTTCTGTTATGCTGTTTTCTTTTGGCTGTTGTTTTGGGGTGTTTGTATGCCATGCTGTGAATGTTTCTAAGTAATGAATGCCTTATGCTTGGTTAAGCAAATAACCTAAAGTATAAATATGGTTAGTTACAGGTGTTAGAGAGCTCACATATGATGAGAAGCTCTACTTAAGGTTGTTAAAGAAGGGTAAGTGTAGCTTCTCTACTGGGGAAGAGATATGCACCTACTCAGTCAACGAGTGTAAAATGTTGCATAACACATTCATCATGAGCATTAGACATGTTTCATTTCCTAGTATATGATTTGTCATATATATACTTATTGGATCATCATACATGTATACATGCATCCAGGATCGTAGGAGGGAGTGACACTGCTAAAGTTCGGGGAGCTGGAAGGAGGAGTCCCACCGGAGATTCAAGTTCCTGGAGTTCCCGAAGAAGGAGAACAGAGCTTCCTGAGTGCCCGAACCACCAGCCCTCCACCTTTGTGAAAGGCAAGCCCTGGAGCATATACACCTATTTTACTCTATTGCAAGTATTTTAACTATATCACTATCCCATGTTTGTGCATTAGGTTAGTAGGAGTTGAATGAAAACCCTTGCTGCATTATATCTCCCTTGTCCAACTAAAGAACCTTGTAGGCCCAGGATCGAAACTTATGATTAGCCCTGCTTAGACCGGTAGAGTAGGTGGTCTGCTATCACCCACGATGATAGGTTGATACGGGTCACGGTTGGCTATATTTGCTATCGTGGAAATAACCATGTGGAAGTAATAAATCGAGACCGGGCGGACATGGTGTTTGTGAGCCATTTGACTTGGAGGTCTTATGAGCGGGTTCTCTCCGCCTGTGTCATTAGGAACTGGATTGTGGTTGGACATCTGTCGAGATTGAATGCATGCCTCCTTCATAGTTGGCCGAATAACTCGTTTCGACTGTGAAGCCTAACTCTGTACGTTCGGGCCGGAATCTCCTAGTTGGGTCATGAAGACCGCAAGCGGAATACTAGACCATGGGCAAGTACAACCTGAGCTACCTGGCTGGGACCGTGGGCAGGATCGACTTGAACAACCTGGCTACCGTGAGTCGCTACTCATGCCTGTAATTGGGGACCCACGGCTACCCGAGCTATATTGAAGGTGACCCATCAAAGTCAACCCGACGGGGGAGGCTTGGGTGTGATTGAGGAATAAAACTCCAGCTGGATAGGAATTTGATTCGAATTGTGGTCTCTCCCCGTCAGTGAGAAACTTGAAAGATCTTCCTCCCATTGTAGAAACTTGAACTCTAATAAGTAACCAAAAGATGGTTATATGGTTTACATGCCAAACATGATATGGTTACTATTGTGATGATAACTCAGTGATTGCTCTAGATTAGGTGCTAATATAGACTTGGTTAATGCTACCTAATCTTGATGCTAAAAGAGATGTTTTACACTTGAAAGATTAGAGTAAGTAAGTGCTGCTCTTTTATGCAAAAGTTATGCTATCTCATGAGCTCTAGTGATAAAGCCTTACATCATCCTTGAAGTGTCATATGGTTATATATCTATCTCTCTGTCGGGTATGTCTAGTTGAGTACAATTGAGTACTCAGGGTTTCTTTACCCTTGTTGCAGATGGCATGGTCTATTCTGGCTATTATCAGGCATGCCTCTACCCTGCATGTGATGATGAGTGATGACCTTGGGCAAAGGTGGCTTCTGATGTCTCTTCTCATTGCTTTTGATGGGATTGTAGTAATCTTGGAACTATATGAGGTTTAAAATAGTTTGCAAGGTGTTGTTTCAAAACTAAGACTTCCGCTACTTTTATTTGAACTCGGTGTTGTAATAACATTTAGTTAAACTCTGATGTAATATTATTTTATTTCGAACTTATCGCTGTGAATGTGTGGTTACTGAATCGAGTACGATCTCGGGTTGTTACTTATTGTGGTTTGAAATTCTTTGAGATTTCAAGGACTACCGGGTTTATATGGGCTCTAGTGTGACAGTGTGACCAGAAATGGTGACCGTTACACTAGTGCTCTTATAGGTTGGATGGTTCCGTGACAACTAAGGAGCTCAAAGCCTATCTCAAGCAACTAAGTGAGAAACATGAGAAGCTAGAGAGGTCATCCCAAGAGCTCATGACTAGGCATAACTTGCTAAAAGAAGAATACACTCAAATTAAGATTAATCATGATACACTTGTTCTTGCTAATGAATTGCTTGAAAATGATATGCCACATGATTGATATTGGTGCTTGTGACCAAAGTGCCAAGTGTAAGGGGAAGAAGGTGGTTGAGGCTGACAAGTATGATGACTATGTCAAGATGAAGGATGACAATGCTAAGCTCAAAGAAGAACTCATCAAGCTAAAGTCAAACAAGCCAATTGTCATCAAGCCTCAAAGTGAAGAAGAAAAGGATGCATCACTCTTCCTTGATATCTTGAGAGAAGAGAATATAAGACTCAAGATTGAGAGAACATGCTTACTATTGGGATGGAGAAGTTCACCAAGGGCCACTACCTTCAAAGTGAGCTCTTGATGAACACCATAATGAAGAATGACAAGATGGGGATTGGCTTCAAGGAGAATCAAGTGATGAAGGCTAAAGTCAAGATGGAAGCCAAGCAATACTACAAGAACAAGAGCAAGAACTGCAATCAAGAGAAGCCGAAGCCAAAACCAAGAAAGTGCTTTGAGTGTGGGAAAGTTGGACATCTAGCATTTGAGTGCACTACTCCTCCACCTCAAGCAATGCCCAAGCACACAAGGCCCTTTGCTCATGATGCACACTATGTCATCAAGAAGGATTCCAAGGGTAGACCACAAGTTGTGTTTCTAGGCCCTCCAATGAAGAACAAGCCTAGAGTGCTTTGGGTGGCTAAGGCATTGGTTGACAAGGAAATGGGACCCCGTCAAGTGTGGGTTCCCAAACAACAAGCCTAATCAAAGTTGCTTGTGTGTAGGTGAAATACAAGACCGTTGGGAGCCATTGGGTAATTGATAGTGGATTCACTCAACACATGATCGGTAACCCCCGGATGTTCACCACACTAGACGAAGATTGTGCAAATCAAGACAAGATCACCTTTGGGGATAATTCAAAATGGAAAGTGCAAGGACTTGGCAAAGTGGCAATTTCCAATGAGCAATCAATCTCAAATGTCTTGTTAGTGCAATCATTGAGCTTCGATCTTATTTCGGTTGGTCAACTTTGTGATCTCGGTTTTCATTGTCTCTTTACTCCAAGTGAGGTGATTGTGACCAAGGTGGATGATAGTTCTTTGATCTTCAAGGGATTTTGTCACAACAACCTCTATTTAGTGGACTTCACTTCAAATGAAGCTAGTTTGTAAACATGTTTGTTCTCCATGTCTTCATTGGGTTGGCTATGGCATAGGAGGCTAGCACATGTGGGAATGTCAACTCTCAAGCTTGTCAAGAAGGAGATGGTTAGAGGGTTGAAGGATGTGGGGTTTGAGAAGGACAAACTTTGTAGTGCTTGTCAAGCCGACAAGCAAGTGACCAACACACATCCAACAAAGGCTTTCATGTCTACTTCAAGTGTGTTAGAGTTGTTGCATATAGATTTATTTGGACCTACTACCTAAGCAAGCCTTGGAGGAAATTTGTTTTGCTTGGTAGTAGTGGATGACTACTCTAGATACACTTGGGTATTTTTCCTCCATGACAAAGGAGAGACCACGGATACATCCAAGAAGTTTGCAACTAGAGCCCAAAACAAGTTTGATGTGGAGATAAAGAAGATAAGGAGTGACAATGAGACCGAGTTCGTGAACACAAGAATAGAAGACTATTGTGATGAGGTTGGAATCAAGCACGAAGTGTTTGCAACTTACACTCCACAACAAAATGGTGTAGTTGAGCGAAAGAACCAGACTTTGATCACTCTTGAAAGTTCAACGTTCGATGAGTATAATACTCTAGAGAGCTTTTGGTCGGAGACAATCAACACCGCATGTTATGCCGCAAATAGGCTCTTCATTCAAATGTTGCTAAAGAAGACCCCCTATGAGATACTCAATGGGAGGAAGCTGGATATATCTTTCTTCCAGGTGTTTGGATGTAAAGTCTACATCTACAAGAAGCGCCAACACTTGGGAAAGTTTCAAAGGCGTTGTAACATTGGTTTCTTAGTTGGTTATTCACTTAAGTCCAATGCATACCATGTATTTAACAAAGGCATTGGCTTAGTTGAAGAAACATATGACTTGGAATTTGATGAAACTAATGGCTCCCAAGGAGAGCTTGAGAATCTTGATGATGTAGGTGATGAACCCTTGAGGGAGGCAATGAAGAACATGCCAATCGGTGCTACAAATCCTCAAGAGGTGGATGAAGTTGAAGATGATGCAAATGAAGATCCTTCACCTCCTCATGTGCCTCAAGACAATGGTGATCAAGTGAGGGAAGCACAAGAAGATACCTTCATCCCTCAAGCACAAGCCGAGGCACAAGCACAAGATATTGAAGCACCAAATCCCCCTCCTCAAGTCGTTGAGAGAAGATCAACTCCAACACTCCAAGCACACCCACATGACCTCATCATAGGGAGTCCATCTAAGGGAGTAATGACTTGTTATAGACATGCTTCATATGTTGAGCATAATTCATTTGTGTCTTGTGTTGAGCCTACATGTATAGATGAAGCACTTGCGGATCCGGAGTGGGTGAATGCCATGCATGAAGAACTCAACAACTTCACCCTGAACCAAGTGTGGACACTTAAAGAGAAGGCACAAGATGCAAGAATCATTGGAACCAAATGGGTGTTCCACAACAAGCAAGACGGTCAAGAGCAAGACGATCAAGGCCAAGTTGTCTAGAACAAGGCAAGACTAGTGGCGAAGGGGTTCTCTCAAGTAGGACTTGATTTTGGAAAGACATTTGCCCCTGTTGCAAGACTAGAAGCCATACATATCCTCCTTTCTTATGCATCTGATCACAACATGAAGCTCTTTCAAATGGATGTGAAGAAATCATTTCTCAATGGCTTTATTAATGAACTAGTCTATGTCTCACAACCTCCGGTTTCGAAGACCCTATGTATCCTAACCACGTGTATAGGTTGTCCAAGGCACTCTACGGATTGAAGCAAGCTCCTCGAGCTTGGTATGAGAGGCTTTGGGACTTTCACTTGGAGAAGGGCTTCAAGATTGGGAAGGTGGACACCGCACTATTCACCAAGAAGCTTCACAGAGAGATCTTTGTTTGTCAAGTGTATGTCGATGACATCATCTTTGGATCGACAAACAAAGAGCACTGCAAGGAGTTTGGTGATTTGATGTTGAAGGAGTTTGAAATGTCCATGATCGATGAGCTCACCTTCTTCCTTGGATTCCAAGTGATGGAAATGAGGGAAGGGACATTCATCTCTCAAGAGAAGTACACTCATGATGTGCTTAAGAAGTCAAGATGGAGGATTGTAAGCTAATCAAGACCCCAATGTCTACTAATGGACATCTCGACCTTGATGAGGGAGGTAAACCGATTGACCTAACTCTTTATCATTCTATGATCGGTAGCTTGCTTTACCTTACCACATCTAGGACCGATATCATGTTTAGTGTGTGCATGTGTGCTAGATTTCAAGCTAATACTAAGGAATCACACTTAAGTGTGGTAAAATGAATCCTTAGGTACATAAAGCACACCCCTATCATTGGCCTTTGGTATCCCAAAGTAGCTCCCTTCCAATTAGTTGGCTATTCTGATTCAGATTACACCGGGTGCAAGGTTGATAGGAATAGCACCTCCGGAGGGTGACATTTGCTAGGGAGATCTCGTGTCTTGGTCTTCCATGAAACAAAATAGTGTGGCATTGTCCACCGCTGATGCAGAGTACATTGCCGTGGGAGCTTGTTGCGCACAAATCCTATACATGAAGCAAACTCTACTTGATTATGACATTGAGCTAAAAAATGTTCCACTTTTGTGTGACAATTAAAGTGTCATAAAGCTTGCTAACAACACGGTTCAACACTCATGCACAAAGCACATTGTTATCCGTCATCACTTTCTTAGAGATAATGTTGCACAAAAGGATATATCACTAGTTGGAGTAAGAAGTGAGGATCAATTAGCGGATATCTTCACAAAACCACTTGATGAATCAACCTTTTGTAGGTTGAGGAATGAGCTAAATGTGCTTGACCTTTCCAACTTCACTAAAAGATGAGCTTGTGTCGACCAATCTCATTCATATTTAATATAACATGTTTAAATTTGAGTAATGCACATAGGTTTGTCTAACTTGGTTAAGATAACCGCCCTCAAAGCGAGTGAACAAGCTTAATTGAGGTTTAAACTTGACAAGCAACCAAGATTCAAATTCTTGTATTGCATTGCATATGCATGTGCATTGCTTTGTCGTTCCTTTTTGGTTTAGTTTTGAGCATCTGCTGAGTTCGTTGACATTCAGGGGGAGCATTCCAAGCTCAAGTCAATCTATACCCCTGATGTGGCCTCATGGTCCTTCTCACTCTTCTTTTCAACCTATTTTCATTAAAAATTATGGTTAAAGCCTATGTCAAAAAATATATTTGAAATGAGGGTTTGAGATATGGTTCACAATCAAGTCCATCTGGTGTTTATTTGTGTCTTGTTTGAGTTGGAACTTGGTTGGGAGAAAGAGTCGCAAAAATTCTTTGAAAATTTTGAAGAAAAACACACCGGACGCACCCACCAAACTCACCTGGAGCCCGGTGCGTAGACTCCGGTGCCCGGGTGTTGCAAATTAACATGCACTGGACGCATGGCACTTTTCAGCATAACGTCCGGTGGCAGCGTTCGGTGGCTCAAACTGTGGATAGAGGCCTTACCGGACGCACCGAGCGTCCAGTGGTGGGGCATCGAGCGCGTCTGGTGCCTCTTGGAACTCTCTATTCCTGCACCAGATATGCCCTATAGCTGAGTCTGGTGCCCTCATCAGAGCGGCCGATGCTCCTTTATGAAGCGGAGTTCAGTTTCAAAACAGTTGTCGTTCTCGGGAAAGTTCCAATCAAGCCTGTACTAACTGCTGCCGCCATTCTCCCGTGCTCTCGCCCTCGCACTCGTCGAAGACCCCTCGCCGTAGGTGCATCGCCGCCTTCGTCTTACTTCGGCGCACCTGCACCTTTCCGCTACCGTGCTCGCTCAACCGCACACGTGTAGCCTCGCTAGTGTCCCTCCACCGCCGTGTGCCTGCCTCGCTGCCATGACAACCCTCGCTTGTGCCGTCTCCCCCAACGTCGGCAAATCACCACACCACCCTTCATTGCTTGAGCATTGCTACTCCACCACCTGCTCGATCATTTCATTCATCCATAACCCTAATCTAGGGTTACCATGACTAACCCTAGAAGTTGACCATAACCCCCACTGCCATATTCACCACTCACTACAACCTCTATTGTTTTGGTTCAGATTGGAGTGTGGTTTCTGGGATCGACGACTTCTCTTATCTCCGTTTTCGTGTCGTCAAGGTAGAATTTAATTTCCTGATATATTTCTTATGTCAATTTCATTCTTCTAAATAGTAATTCATACCTCTAGCTGCTCTTAGAAGTTAATGGAAATCTCTCTATTCTATTGAGCAACGGATCCGTGATTGGCAGTGTCAGTTGAACTCAGGGCCAAGCCCATGAGTATGGATTGAGGCCAAGCCTCATGAGGTTCAGTCTAGGACTCAAGGGGAGTCACACTTGCAGTAATTGTGTTGTTAGTGGATTTCTTGCATAGTCTTAGCAGTTAGTGGTTACTTAGGGATTGTTCAGTGGTAGTTGATCTCATTAGTGCCAGTTGACTCTTGTTTCTTCCTGTGCCCCCAACGACACTCATGAAGAACGTCGATAGTACTCCTGGCGGTGGTGGTGAGACCCCCACACACCCACGTCGTCCTCTCACAGCCCAGGAGAAGGGCAAGAAGGTTGCGACTAAGAAGAGGAAGGGTCTAGTGGATCCAGCAGCAGCAATAGTTATTGCAGCAACAGAGGCCGCTAAGAGAGGTGGTCGTGGTGGAGCCTTGTGGATTGGCTCACCGCCTCATCGAGGTGCACGACTTGACTCACCTACAACTCCAAAGCTTGTAGAGACAGTAGAGGCCGAGTCAGCACAGGCAGAGCCTGTTGAGGCTATAGAGGATCAGGAGGAGCAGACATAACAACCTTTGGAGTAGCGACCGTGTTGGTCCACCCATTCTCGCACCTCGGTGCCACCCCGGCCCGATGGTCAGTGTCGCGGGAACCACGGCCCTCCCATACCACAAGTGCCCCCAGTGGTTCACTACAAGTTGAGAGGGATGACTACTTAGAAGATTCAGAAGGTACATTTTGTGGATTTCCACAACTGGTTTCCTCTGACTCGCGTCACCCGAGCCAAAGGTGACTTCTACACTCCTCTCTAGGAGGATTTCTTTAGAGCTTATGTTGAGAGCGACATAACAATTCGACCTCAGAGAGTCTGCTCACTAGAGGCTATTGTCGCTGCTGCTAGAGAAGAGATCAGGACCTTCCTCACCTACTTGCCTGGGATGGCAGACTTACTTGGCTGATCAGGGGCTTACCAGGTTGATTGGGTCAGATAGTTCTACATGTCTCTTTGGGTTTCGCTGGATCACTACTTTATTCACTATGCTTTTGGAGGCAGAGACCACCGGGTGTTCGCTCAGAGGTTTAGAGAGATCTTCTATCTAACCACTTCAAATACAAAGATCCATGAGTTGTGCTATGGGGAGACAGAGGCCCCTCACCGTCCCCACGGAGGCGTGGTTCCCTCTACTGAGTTTGTCTGTCTGTGCTTTTGAGAGCCATTCGAGGACGGGTCCAGCTGGCTTCCGAAGGATCTTATGCCGATTGCCCGTGTCCTGAACAAGGTGACGAGACAGACACTTCTCCCTCGTCTTGGCTACAGAGAGGGTCTCACTAGGATACAGTTGTGGCTACTTGCTCACTTGGTACGATAACAACCGTTTGGCATCTGGGATCTCATTGTCAGCAAGATGGAGGATGTGATAGATGAGGGCTTTAGAGGTCACTGAAAGTTGCTATTCGCACACTAGATCTGCTAGCTTTTGTTGACTAGCGGTGAGCATCACTCATAGGTAGCTCAAATCACTCTACAATGGTCAACCACTGTCTTCCCTGAGTATGATATGAGATAACTGACCGGTCGAGGTAGAGGACGAGGCCGAGAAAGAGAAGGTCCCCACACTAGATAGGTCGACGTAGTACCTGAGATAGAGGAGCAGCATGATGCTGCAGTTGCGGGTCTTATAGAGTCGGAGCTCGTGACACTTGACGCCCAGCCAGAGGGTGAGTCTCTCGATGATGTGCCATCAGGTGTAGTACCTGAGACATAGAAGTAGCAGGATGCTGCAGTTGCGGGTCTTGTAGAGTCGGAGCTTGCGGCACTTGACGGCCATCGAGAGGGTAAGTCTCTCAACTATGTCACGTCAGACAACACTGACGAGGACTACGAGACATTGACTCAGCGGATTCCATGCTCACACGACCACGAGGCAGGTGGTTCCCACTCTGCTCCTGCTCAGGCATCCTTGGACCCTATACTCCTTTCCATCCTGAATCGGATGCAGGTAGAGCAGCAGAGGCAGGCAGAGGAGCATTGACGACAGGGCCAAGGACGTGCGATGTCTAGCAATAGAGAAGGCCCCCACTCAGGCTCAGTCCCAGGCTCGTCAGGACAAGTTTTAGATGTAGTTCCTAGCCTATTAGAGGCAACAGACTCAGCTCTTGGAGAGGCTTCTAGATTCAGGATCTACTCCTTCGCTTTCACCGCCTATTGGTCTACCTAGTTCTTCTCAGCCTCTGTTGTCGGTTGCTGGGCCTTCTTAGATAGTGACAGTGACTCTAGCATTACAGACCAGTGGTCTTCAGAGTCAGCTCCCACATTCACCAATGTACCGGACACCGGTCCAAACTCCTTAGCTCTCTCAGTGGTTAGTGTCACCGGGTCAGACACCGATTCAGACAGGTTTTACACCGAGTTGGGCTGCTTCTATTGTAGAGACTACACGTGACTTGTCTATGAGTTACAACGAGCTGACCAGAGAGCCCACACCTACACATGCAGTGCTTGAGACTGATATGACCGAGGTTCTACCGCTGACTACGGGTACTCACCCATCTTCTGTCGCATCGTCAAAGGTTGCTCTGAACAGCTCAGCTCCCAAGGTAACTATGCCTTCACCAACACTTGTTATAGAGGCAGTGGCCGTTACTACTGAGGAAACAGCCATAGTGGGAGCAGAGGCAGTTACAAAGCCTCAGGGATAGTTGGCAGAGCCAGACGTCGAGCTTCCACCTTCAGAGTCAGCTTCTCAGCCAGCTCTTGCCACTAATTCGTTACCAGTCACATCGACCCAGGCTACCATGTCTTCAGCTGTTCCATATTCAGAGTGTCAGGCCAATGCAGAGTCTAGCCCCGAGCCAGATCTCTCCCAGTTCGAGTTTTTTGACCGCGACTCGTCTACTCTAGCCCTAGACCCATAGATTTTTTGGTGCTTGGCACCAAATGGGGAGAGAGGGTCAAGTATCAGTCTTAGGGGAGTCGTGAGGGGGTGGTTCTTATGATTGTTACTTTATCGTACTCATGCATCATGTTTTCGCTTTCATGCATTATATATGTGTGATACTCTTGTGTGATGCTTTGCCTGTGACATGACTTTATGTTTTTCACTTATATATGATGATGAGTTGTCAATTATGTTCATGATATGCTTACGCTCTAATGTTTGTGCTTCCGTGACATACTCTGATGTATCCTTTTTGAGCATATCATGTGGTACTCAAGCTTAATTCTTATTCTCATGAGTACTTGTTGTGGCTTGGAGAGGATAAGCATGTCTTATTCACTCTGTTTCACTAACCCATGTTTATACCTACCAAGTCATTGAAATCCTCACCAAACCATTCTTATAGACATACTCAAGGTGTATTGTTGTTAATCACCAAAAAAGGGGAAGATTGAAAGCATCTAGGCCCCATGGTTTCGGTGATTGACGACAATACTAGATTATTATGGCTAACATGTGTTTTGCAGACACAATTAGAGTGTTAGGCCATGATGACAAAGAGTGAATGGGCAACCAATGATTATCTAATGCCCCCAAGATGGATATCATTTCGGATTCAAAGGATGGAGATGAAGACCATGGATAGACAGGTCTAAGTGTCATAAGGAGATGAAGGACACTTAGAGTAGATTAGATCCTTGTTTTACCTTTGACCGTACTACTAAGGGGGGTTAGAATGAGTAGCTTGACTTAGGCAAGTTTCATGGTGTAGGTGTGGTGCACACTTGACATAGATAGCCCTAAGTGAGCCTAGGTTGACCCTTAGATAGCCTAGAACAACTTCCATATTCATCGTGAGTTGATTTGGAGTTGATAGAGGTGCTTAAGTGGAATCGGACGCTGGTGCACCTGGCATCGGATGCGTCCAATGTAGTCTTGGTGCCGAGGGTTTGGCACCGACTCACCTCAGTGAGGCACTGGACGCGTCCGGTGCTCTCATAGAGCTTAAATCCTCATCGGATGCTGGTACCAGACTCCCTGCCCTCGAGCGGGGTAAGTCCGGTGGAGTGAATCCGGTGTCAGTCCAGAGAGGTTCCAAAGAGGTCCAAAGGCCATCGCACGCGTCCGGTGGCATGTCATCGGACTCTAGGGTGAGTCCGGTGTGTTTCAATAAAGGAACCGAGAGGACACTGAGGCACCGGACGCGTCCGGTGTAGGGGCATCGGTGCGTCCAATGCCTCTTGAATTCAAATAGTGACTAGCCATTGGGCCAGACATCGGAGCATCCGATGCCCCTTTAATCTGCGCAGTTTGCTGGCCAACGGGAGGAATTTGTTGGGGGGTATATATACCCCATCCTTTGCTCTCATCTCTTGTCTTTGCTCATTTGATTAGCTGAGAGAGAGAAAGAGCCCTAGTGAGGAGTGAGATTTGTTAATCCATTGATTAGAGCCCTCAGTAGTGAGTTCTACGAGTTCAGGTGTGCATCCATCCATCTCATGAGGCTAGTGTGAGTCAAGTGAGAGTTCTAGGTTTTTACACTTGGTGATCGACAACACCTAGACGGTTTGGTGGCTATTGGAGGCTTGGTGACCACTCGGTGATTGTGGGTGGCCCTTCTACACAAGTTGTGATCGGTTGTGTTGATTCACCGAGCCAGAGTGGCGAAGAATCACCCCATAGTGAGCACTCGGTCCTTGCGCGGATCAAGGGGAGCGATACCCTTGCATGGGTTCTCCAACGAGGACTAGGGGGAGTGTCGACTCCTCAATATATCGGTAAAACATCGTTGTGTCAACATCCTTCTTCTCCCTTTCTCTTTACTAGTGCAATTACTTTCAAGCATTTCATACTTGTTCTTGATTTTCTCTTGATCATGCTTGCTAGAATTGCAAAGGGTGTTCTTACTTCCATTGCCTTGTTACTTGCTTTTTAGGTAGAACACACTTTGGAGGCACTAGGGGGAATTGACATTTGGTTAGGATTTAATTTTCGTATTAGAAATTTAAATAAGCCCAATTCACCCTCTCTCTTGGTCATCTTGATCCTTTCAAACATCCTGAAAAAACCAAGGCCAATTTGCAAAGATTAAACTGGCACAATTGATTGTGTGCTTGCGTGGTCCTATGTAAATCGATCTGAGACTGGTTTTGGTAGTCCTAGCCCAATTTTGTGTTTTCCTTCAATTTGAAAATTGAGCCGATATCGTGTTATGCTTGTAAATTGTGTGTAAAAAAATATTTACCATTATGATAAGATTACTCCTCTATTTATATAAGATGATCACAGCTAGTTGAGTACCCCATCTGTCCAATAAAAAATCTACTCTATCTTTTACCCTATCTTTCCTCATCTACAAGTGGCGGACCTAGGATTTTATCATAGGTATGCCGAATTTTTTTCTTATACAATTCGGTAAACCGTTTCCAATTTAATAAAAACATATATTAATTATAATTCAGTAAAACCATATACATTAAATAACATGTTAAGTATTAAATTAGAATACTAAGCTATAAACAACCATATATTACAAAAAATAGTGCAAATGAAATAAATAATTGTAACTTGAAATATAGCACAAAGAGACTTAACGATACTACTTGTCTGACTTTTACTTGCCGCTTTCTGAACGACATAAATGTCTCCATTATATCGTCTTTATCCACTTGAAAGAAAATATACCGCTCAATGATATAACTAAACAATCATCCAAAATAGTATCCCTTGGCTTACACTGCTACAAAAACCTTAACCGCAACAGTCAAAATTGATTTTCCATGCCGGGCAGCAGCGTCCGCTTGCGCTGCCATGCCACAGAAAATCAAGGCTTTACCGCAGCGGACAAAAATGGCCGCTGCGGTATTTTCGTTTAGCGCAGCGAGCAACCTAAGGCGTCCGCTGCGGTTAACTACGATTAACCGCAGCGGACGACTTGTGCTGCCCGCTGCGGTAAATGGATATACCGCAACGGCAACCTTACAGCGTCCGCTGCGGTTAAGTTTGGTTAACCGTAGCGGGCAGTTAAGTTGTCCACTTCGGTAAATAGTTTTTCAAATAAAAATTAAAAAACAGAATTCAAATAATTCCGAGAATTTGAATTCAAATCATTTCCAGATTCCAAATTTCATATTGAAAGTGCAATAAAGCGCTAAGTGGGTTTTGGTGACATGACAACATATTTAGAAGACTAATTAGACTTTACAAGTATGACAAGTAGGTTAATCTTAAGGAGGTTGATGAACAGGTTGGCGGACCCCTCCAATTATAAAAGTGCATGGCAACAAGCTCAAAGGACTTTAATTCATTTATATTTTGAATTTGATTTAGGTATGCCGTACTATTAAGAGGGATTCAACACGCATGCCAACAAGTGAACAAAATGCATTATCTATTCAAACTTATCACACCTCCACATAGATAGTAGGTAAATCAGCCAGCTATTCAGAGATCCACTCTTTGCTGTTTCTGCCAGGCCGGCAGTGCCGGGTAGTCCGGCACTGCCGCACCTGTGGCCAACACTGCCATGACTTGTTCTGCCCGTTGGACAGTGAAGGGGTATTTCTTACCCCCTCACTTCTCCCCAACGACTAGTTCAATTCATTCACTCATTCTGACTTCTAAAAACAGAAAGAGAAGCTCTCTTCTTGCTCTCTCTTCTCCCTTGGTGCTCCAACTCTCTCCCCCATTGATTTGCAATCAACCTTTGAGATATTGAGCCTCCAAGCTTGAGAAGAAGCTTCTCCCTCGGATCTTCAACTCCTAAAAGCATTTGGTTTTGCGTGGTGGCCGGTGGTTTGAGTTTGTTACTCTTGAAGCTTTGCTCCTAGCTGGCTAGGCGTCGCCCTTGAGCTTGCCTCCTTCGTGTGGCAGCCTAGGGGGGTTTGTAACACCCCATATTGCTAATACATTTCCCCTTATCTCAAGAGTTCATTCTCTTGACTTGAGACCGAGGAAAGAGCAAGCCTTGTGTGGCGAGCTTGAGCCTTGTGTGGCGCACCTCAACAACGTGGACGTAGGCAAGCCTTAGTGGCGAGCTGAACCATAGGTCAAATCTTGTGTCTCCTTGTGTTTGTCTCTCTACTTTGATATATATTATTTGCAAGGCAATTTCTAGGGTTTGGACCCGATCTACTCGGTGGGTGTGTTGCTACCACTTTAAAGTGGTGCTAGAGGTTCCCTACACCTCTAGGAAGGTTTTGATTCAAGCACAATTTCCATTGTCAGTTTATATTTTGAATTGTGCAAGGTTCTGTCCAAGTGACCAGCACTGCCGCCCCTGATAGCAGCAGTGCCGGGCACCCCGACAGTGCCGGATCCAAAGCCAGCAGTGCCGAGCCTGATCTGACAGAAAGTGTTCAAGTTGTTTTAAACATGCCTATTCACCCCCCTCTAGGCTAATCAGGTCCTTACACATATATATATGCAGCAAACATTTAAATATAAAGCATCCAAGCATTGCACAAGACATAATACATAGTTTTCAACGTCCATATACACATCACATCAAACCAACAAAGTCATTTTGAGTTACATTTACAAAATCCTCTAAACAAAGTCCACGGGCCACATGTAATCACTTGGGCGCATCAAAGTCGGCCATTTCCTAAGCCTCTCGTACCTGGGTTCAGTAGCCAAATCAGATTCTTCGTCGTAGAATTGTTCTCCTTCGAGCACACATTTCTCCATGACGAACTTGCAGATTTTCGCCTTAACTTTCTTGAAGGATGGATTGTAGGTGTTCACCCAATATTTAACTCCTTCCTTGAGCTTCTTCCAACTTTGAGTGTACTCCCTGCACTGCCTCAGGTGCTCGCATGTGTACAAGCCACATTCCTTCGATCCGATCGGTTGTTTGGCGCACTGCACGATTGATATAGAAGCTTTAGAACAAACACATATGTACGGAAAGCACAAATGAACTTTAATTTGCAATTACTTTACGTACCGGGAAGTCACGTCAAATTTTGATGTGGTCAGTATTCTTCGTCTTGCACTTCTCGGTCCTGCGATCATAGCATTCGGGATCCTTCAAGGATGACTTATAATCCTTGCACGAAATGTAATCATAGCATTCGGGATCCTAGGGAGGTAGGTTGTAGATGCTGAGGACGGCCGGCCAAGTACTGTGCGAGCTGCTTAGCTCACCGAACGGGTTCATCCCATCAGTACTCAGCGTGGACCAGACATGTCTGGGCTCGTCACGAAACTCAGGGTAGTCCTTGTCGAAATCCCTCCACTACTGTCCATCGGAGGGGTGTCGTAGCTTTCCATCGTCCTTCACCCGATCAGGAGATGCATGCCATGACATGAGCTTCGCATCCTCTGGATTCCCAAACAGTGCACGCAGACGATCGACCACGGGTAGGTACCACACCGATAGCGCGGGGCTTTTCCTCCGCGTGTAACCCTCTTCTTCCTCGTCTTGCTGAGCCAAGATCTGCTTGGCCACAACACTGGTCTTCTTCCTCTTTTTGTTCGGACCATTGTCGTCTGCATCCATGCGGCAACCGGCATTCCTCTTCTACCGACTAAATCCACAGTGTGGACAACTAGTCATGTTCTCATACTTCTCGCCCCGGTACATGATGCAGTGGTTAGGGAAGGCATCAAACTTTCTAACTTTCATCGCTACTGGACGGATCAGCTTCTTTGCTCGATATGTATTATCTTGAACCTTGTTACCCATAGGGTACGTGGTAGCAAGGTAACTTAATAGCTCATTGAAGCCAATGTCTGACCAACCATGTCGAGCCTTCATCATCAGCAGATGGAGGTTGAAATGGAGCGCCGTGCACCCCTCTGAACATTTTCCACCATCCTGATACAGAGGATCAACTACCGCTTGCTTCATCTCTCTAAAATTCTCCAATCACTTTGGGCTGTCAAACATAACATCATCTTCGTCGATGTGGTTGACCAGGTCCTCAAAGAGCTGGACATCTTCGGGTTCCCTCAAAGTAGCATCTTCAGTAGTGTCACCGTCGTCATCGACGCCATCTGGAATGTTCTCGTGCAGTTCATCCACTGTGATGTAGTCACGAGAATTGTTGTCGTCATCGGTGGTGGCTCGCACTGGCACCGAAGGTGGTGGTGGTCAAACATGATCTTGGTTGTTCACCGTCGTCGTCAACGAGCTCACTCCAGATACACCACAACTCGCATCGAGACTTTCACCATGAGAAGTCCAAACCGTGTAACCCTCCATAAAACCGTTAACAATCAGATGCGATTGCACTGTTCCATCTGGGTAGCCTCTGAGGTTCCGGCATTTAGAACATGGACATATGGTTGGCGTCCGCTTCAAACTAGCACGATGAGCTTTCGTAGCTGCCATGAACTTCCTCAATTCTCTAAGGTACCGAAGATCAAGCACTCTATCGATGTGGTACATCCATTCGGACTTGTCCATCGTAGCTTAACACACAACAAAACAACAAAGTACTATATAAAAAATAGATCTA
This sequence comes from Microstegium vimineum, assembly GCA_022036555.1. Classification (NCBI taxonomy): domain Eukaryota; kingdom Viridiplantae; phylum Streptophyta; class Magnoliopsida; order Poales; family Poaceae; genus Microstegium; species Microstegium vimineum. The sequence goes on along the minus strand of CM039123.1, from coordinate 15,084,365 downwards.
CTTCATGAATCTAGATAATTAATTAGACACACATGATGAGACATATCGCACTAAAAAGTGAGAATAAAAGAGAGAAAGAGGTGTGTGGAAGAGCAATCATGTACCTCTTATTGTCCTCTCCTCCCCAAATCAAAGCTCTAAAACTCAATTTGATGATTTAGTAAAAAATTCAGGCAAAAACTCCGCCACCAACAAGATGAGAGATCAAGACACAAATTTAGTACATATATATATATATATCACAAGGTGAATCTAGATTAAAAACACAAGTTGTATATCTAGTACATGGATCTATGAAAAATCTAGACTAAAAACACAAACTAGATCTAGATCCATGCATGGTGGATCCATGGATCTAGATCTAGATCCACATGAGGAATTGCACTAAAAAAATGAGAAAATGAGAGAGAAAGAGGGGTGGGAGAGCAATCATGTACATCTTATCGTGTCCTACTCCCCCAAATCGAAGCTATAAAACTCAATTTGAAGATTTGGTGAAAAAATCGGGCAAGACATCCCCCACGTTTTGGAAGAGGAGAAGTCTTGAGGAAGAAGAAGGGATGGCTGCTGCTATATATAGGACGGGGGTAACCGCAGCAGACAACTTAATATGCCCGCTGTGGTAAATGTACATCTATTGCAGCGGGCAGCATAATGTGCCCGCTGCAGTAAATAGATTTACCGCAGCGGGCGTCTTATGTTGCCCGCTGCAATAGATGCTCATTTACCGCAGCGGGCGGGTTATGTGGCCCGCTGCGGTAAATGGAATAACCGCAGCAGACAACGCAATGGCCAGCTGCCCAAGCTGGTCACCGGTTTACCGCAGCAGGCGTCTAGGATGTGCGCTGCGGGGCGCCAAATGCCAACGCTGCGGTAAATGAATCCTGTAGTAGTGTTATTCCTTGACTTTGTGTTTTCTCTATAAATAATGTTCAAAATACCCTTTGTAACCCCCTCACAAGCACATCGATTCAAGCCTGAAAGGGATATTGATAATTCTCTGTTTCGATCCGCTCTAAATCCAAATTTTAAAGATATAGAGAAGTGTTTCTCATATCCACGTGGATACGGATAATCCAAATCCGCGTGGTGTAGAATATGAGATTGACGAAATCCGATGGATTTAGATTATCTAATAATTGAATATGGATTATCTTATAATTGAACATGGATTATCCGATGCTTCTAACAGAATAATTCGAATATTTAAAGAGCACAAGCACAAGAGTACAAGTCAGTCCAACTCATGACATTAGCATTATTATATTGTAGTATATAGGCATAGTTATGATTTATTTTTATTGTTTTGTAAGCATAAATGACATCTAATGAATTGTTTTTCATCATAAAAAACAACATGGAAGCACATATTACCCAACTTAGAAAAGTCTGCTTCCAATCCGAAACCGGTCACAATTCATACCATTTTCGAAATCTAAAAAATCCATTTTTTATCCGAAACCATATAATATTCAACCCGCTCCGAATCTGATAAAAATAGGTTTAGAATACGAGGAAGCTGTTATCCGCTTCAATCTGATCCATTTTATCCCTAATTATATGAATCTCGGGTACACTAATATGTTACAAGCACTCTGCATTCTACGTTGTGAATAGCACAACTCAAAAATTAACTTGTTAATTGCTTTGCAATGCGGATGACCGCACAGGCAAACACTTGACAAATGACCTGAGAATAACTGCCCAACAAACGACAACCAACATTTCTGTAGGTAGAATTGAGGATCTTTTCTTTATTATGGTGTCTTCCTTCATCTTCTTTCTGCCATCGAAGAATGAGAAAGTCTGATCTGGAAATTATTCTTCCTAGTCTTTCATCGCGGACAGATCTAACCATAATAAAACGAAGAGAAAGACTGGAGAAAATTATTCCAAAGTGGTGACATCATCTACGACTGATGCCTCCGTCCGAAAATAAAAATCTCCATATCGTCATATCAATGAAGATGATGACGTCGAAGTTATCGTCCTCGTCTTCAACGGAACCATCATGGAGAAGACGATTCCACCCATCTTCTTCACCGTACCATTGCTGAAGAGAAGAAGGAGAAGATAAACTCTAATGATTTAATCTATTAGATAAACTTATTAAAATCAATAGATCGGGACACCAGCGGGACCATGGGGCGGCCTCTCCCGTGTTAGCAAGCACAAGTCGAAGGCTTGTGCTTACCCTCTTTTGTGTAAGTATGGGTAACGCGGTAATATCTTTCCTATTCTTCTATCAAAACTACAGATACTAATACTTTTACACCGTACCATATCGTGGAAAGCAACCGGTAAGTTGTTCGACTCTGGGTCTCATATAGTGCCTTCTATCTTGAGTAGAGTCTATGTTTTTTCACCTAGGTGCACCACTTATTGTATAATATTTTTTTAAAATTTTACTACTATGTGACATCTAATCCCATCACTTATCGTGTAATATTCATTTTACTACTATGTGACATGTAGTATAAGACAACCTATAATGATACCTATTACATGTAGTTTATTAATACTCCCTCCGTTCTAAATTATAAGATATTTTGAGTTTTCTAAATTCATAGTTTTTACTATGTATCTAGATAAAAATTAAGTCTAGATACATAGTAAACTCTATGAATCTCTAAATATCGAAACGTCTTATAATTTAGAATACAGATAGTATGTATCTATAACGTAATATAGTAATGGTTATATATTTATATATCTGTCTTTTATCAGTTTTTATAAAAAATTGTAACAATTTTTGTTCTAACTATAGTAGAAAATAAATATGATAACTCATCATGTGTTGTTGCATGATGCTATACAGCTCATACAACCAACATCATATGTAGTATTTGATCTACGTGGCTCACATAAGACAACACATCGATCCACATAATCCTTCACCCACCATCTTCTTTTTCTTCCTCTTCTTTCAACTTTCCTCTCTTTTTGTTCCTCTTCTTTCAACTTTCCTCTCTTTTAAAAACAAATCTAGGGTTTGAGCATATGGATGAAAATTTCTCCCACCATTGAAAGGTAGAAGACCAAAAGTTTAAGCAAGAGCAAAACTATTCTCCTATTCCCTCGCACCACACAAAAATGGCCGGAAGTCCTGCCCCACCACCTCCCTTGAAGTCCAATTCCTCCGCGCCAGCATTCAAATCAAACGCCTCGGGCCCAAGCCCCGGCCACGAGCCCGCCCAGGGCTCGTCCATCACCTCGCCAACGGCGGTCGCGGTCCCATCCGACGCGTTGGTCGCTGTGCTCGGCGTCGTTGGCGAGCTCCGTGCTTGCGGTCTTCTCGCCGGGTTTGAGATCCCGGAGACCGGGCTCACGGACGAGGGCGCGTCCGCTCTGTTCGACGGCCTGCTCACGGCCTTCCTCGCCGAGCTGGGGGACCCCGCGGCTGCTGCCTCCTGCCTCCCGATCCCACCGCCGCCGCTTGGGGATGGCCGGAAGGTAGAGCTTGTCAGCCTGTTCCTCGCCGTGCGCGCTCGCGGCGGGTTCTCCGCCGTCGCGTCGTGGGCGGCCGTTGCCGAGGCGGTCGGGCTTGACCCCACCGCCGACACGGCCGTCAAGCTTTTGTACGGTAAGTACCTTGCGCTCCTCGAGCAGAGCTGCGATAAATGCTTAGAGGACCACATGATGGTGAGCAGCGGCAATGCCGACCTGCTCTTGGGCTCCAAGTTCTTTTCGCCGACCAAGTGCCTCACCAGCAGCAGCGCTGGATCGGCGCACGTGAAGCGGAAGAGAGACACGCTCGTGGGGATGCTTGACTGGGTTCATCTTGTGGCAAAGAACAACACAGGTACACAAGCAGGGAAGAAGCCTGGTGGCTACAAACAGGAAGTGGTTGAACTCCGGCGCCAGATGTTCGCAGACAAAGATTGCGTCGCTCGTGAGCAGCTCGTGGAGACGCTCCGCTGGGTGCGCGCTGTGGCGACGAGCGCAGGTCAACGTCAACCGGGGATCATCGGGATGAATCCTCCTCCAGACCACTTATCGACTGCTGTTGAGCTCAGGAGTCAGATGTCACTCGGGGGATGCTCAACTGGGTTCGCCTTGTGGCGACCAGCCCAGCTGAACCGGAGGTCATGGAGGGGAGTTCCCTTGGCTACCGCTCCACAGCGCTTCTGTTTCGGAACAAGACGTTTGCAAATAAAGAATACAGCAGGTCGTCTGGTACTTCGACGCGGGTAATAATTTGTTTCTTCATCCCTACCTTCATTTTGAATGCATCATTTATACAATTATACTACTTGATTGATCTGTGCTTATCGGGTTCATGTTCATTACACACGACTACTCAATTTCTTTCTGTTTGTTCGGTTATTATTATGGCATTTGTTCATTAGATTTTACTTTCATTCTACTATATATAGCATTTAGTGCCACTAGCTAGCTGCTAGACCAATTGGTCAATCCTCTGGAACGTGGCTCCTGTGACCAGGTTTCAAAGGGCCGAGAGGGTGAATTTCTGGTCGACGGTATAGAAAAAACCCTCCTCATCTGGGCCTCTGTGTGCGGGCGGCTACGACAGATAGGAAACGTTGTCATGCCAAAAACCAGTTGGGTACCTGGACGTCATATTAAAAGCATCTCCAAGAGTATCCTAAATGTCCTTCTAATTCTATTTTTTTACAAAGATCAGAAAAAACTTTTAGCACCTGATAAAAAAAAGCCCACTTAGAGTTACATGCTCGGAGATCCGTGCGCATTGGACTTCGGCAGCCTGCTGCGGCCTCTTGGTAGCTGGCGCAAGCTCGACTACTGGACCTGCTTGCCTGCTTGCTGTTTTTGCTTCCTGTGCTTGTAGCTTTTTGTTTCTACATGCTTGACATGGTGACCAGCGGCTGCCTGGGAAGTGCTGGAGGCTGGCTGGGAGAGGCAGCAGCGAGTTGGGGCAGCCTGGTGGCTGGCTATGGCCGGCTGGTGTCTGCAGGGAGGCGACAGAGGCATTGAAGGGGGCTGGGGCGATGGCGACCAGTAGATGCGACCGGCGTTAGATGTAGCGCAAATAAATGAAACTGTAGTGAAAAAAATTGGGGCCAACATTTTAATGTGTTGGAAATCAATTATTGGAAACTCTTGGGGATGATCTTTTTTATTTCTTCCAGTATATTTCTAGGAGTTGGAAAACATTATATTTCAAAAAATATATTGGAGATGGTCTAACTCACTCTTTTGGGCTTCTCGAGTATCTCTAGCAAACATAGTATCCAAGATGGCATAGGTTGGGCACCCTTGCAATGAGCCAATGACAGCATGTTTGTTTGGCGCATGTACCTTGAGTTTTAGCTATGGGATGGTCTCCCTTGACAGTTACATCTACCTACCAATCAAATCTTCGCTATGCCATAAGGTTACCCATAAGACAATACAACATTATTGTGGGGATTTCCCTATTTTGAGTCATAACTACAAGGTGGACTAAGGCTAGGACCATGTAAATGGTTGTCTAATATTCCAAGGCAAGATAGAAAATACCCATCGCTCTTGTCTCCTTTATAATCAATTGGGTATACCCTACTAGTTATGGTAGCACATCCATAGACATCATCAAGAGTATAACTCATTACTCAAGTAGGAGTCGAGATTGTCATCTTGATTATCATGGGGTTCTTCTTTAAATATGTGCATATCTGCATAGTAGTATTGTAGTCATATGCACATTCTTTTATTAGGACCCTAACATCATCATTAATTACATATCTGTACTAGCAATGTTTTCCCATGATTATTTTGCTCCTTGATCATTTTGCTTGGATAGAGTGTGCATGATCATGATAGACTAATGACTTACCATTGCTATTGCCCAACAATATTGATGAATTGTTTAAGACCAGGACTTGCAGTTTATTGCAATCACTAGGGGATCAACCCAAGGAATAGTTCAAGTGGCTGTAAATAGTGGAGCATTTTTGTAATACTGCTTTCACTATTCTATCTGTGGAATGTATCTTAAGGTGTTTGTTCACTATTATCTACTATACAATCTTGTATGTGCACAATTAGCTACACATGATTACAGTCAGTGTCCCTTAATGGGTCGTTACATCTTCTGCAATACCATTACTGAATGTGTTCTTCGAGATTAGGTATGGTGTATAATTATGCACCACTACTATAACCATAAAAACCTTGACCTTTGATAAGGTAGGAAAGTGTATATGGTTGTGCCCCAAAGTAGTAATTTCTATCTCTATGAACCCTAAAATAAATTATTGCCCTATCGTAATGGTTTGCTCAAGGTGATGTCTCGCATTTTAGATGTTTCCTAACTCATTTTCGCCAAGGGATTATGTATTCCACGTTGGGGGCATTGAAGTTTTATCATGAGACCCTATGGACGTCGCCACTCCCCTTAACATTGTCCTCAAGCACCACCATGGATATGGTTGATACATGAGTGTTGGGTGGCAAAGATATGAGACTTCTCTTGGCATATACTAACAAATTATAGAATTATTTGTCTAAGGGTTTATGTAGAACCAATAAATAATGGATATCTTGATTTGCAAAATGGAAGCTCTCTATAGAAGCCTTGATGCACGATTCCTCAATATTATCCACTATTATGTTACATGCTACATTGCGCATAAATGTACAAAGTTGACTCCAACCTTTCCAAATTTAGCGAGCATATTGCTCGATTGAGTTACTTTTATGGACTATAATGGCCTTGCTGGTAAATACATTGTAAAAGTCACATCTTTTTGTTATCCATTGTACTATTAAGATTGTGTGTCTATTTGAATGTATTATGCCTATAGAACAATTGCACTTTAATGATCCAAAGCCATATTGGGCTTGTCATAGTCAACTAGTTCACAATGTAGTATGCATGAATCATGTATTGATTGCTATGAAGAAAAATTAAGATGTCATGAAGGTGAGAAACCTAAGTCTCTCATTGTCGTTGAAGCATGAGGTGCATAAGGAACTACAGAAGCTTCAAGGGGGCTCTTCAACATTTTTGTGGCACAAGAAGTGACGTCCTACAAGCATAAATTTCCTTAAACTATGCAAAATGAGGAGGCTAGATAATTTATTGGAATGAAATGCTAAGGATCAGAGTCACCGACATTGCTAATTGAATCTTGTATGAAATTTTGTTTGGCAACAAAATGTTATTTGCGTATTGACTTTCTAATACTTGGTTGGCTACATAAACTCTAGAACCAATATGTTAAGCATCTCTACCTTCATATCATCTATCATATGTCATGTGACGTACAATCTAGCAAAATTTATAGAGTTTATAAGCAGTGTTTACATGTTGTTCGGTTAATTGAGATTTATCACAATTAATTTGACTAATCAGTCCCCAGGCTTCAATTAGGTCCACCGACCTGATTTGGTCGACCAAGATCAAGTAGTCCAACTAGTCGTTGCCTAATCATGATCAATGAAATGATTAGGGAGCAGATGACCAGATTTGTGTTGCTATCAGGCTGACCTTTGCACATGGGCTTGGATTGGGATTCCAATTTGGCCCATTCGGGTTATTCTTAAAGGAAGGAGCCTCAAAGGAGAGAAGCTAAATGTCATGGCTATGCCTAGTCCACATTTCTCATGCACATGCCATTATGCATCCGCTTGAAGCCACCACTAGATCCCTTCATGTCATGGCTAGTGCCCTTCATCCGACCACCGATGGCTCTCTTCACGTCCTCTAGGGCCTCCCATCATGAGGCACCGATATATTTAACCATTGGTATTTTTCCCTCACAACCACAAAGGCATGGTTCAGGAACTAAGCTACATCACCGAGGACCCCTTCTTCTCCGCTTCTAACAATTATTGGAGTTTTCCTTGCATGGACCACATGGTTCCGGTGCCCGCTGAAGTCTTCATTAATTCTCTTGAAGCTATATGTTACCTTCTTATTTTCTCTTCATAATTGTAGTACCTATTATTTGCGAACATTATACTGCTTTATGTAGTTACAATTCAAAATTTCCAAATTTTACTCTCCATTTGAAATTCAAAAAGTCAATAGGATGTTAAATTTGGAATATGAGTTTAGATAAGTCGTTGTGACAAATATAACTTATTTTTAAAATTTCAATTATATAATTCCATAATTGTGGTTGAAGACAACCATGTTTCTATTCCACTTTCCACTTATCATAATTATTAACATGTTGGAGGATATCTCTCTACCATATGTGAACTCAAGATTGGTGACCCGATGACTTGGGGCATAAAGGCTTGCCACCTCGTAAACTTCAAGGGATGATCCTAAAAAATCCAAAGGTTCAAACCCTTAGACCTTGTTTGGATGTTGCCAAATTCACCTCAATCCACCTATGTTGGGGTGGATTGGGGTGGACTTTAGTTCAAGTTCCACTCTGATCCGCCCCAATACATGTGGATTGATGCGAATCTAACTACATCCAAACAAGGCCTTAGGTTGTTTAGACACCCATAGGATCCCAACCTTCAGGATGCCTTTAGACCTCGAAGAAAAAGTTAACAAAGAAATCCCAAGGCGTACAATATGACACATCAACATACCAAGTGAACCGGACCAAGCGTATGGTATTAATAACTTTGTCTCTCTTATATTATGCCATTTTACCCTCATTGAACCTTAGGTCAACTTTTCTAGCCCTAGAGATATCAACATTTGTACATGGCCTCTTCCAAGGTCTACAAATACCCTATGTTGATGCATCAGGTTAATTGAATAATGTTACAAACTTTACACTTTGTTAACTTCGCTAACCTTTCAAAAACTCTAAAAGTCATAGATGTGACAATAGAGAAAAGTGTAATCATAGATGTGAAGTTATTTATCTTTAGAATATTTGTTTGACATATGAATCCAAAGATCTAGTGCATGATGAATGGATTATATCAAGTTGTGTTTGCAAAAAAAAATGAGTCCATGATTCTTTAATTGTTTAGGGATGCTCACTTGTTTATTAAATTATTAATACCCCTGGATCAAAGATTGTAACTATGGTAACTTTGTTAACATTCCAAAAATCATGTTGCATTTGATGACAAGAAGAAGCACTAGAAATATATAGGGTGTGGTGTTAGAACCTGACATTAGTTCTGTTAGGTTCGTGTCTATTTTTTAATATGTTTCAATAGATGAATCTAGTTGAACAGCACAAACCTTTTCTTTATAAATGTAAGTCATATTATTATGGTTTACTAGCCAAAAGTAGGTTTTTACTATTATCGATGTGTCCTCAAACAATTGTTGTACTATAGTCTCCTGCATGGCCATCATAGCAAACATTGTGATGTGATGGTACTGTCCATTTTTTTAAATTTCTTAACCATCGAGAATTCAATTCAACATATTTTTAGAAAAGAGGTTTTCCCTGTTTTACTGAGCATAAAACATCCAAAGTACGTTACAGCTTAGGTGTATTGGCGCGGCTGCCATAAAAGCGACCGAAAGGTTCTCACGATCAAGACAAGATTAGATTAGACATCACATGTTCAACCAGACTTAAATCAGAACTCGGATGAATCACATCTCTGGAGCCCAAAACAAATACTTTGTTCTTCAAAATTTATTTGTTTACTCTGTATTGTTTGCTAAGGCCATTTAGCATGTTCTGATGTTCCTTCAGCTACATGGTTTTAGGGTGGTATAACAAAATGTTTCAGCACTATGCTTTCTGTTGATGGTCAAAATTGATACCAGGCATAGTGTTCGTGTGCGACACTTCCTCTACACTTTTTAAAACATCAATATTGGTGTACTATCATTGCTAAATACAATTGGCACGTGCATTTAGGTAACAAACGAGAAGAGTGGACTGAACAACATGATTGTTTTGTCTAGGGATGTGTCATCACTACATGGCATTTAAAATTTGGATTTTTTTCAATGATAAGTGGTTAATTAGACGAACTATGCACATTTCAATTGAGGTTGAACTGAAATGTGAGTACAGTTGAATTACCTTTTATAGGCTGTTTGCTAGATTCTAGATCCTATTGTTGGTGAATTATGCATTTATTTATTTTCTGCCATTTGAGGAACTTCAATTCCTCCTGTGGTAACAGGATGACAATGCCTAACGATCTGGTTGGTTTGTTTAATTCTGTACTATGTCAAGTAATATATGTTTCTGGTATACTGTCACTGTATATACTCGATTTATACCTTGTGAACTTTCAGTTGGACTATGTTGTGGACCGGTTTGTGGGCCGCCAATACAGGCGGCGTCCCAAACAGGCCAACAGCCCAAGCAGTGGTTGACGTCTAGTCGTAGGAACAGAGGAATTAGGGAGGATATTTAGTAGATTGGTTTTCATGATTAGGCAGTGCTCCTGATATATAAAGGGGTCTTTAGGGTTGTCAAGGATTATTGAAAGGAATAAACCTCCCTGTGTATCGGGGTGGTGTTTACCCTTCGACGGTGGCGCCGGGTGATTCAGCCGCCGTCACCGGAGAAGCTCCCACCGCCGAGGTTCCTCGGTACCCTCTGCTTCTGACATAGCTCCCACGGGTTGGACAATGGTTGATGGCCTCCTCCTCCTCTTCCAGGATCGCATTTTTGTCCCTGATGCCTCATCTCTCTTGTTGCATCGGCTGCAGGAAGCTCATGGCAGCCACGAGGGGGTGCAAAAGACCCTCCACAGGCTTCAAGCATCCTTCTACAATATTCGCGCCCATTGGCTGGTCCGCGAGTTCATCCGGGGTTGTGTCATTTTCCAGCAGAACAAAACTGACCACCTCCATCCCGCTGGATTGTTGCAACCGCTGCCTGTACCGGACCATCTTTGGAGCGACATCGCCATGGATTTTGTCGAAGGATTTCCACGGGTTGGTGGCAAGTCCATGGTACTCACTGTAGTGGATCGCTTCTCCAAGATGGCTCACTTTATTGCCTTGAGTCATCCATATTCAACAAATTCGGTGGCCTGGGCCTTCTTTGACAGCATAGTGCGTCTCCATGGTTTTCCTTGCTCTATTGTCAGTGATCGTGACACGGTTTCACCATTCATTTTTGGGAAGAGCTTTTTCAGTTGGCCGGCGTCAAGTTGCTGTGAATTTCCGCTTTTCATCCTCAGACTGACGGCCAATCTGAGGTGACTAATCACATTATTGTCATGCACTTGCGCTGTTTGGCAGGTGATCGGCCTCGTTCTTGGCTTCAGTGGCTACCTTGGGCTGAGTCCAGTTACAACATGTCATATCCGTCAGCTCTTCGTACCACCCCCTTTGAAGTGGTCTATGGCAGATCACCACCACCCTTGGCATCGTACCTTTCTGGCACGTCTCAAGTGGCTGCGGTGGATCGTCAGCTCTATAATCATGATATGTTCTTGAAAGATATTCGAGGCAGGTTGCCGCTGGCTCAGGATGTTATGAAGGAACATCATGATAAGAAGCGTCGCCTGGTTGAATTTGATGTGAGTGATTGGGTTTGGCTATGCCTTCATCAGCGGACTGCCATCGGAATCACCACAGTGTCCCCATCCAAGCTTGGGACGCGTTTCTTTGGGCCCTATCAGGTGGTTGCACGGGTGGGTGCTGTGGCATATTGTCTCCACCTTCCTTCCAAGGCACTCCTCAATCGTGGGCGACTCACCGGCGGCATTGGTACCCCTGCCTTCTATATTGCACGGGCGGGTTATTCCGACGCCGGCTGCTATCATCCGTGCACGCCTCAACCGTGGTCGTTGGCAGCTACTGGTTTACTGGGAAGGATGCGCGGCTGCTGATTCTACTTGGGAAGAGGTGGCTGACTTCAAGGACCGTTATCTTTCGTTTCAGCTCACGGATGAGCTGGTTTTTGGGGAGGAGGGAAGTGTTGTGGACCAGTTTGTGGGCCGCCAATACAGGCGGCGTCCCAAACAGGCCAACAGCCCAAGCAGTGGTTGACGTCTAGTCACAGAAACAGATGAATTAGGGAGAATATTTAGTAGATTGGTTTTCATGATTAGGCCGTGCTCCTGATATATAAAGGGGTCTTTAGGGTTGTCAGGGATTATCGAAAGGAATAAACCTCCCTATGTATCGGGGTGGTGTTTTACCCTTCGACGGTGGCGCCGGGCGATTCAGCCGCTGTCACCGGAGAAGCTCCCACTGCAGAGGTTCCTCGGTACCCTCTGCGTTCTAATTCCCAGTCCCATCTAGGCTTACGATCTCCCCTGCGTTCACCTCTCCGGCCATGCCGTATCACCTATAAATAGTTAATTGCCATTTGAGGAACTTCAATTCTTCCTGTGGTAACAGGATGGCAACGCATAACGATCTGGTTGGTTTGTTTAATTCTGTACTATGCCAAGTAATATATGTTTTTGGTATATTATCACTGTATATACTCGATTTATACCTTTTGAACTTTCAGTTGGCCTATAAATAGTTAATTGCCCTTGTTGTATGTTTGACTAATTGAACTTTTGTTGCACTTCTGCTTAATTACAGACTACCCACATATGGGGTGCTTGTCATGTGCTTGCAGTTACCATACTGCTTTTCATATGTGACTGAAATATCTTTATCTTTTATGTAATCCTGTTGCTGTCATGCTTGTGTCAATTTACGCTAGAAGCTAGCCTATAACACTAACACATTATACTCCTTGCTCATGCAGAGTGGAGTTCCACTTCGTCCTTGTGGCCAGGCAGACATTCCAGAATGGACCGGGAAACCTTCATCGTATTATGATGATCCACGCACACTGAGGTTTCTTGGAGAACCAATTCTGCTTCCAGGAAGTAATGAAGATCTTAATGGTGCTTCCATTGGAAAAGGCAGGCAAGATGACTGCAGCTGTAAGTTCCCAGGTTCCATTGCTTGTGTCAAGTTTCATGTGGCAGAAAAAAAGATCAAACTGAAGCATGAGCTGGGCTCAGCATACTTTGAAATGGGGTTTCATAGAATCGGAGAAGATTTAGCACTAACATGGACAAAGGATGAGGAGAGGAAATTCAACACGACTGTCCAGGACAACTTGCCTTCATCTACGAACAAGTTCTGGGACAAGTTGCTTGCCGTCTTGCATGACAAAGGCAGAGAAGGTCATGTGAGCTATTACCACAATGTTTTCCAGGTCTGGCGACGGGGCAACCAGAACCGCCTGGTTCAAAATGCTGATAGTGATGACGATTCCATAGAGCCTGGTTTCCTATACCTTCGTCAGCGTCGTGATCAGAGCTACTCCAAGTCAGCAGGTTCTTCCAGGAAACGGAAGAGATCTTAGGGCTCTGTTTGATTCTGAATTTTCTATCATGCATCGGTAGCTCCAGATGCTACTTCATGTCGAACTCAAATGAAGATTGTATTGTTAGGGTTGTACTCACAGTATTGGTGAATGGTGATAGGTGATGGTAGACTTCTGCTGGGACCTAATTACCTTTTCTCTGAATAGCCGTGCTGCTGGATTGTTATCGCTTTGTTGGTCGAATATTAATGCCGTTGTGTTGACATTTAGGCTACCTCGAAGGTGGATTCATTTTTATATGACTTTCTTGGATGAATGCAATGTTTTAATTGATTTTTGGTTCATGCTTTTTCCCCAAGGATGTGAAATACACATATTACATCAAAAAAAACTTGATATCGATATGTTTACAACAAATGATGGTATAGTGTCTTGTTGAAGCAAGACGACAAATGAAGATAAGGCCTTATTTAACATAGCTATGGCTCTCTATGGATACTATATCTACACTACAGTAAGAAGCCCATCGTCCCTCTCATCACAACATGCACCACCTAAATAGTGGAACTAGAGCCTCAATAAAACATACCAAACAAGGCCTAAGTATTGTTGCAAACTAGAAATTCCTACCATAGTTGTTCTTAATTAATTACCACCTAAGTAATAAGGATTTGTTCTTCTGCATTTTTCTCTCCAAGTCTCCATACACTACTCACCGGTACAGAACAGGGCTTTAGCCCCGGTCGGTAAGGACCTTTAGCCCCGGTTTCTGAACCGGGACTAAGGATTCGGGACTAAATGTCCCACCTTTAGTCCCGGTTCAGAGAACTGCGGCTAAAGCCTGACCTTTAGCTCCGGTTGGTAGTACCAACCGGAACTAAAGGGTGCGTCAGGGGGCCACACGGCGAAGCACCCTTTACCAACCGAGGCTAAAGGTCTTTTTTTTCTGATTTGGGTTTTGCTTGTTTTTAATTTTATAATTAGATTAGGTATTCAAATGTGTATTCTTCGCTGCTAATACATGTATTCGCTGCTAATACATGTATTCACGCACTTATAAGTTAGTTTCAAACATTAAACACACACAAATAAACTATGAAACTATCTATATAAATATATTATGGAACTATATATATACATAAGTATAATATATATATGCACATAAAATTTACATCATTATCCATTGTTACTTGACTTAAGACACAACCGCTCTCGCCACTTAAATCTCATACAGATGTTCGTCTTGATTTGGCTTGAGTGGTTCGGCCGGGTCGTAATAGTAATCGCCTTTAGGGTTGACCACTTTATCAAGAAGAAATCCAGCAATTGTCTCTTGAATTCCTTTGAGGCGGACTTCTTGCAACACTTGTTGCTGCAACCATTGCGTCTTCAATTTGTATTATAAAGAAACAAGTGTTAATATACATAAGATTTAGTTAATAATAACAAATAAATAAAATGGATGTATTATATATACATATCACATACTTGTAGTGTCTGATTAATAGTTCTTCTTGCATACACCGTGAGAAACTCGCAAACGTAGTATCCACACAGATTGTTGCCTGGTGGCTGCCTTAGAACTCACTGTAAGATATGAAACGATTACTGTCGTCATCATACGCATATGTTAAAGCATGATAAGGTAACAGATTATAAGAGCTAGTAGAACTTACATTTAGCAGGACATGACCCTTTAGTGGCACTTCCAATTCCGGACGGTGTTTCAGGACAAACCATGCCCAAACCCTGCTCAATAATTGGAACATTAGTTAATTAACTCTTGCAGTGTAGTTAAAGAGCAGAAATCCATATTTAAATATCAAAGTTACCCCTTGATAATGTCTATCATATCTTGGTAATCTCCCAGTGGTTTTCTCAATGAGTCAAAGATTATCAATTGACTTCTGGCCATATCGAAGACTATAAGTATCCAGTGAAAACTGCATTTGTTTATAGAGTCAACATATATATCTTTATGCTAAATTGAGTAATAAGTAAGACAAATTGTGCAAACGATAACAACACTCACCCAAAGTTGTAGGGGAAGAGTATATACTCTCTGGTCTTTTGGTTGACCAAGAACCTCCAAAGATTCCTCTCTGTTTGAGGTATCCATTGATCGCGGAGAGTGTTTGGATCCTTGAATATGATTGATAGATCAATGAAACCAATATCCGTGTCTCCCTTACGTTTGAGCAATAACATCAAGAATATGCATATATATGTTTGAGGATAGTTAGTTACTATACATATACATATGCTATAGTCAGATTACTAAAAGAATTGATCACTTACAGACAGTAGCAGCTGATGATAGATTTGCCTAGAGTGTCCATATGACATAGTTGGTGGAGCTCACTATACGAAACAAATATAAGGTCATCGCCCCGAAAGTAATGTTCATCTCTAATTCTGACGCAAATGTTGTCATCTGTGCTTTTCTTACATGCCTCCATGTACCACGAGTTTAACGAGCGCATTTACGTACCAAGTTCCCTGAGGGCCGATGGGTTGTACAGACTTCTGCCACGTACATAAGTTCTCTTCCACTCATCGACTACAGTGACATTTGCGATGAGTGCATTTCCTAGAAATTGACTTGCGGTTAGACCAGCTCCTGACAAGAACTCTTCCATACCATCATAAGTGATCTTGGGGAGCACGCTCATGTTTGAACCATATTGATTCCCAATAACTAGCGGGGGCACTGATTGCTTCGATTGTCCCCCGAGCTGTGGGACACCCTTCCGTGCTCTTCTGTCTTTATTCTTCTCCGCGTTAATTGCCTTTTGTAGAGTGCGGTCATAGTCCAATAGTGGAGATCTCTTCTGAGTATCATGTAGTTGTCTCTTCTTTGCTTCCACCGCTTGCCTTAGATCCCCTTTGTTTAAGAAGAACGGTTGTTTAGCTTCTTTCTTTGCTTTAGCATCGTCTTTAAATTTCTTGAATTGTGCTTCCACATCGACCTTTACTGAAGCGTCTAGTTCTTCATCAGTCTTCTCATACGAAAGTTTCTGAGGAATCTTAACTTTCCTTGTAGATTGCCTCTTTGCTTGTGGTGGGGCGACCGACAACTTTGCTTTTGTGGCGGGCCTCTTCTTTGGTGATGGGGCGGCCAGTGTTGGCGTTGGAGACCGTCGTGGAGGCGATGGGGCCAGTGTCGGCGTTGGAGAACGTCGTGGAGGTGATGGGGCCGGTTTCGGAGATGGAGACCGCCTTGGAGGTTCTGGGGAGGAAGCCGTGTCGTGCATTCCACCATCATCATCCCTCGCAACACTATGACCAGCAGCTGATGAATGGTGACTTAGGTCTCTGGGTGAGGTCCTACAGTGAAAACAACGAGTGTGAATAAAGTATCGCTATTTAAGCCAATACAAAGTTAGTGAAAAAGAGCTAGGTATGATTCACACCTAGGATGAGAAGGAGGAGGAGGCGGCGGTGGTAGAATAGGATGTGATGCCCCAAGAATAATGATGTAGCGCTTGCGTCAACAAATAAATGTCTTCTCCGCTTCTCCTAATGTCTTCTCCCCATCACCTCCTTCAATGTCAAGCTGAACATCGCTATGACCTTTTTGAACTCTATCCACCGAGACGTGAGCATATCTAGGTGGTATTATTACCCCATGGCATTTTGGTGTCTTCGTCGGGTCGATAGGAGATACAACACCGGTAGCCACCATGATTGTGGTAGCCCCCTCTGGAATGTGCAGCTCACATGGTGTATTCGGTTCTATGATGTCATCCATGGGGAAGCGTACCATTGAGTCATCACTAGGCTAAGGCACTTCCGTGGAAGCACAACTGCTTTTCAACTGAGCAGAGGGGCTGATATTGACTTCTGGTACTGATGCAGTACTTCGCATTCGGCTCATTGCTAATTCCACTTTCCTTTTTATTTCCTCGCTCATTCTCGCATCAAGTTTCTCTTCTCGCTCTTTTGCTTGAATAGCTGCTTCGCATGCTTCACTAAGCATTTGCGACATGCTAACTTTCATAGCTTCCTCCTCTTTCTTTTTTTCTCTGGCGGCTTCTATATGTATCTTTGTCTTGAGGGAAGGCATGCTTCCACGGCACCACGCCATGACCTCTCGTTCACCCACCGTGTTCCGCAGTCCCTAGGCCATATGTCAGGTCATCCCTATCTCTATCTGGTGACCATACTCCTTGTTCCCTCAAAGATTGAGTGTAAACCATTTTCTTTGCTGCTTCTGTGAGTCCTTCGGTATACGTTGATCTCCCGATCTGAGGGTCAAGGCCTCCCCTGTGACCAAAAAACCACTACTTACCGCGCTCACACCAGTTACCTGATTCTGGTTAGATTCCCCTAGCTTCAAGGCCCTCTTCTTCTTTTTCCCACTTAGGAATGGCAGTAATGTAGCCACCTGATCCCAAGTGATGGTGGTATTTCTTTTCTCGGGCATTCTGCTGGTTCTGTATCGCTCATGCTTTGCCCTCTTCGAATGTCTTGAAAGCTACAAAGTCATCCCAAAACGGTCTCAACTTGACGTAAGACTTATTGTTGAAATTTGGAGTAAGGTTCTCCTTGATAAATGCGGTGTACAATTTCTTCTTCTAGGCCTGGAATTGTGTTGCCAGCTTCTTTATAGCCCAGTCCCTAACTCTCCCCTTCAAAGCTTCATCTTATGTATCGAGCAAGAAATGTTGAAGGACATCTTGCCAAATTAGTGCCTTGTCACGATCAGAGACAAAACTAATTTCAGGATGTCCTTTCCTTTGCTGCCATTCACGAGCACTGATCGGAAGCCTATCCCTTACAAGGTAACCACAATGGTTGGCAAAAGCATGTGCATGTGGTCCAAGTACTTTCCCTGTTTCCTCATCAAATTTCGAGATGATGTACCGACCCTCCAATGGCTTCTTCGGGCCTCGTACATTTTTACGCTTCCCCGTAGTTGTCGTTGATGCAAACAGCTATGTATGTAGACACACAAAACTTATAAATATAATTATACAAATGTAATTATTTTGATTTTCATGTATACACAAGAGATTGTAGACATATATATACCTCATCAACATTGTCTTGCGCGATATTTTCTTGCTCAACATCTTTCGCAAAGTACTGACTTCCGTCATCTACTTTATTGGTGTCGTCATCTACTTGATTGGTGCCATCTACTACTTGATCAGTGCCATCGTTGATCATTGAAAACAAGAAAGCCTCCATGTTGTCATTCAGGTCGTTCATTTCTGCAACTATATATAGTAAAAGGGTTTAGACACTTAGTGTGTGTGTAAACCGTAAGCAAGCTAAGTGTGTAACACTTAGAGTAACCAAAAGGGTAGACACTTAGTGTGAGTGTAATAAAAGGTTTTAGGGTTTAGGGTAGACACTTATTAGGATGTATATCTATAGGGTTTAGAGACTTAGGGGTTTAGGGTACACACTTAGTGTGTGTGTGTGTGTAAACCCTAAACAAGTGTGTAATAAAAGGGTTTAGGGTTTAGGGTAGACACTTAGAATGTATATCTATAGGGTTTAGACACTTAGGATAAAAGGGTAGACACTTAGTGTGTGTGACCTGGCCTAAACAAGTTTGTAACACTTTCTTAGAGTAACCAAAAGGGTAGACACTTAGTGTAGGCACTAGGGTAGACACTTAGGGTTTAGGGTTTAGGCACTTAGAGTCAGGCACTTAGGGTATATATTTCTCTAACAAATGAAAGATATATACATTTAACTACAAATAATGAAAGGTATATATTTCTCTAACAAATGAAAGATATATACATTTAACTACAAATAATGAAAGGTAATATTTCTCTAACAAATGAAAGCTTAGGGGTTTAGGGTAGACACTCAGCGTGTGTAAACCCTAAACAAGTGCGTATAGTTTTGGTTGACGCATATATATAAAATTGGCACTTAGAGTTATTTTACAAGCGTCTATACATTTAACTACATGTTTACTAGCAATAATGGAAGATCAATTTCTTAAAACTAAAATATATTAACATAAATCAATTTGCTAAGACTAAAATATATAACTAAAACTAAATCAATTTGCAATAAAATCAATTTCTATTTTATTACACACAGTTCCTTTGCAATAAATCAATATATAACTAAAACTAAATCAATTTCCTAAATCAATTTGCAATAAAAGCAATTTCTATTTATTGCACACAGTTCCTTTGCAATAAATCAATATATAACTAAAACTAATTAAATCAATTTCCTAAATCAATTTGCAATAAAATCAACCTTTTTCTTTTTTTCTTTTTCTTTTTTCCTCTCCTTCCTTCTAGATCTTCCTTCTTCCCTTCTCCTCTCCTCTCCTTCCTTCTCTCTCCTTTTCTTTTCTTCCTTTTCTGCTTCTCTCTCTTCTCTCGATCTCTCTCTCTAGTGGCCCGGCCTCTCTTGGACGGCGGGCCTACGAGGTAGAGGCGCGGCGGCGGTGGAGGTAGACGGTGGCGGTGCATGCGGCAGTTGCTTGCGCGGCGCAACGAGGAGGGACGGCGCCGACGGCGACGTATGGCGGCGCTCGGGCGAGCGAATGGGCAGGGTTGGGTGGGGCTAGCGCGCACGAGGTGCGGTGCGCGGGGGCGTTGGTGCGCCGGTGAGTCGCGGGCTCCGCCGATGGCGATGGCGTGACGACAACGTGGCGGCGGTTCGTTGCGTCATCGAGGAAGAAGGCCGAGATCACATAGTAGGCGAAAGATATAAGGGGAGGAAGACAGAGGAGATCGGTCGCGGCTTATATAGGAAGGCATCCTTTAGCCACGGTTGGTATTATTACCAACCGTGGCTAAAGGATGCACCTTTAACCCCGGTTGGTATTACCAACAGCGGCTAAAGGTCTTTTAGCCCTGGTTGGTAATACCAATAGCGGCTAAAGGTCTATTTAGGCGTCAAACGAAATTTTCAGTGGGCTTTTGTATGTTAGGGTATTGTATATAGATTAATATATGTATAAATTGTTATAGTTCTTGTTAATTGCATAATAAATTAAATACATGCCACAAAATTTTTAAAAAATAACCATTAATTTTCCTTTTGCTTTAGTATACACTAAAAATGTATAACATAAAATCTTTTACCTTTTTTATAATATCAAATATAAATGTAACTAACCATTAGAATTTGGTTAATGCAAAAGTATATTGTTCAATTAAAAAAAATAAAATTCTTGGTTACCAACAGGAAATTAGTTTATGCATTATTTTACCGTTAATCTTTTTGTTTTTCACCATTCATTGTCTAATTATGCGACAAATAAGTTTAACCTTAAATTGAAAATTGTTAATGAGACACTAAATGACCCTATATGAAAAACTTTTGAATACAAAGGTTTTATAACTCATCAAATTTCTATTTGAGGAAGTGTTAGTAGGCATTAGTCTTAAAATCATGAATCTCACATAGTGTTAGTAAACATTAGTCATTAAATGCAAAATTGACCAAATACAAATGTAGATATTCATTTATTTGACCAAACTTAGCAAAAATGACTAATACAAATGTCACTTGACATCACTGCTAAGCTAGCTACATCATGCGAGAACAGTAGTGAACTTCTTCTTGACATATGTTCCTTGGTCATTATCATGTCGTAACCACGGAGTGTCCTCGACATTTAGAACTATGCTTGGGTCTTTGGTCACACTGAATGGCGCAATTCAGTCATCTCTTTTGTAAAATTCTGACATGTCTGAGTTGTCCTCAATTCCCAAAATGTTTCTTTTCCCTGAAAGAACTATGTGATGCTTGGGCTCATTGATGCTTGATTTGTCATCGTTTTTTCCTTTCTTTGGTTTTGTAGACAAGTCTTTTACATAGAACACCTGATTCACGTCAGCAGCAAGGACGAATGGTTCGTCTTTGTACCCAATAGTGTCGAGGTCCACTGTTGTCATCCCATAATCCTTGTCAATTGTTACCCCGGCTCCGGTCATCTTCACCCATTGGCACTTAAACAAAGTGACTTTAAAATTAGATGCATAGTATAGTTCCCAAATCTCAACTATGCGGCCATAATATGTTTGCCTATTTCCATTTGGGTCAATGGCATCTATGCGG
This sequence comes from Microstegium vimineum, assembly GCA_022036555.1. Classification (NCBI taxonomy): domain Eukaryota; kingdom Viridiplantae; phylum Streptophyta; class Magnoliopsida; order Poales; family Poaceae; genus Microstegium; species Microstegium vimineum. The sequence goes on along the minus strand of CM039123.1, from coordinate 15,063,180 downwards.
ATACCACTGTTTTGGTTGGTGCTCCTTTTATCTTGGTCTACCGTGTAAAATATATTTCCATTTATCTCGTAGGCTTTATACGTGAGGATGTGCCACGATGGTTGTCTAGCCAACAAATATAGTTGGTCATCAATGCTGTCATCACCAAGACATTTTTTCCGCAACCAATCGCCAAAAGTTTTGAAGTGTTCATGCATAATCCAAGCTTCATTCTTCCCTGAAAACTGTGATCGTAGGAACTTCTTGTGTACCTCGACATACGGCTCCACCACGGAGGAGTTCTGAAGAACTGTGTAGTGTGCTTTGTTGAAATAATCATCCCCCGTACCGATATATGTTTTCTTCCCTAGTGTTCCTTACCCACTAAGTCTCCCCTCGTGTCTTGATTCAGGAACACCAATCGGGTCAAGGTCGGGAATATAGTCAACACAGGACTCAATGAGCTCCTTTGTCCCGTAGCCCTTGGCGATGCTTCCTTCTGGGCGAGCACGTTGGTGAACATATTTTTTCAGGACTCCCATGAACCTTTCAAAGGGGAACATGTTGTGTAGGAACACAGGACCGAGAATAGTAATCTCCTTGACCAGGTGAACTAGGAGGTGTTCCATGATATTAAAGAAGGATGGAGGGAAAACCAACTCAAAGCTGACAAGACACTGAACCACATCATTCTGTAGAGTAGCTAGTTCCATTGGATCGATTGCCTTCTGAGAAATTGCATTGAGGAATGCGCATAGCTTCACAGTGGCTAGACGTATATGTGGAGGTAGAATTCTTCTTAACTTAACCGGAAGCAATTGCGTCATAAGAACGTGGCAATCATGAGACTTTAAGTTTAGGAATTTATTCTCTGACACATTTATTATATTCTTTATATTGGAGGAAAATCCAGATGGGACCTTGATGCTGCTTAGACATTCAAACATGTTTTCCTTCTCTTCTTTGCTAAGAGTGTAGCTAGCAGGCTTTACATAATGGCGTCCATATTTTGTCTTCTCTGGATGCAGGTTGTCTCGTTCTTTCATGTCTTGCAAGTCCTGTCGTGCTTCAAGTATATCTTTGGCTTTTCCATACACACACATGAATCCTAGCAGGTTCACACAAAGATTCTTTGTCAAGTGCATCACGTCGATCGCGTGGCGGACCTCTAGGACATGCCAATAGGGTAGCTCCCAAAATATGGACTTCTTCTTCCACATGGTGCGCGTCCATCAGCATCTTTTGGAACTGGTAGGGCCCCTTCTCCCTTTCCCAAGACTATGTGCACATCCTTGACCATATCAAGTACATCCTCTCTAGTTCGGTTGCGAGGCTTGGTTCGTTTCACTTCTTCTTTACAATGCTTGCCTTTCTTTCTGGCTTGGTGATTCTTAGGAAGAAAATGACGATGGACAAGGTACATGACCTTTTGACATTTTTTCAGATATACATAGTCAAGGTCATCAAAATAGTGTGTGTATGCATTATATCCCTTGTTTGTCTGTCCCGAAAGATTACTTAGGGCAGGACAATCATTGATTGTTACGTACAACAATGCTCGCAGGTCGAAGTGTTCCTGTTTGTACTCATCCCACACATGTACACCTGGTTTGCTCCATAAAAGCAGGATTTCCTCAACTAAGGGCCTCAGGAAGACATCGATGTCGTTGCCAGGTTGCTTCGGGCCTTGGATCAGCACCGGCATCATAATGAACTTCCGCTTCATGCATAACCATGTAGGAAGGTTGTAGATACATAGAGTAACAGGCCAAGTGCTATGACTACTGCTCTGCTCCCGAAAAGGATTCATACCATCCGTGCTCAAACCGAACCTTAAGTTTCTTGCGTCTTTTGCAAACTCTGGGAATTCTCTGTCAATTGCTCTCCACTGGGACCCATCAGCAGGGTGTCGCAACATGTTGTCTGCCTTACGGTCTTCTTTGTGCCATCGCAACAACTTTGCATGGTCCTTGTTTCTGAACAGATGTTTCAGGCGTGGTATTATAGGAGCATACCACATAACTTTGGCAGGGATTTTTTTTCCTAGGACGCTCTTCACCCTCAACATCGCCAGGGTCATCTCGCCTGATCTTATACTGCGACAATTTACATACGGGGCATTCATCCAAATTCTTGTAGTCCTTGCCACGGTACAGGATGCACTCATTAGGACATGCATGTATCTTTAGGATTTCTAATCCCAGAGGGCACACGACATGTTTTGCTTCGTATGTAGTGGCAGGCAATTCATTACGCTTCGGAAGCATTTTTTTTTTGGATCTTTATTGATGGTCCTTAAATACCAAATCCAACCGTCAACTAAACAAGGATAAGGATCTAATTGAAACCAATAGCAAGAAATAGGGTTTATACTGACAGAATTTCATGAGTTTTGGTGAATGTCTATTTCTGCAGGGGATATCAAGAAATATGGAGGAAAGGCCCACATGTAAGCATTACATAGAGATAATTATCATCCGTAGGGAAAAGAATACTCAAGAAGGCGCGGGAAGAAGCGAGACGCCGAGCAGGCCCAGGGGCAGGGCGCTCGCCCTACCCCCTAGGGTGGCCTCCCTAGAGCAAAGCCCAATGGGTCTCTGCTTTGTGGACCCTCTCCCCACCGCCTTTGAGATCACATCTACACCCTCCATCAAGGTCGGTTTGATCCGACGGTTGACGTTCATTTGAGGAGGCTATATAAGGAAGGCCCCCTGACCCTGAGGAGAAGAGCCTCTCTGACCTAATTCATTATTCATCATCCATCTCAAGAGGAGAAGCCCCTGATCAAGCCCTAGAGCCACCACATCAACTAGATCTCTAGTTTAGCATAGCTATATAGGATTAGAACTAGAAGGAGTCAATCTTCGATTGGTTTCCGGATCTGTCAAGAGGATTATTGGTAATTCTCTCTCTAGTTCTTCATTGTTTATCATTTGTTCTTCCGTATTATGAATATGACTTTCCTCTACTTCATTATATTGTTTATGACTTTAATCTATTCGATTATGTTCTCAATTATATTGTTCTTAGTCTATTATGATTATATGCTTGGCCTAGTTAGATCTGAATCATATCCATGTTTAGGATCGTATAGCGTTTATCTATCAGTACTATAGGTAAATGATAGATATTGTATAGGCGTGGTGCCTAGACCGTATTTATCTGCGATTGTACCCTACATTTCGGATCATGAGGTAGATCGCGGGAGTGACAGTCCTGTTGACTCCTTTGTAGTCCTCCTCCTGTTTGTAGGGCAGGTAGAGCAGTTCTATTACGGGGAAATGATTGCTATGTTTCTCATCTTCCTTAGTAATACTCACTACACATGAATATCTCTTATCTCGCCATGATTGCCAAGTGTAATTGCACTAATCATAATATGCTAGACTTTATAGTTAAGAATGACTTAGGAGATATCTTTGTAGTTCATCTTAATTCCATGCTAATGTCTTACTAGAATATCTGTTGAGGTGCTTATCATTATCTTATGTGGCTACATATATGCTGATCAGTATTTATCCTGTATTGAGTGAGATAGATAAAAACTCTCCATTGCATATGCAGTGATACTCATTAATCATCATTGCTCATTCCTCATTTATTCCTTAGTATCCCTTCCCAATGGTAAAAATATAAATAACGATACCTGGAATACTCCTGGTTAAAATGCTACTTCGGTATAATCTGTGCGCTTGTAGAAACACATTTATTATTTATTAGAAGAGAAAATACATATTTCAGTACCGCATCTCTCTGTCATGCTGGGGATGACAACCTAGCTTAAGTGACATGAAAGGTGGATAACCATTTTTGGCGCCGTTATCAGAAATAGAATTTATTCTACTTTTGGTAATGACGTTAAGAAGTATCAACAAGCATTTTTGGCGCCGTTGCCGGGAAGGTTGATTAGCTATCAAAAGGAATAAATGAGTTATCACTTGCATCACTAATGTGATTGAGAAAACATCAATTCTCTACTCGTACAGCCTTATCCTTGATCTTTGTCTATTTTTTCCTATCATCTTTATGCAGGGTAATGTATGAATAGATTTGATCTTCCAGACAATTTTGTTGAAAATCCTGAAGAATTAATCAGAAGGACAAAAGCCAAGCTCAAGAAAGTAACAGAATCATCATCATCAACATTCCAGCTTGAAGCTTCATCCAATCAAGAAGATCATCAAAAAATCGTTCGGTACTTGACACCAGAGTTCGAAGCCATGGCAGACAAGTCAATCCATGAGTTCTCAGCCCCCACCACAGACAACATTCGCACTGGACCTGCTGTGAACATTGATCGGTCATTTGAGCTCAAGCCTGCGCTCATCAACATGGTGCAAGCAAGTCAGTTATGTGGGAAAGAACATGAAGACCCTAGCGCTCATCTCCAACATTTTCTGGAGGTTTGCAGCACATTTACTATCAAGGATATCCCCAGAGACGCCATACTACTTCGCCTTTTCCCATTCTCACTCTTGGGAAGAGCGAAGTAGTGGTTATATGCAACCAAAGAGAAGAATACTACGTGGGCACTATGTTCCACCAATTTCCTAGCAAAGTTCTTTCCCATGGGGAAGACCAATGCTCTCCGTGGGAAGATTTCAAGTTTTCAGCAACAACATGATGAGTCCGTTCCAGAAGCATGGGAGCGCTTCCAAGATTACATCCTACAATGTCCCCATCATGGAATGGAGAATTGGCTACTTATGCAAACCTTATATCATGGGCTCAGCAACAACACTCGTGAGACCATGGATACTGCTGCCGGAGGAGCGTTCCTATCACTTACAATACCACAAGCCACAGCTCTTGTGGAGAAGATGGCATCCAACCAAGGTTGGAGTGAAGAAAGAACTCAAACTCGTAAGAAAAGTGGAGGTGTGCACCAGCTCAAAGAGGTAGATATGCTGCTAGCAAAGTTAGACCTGCTCATGAAGAGACTCGATGAGAAAGCTGGAGAGAAGAAAGAAGTTATGAACATCTACGACTCTCACATGACCTGCGAAGAGTGTGGAGACACTGGACACTCAGGCAACCATTGTCCAGAATTGCAAGAGGATGTGAACTACATCAACACCAACAATTACAACCATCTTCAGCAAAATCAAGGTTGGAATCAACAACCACGAAGACCTAACTACTCAGGTAACTACTCAGGTAATTATCAAGGTAATAATTCTTATAATAATCCTAGTTTTCCACCTTTGAGAGAGTTAGTAGCTAACCAAGGAAAATTAATGGATAACATGTCTAAGAAATTAGCATCCAATGATAAAATACTAGAAACTATAAATAATAGAATGGATAATTTTTTTGTTGCCATCAAGAATCAAATTAGCTTTAATAAAATGATTGAATCTTAGCTAACCCAAATAGCTGCTGCTGTTCCTATCACTAACCTCGGTATTCCATCACAACCGGAAGGATTAGAATCTGTAAATCTTGTAGACATATTTGATGCAGGTGCTTATTGGAACAACCCCACTGAAGAGTGGTGTAATGACTTCCTACCCACCAAGAAAGGAGACCCAGGACGACCCGTCATCCCAATCTCCATTGGCACCATGGACTTTCCTGAAGCACTTTGCGACTTTGGCGCAAGCGTAAATATCATGCCTAGGGTAATCTATGAGAAATTCTTTAATTATCCTTTATCAGAAACAGCCCTATGTTTGCAGCTTGTAGATCGGACATTGTGCTACCCAAGAGGAATATTAAAAGATATCCGTGTCCGGATTGGTACCTCATATGTCCCATCAGACTTCATGGTGATAGAGACCGGTGTTGATGAAAAGTCACCCATCATCCTAGGGAGGCCACTCTTGAACACTGCTGGAGCTGTCATCTATGCTAGCACTACCAAGATCATTTTCTTCATCAAAGGGAAGAAGGAGACATTTACCTTCAAGAACAAAACCATACAAGCTCCTGAACAACCTCAAGATGAACCAAAGAAGAGGACCAATAGAAGGAACAAGCAGAACAAGAACAAGAACAAGAACAAGAACAAGAACAAGAACAAGAACAAGAACAAGAACAAGAACAAGAACAAGAACAAGAACAAGAACAAGAACAAGAACAAGAACAAGAACAAGAACAAGAACAAGAACAAGAAGCAAGTACAGACAGAATCAACAAAGATGGTCACGACACTCCACAACAATCAAGATCACCAAATCAGATCCCCTCACTTGATCAAGAAGGACGACCTAGGTGTCCCAACCATTGAATGCACAATCAATAGATGCTCATTCCAGAAGGTAATCTGCGACACCAGATCGGGCGTCAACATCATGGCCAAGTTGACCTACGAGTTTCTATACGGCACAATGCCTCTACATCCAACATACACCCAACTCCAGATGGAAGATCAGACATGTCGCAATGTCGAAGGCATAGCAAAAGATGTCCCCATCCAGATTGATGACCACTTCATCCCTACAGACTTCCTAGTCGTTGATATGGGAGAAGATGATTATGATCCACCTATCATCCTTGGAAGGCCATTCCTAAGCACCACCAAAGCTATCATCTATATCGGGACATGATAAGCGCACTTACACTTTCCCTCTGAGAAGGTACATCGTTACTTTAATGCTAACTACATTGTTGAAGAATCTAAGCAGAATAGAACAAGAAGAAGACGTCGCTACCGCTACCAGAAGAAGCAGAACACCAAGGACAGATGGGCAGACTATAAAGGAGAAGTATCAAGATATGAAGAGAGATGCCCCGAAGAAGAAGAAGAGTTAATATATGCAACTCCACTCTCGAGGTCAAACACACCACCAACCCCAAGGTTGGGAAATGAAAGATCATCCTACGACTACCCTAGGCACGAGAGCGGAGAATTTTGGGAAGAAGAAAAGGTACGTCCCTTCAATTTTAGTAAGTATCTAGAAACAAGAGTTTGTACTAGGAAGGCTACCACACCAACATAAGTGTGGAGACAAAAAGAAATCATACTAGAAGAAGAAGCGCAGCCGGAGGGCCAGCTACGCCGTCCAATGAGCCCTAGGACAACTAAGGACCAAGGATTCCTGTTCGGAGGACTTAAACCACCGAACGCCGTGTCAAGAGGTAACACTTGGTAGTTATCCCTTTTCCCTTAATTATTTATTTTTTCAAATTAGTTAATCATGTTTACACCATCTTTAAAAATAAAATAAAAATGTTTAAATCTTTTAAGCCCCATGTGAATAGACTCGTGGCATAAAACCCATAAGCATACTCACTGTGGTGGCATAAATAAATAAATAAATATGTTTATGTTCTATAAAATAAAAATAAATAAAAAATGTATAGTAAGTTTTAATCCTGCTAAATAATAACATTCGTTAGAGGAAGCTCGACATGATCAAAGCTAGAGATTTATTACTAACACTTAATCAGTTCCACAATCTTTGTTGTCTATTTAAGCTTCACACAATTCAAGGATCAAAGCAGAGTAGCAACCAGAGGACATGTTACCCATTGTCAGAATACTCTGACAAGATAAGAACACCTCTGCTACCTGTCAGCTACACTAGAAAAAATTATGTCAAAATCTAGCTTGGGGGAGAGCACCCCCATACTCAGCTAAGTATTATTACTGCCTATCAAATTTTATATCTATACTCTACTAAAATATAAAAAGATGCATAATCATAAAAAACCAATAAATATTTTCCCGCTTATTTATATATATGTTTTTGATTAGTTAAGAGTTTGCTAATAAATAAATAAAAAGAATAAAATAAAGTAGCTATGCTAAAATGAACCCCAATGATAAACTCTTAATATGAAGATGATGAATAGTTGCTCTGCCATAATTCCTTTCAAGTACCTAGTTTTCAAATTTGATCTCTCTCAAGTTTACGCATAACTGTTATGATTTGAAATTTGCTCTAAACCTGAACTTGTGGGAAGAGTACCTGATCTAAAGTCTAAGTCGTTGACGGATATGATATGGGAAGGTTTGAGTTGCTATTTATCTGTTCCTAGAGATACTAGAATTCTGGAGAATTTTATCTTTTGAAAACTTTAAAAACACTACATGATGAGTTTCTGTATGACAAGAGTTTAAATTCCTACCACAGCCATACATACATGCTTACTAGATTAGGAAACCACACAATTTTACATACTGCTTATGAGCATTGAGTGTGGTCAAGCTGTGTGACCCTCGGGAACTAGTCATGCGGTCTGAATCAAGATTCACGTACACTCCACCCACATACACTGCTTCTATCCCAGAAGTACGCATCCATATATATATCCACTAATTTCTATCTCCAGATCCACCCACCAAAAAACATTCTACTCCTAATCCGGGAGAGAATAGAAATACATAAATATTCTCCTATTCCTGTTTTATCCTTGAGAAATAAATGCTCCATTCACGTTCGCTTCATTACTATGTAAGGATGAGTGCTCTTAGTAAAAAAGACGAGGAAATAAAAATGGGCAAGTGCCCGCCAACCTCGAAAAAAATATATATATTGAGCATCTCATTCCCTCCGAAAGGTTTCAAATACAAGAAAGGTATATCCATCAAAAGAGAGCAAAAGTAGAATTAGACTTTCACCTCTATCCTCAACATCATCAGCATCACCACCATTACCATCATCATCACCATTACCATCATCACACACCATTCATTCGCCACACACGCACATCTTGATTTGACTTATTGATCGGTTCCTTTGGATCCACGGTTTGACTATGAAACATATTTCTTGTAAGTATGTATATGCTATCTCCCACCTATGAGCTCCAGATATAAGCCTTAAAAGTAGGGTGAGAGAGAAGGCAATACCACAATGCCTTACACCACAAATACCACATATCTGAGAGAAGGCATACACCATCAATGCCTTGGTAAGGATCCAGAAATACCACAAAGGAGAGTTTTGAGAGAGTCATACAAGGAATCTCTGAGTTTTATTTTCAAAATCTGCAAAAACTCCAGAGCTATAGTTGATCAAAGAGAAAGATACATGGTGCTTGACTGGACCGTTCTATCTTTCAACTACCCAAGACAAAGGTGACGGTTACAAGCCCCATGGTGGAAGGTAAAATGAGTAAGTTTTTTTTCTTAATAGTTGTTCTAACCCAGAGACGAGATCTTATTTGAAAGCATGTGTACCTTTGCTCAGGGACGAGCAAAAGGTAAGCTTGGGGGAGCTTGTTGATGGTCCTTAAATACCAAATCCAACCGTCAACTAAACAAGGATAAGGATCTAATTGAAACCAATAGCAAGAAATAGGGTTTATACTGACAAAATTCCACGAGTTTTGGTGAATGTCTATTTCTGCAGGGGAATATCAGGAAATATGGAGGAAAGGCCCACATGTAAGCATTACATAGAGATAATTATCATCCGTAGAGAAAAGAATACTCTAGAAGAGTCAAGAAGGTGCGGGAAGAAGCGAGAGGCCGAGCAGGCCTAGGGGCAGGGCGCCCGCCCTAGGGCAAAGCCCAATGGGTCTCTGCTTTGTGGACCCTCTCCCCACCGCCTTTGAGATCACATCTACACCCTCCATCAAGGTCGGTTTGATCCGACGGTTGACGTTCATTTGAGGAGGCTATATAAGGAAGGCCCCCTGACCCTGAGGAGAAGAGCCTCTCTGACCTAATTCATTATTCATCATCCATCTCAAGAGGAGAAGCCCCTGATCAAGCCCTAGAGCCACCACATCAACTAGATCTCTAGTTTAGCATAGCTATATAGGATTAGAACTAGAAGGAGTCAATCTTCGATTGGTTTCCGGATCTGTCAAGAGGATTATTGGTAATTCTCTCTCTAGTTCTTCATTGCTTATCATTTGTTCTTCCGTATTATGAATATGACTTTCCTCTACTTCATTATATTGTTTATGACTTTAATCTATTCGATTATGTTCTCAATTATATTGTTCTTAGTCTATTATGATTATATGCTTGGCCTAGTTAGATCTGAATCATATCCATGTTTAGGATCGTATAGCGTTTATCCATCAGTACTATGGGTAAATGATAGCTATTGTGTAGGCGTGGTGCCTAGACCGTATTTATCTGCGATTGTACCCTACATTTCGGATCATGAGGTAGATCGCGGGAGTGACAGTCCTGTTGAGTCCTTTGTAGTCCTCCTCCCATTTGTAGGGCAGGTAGAGCAGTTCTATTACGGGGACATGATTGCAATGTTTCTCATCTTCCTTAGTAATACTCACTACACATGAATATCTCTTATCTCGCCATGATTGTCAAGTGTAATTGCACTAATCATAATATGCTAGACTTTATATTTAAGAATGACTTAGGAAATATCTTTGTAGTTCATCTTAATTCCATGCTAATGTCTTGCTAGAATATCTGTTGAGGTGCTTATCATTATCTTATGTGGCTACATATATGCTGATCAGTATTTATCTTTTGTCACTATTCATTCATTATCTATATCTTATGTGACACCTTATCCTGTATTGAGTGAGATAGATAAAAACTCTCCATTGCACATGCAGTGATACTCATTAATCATCATTACTCATTCCTCATTTATTCCTTAGTATCCCTTCCCAGTGGTAAAAATATAAATAACGATACCTGGAATACTCCTGGTTAAAACGCTACTTCGGTATAATCTGTGCGCTTGCAGAAACACATTTATTATTTATTAGAAGAGAAAATGCATATTTTAATACCGTATCTCTCTGTCATGCTAGGGATGACAACCTAGCTTAAGTGACATGGAAAGTGGATAACCATTTTTGGCGCCGTTATCAGAAATAGAATTTATTCTACTTTTGGTAATGACGTTAAGAAGTATCAACAATCTTGAGTAATTGCCCAAAAGCCTTATTGGATATGCCATTTTTTGCCTTCCATTGTAGCAACTCCAGTGTTGTACCCAACTTATTTTGCCAATCTTTGGCGCTCGGATATAGTAGTTTCTTGTGATCCTCTAGCATGCGGTCAAACTTAGCTTTCTCTTTTTCACTTTCACAATCTCTTTGTGCATCACGAATGACTTCACCAAGACCATCGTCTTCAGAGAGTGTGTCCTCTGCCCCTGTCTCTTCTTCTACTTCCACCATTGCAGTATCATTGAAGTCACCATATTGAGCAATAATGTCGTCAGGGTCCAATTGCTCTTCTTCGTCTTCTTCCATCATAATTCTGGTTTCTCCATGCTTGGTCCAACAAATATAGTTTGACATGAAACCCAACTTCAACAAGTGTGAATGAAGAGTCCTTGAGCTACAATATTCCTTCAAATTCTTGCACAAGGTGCATTGACAACACATGAAATTACCATCCCGCTTGTTTTTCTCAGCCGCTCTTAAGAAATCATACACGTCATCAATGAACTCTTTGGAGCGGCGATCTACATTGTACATCCAATGGCATATCATCGTCTCCATTGTATGACCCAAAACATAATTAAATTTCTGATTTTGGTCAAAAAATGATATTATAAAATACCGAACGAAAGATCATCTACATTAAAATAACATGAGATGAAACACCATCATGTGTCATTTCTGAGTCACACAAATACTAATGTATGCTCTATGAAAGCCTCAACATAGCGTATGCTAAGACCACTAGCACTATACACAGAAAACCTAAAATGCACTTCAGTAGCATAATGATCTCCCGACCAATCCCAACTAAAGCAGACAGATCATCATTCGTCTGCTCAACATCGACAGACTTCTTGAGCTAGCTCACTGCCTCATCAGCCTTCGTAGCCTTCGCGACGTGTTTAACTTACTCTTCCTCCCAGTACCAGCCGCGGCATCCAGTGCTATCCCACTGAAAATAGAATACAAAATAAGCACTTTAATCAAAACAATCACGTATAATAGGTAGAAATTAACCATAACCATGGAATATGACAAAATATATAACTCACATTGCGATCTGGACACTTATAGAAGATCCGACCGTTGTTGACACCAGCCTTCCCCACTCGGTACTCTTTCATAGTCGTTTGCATACACTCGCCATAGGTAATGAGAGGGAGGTCTGGCCTTAGTCACTTTGGAACCCGATCAGAGGCCGAGTACCCCGAAGCAGTTGTCATCTACACTCTCTATACTCATTTTTCAAACTAGATATTATAAATTCCAAAATATTCAAAACAAAGAAAATGAAACAACTAAAATTTATATTTCTCTAAAATCACCAAATGTGCCATGTATACAACTAAAGTATTCTAGGTAGCTACCTTCTTAATCTAAATATATAATTATTTTGAGCTCAAGTGGCATATATATAAATCAAGAAATCCACCACAAATTCCTCATTTAATAATACACTATAAAATCTCTATTTTCAACTAATTAAACCATAAAATGTGGTAGACATAGTAGAAATGAAAAGTGTATACTTAGAATACTAGTTTTAGTTGCCTTCTTCAAATATTCAAACAATGTCAAGTGAATGAAGCTTAAAATGGCAAAAAAGAGAAAATCATAAAGAAAAATCACGTATAGACCAAGAAACAATATATGTTGTCGCTAAAACATGAGAGGTTGAAGATATTAACCTTTTAACGAGTGGATGGAGGCGTAGAAGTGATCAAATGAAGCAATGGCCGAAGAGGAGATGAAGAACACACCAAGAACAAGCAAGAACAGAGAGGAAAAAATAAGCTCTCGGGCTCGGGTAGGGAAGGAAGAGAGTTCAAATAGGGGGGACCTTTAGTCCCGGTCCATAGAAGCAGCCGTGACTAAAGGCCTACCTTTAGCCCCGGTTTGTTCCACAAACCGGGAAGGTTTAGTCCCGGTTTGTAGAACCAACCGAGGCTAAAGGTAGGTCTTTAGTCCCGGCTGGTAACACCAACCGGGACTAAAAGCCCCCCCCCCCTGACAATGTCTAACGCCCGTAGCCGTTGGGAGGGGGCTTTTAGTCCCGGTTGGTGTTACCAACCGGGACTAAAGGTATGTTTAGTACCGAGCGCAATTTCCACCGGAGCTAAAGCCGATTTTGGAAATCAGCCAAAGGTGTGTTCTGTAGTAGTGACTACAAAACCGGCTAGTACCATGGGATTTGTTCTGCCAGTGACTAAGTAAGATAACCCTAGCTATCACTGCTGGATGTAGAATCTGCAATATCATGGGTTACCACCATCGGATCGTGGCACCAATCATCAGTGACAACTAGGGTAAGAGTGAATGGGACAAATCCCGTCCCGATCATTTTCTTTGTCTATATTATAATACCGCTTTTGACCATTTTCATGAAACACAAAAAATGTTTATCTTCAACTGGTTTCACAACATTTTTAATATCCAATAAAATTCACAAATATAGAAAAATCCTTTACCATCCATTTTTGTTTTCTATATTTTTTGCAAATATTTCGTTTTCTATATTATAATACCACTTTCAACCATTTTCACTGTATCGACAACCCATGTTTTTTTGAGCAATGCAGAGCTTTCATTACACTACGTCAAAATCGAGCTTCCGCAGCGTTGCCTAAAAGCCCTTCGTTGCGGACACCAATTTTGCCCGTTGTAGTAAATCATATGATTTACCGCAGCGGACATATTTTATTTACCGCAGCGGGCATCTTAAGAAGTCTGTCACGGTAAATACCTTATTTACCATGGTGGACGTCTTAAGAGGCCCGCTGTGGTAAATCGATTTACCGCAGCGGGCAACCTTAAAGGCCCGTCACGGTTAATGCCACGGCCCAACAGGCCCAGTTGAAGCCCATGTACCGTCTTTAGTATAAAAGCAAACAATTAGGGTTTCATTCCTGATCCACTCATTCACTTCCTCTCCTCTCCATTCCACCCGGCCGCCGCTCTCCTCTCTCCTCACCCAACTCTGAGCCGCACAGGAGTCCCTTGGCCGCCGCTCTCCTCTCTCCTCACCCAACTCCATGGCACCTCCCCACCTCTCTCCACCTCCCCGCATCCCGCCTAGTGCTCGCTCAACTCCTTAGGGACGATGAGGTCGCCGTTCTCATCAACTCCTGGCAGCGGGACCCAATCGTCGACGTCATCAGATCCATCCACGACCATCAAATCAGAAGGCTTCTCGACCTTCGAAGAAACGGCCCCTGGATCGGCCGCCAGCCTCCTTGCCGGTCGGCACCACCGACTCATCCGCCTTCCTCTTGGTGGACCCGTTCAGGAGACAGGCTTGCGGGCGCGAAGCGGGGCTTGCGGGCGGCGGCGCATAGGGTCCTGGCGCGGGGCTTGTGGGCAGCGGCGCGGAGCGGCGCCACGCGGGTCGACGTCATCAGATCCATCCACGACCATCAAATCAGAAGGCTTCTCGACCTTCGAAGAAACGGCCCCTAGATCGCCCGCCAGCCTCCTCGCCGGTCGGCACCACCGACTCATCCGCCTTCCTCTTGGTGGACCCGTTCAGGAGACAGGCTTGCGGGCGCGGAGCGGGGCTTGCGGGCGGCGGCGCATAGGGTCCCGGCGCGGGCCACGGCGCGGAGCGGCGCCGCGCGGGGCTCACGGGCGGCGGCGCGCTGGTCGCACGGGCGGCGGCGGGTGGGGCTACGGCGCGGGTCGCGGGGCCACGACACGGGTCGCTACTGGGCCTAGAATGGGCTCGCGGGCTCGTTTCTTTTTTTTTTTTGTTTTTTTCAACATTTAACCGCGACGGACGTCCTAACGTGTCCGCCGCAGTAGATCGATTAACCGCAGCGGGCAAAGTGGCCCGCTGTGGGAATGCTATGATTTACCGTGGCCTTGCCACCGCAGCGGACCGCTTTTCCCGCTGCATGAAACCAAAATGACCGCTACTTTGTAGTGATGTTAATCAATGACTAGAATACAGGCTTGTTCGTTTGATAGGATTATACACTGTTCTGACAGGATTATACATTGTTGGCTGAATTTTTTTGAGAGAAAAACACTGTTCCGGTTGGATTTAAGCTGGCTGAAAAGCCAAGCGAACAAGCTGACAATCAGCAGCAGCAGCTATTCCAAACAGCCACTCCGGGATATAGTCTAGCCAAAAGGGTGCGCTCAGTTTGGTGGGCCACCGAGTTAGCATCCCTATACACCCACATATATAGTTTTTAAAGCACAAAAACTCCTGCCTAACTCTGCAATGTCAAAACAAAAACCTCCAATTGAGGACCTAAAACCTTCGGAGTCATCAAGCATGGTCTTGAGGACACTATTCTATCAACCTCCATGATTACTTTGTCATAGCCATTCTCCAACGCGAGCTCCAGTCCCTCATTTGCCGCCATGGCCTCGGCAGCGAGGGCATCCGGTACATGATCAAACCAGCGTGCTGCACCTGCAAGCACCTCTCCACAGCAATCCCGGATCACAACCAGTGTTTTCCTTACCGTTTGGCCGTCGGGAACAGGTGGCCGGCGGTTTGCCGGTTACCGACGGTAACCGCCCAAATCGGCTCCAAACGTTCAGTTTGGATTTTGAATTCAAATGGCGTAGTTCAAACGGTCAGCAACCGGTAACCGGTCGGTTAGGGCCGGTTACCGTCCGATTTGGTCGGTAACCGCCCAAACCGCCCCCAACCAAATTTCAAATTTGAATTTAAAAAAATGGAAAATGCTGAAAAAATTCCTAAAAATAGTTCATGATTTATAGAGTCGAATGGTGTACAAATTTTTCAAATTGGAGTTCGTTTGTTATTTATTTTGACGTGTACAAGTTTGAAAAAAAAGAAAAAATACACATCAAAATAAATAGCAAACGAACTCCAATTTAAAAAATTTGTACACCATTCAACTCTATAAATCATGAACTATTTTTAGAAATTTTTTCAGCATTTTCTATTTTTTTAAATTTAAATTTGAAATTTGAATTCAAACCGGTACCGAAACCGAACCGGTGGTGGGCGGTCTGTCCGGTTACCGAACGGTTCCATGAACCCTGATCACAACCCCACCACTTCCTGTACCGGTAGTATATCATCAAATGCAGCATCTGTATTCACCTTCACCCACCCCTCTGCGGGTTTTTGCCATTGTTTCTCTCTTCTTGGCTGAGTGGGCTTAGTTGGAGTTTTAAGCATAGCCAACTCTTCCAACATTCTGGATATATGCCTCACCGCTGCACCCGGTTTCCATATCTGACGACCATAGCGTGGTGCATTCCTTCCAGACCATAGTGACCAGGCACCGCACACCAGCATAGCCGCCATCTTAGTAGGACATTTACGCGAACAGAAAAGTCCGTAGTCCATATAGGGACAACCCATGTTTCGCATCTATCTCTAGACATCAACCGCCAAAGACAGCATCTATAATCTACCGGTTTTAGATACAACCAGCAGATTGAGCCAGCGGCCCCGCCTCTCGCCTCCCCAAGAGGATGCAACACACAAACTATAATGGTTCAGCTTTGACTTTGCTTACTTGTAATAATGAATAGTTAGTCGATGCAGAAACTGAGATATTAATATATTCTTTTTTTAAAAAAAAATGATTCAACATCGACACGGAGCACAGTGACTAAACAACGTTTCAACTTCTTCTTTAGACCGTGATTTGCATGGACAGCGGGGGGGGGGGGGGGGGGGGGGCAACGATCTGTTGATTACATATAAAGTTCTTAAATATAGGGATCATATTAGAGTACATAGATAGGCTTTGGCCCCCCAATTCTAAGCCCGTATCCTCTATATTGGATTCCTGGCTCTGCCCATATGCATGGTGATCAAGTCGGCTGAAGTGAAGGGGTGATTGCCAATTGCCATCGCAGCATCCCGCATTCATGATTCACCCTTCCCTGCATTCAATTTCTCAATTGAGAATCCAAACCATCCGCAAGGATATATGATAATTTTCCTAACAATTTTGTGAAGACTAATCGTCTAATTGTAATAATTGCAAGAATAGTACTCATTAGTCATTAACTCATTATTCAAGTTGCTATTGTGAGGCAGCAAGCCAGCAACCACAAAGGTAGATTGCATGTCCTAACTATATCGAAAGTCTAAAGATCATATTAATTTGTCTTGTTGTATTACTTTTACGAAGTAATTATTTCTCTAAATTTCAGGGAGTAAGAAAAGGAGAAAGAGAAAATGAGTTAATGAGTTAACAAAATCAAATTAAGCGAAGGTCTATGGATAATTCTTTTAAAGAGTAACACAATCACTTCAAGAGATCTAGAGGAGTTGGCAATAATTGCTAGGAAGAAAAAAATCCTTTGTTCATCATAAATTTATGACTCTTTATTTTTCTATCACTATCTAATCCCTACATCATGTTGTCTGATGCAGGCTATGAGGAACTACAAGTCGATGACTCGCAATATAGGCTACCTTATACGGGGAGGCACGCCGGCTCGGATGGCACACTAGTACACAGAAGCTCTAGAGCCTTTTCCACTGGCGTTTTTCAGTTCCGCCAGTGAGAGACGCCAGTAGAAATGACGACTCATCACTAATGGTTAACTGAGAACCATCTCTAGGAACGGATTTTCATAGGCGGTTGCTTAAGACAACCGCCTGTGAAAAGTCCGACTGTCACTACTACAAAATTGAACTTCCGCAGCAACGTCCCGAAGGTCTCTGAGGCGGGCACCTATTTTTACCCGCCATGGTTAATCCCGCGATTTACCGTGACGGGCATTTTTATTTACCACGACGGGCAAAAATGTCCGCCACGGTAAATCGATTTACCGTGTCAGACAACTTAAAATACCGCTGTTGACACCAAAGGTGGCAAACGGATAAAAGACCGCAAGCGTACGACTGTCAAGTGTAGCTTTCACTGGGAGTATTCCAGGTATCGTATTTTTCTCAGGGAACGAGAAGTGAATTAACTAGTGATAAGGTTATGTCCTACGATGAGACAAGGGAGACTATGATATTTGGGTTGAGAGGTTCACTATAGCAACAATATTTAACTAGGCAAAGCTAGTTATATTGGCTTTATCAGCACTTCTCTTGTAAGAGGAGATGGGATAGATTAGTAAGAGGCAAAACTCCGACCGGACCGCGCCATCATGTTGTATTGAGGCCCTACCTTTTAAGAACTTATCTTACACACGTGGTGGAATACAAAGACTAGATAGGGCTGTCACCACCTACTAGCTACCATAAACAATTTGTGCGATAAGCGATTTACAAAGGCAAGATTAAGTTTAGACACCACGTCTACACTAATCTCACTACTTTAACCATGGCCTAAGATTAAAGCACTCTACTTAGAATAAAGCGATGAACAAGCGTGAAAAGTTGTATAATAGTTAAACCAGATTTAGAATATCAAATACTATAAAGAACTCAGATGTATCACTTACAAGTGTATAACTTACAAGAAGATCGCATCCGCTGAGGTGTAGCTCCAGAGAAGATTCCCGACAGACCCGGGGCTTTCTCCAGAAGAATTTCCTCGCTCTCTTCCAACTAGCATAGCACTATAGCAGAGCTTCGCTAAGCTAAGTAGTTTTTCTCCAATGAGTCATTCATGAGAGGAGAGCTCTAGGGGGTTATTTATAGGTAGAGGTGGAGTAAGGGCTACTCCAGTGTCACGTTAGCGATCCAGGAGAGCTCCATCCTTGGCCTTTGGATCACACCGCCTTAGAACCGCCTCAGAATGGATGACTTTGATTTCCATCATGTGTTAAATGCGAGGGGGAGTCACCAGCAGCTTCAGGGGGCCTTAGGGGTGTCGGTCGACCTCCCTATGGCAGGTGGGCCCTGCCCAAGGCTTCTAGAGGGTGTCCCCACTGGTCAGGGACCTAGTGGGGGGTGGTAGCCCCCTTAGGGGTATCGGCCGACCCCCCTAGGGGCCTTGGGCCCACCACTACCTTCTAGAATGTGGTCCCACTTGTCATGGAGCTTGGATGGTTCATTTGAGGTGTTTGTCACACTAGTTCTCTTGATGTGGGCCCATGGATCCTTGTGCACTTGATCTGGAGCGTTGAATGGAAGCATAGGTTGCATCCAAGAGCTGGAATAGATTTGTCACGGATCATGCTAGCTTGGCTAGCCAGAAGGGTCCAATCCACGATCGGTCGACCGTAGTTTGTCTCCTTTGGAGCCAGGATTTCTTGTGGGAGCTCTGAACATGTCAGGAGTCTCATGGTGTAGAGGTTCTGGAGTTTAGCTCTAATCACACATCGGGAGATGTGCAAAAGGAGCTTCCAGGACCCCTGATTGTCCTGAAATATCATTCCCTGAAAACAAAGGCTATCCAAGCACATGTGGAACTTATTAGTGGTAAATATGCTTATGTAACATTATTCTACCTTTGAATTCAAGGTTGTTGACGGTATTTTGAGTATGTAAAAGTATGACATTCTTAACGTCAACACCCGCCATGGAAAATAGTCTATTAACTGTGGCGGGCATTTTAAGGTGTCCGCCATGGTAAATCGATTTACTGTGGCAGACATGCAATGTTGTCCGCCGCGGTAAACAAGTGGCCCAGACAGCCCAAATATCGGTCCATTATCATGTTCAAGTATATATATGACGAGTTAGGGTTTGGGTGCCTCATTCCCCACTTTTCTTTGTGTCCCTCCGCAGCGCCGTCTCTCTTAGCTTGTTGGCTCCCTCTCACGGAGATTCTCCCTCCCACAAAAACAAAGTAGTACTAGCTGGTGCCATCTCTCTCAAAGCCCAACTAGCACTAGCTGGCAGCGGCGACCGGCAGGCTGGGCGGAGCAACGGCGGCAGCACCGACGGCGAACGAGGAGGTGGCGTCCGGGACGCGCGGTGGCGCCACGACCACGACAATGCGCGGTGGCGGCACGTCGACGACGACGTGCGGTACTGGCGGCATGACGATGATGCGTGGTGGCGGCGACGCGGCTGCTGCGAGTAGGCACGCGTGGCAGCGCAGATCTGACACGGTGGCGGGTACCTGCGACCGGCAGGGTGGCTGCAGCACGCGGACCTCCTCGGCTCCCTCACCGGCGGCGGGATCCGCGACCCGTGCCCTTCGTCTCCTCCCTCTTCGGCGGCGGGATCTAGCGCGGTGGAGCACCCGACGGTGGCAACCCTGGATGGGCTTGTCGGGCCCGTGGATAGGCTCGACGGGCCTATCTAGGGTTATTTCTTTTTTTTTTGAATGATTAACCGTGGCATGCAAAGCGGCCCGCCGCGGGAAAGGCGCGATTTACCGTGGCGTTTCGACGGCGGCGGACCAGTTTGCCCGCCGTGGGAAACCAAAAACAGTCACCGCATAAAAACCATTTTGCAGTAGTGTGTTTTTATAAATTTTGTAATTTTACATTTATGAATACAATATATGTAATACAGTAAACTATAAAACCATATTGGATCATGTGCAAAACTATAGCAACATGCAATTAATTATATCATATATTTTATATAGGGAGAATTAGTTTCAAAGCATCCAAAGAACGCAAGATTCAGAAAATACCATCAAAAGTTTATCCACATGGAAAATACAATTGAAACTGAGATCCGTTCCTCAGTCTAGCACTCCGTTACTTTTGTCGTTAACGTCGTTTGTTGCCATCAGTCCGAAGCCTCCGCTTTACTAAAGACACACAGGAGCCGGAGCCATGGGAGGACGTCGAGACGGCCAATAGATCCAGAGGAGATGGACGCCAAAAAGAGCTGCAACGGCGAGTTGAGCGGCACGTCGCTGAGCGCTCCTACAGCCACGAAATTTGTCCCTACCGACCTCGTCGCCCATGGCCAACAGGCTTCGGTGCTGCCCGGGTCCGACTCCAGCACGCGAAGCTGCAGGTCGGCGTTGTATCGAATGTCTTCCACATGCCACGAAGCAAGGTGCCCAGGTGATCACGGAGCGCCGCTGCCGAGCCGACGAACCCGCAGTCGAGCTATGAGCAGAGGCATGGCGTGTGGGGGCTACGAGTCGGACGAGAAATTGTTAGAATAATAGACAATTTCCATGTCATTTTAATTTCATAAATTAACATTATGATGATGACATATAGAATATTATTTATAAATAAGATCATGACATCAAACATGTTCATAACAATATGAACCATGTGAATATCAAAAGCATGTAAATATGATATATGTAACATAACAGTAAAGCAAGGCATGCATCTCTTATCAACAATAGCCACAAGACTGCATATGAAATGACATAACAGAACTGCAGCAACATATGAAACAGCAAGACTGAATCACTAAAACAGATATGCAGAACATAATTGTAACAGGAACAGAGAGCAGACAACTTACGAAACAACACGACTGAACATATGAAACAGACTCGCAACAGCATATGAAACAACATGGATGAACAACTGAAACATTCAAGAACTGTACGATGAAAAACAAAGACGCGATGAAACCAACATACCCTCTCATCCACGCATCAGAAGGATCCTGATCCTTGTCCAACCTCATTGGTCATGTCGTAGAGAAAGAAGACGATCTCTCTATCGGGAAGAAGACGATGACGACGTTCACCGGGAGGATGACGGCGGCGGCGTCACCTCGGGAAGAAGATGACGACAATCGGCGTCGACATCGGTGAAGAAGACACCGACATCAGCGTCACCTCCGGGAAGAAGACGGCGGCGACGGTGGCGTCAACACCGGGAAGAAGACGACGATGAACGATGGCGTTGGGCAGTCGCGTAGACGCTCCTGAAAAACCTAATTTGCCGATCCCCGTGTAAGGTATCGAACGGCAAGGGCTACGGAGGCACCTGCCCTCTCGCTTCTCCGTGCACGCAGAGTTACGAGATGGAGAAGAAACTAGCAGCGGAACTGTGTTTCTGGAAAAATGAGTTCGGAAGCAAACCGTGTTGGAAGAGGGAGGGAATATATCACCCACAGGGAAGCCGAGTGGCCGCGCAGGCTCCTGCACGTGGGAGACAAAGAGATAGGTGCGCAGAAAGGCATGTGTGTGCGGGAGAGGGAGAGTTGCTCGTTCATGCATGCAAGAGATTAGAGAAAACTCCCATAACTCCCTCCCATTAGTGGCTATTAAAAATTTATTACCATGTCATGCCCGCTCGCCTGCTTGCCTTCTCAACTTGCAATTATGATGGATTAAATTCCACCATTTAAGTTGAGTCAATGTCCCTTGAACTTGCAATTCGGTACAAACAATATTGCACACAATTACATACCATAGAGCTATTGATTTATTGAATATATAAATGAGTTTGGCCCACAATAAATCCAACAGAAACACTGTGATGAGAATAGGTCCTCGAGTCCGGATAGTACTCGTAGTCGAATTGAGCTGCTACGCACCAGCGCGAGGAACTATTGGACCTCTCCTTTCACCTCGCCACCGGCGGCAGCAATGGTAGGTGCGCCCCGAACGACGAGGACGGTGGGCACTTGCAGCCCTTCCACATGGGGCCATGAACCTCTCTCCCTTTCTGTCGACGATGTCCGCAGCGTCGAGCGGGTGCAGGACGGGTCGCCCGCGTTCATGGAGCGGAGACCTCTCGACGGGGATGTCTAGTCCGACGCTGCGCTCGAGAGGGTGCAGCACGGGCTCATCGACGATGGGCCGGTCGGCAGGCGTGGGGCAGCAGAGCTCACCACGACCCTACAAGCGAGGCCTCTTGGCGCCGCCACGGTGATCTGCACCGTCTAGAAGCAGCACCGGAGCAGGCCAGGCACGCCGGGTGTGAAGACGGGGGCAGCGGAGGCTAGAGCGGGCGGTGGCGCAAGTGCGTCCCAGGAGATGGCGCCGTCATTGGGGGCACCACGCGTGGCTCCACTTCGTTGTTAGTCGCCATAGGTCTGGGAGCTCAGCTTGACCGAAGCTATGGCATTTTCTCCAAACTTAACAGAATGTTATTTTCTTGAGACATTGCATTCTTTGGATGCTATTTTACAAGCCGTTAAAATTTCGATTGTATTTTCCGGATATGATGATCTTTCAATGCTACAAGATCAATTTTCCAATTTATATACACTAAAGTTTGTGCTCAAAATCATAAAGTTACATAAAGTTACACGTATATACATCACACATTATATACATCAAAGTTTACCCCTATACTCTATTAACCATCTTTAGTAAGATGTAGCCTACTAATCTCTATTAGAACTCTAAACTCTGACCTTGCTAAGATGCTGATAGAATCGTGATATTTTCCTTCGCATAGAATGTCTTCTTTCAAAAGGAATGAGCATATGTTCTCAACTATGTTGTATAAAGTTTTGTCGAACATGTGGTTCACCTTTTTTGGTTGATATGGCTGCAAAGAAATATTATAAATATCTTATATTTAGACTTGATAATATATTTTCATCGTAATACATACATGAGTACTACTTATATTACCTTATTAGGGTTCTTGACATATCATCCATTCTCTCATGTACTCGCACACGTAGAATCCATAGTGGACCGATCTGTTGGTTGCTTGTGGCACTATATAATAAGCAACAGGTTATCTAGTTGCAACATTATTTCCTATGTATTTTCCATGTTTTATATGTATTCATAAATTCACATACGTACCAACCATCTATAAAATATTTCCATTGGCTTCCCTTTTTTTCACAAGTCGTACTTTTCGTCTTTAAGCTTGTACCACCTATATGCCCTATTATCTCGAATATAATCAACATATTATTCTCAATTTCTCATCGATAAATTTGATATATGCATGCATATCTCGGCTTACCGCTCTAAAATAGTCACAAATGTGAATAAGTTGAAGGCTCGTAATCTGCGGAGTCTAGGACCATCACCCTTCCTTCCCTCGGGTAAATGAATAAACAAATCCAATGGTCCCTACACAAATCATTTTTTTATGGATGTGTATTCGAGTTATTAATTTGATATATGCAAACTCACAACTACGTACCCAAAGTTGTAAGGGCCACTACAACTTTCCTATCTTTAAACTCAAGCATTGTGTTTCCTATGTAGACAACATATTTGACATCAAAATTCTTCTTCATGTCTGCTATTACTTTTTTATGCTCTTCTTCTGTCTCCCCCCATAATTTATCATGGTCCTTACCGACTAAGAATGTGTACTCGCTCTAGCATATTTTGATAGGGTTGAGATACCCAATCGTTTTACTGGCATTAGGTAGAGGATTGGGACCATAAAGTATCTCCTCCTGATCATATTGCATTTTGTAATAATAAAACAAGTGTGTGTAAGTATGGGATCGTAAAGTTTATATATGTCAAAGATAGGGTATAGAACTCAACAGTAATAAAATAAGTATGTGTAAGTCAGAGTGACACTTACATTGCAAACACCATTACGAGTTGTACCAGTCGAGCCTCTTGAGGTTCATCATCAACCACATGTCCTCAAATGTAACAATCACCATTTCATGGCCACTAACAAATGCATGTGGGGGCATACACACATTGATTGTGTCGATGCCAATAGAAGATGCTCTCTCATGTACCAGTCATGCATCATTTTTATACCAAATGGGATCTTTCTGAGTTGTTCCTAACTTAGTAGAGCCCTACCAGACACATATTCCTTAGGGATATTTTCCTAATCCTTCTATGTTGGCGACCTGATTGATACGGTTACTGTGATAGGCTTTTTCCTTCACTTATTTAGTCCATCCACGTCAACGACACTTATCGCGCATGTATTTGCGATTCTTAACAAAAATTTGACCATGTTAGCTGCTTTTTTCTTTGGCTCAAAGGGGGAAACCAATTTAGGTACTAGGAATAATTTCCTCTTAGCAACAACTACTCTTTTCTTAGCAACAATTGGCATAAATCCAATCTCTCCCCAGGATCAGATTATATGAACTCTCTCCATCGATGGCGAAGAAGGTGGTCAACAATGTCTTACTGCCAAAAGTTAATTCCACTTGTAGAACCCCATGAGTTCCTAATGTTCTTCCTCCAAAATCTCCAAGCGTCAGGTCAGTCTTGATGAGTTCTCTGGACTCCAAACCCAGCTTCTAAATGATATGGAAGGGAATCAAGTTAATGGAAGCACCACCATCAATCAATATTCTACCCACCACTCTTTCATTGATATATCCTTGGATATATAGCGCCTTCAAATGCCTATGCTTATCAAGTTTACTTAAGACTGCTTGAAAACCAGGCGTGAAACCACTGGTCTGTTCCCCAATCTCTGATTCATCGAAGTCACGGTAAACTTTGGTCTCCATCGGTGCTCTCAATTCTATAGGCAAGAAGAGGTTTATGGCACGATCTGATGATTCACGATGCTGCTATTCGACTTTCTTCAACAGTCGGATCCTTCTCTTTTGATTTCTAGTCAGTTTTCTGGGATAGTGTGGTTGATGTTCGTCATGCCTGTCTTCCTAGTGCTGGGCTCGGTCAACATTGATAACTTTCGTATCAGGCCAACTACCAACACCATCCTCGACAGTACGCTGATTCCCATTCTTATATTCCACTCTTCCATGAGTGAACCGGCAGTTTGAAACCGCACTCAGGACAGTCGCTCCTGGCGGGCAACCTCAAATTCCTATTCAGGTAGTATCTAAAGAAAGGATAGTCTTTGTGTATATTGATCTGCTTTTCAACCCCATAATGCTCTCTCAGCGGCTTCTTTCCCCAAGTCTTCTCGCTCTGATGCCACCACCTATCATGAGGCACGATTGAATGGTGTGCACCAGTTGTTTCAAATAATCCTTCTCGGATGCACATGGCTATGTGCCTCTCCTGCCTTAGTCTGATCTCTTGATACTCCTCATCCGTTATTCATGACTCAGGGTCGAACATTGTTGGCATTTCTAACATCATCACCCAGAATCGAGGTTCCTAGCAATGGCGTCAAAAATGTATGGTATGTAATTAACTTGTCTTTAGCAAATATCCACTATCTTTTACCTTATACTCCTAAGCATGGAACTAGGTTGTCATCCCAAATTATAGAGCAAGGAATAATTAATGGTACTTATGAAATATTCTATTTTATGTGTGACTAGGTAAAAATAAATAATGATGAATATGATTTTATAAAGAACAAATAATTCTGCAAGCAGATAGATTAATACACCATTGTAGCATTTTACCTAGAGTATTACCAGGTTATGTCGATTTATATTTATACCACTAGGAAGGTCTAGTTAAGCTGATAATCTATAGTATTGATAACATGCATATGAAATGAATGAAGGGATTTAACCAACCAAGAACTCTACTCATAACAAGGGTAAGTCACATGATAAATATATATATATAT
Source organism: Microstegium vimineum (assembly GCA_022036555.1). Classification (NCBI taxonomy): domain Eukaryota; kingdom Viridiplantae; phylum Streptophyta; class Magnoliopsida; order Poales; family Poaceae; genus Microstegium; species Microstegium vimineum. The sequence goes on along the minus strand of CM039123.1, from coordinate 15,037,146 downwards.
ATATATGATAAGGGTAATTGATCAATCATCATAATAATAAAGATAAAGTTCTTAGAGCACTCTAGTCACTACACAAGCATCGTCCAATACAAGTAATAAAGAAATAACTCCTAAGTATTCTAGCTACCGTCAAAGCTACGCTATTTAGTGCAAGTACATCTAGCAATCATTGTTAAGTAATACTACCAATGTTCCCAACCACAATGGGGCCATGAACAAGATGGGTTGAGTTCAAAAACCTCAGATATATGAATATATCCTCAACTTGATAATCCCTCCCTACCAAACCACTGCACGGGGGGAGGCCTACAAAGGACTCAATGGACCTGTCATGTCGACGATGTACCCCACGACCCAGCACAAATGGGGGCATCCGCAGTTAAGCAATGTATCTAAGCACCACACCTACATACTGCCTACCATTCGTCATACGATCGAATAAACGAGCGCTATACAAACATGTGCATGAACTCAATAGTAAGTTAAGTATACTAGACATATTAATGTAAGCAATGAACAAAGTAAACAAGAACATAATAATGAAGAATAGTGTTGCCTGTAAATATCATACAACTGCCTGGGTTTATGGCTCTGTATGACTAGATCTCAAATGACTTAGACTAAATGGAACTCCAGTTGCCCTGGGGGGTGGGATCTGCCCAGCCTGGTGGGGTGCATGACGTCCGTTGGATCAAACCGACTTAATGTAGGGCCGAGATGACTCCTCAAAGGCGGTGGAGGAATACTCCAGAAGGCGGTGGAAGGTGGGCCTACAGGGTGACCGGCCGGCCCCACCTGGCGGCCGCTCGCTGCCCGCTTCACTATGGTGTCTCCTAGATCCTTCTTGAGTGTTTTGGTAAATATCTTGTCGTGGATTTGTTCTGATATTTATTCTGATTTGATTCCTTTATAACCCTTTTATGAAATAGTCCCTGGAAAATAGTAGAATACCAAAACTAGTGGAATTTAGTCAGATAAAGACCTATACTTCTATATTTTCCATATAGTTGGTCCATTTATCATGTTTACATGTTGACGTTAACAACCATCAACAAGCTCCCCCAAGCTTACCCTTTCTAGTCCCTAAGCAAAGCCTATCTAATAAACTTGGATCAGGAGTTGCTACAATGCTTTCATACCTCAAAAGTTCGCATGGTTTCAAACAAAAATTCTTCTTTGAATTAGAAAAAACTGCTCTAACTTTCGAACTCACCCGTATTACCTTTAACCATGGGGATTTTTAACTATCACTTGGGTCTTGAGAAATCGAAAGACAGAGTAATCGAATCAGGTACTATGTCTCAAACTCTTCACTCTACCAAAATTATGGGTTTTGTAATGTTTTCGAAATAAAACTCAGAGCTTAATTGTATGACACCCTCAAGTCTTTTATATATGTGGTATTTGTGGATCTCATTGAGGCATTAATAATGGCATGCCCTCCTATACTAGTAAATATAGTGGAGTTCATAGGAATGGCTCAATAAGGTTAGCATACTTACTTCGTATATATATTGTAAAGTCAAACAATAGATCCACAGAGAGTCAAGTCATGGAATCAAGTCAATATGTGCATGTGTCTGGATATGGTGGATATATGGTGGTGATAGTGAAAACCTAATTCTACTTTGCTCCTTGAAATGAATCTCTCTTTTGGAATTTTGACTTTTTGAACAACATGGCTAGAGAGTATGACCTATCTTATTCTTTATTTATTTTCCAGAGAGGTGCGCAGAAAACTTGTCCATTTTTAAGTCCTCTCTTTCTCTCCTTTTTTCCGAATAGCTTTTGCATAGCTCATACCTCCATTACCAAGAAAAAACTACTGAGAGAATATAAAAAGAACTTTGGAGCATTTATTGAATGAATAGAAATGGAATGAATATTTTTGGTGGTGGTTACTCTCAGTATAAGAGTAAGACTTTTTCTAGTGGATGAACTGGCATGTTGTTGCGCCTACTCCAGTTTAGAGTAGTGCATATGTGGGTGGTGTGTACGTGATCTTGATTTAAAAGCATGATGAGACTCTTCACAGGGTGTAAAGGTTGACAACACTCAATACAAAGACAAGTCGCATGAATGGGTCTTCCTAATCTAAATGTATATAAAATGTATGGCTTTGGTAGGAATTCAAACTATGTCATACGAGAGCTCATCCTGTAAGATTTTAAATTTCAAAAGATGAATCACTAGACCTTAGTATTGCTAGGAGTAAGATAAATAGCAGCTCAGACTTTCATGTCATATCTCCCAACCACCTAGACTTAGTTTAAGTATATGCCTCCACAAGTTCAAGTTCAAAGTAAATTCTTATATCAAAGCAGTTCTAACCAAAACTCAGGAGAATTTAAGGTTGAAAACTAGGTGCTTAAAAGGGATTACAACAGAGCAACTATTCATCATCTCCAAGACAAAAATTATTGTTCGTAGCTTATATTGACTCTAGACAAATTAAACACACACCCTAACTATGACATATCTTTATTTAGGACTCTTAAGACTCGACAGACATGGCCTTCATATGCCCACATATTTTTGTCAATTTTAAGTTTTCTTATGTTACTATGGTGAACCTTCGTGTGCTCACATATTTTTGATAATTTTATGACTATAGAATAGATTCAATAATCGCATAGGTATACTTACCTAATAACTGGGGCTGCCCTCCCCCAAGCATGATTTTGCTATGGTTGAGTTGAATGATCCTTGGAGTTAGCTTCTCAGTAGTAGCCTCCTGATTAGACTTACTCCTCAGTGCTTTTAATCCTACATGGTTATACTCTGAGAAGAACAAACAAAACACGAGGTTCTATTATGATATGGGGTTAGCGGTCAGCCAAAAGAGTAATTGAATATTCTCATGAGCTAATTTAAACTTTAATAGATTATAGCAGGAATTGAATATCTCATCTCTTTTTAGGATTTTTGTTGACATTTCTTAACGAGATCACCAAGGACATAGTTCTTAGCAATGGCACAAAAAATGTATGGTATGTAATTAACTTGCCTTTAGCAACTAGCCACTTATCTTTTACCTTATACTCCTAAGCATGGAACTAGGTTGTCATCCCTAATTATAGAGCTAGGAATATTTTATGGTACTTATGAAATATTATATTTTATGTATGACTAGGCAGAAATAAATAATGATAGATATGAAATTATAAAGAATAAATGATTCTGCAAGCGGATAGATTAATATACCATTGTAGCATTTTACCTAGAGTATTATGAGGTTGTCATTTATATTCTACCACTGGAAAGGTCTAATTAAAACTGATAATTTATAGTATTAATAACCAACATATGAAATGAATGAAGGGATTTAACCATCAATGATCTCTACTCTTAAACAGGGGTAAGTCACATGATAAATATATATATGATAAGGGTAAATAGACCTGTCATCATCATAATAATAACAAAGAAAAAGTTTTCTAGAGCATTCTAGTCACTACACAAGTGTCGTCCAATATAAGTAATAAAGAAATAACTCCTAAGTATTCTAGCTAACGTCAAGCTACGCTAGTCAGTGCAAGTACATCTAGTAATCATTGTTAAGTAATACTACCAATGTTCCCAACCACAATGAAGCCATGAACAGGATGAGTTGAGTTTAGAAACCTCAGATATAACAAGATATCCTTAACCTGACAATTTCTTCCCACCAAACCACTGCATGAGGGGAGGCCTACAAAGGACTCAATGGACCTGTCACATACACGATCTGCCCCACGACTAGGCACAGATGGGGGCATCCATAGATAAGCAATGTATCTAAGCACCACGCCTACATACTGCCTACCACTCACCATACGACCGAATAGACAAGCGCTATACGAACATGTGCATGAACTCAATAACAAACTAACTATACTAGACATATTAACGTAGACAATGAACAAAGTAAACAAGAACATATATTAATGAAGAATAGTGTTGCCTATAAATATCATACAACTATAAATAAATACTAAAAGAAAATAAGAGAACAAGAACTGTACTAGACTCCAATCTCTTGACAACGTTGGGAGTCCAAGATCGGTTGACGTATCTTGACTTCCTCTACTCTCGATCTAACTAAGCTATGCTATGAACTACAAAAGCTCTAGATGAACTAGGGTTTGTAGCTCTGGATGACTAGATCTCCTATGACTTAAACTCAATGGATCTTCAAATGAATGAGATGATCTGGGGATGACTCCAGGGGGGGCTCTGCCCTCTTATTTATAGTCTGGTGGGATGCACGACAGCCGTTGGCTCAAATCGACTTAGTGTAGGGCCGAGATGACTCCTCGTAGGTGGTGGAGGAAGCTTCCAGAAGACGATGGCAAGTGGGCCCAGGGGGGTGCCGCCTGGCCCCACCCCATGCCGGTCTACCCCACATGGTGGGCTCTGGGGCCCCGCTTCGCTCCGGTGTCTGCGGAATCCTCCGTGAGTTGACTGGCAACTATATCTCCATGGGATTTATTCGATATCTTCTCTGATTTGATTCCCTTTATTGCTCTTTTCGGGAATAGTCCCTGGAAAATAATGAAACACCAAAACACGTGGAAATTGTTAAATAAAACCCTATACTTCTCTATTTTATATATGATTGATCCAATTATCATGTTTATAATTGTGTAAAAAGTTGACGCTAACGATTGTCAACAATTTTCTATTTTATAATGCAAAAGAAATAAAAATTATTTTTATGCCACCATAGTAAATTCTCTTATGGTAGTACCATAAGTTCTCTCACATGGGGTTTAGTAGTTTTTATGATGCAAAAATAAATAAATATTTATTTATTTTTTCTTTAAATATGCAAAAAAAGATAAAGGTACTGAAAGTACTAATGCTAACTAATTAGATAACTACCATTTTTACCTTATGGCAAAGGAACGGGATTTATAGTCCACCAATAAGACTAGATAGGAGAGAGTACTTACTTGTCTGATTTATCATCTGAGGTGGACTCAGATGATTCCAATTTATCTTGTGGTGCATCTTTGTTCTCCTCCCACCATCCTTGTACTCATGCTCGTGTCTCTTATGCTTCTTCTTTTGTAATTTGGTCCATTCTTTCAGCTTCTTTTTCCCATTCGCTCCAGCGGGGTTCCTTTACTGCTTCATGTTCCTAATCATTGGATTGGTCTTCGTACCTTGTAACTTCTCTAGAATAGTCCCTCCATCCATCCTTCAAGGAATATAGTAATCTTGAATTTTTACCGCCACGTTCATTGCTATGCCTTCGGGAAACCTGAATGTTAGGTCCGCTATCTACAACTACATATAGGTTGGGTATAATGGTATACCATCAAATAAATGATCATAAGTTACCTTTAACATTATGTTGACACCTGATCCTATGTCGCAGAAAGTCGTAGGGAAGATTGTCTTTCTGATTGTGCATTCAATGGTTGGTACTCCTCGGTCTCCATTCTTGACTATGTAGCGGATAGCGACCCGGTTGGGGAACGTGGCTAGGCTGGTCGTCTCGGTCGAACGTGATGTCGGATTCTGACCAGTCGAGGAAGACCGGAGTCGCAGGGGCGGCCGCGAACACTTCACGCCGCTCGAGCTTCTACCGGCGCTTGCAGCTGTAGGCCTCCGAGCCCCCGAAGATCATGAGTCATTTGTTCACGCGGGGGTAGGAGTCTTCGCGACCCTCTTCCCCGTCATGGCCCTCCGGCTGCTTCGGCTGGTCGTCTTTCTTGGGGATGGCCGAGAAGTACCTGGCCATCATGTCGCACTCCTGGAGTGTGTGTTTGACCGGGTTGTTATGGTACGGGCATGCTTTGGCGAGCATCTTGTCGAACAGCCCACCCTTTTCCCCCCTTGGGGGCGCGGGGCCTTACGATATGTCGCCGTGACCAGGTTGTCGCCGCCTCCATGTTGCGGCTTGCCCTTCTTCTTATTCTTGGCTTGGACATGGTTGGAGGCGCCTTCGTCGGCGTCCTCCGTGCCCTTGCCCTTCCCTTTTTGGGGTGGAAGATTGCACCAACCGCCTCCTCTCCTGACGCGTAGCTCGTGGCAATCTCCAGGAGTCGCTCGATGGTGTGAGGGTTCCTGTGGCCCAAATCGTGGACCAACTCCTTGCAGGTGGTGCTCGCGAGAAACGCCCCGACCACGTCCGCGTCGGCTGTGGTTGGGACCTTCGTGCACTGTTGGGAGAAGCGACAGATGTAATCCCGGAGGGACTCGTCGCCTTCTGCCTACAGCTCCGGAGATCCCAGGGGTTCCGGGGCGCGTGTAAGTGCCCAGGAAGTTCCCCACGAACACACGCCGCAAGGAGCTCCACCCATCTATGGTGTTGGGGGGTAGGTGCTCGAGCCACGTGCGGGTCGAGTCTGAGAGATGGAGGGGTAGGTTACAGATGATGAACTCGTCATCGTCCGCGCTACCCGCCTGACAGGCAAGGCGGTAGTCGTCGAGCCAGAGCCCGAGGTTCATCTCCCCAGAGTATCAGACGACATTGGTGGGTTGTCAAAAGCGTGGTGGGAATGGCGCAAGGCGGATGCAATGGATGTAGGCCAAGGGGCCTGCCGGCTCGGGGGAGGGGGAACGATCTTCCTTGCTGTCGTATCGGCCGCCTCGACGAACGTGGTAGCCTCTACTCGTGCCATCCTGCTTGGCGTGCTTGCGCGCCTTGAGCCTTGAGCGTGTCACACACGTCGCGCTCGTCGCCCACGCGAGCGTGGACCGTCGTGCGCCGACACGCGTCTCGCGTGGGAGCCTGGTGAACCGAGCCCTCGCGGTCGTTGGGCGTCGGGTCGGCCTGATGGCTGGAGTTGAACCTACGTCTCTGCGACGCGGAGCTCTCAGCTTGTTGAGCCACAGCGCGCTCTAGAAAGGATTTCAGCTTGTCGTGGGCGAGCTTCCCATCAGGAGTGTCGGGGACCGGGAGGTTGCGGAGCAGCATCATCGCCGCTACGATGTTTTGGCTTGCTCGCGCGAACTATGGCGTCCTGTGTTTATCGTTGATGATGCGCTGGTGCACGGTTCGGGCCTCCCTACGAGCGTGAGGCTCTTCGGGGGCCGTGTCAGTTTCGCGTTTGAGCCTTTCACGCTCAAACGTTACTCATCGCTGGCCCTCCTCGAGCTTTCGCTCCATGTCACGGGGTTCCTGCAGCTGGCGTTGTCGGGCATCCGAGGGTTGTGGGTCGCCCTGTGGCGCAGGCGCTGGCGGTTCCGTCCTGCCCACGGGTGTGTGGACATAGTCCCCATCCTCGTCCTCGATGATAGTGGTGTCGATGGCTGCTCCACGCGGCGGTGAGTTGCACATGAAGCACTCACGTCCGTGGCCGGTGCTGCCGTCGCTCGAACCAGATCCGAGTAGGTAGTCGCTGGCGTGTAGGAAATCGTAGAAGGCCTCCTTGTCCCCCAGACCTTCGAAGTCTAGGGGCTCCCAGGGATCGATGCTCCTATGGCTGGAGTTGGTGTTAGAGGTGGCATCCGAGCTTGTGAGGAGATTGGAAACGAACCGAAGGTGGTGGGACGCGAGCCCGATGCATGTTCCCTCCGCAGGGTCAGCACGGAAACCCGCGGCCACTGCCTCAGAGTAGGTCGCGGCGGCATTCTGCATGCCGTATGGTAGCGCCTATGGAGCGGGCACCAAGATGAGCCTGGGGGAGAGCGGCTGCCCTCCCGCGAGCTGTGCTGCCACGTTGGCGAACGCGAAGTAGAGGTTGTGGAGGGACCCCTGGTTCGGCTGGGGGGCCATCAAGGTGTCGAGCTGGCGCTCGAACCCAGAGTAGTCTGCTCATGGGGCGGTTGCCCCCTGAGCGGGTCATCCCCCAGAGGGAGACAGGCAGACGTGGGCCATGGACGCTAAGACGGCGTCCACGGCTACCTCGGAAGGTGCCGCGGGACAATAGAGGACCAGGTCGGCCCCCTGCCCGTGGCACTGGAAGTCCAGACTACCGAAGCGGACGATGGAGCCTGGCGCGAAGTCGATGTGACGAGATGCCATCTGAAACTTGAAAATGCGGGTGACACGCAAAGTACCCCTACCTGGCACGCCAACTGTCGGTATCTAAAATGGCGCGGTCTAGACAGCCAACTACTAAATTTCTAAGCGCGTCTAAGATCGGATGGTTGCACGAGTAGGACACAGCGATGTATACTGGTTTAGGCACGAACGCCCTACGTCTAGTGTGTTTTGAGGTCATGTTACCAAGCACGGGGGTGCTCGTAGAGGGGAGCTACAAGCGGTTGAGAGAGGGAAGGAGCTTCCTAGGTCTTGTGTGTATGGAGTTTTTGGTTCTGGTGAGAGTTCGCGTGAAATGCGAGTGTGTGTGAATCAGAATGTCGAGAGCCCCCGATTGTGGGTCCGTTCTCCCCCTTTATATGTAGGGAGAGAAGGCAGGGTACAGTACATAGAGGGGGCGATAGTGCGTATGGTACGTGTTGTTGACTTGGGGACGCCTTCGTCCGCCTTCCTTCTTGGAGAAGACCGCGCCTGTAGACATGCCGTCGGGGGCCTGTTCGTCCTTTGGGGTAGCTGTAGCCACGCACCTCGTACTCAAGGGAGCTCCTATTCCCTGATTAGGGCATGGGCGGGGGTTGGCAACACAGGGCCAAGCACCCCCGCGTTCCGTTGTACAGTGTTATGCACATGGTAATCCCTGTTCGCACAACCCACGCGTGCCTGGCGAGGGTATGGCGAGTGTCATTCGGAGGTTAGGCAGCATGGGCGCCATACCTTGAGGCCTTAACAGGGGTAGCCATGGTGTGCCACACCTGGCTGGTCATGTTCGTACAGTGGGGAGGCGTACGACACTGTGCGTCTTTGGCTGATGGCGTTGCGCCCTGGGTCGGACGAGGCGGAGGGCCTCTGAGGGGGATGACGTCACCCCTGGTCAGACGAGGTGGAGGGCCTCTGAGGGGGATGACATCACCCCGATCGTACGAGGTGGAGAGCCCCCGAGGGGGGAGGCGTCACAGATGACGTCACTACCGCTCGGACGAGGCGGAGAGCCCCCGAGGGGGGAGGCGTCACGGATGACGTCAACCCTACTCGGACGAGGCGGAGAGCCCCCGAGCAGGGGAAGGATGATGGGGTGATTTTTGTTTTTGCAAAATGCGGTATTATGGTACCCTATTCTCAGGTATCTGACACAACACTTTCTAGAAATCTGCAGCAACTTCACGATCAAAGGAGTATCGAGAGATGCTACTCTACTCCGCCTTTTCCTGTTTTCACTTTTGGGGAAAGCAAAACAGTGGTTCTACACAAATAACAATATCAACACTACATGGGATAAATGTACTACTACTTTCCTGGCCAAGTTCTTTCCTACAGGCAAGACTAATTCTCTAAGTGGAAATTTTTTAATCTTTCAGCAATAGCATGATGAATCGTTCACCGAAGCATGGGAACGTTTTCAAGATTATATTGCAACTTGTTCTCATCATGGAATGGAGGATTGTCTATTGATGCAAACTTTCTATCATGGACTAGTCACTAGTACCCGTGAGTCTATGGATGTTGTAGCTGGAGGAGCTTTCCTGTCACTTAAGCTCTCCAATTCAACATCATTTTGTGAGAAGATGGCCTAAACCAGAGCTAGAACAAAGAACGTAATCAACCTCACAAGAGAGGAGGAGGTATACATCAACTCAAGGAAGCTGACATGGTCACCACCAAGCTGGACCTCATAATGAAGAAGCTTGAAAGCCAAGACATTGAGAAGAGAGATGTCATGCATATCAATGATTCTCGCATGACTTGCGAAGAATGTGGAGATATTGGGCATTCAGGAAATAATTGTCCTGAATTGCAAGAGGGTGTGAACTTCATCAACAATAACAACAATTATTGGCCTCAACAAGGCCAAGGGTGGAATCAACTAAACCAAGGATGGAATCAGCAACCTGGACAAGGTAATTATCAAGGTAACAACAATAGAAATTACAATTTTCCACCTTTAAGAGATCTAGTTGCTGGTTAGTCCAAACTACTCGATCAAATGTTTAAGAAGGTAGCATCCAATGATAAAGCTCTAGAAAATGTAAATACTAGGATGGATACCTTTGCTTCTGCTATCAAAAATCAAAACAGCTTCAATAAAATGCTAGAAATATAATTCGCTCAACTGGCAGCTATTGTTCCCCCAATAAAGGAAGGTAAGATTCTGGGCCAACCGGAAGATTTAGAAACTACAAATCTTGTCGGTGTTTTCAATGCAGCCAACTACTACACTCAGTCTACTGATGTGAAGTGGATCGACTATTCACTTCCCGAGAAGAAAGGTGATCTAGGAAGGCCTGTCATTCCTATCTCCATAGGATGTCACACCTTCCCAGAAGCTATCTGTGATTTTGGCGTCAGTGTCAACATCATGCCTAAGGTAATATATGAAAATATTTTGGGATATCCCCTGTTGTACACAAACATGCATTTACAGCTTGTACATCGGTTCATCTGTTACCCCGAGGGAGTTCTAGAAGAGGTCATCATTAGAGTAGGACAATCATATGTTCCCATTGACTTTGTGGTCGTGGACACAGGAGAAGATGAAAGAGCACTCATCATATTGGGTCGACCATTCTTATGCACAACTAAAGCCATCATCTATGTTGAGTATGCCAAGATTGTCTTTTCCATAAAAGACAAGAAAGAGAAGTTCTCATTCAAGAATCGCATGCTCAACACTCCTGCACTTCCACGAAGGCAATACGAACAAGATCAACCAGTAGTACCTTAGAAGAATAACAATAGAAGGAGCAAGAACAAAAAGAGCCAGATCTTAGAAGGAGCAGTCTAGATGATCAACCGAGTCAATACAGAGCATGACCACTCGCTAGCCTCGCCATACTTAGTTAACAAGGGAGACCTAGGAGTACCAACTGTTGAATACACAATCAGGAAGACAGTCTTCCCTACGACTTTCTATGACACGGGATCAGGGGTCAACATAATGTCAAAGGTAACTTATGATCATTTATTTGATAGTATACCATTATACCCAACCTATATGCAGTTGCAGATGGTGGACCTAACATTCAGATTTCCCGAAGGCATAGCAAACAACGTGGCAGTAAAAATTCAAGATTCTTATATTCCTGTAAACTTTGTAGTTCTTGACATGCAGGATCAAGATGACATGCCTATCATCCTGAGGAGACCATTCCTCAACATGACTGGAGCCATCATCTTCATCGGATCTAGACAAATCCACTTCAACTTACCCATTGAAAAGGTATGCTGTAAATTCAATAGTTATACTAATCATATGCAGCCCAAGAAGTGATGCAACAGAAGGAGACGCCATACCAGCCGTCAAGCAACCTAGCCGTTGAAGGATGGATGGGAGGACTGTCCTAGCGAAGTCACAAGGTACGAAGACCGATTCAATGATAAGGAACAAGAAGCAATAAAGGAACCCTGCTGGAGCGAATGGGAAAAAGAAGCTGAAAGGATGGATCAACTTGCAAAAGAAGAAGGAGAAGAAACACGAGTACGAGTACAAGAATGGTAGGAGGAAATAAAGATGCACCACTACATAATGAGGAATCGTCTAAGTCCACCTCAGATGAAAAATCAGACAAGTAAGTACTCTCTCCTACTAGTCTTATCGGTAGACTATAAATCCCGTTCCTTTGCCACAAGGTAAAAATGGTAGTTACCTAATTAGTTATTATTAGCAATTTTATCACCTTTATCTTTTTGTATATTAAAATATTTATTTATTATTGCATCATAAAAACACTAAGCCCCATGTGAGAGAACTTATGGTAATACCATAAGGGAATTTACTGTGGTGGCATAAAAATAATTTTCATTTCTTTTACATTATAAAATGGAAAATCCTAAAAAGAGATGAGATATTCAGTTCTTGCTAAGATCCATTAAAAGTTTAAATTAGCTCATGAGAATATTCAATTACTCTGTTGGCTGACTGTTAACGTCATTGTCATAATGGAACCTCGAGTTTTGCTTGTTCTTGTCGGAGTATAACAATGCAGGATTGAAAGCACCAAGGAGGAGTGAGTATAATCAGGAGGTACAACTGAGAAGCTGACTCCAAAAGATCATTCAACTCAACCATAGCAAAAGCAAGCATGGGGGAGGGCACCCCCAGTTATCAGATAAGTGTACCTATGCGATTATTGAGTCTATATTATAGTCATAAAATATTAAAAGTTTGTGAGCACGTGAAGGTTCACCACAGTATAATAAGAAAACTTAAAATTTCCAAAAATGTATGGGCACATGAAGGTCCATGTTTGTTGAGTCTTAAGAGTCCTAAATAAATATATGTTTAGTTAGGGTGTGTGTTTAATTTACTTAGAGTCAATAAAATCTATGAACTTTAATTTTGTCTTGGAGATGATGAATAGTTTCTCTGCCATAATCCCTTTTAAGTACCTAGTTTTCAACCTTAAATTCTCCTAAGTTTTGGTTAGAATTGCTTTGATTTAAGAATTTACTCTGAACCTAAAACTTGTGGAGGCATATACTTAAAGTAAGTCTAGGTGGTTGGGAGATATGACATGAAAGTCCGAGCTACTATTTATCTTACTCCTAGCAATACTAAGTTCTGGTGATTTATCTTTTGAAAATTTAAAATCTTACATTATGAGCTCTTGTATGACATAGTTTAAAATTCCTACCAAAGCCATATATATATATACATTTAGATTAGGAAGACTCATTCATGCTACTTATCTTTTTATTGAGTGTAGTCAACCTTTAGACCCTGTGAAGAGTCTCATCATGCTTTTAAATCGAGATCACGTACACACCACCCAAATATGCATTACTCTACACTGGAGTAGGTGCAACAACATGCCATTCAAACACCAGAAAAAGGTCTTACTCTTACAATGAGAGTAACCACCACAAAAAATATTCATTCCATTTCCATCTTTCATTCAATAAATGCTCAAAAGTTCTTGTTATATTCTCTTCTCTCAACAGTTTTTCTTGGTCATAGAGATATGAGCTATGCAAAAGCTATTCGAAATATATATATATATATAATATATATATATATATATGTATATATAATATATATATATATATATAGAAAGAGAGGAATTAAAAATGGACAAGAGTCCGACACACCTCTCAGAAAAATAAATAAAGAATAAGATAGCTCATACTCTCTAGCCATGTTGTTCAAAATTTCAAAATTCCAAAAGAGTGAGATTCATTCCAAGGAGCAAAGTAGAATTAGATTTTCACCATCACCACCATATATCCACCATATCCATACGCATGCACATCTTGACATGATTGTATGACTTGACTCTCTGTGGATCTATTGTTTGACTCTACAATATATACAAAGTAAGTATGCTAACCTTGTTAAGCCATTCCTATGAACTCCACTATATTTACTAGTATAGGAAGGCATGACATTAGTAATGCCTCAGTGAGATCCAAAAATACCACATACATAAGAGACTTGAGGGTGTCATACAATTAAGTTCTGAGTTTTATTTCGAAAACTTTGTAAAACCCAGAATTTTGGTAGAGTGAAGAGTTTGAGACATAGTACCTGATTTGATTGTTTTGTCTTTCGATTGCTCAAGACCCAAGTGATAGTTAAAGCCCCATGGTTAAAGGTAATACGGGTGAGTTCGAAAGTTACAGCAGTTTTTTTTCTAAATCTTAGAATAATTTTTTGTTTGAAACCATGTGAACTTTTGAGATGTGAAAGCATTGTAGCAACTCCTGATCCAAGTTTACTAGATAGGCTTTGCTAGGGACTAGCAAAGGGTAAGCTTGGGGGAGCTTGTTGATGGTCGTTAACGTTAACAATTCATATAATTATAAACATGATAAATGGATCAACCATATGGAAAATATACAAGTATAGGGCTTTATCTGACAATTTCCATGTTCTGGTATTCTATTATTTTCCAAGGACTATTCCAGAAAAAGAGTAATAAAGGGAATCAAATCAGAATAAATCACAGAATAAATCTGTGGAGATATATTTACCATTTAACTCAAGAAGGATCCAGAAGACACCGGAGAGAGGTGGGGCCCAAGCTGTCGCCAGGTGGGGCCGTCTGGCCCCACCCCTGGTCGGCCAGCCTGCCCCTGGGTCCAGTTCCTTACATCTTCTGGAAGGTTCCTCCACCGCCTTTGAGGAGTCATCTTGGCCCTACACTAAGTCAGTTTGATCCAACGGCTGGCATTCACCCCACCGGACTATAAATAGAGGGCAGATCCCCCCAGGGCAACTCAGTTCATTAAGAGTTCCATTCAGTCTAAATCATTTGAGATCTAGTCATCCAGAGCCACAAACCCTAGTTCATATAGAGCCTCTCTAGTTCATAGCATAGCTTAGTTAGATCAAGAGTAGAGGAAGTCAAGATATGTCAATCGATCTTGGACTCCCGACGTTGTCAAGAGATTGGAGTCTGGTACAGTTCTAATTCTCTTCTCTCTTATTGTATTATCTACAGTTGTATGATATTTACGGACAACACTATTCTTCATTATTATGTTCTTTTTTACTTTGTTCATTGCTTACGTTAATATGTCTAGTATAGTTAGTTTGCTATTGAGTTCATGCACATGTTCGTATAGCGCTCATCTACTCGATCGTATGGCGAGTGGTAGGCAGTACATAGGCGTGGTGCTTAAATACATTGCTTATCTGCGGATGCCCCCATCTGTGTTGGGTCGTGGGGTAGATCATGGATGTGACGGGTCCATTGAGTCCTTTGTAGGCCTCCCCCCATGCAGTGGTTTGGTAGGGAGGGATTGTCAGGTTGAGGATATATTCGTATATCTGAGGTTTCTGAACTCAACTCATCTTGTTCATGACCCCATTGTGGTTGGGAACATTGGTAGTATTACTTAACAATGATTGCTAGATGTACCTGCACTAAATAACATAACTTTGACGGTAGCTAGAATACTTAGGAGTTATTTCTTTATTATTTGTATTAGACGACGCTTGTGTAGTGACTAGAGTGCTCTAAGAACTTTATCTTTATTATTATGATGACTGATCAATTACGCTTATCATATATATATATATATATCATGTGACTTACCCCTGTTATGAGTAAAGTTCTTGGTTGGTTAAATCACTTCATTCATTTCATATGCATGTTATCAATACTATAGATTATCAACTTAACTAGATCTTCCCAGTGGTATAAATATAAATTGACAACCTGGTAATACTCTAGGTAAAATGCTACATTGGTGTATTAATTTGTCCGCTTACAGAATCATTTGTTCTTTATAATTTCATATCCATCATTATTTATTTCTACCTAATCACACATAAAATAGAATATTTCATAAGTACCATTAATTATTCCTAGCTCTATAATTGGGGATGACAACCTAGCTCCATGCTTAGGAGTATAAGGTAAAAGATAGTGGCTAGTTGCTAAAGACAAGTTAATTACATACCATACATTTTTGGCGCCATTGCTAGGAACCTCGGTTCTTGGTGATGACGTTAGAAATGGAGAGGTTCTTAGTGATGACGTCCACGATCTACCCCCATGACCCGGCACAGATGGGGGCATCCGTAGATAAGCAATGTATCTAAGCACCACGCCTATGTACTGCCTACCACTCGCCACACGATCAAGTAGACGAGCGCTATACGAACATGTGCATGAACTAAATAGCAAACTAACTATACTAGACATATTAACGTAAGCAATGAACAAAGTAAACAAGAACATAATAATGAAGAATAGCGTTGCCCGTAAATATCATACAACTGTAGATAATACAGTAAGAGAGAAGAGAATTAGAACTGTACCAGACTCCAATCCCTTGACAATGTTGGGAGTCCAAAATCAATTGACGTATCTTGACTTCCTCTACTTTTGATCTAACTAAGCTATGCTATGAACTAGAGAGGCTCTAGATGAACTAGGGTTTGTGGCTCTAGATGATTTGATCTAAAATGACTTAGACTGAACGGAACTCCAGTTGCCCTGGGGGGTGGGATCTGCCCTCTATTTATAGCCTGGTGGGGTGCACGACGTTCGTTGGATCAAACTGACTTAATGTAGGGCAGAGATGACTCCTCAAAGGCGGTGGAGGAGTACTCTAGAAGGCGGTGGAAGGTGGGCCCACATGGTGGCCGACCAGCCAGGGGTTGGGCCGACCGGCCCCACCTAGCGTTGACTCGCTGCCCACTTTGCTCCGGTGTCTTCTGGATCCTTCTTGAGTGTTTTGGTAAATATCTTGTCGCGGATTTGTTCCGATATTTATTCTGATTTGATTCCCTTATAGCCCTTTTCTAAAATAGTCACTGGAAATAGTAGAATACCAAAACTCGTGGAAGTTTGTCAGATAAAGACCTATACTTCTATATTTTCCATAGAGTTGATCCATTTATCATGTTTAAATGTTGACATTAACAACCGTCAACAAACACTCTTGATCCTCCAGCTTTAGTTGGGATTGAAACTTTGGCTTTGCCAAACTTGTCCATAGTTGATGATTGTGGTCCCACTAGGCGTGCCAAAATATGTTGACACTAAAAATGGGTCCTAGCGCCAACACTGCGTGAGGCTTTGTAGAGAACGTTGTGGAAGCAGAATCCTGATCTCCTAAACCTCAGATGACAAGGCCACATCGGTTGATTCGATCTCGAGGCATGCCAGTCAATTTGACCTATAATGGACAAGGAGGCAAATTGTCAAATTATGGAACCTCCTGGTTGTTGCCAAATAGTTCCTTGATGTATGGCTCTCAGATAGCCGATGGTCAAAGAAAATTGACTAGAGAATCAACTCCAGCAGTGTAAAGCACGATAATAAGATTCAAACAACTATCATGATATATAACCAGTAAAGCATAATTAGCCGATCTCATCAATGTATTTATTGGTAAGGATGCGATGCATGCAATATATGCTAATCCAAGCCATCAGATCCATTAAACATACCAAATAAAGACTAATCATCAACAGAGGTGTGTAAGTATGTTCCCATACGGTCATGATGACAATTAACCCAATAATATAGCTCATTTACTAATAGTGGGGGTGTTCTCATGCAACCATGATAATAAGCAAACCAAGTTACCTTCAGTATGCCCAAAGAACCTGATGTTTAGATCGACAACTACTCATGTATCGTATAAATAAAGTATAACCAGATCAACTATTTAGCCGATACAAGGTCCATGAGGTACAAATAAGATCTATCTGCCTAATTAGATCTAAGACTAAATAGACGTAGCCTAACATACTTGACAGTGTGGTCCTGGAGATACAACCGGTAACAAGTATATCAAACCAAATCTAGTTATTCCTAGATCAATCCATAGCTAGTCAAATATCTCAAACGCACAACACGTGACAATCGCGATCAACAGATTAGCTGATAAGATCTTAGATATATTGTTTCGACATGTATACGCATAAAGGTACACAAAACGATAGATCTAGATGGAATTGTAGTCTAATCTAATTTGTTGATTGCGATTGAGCATGATATTGTTATAATAAATGAACAGATTAAACAAACAATATCAATAACTTAATGAAACTATTAGATTGTCAATCTAATAGAGCCAATAACTAGTTTGAACAATTACTCATGTGAGATTGAAGCAATGCAGCCCATGAACAAAGTTTCAAACCGTTAACTAGCACAAATCGAGGTTGCACGAGTTTAAACAATACAGCCGTACAAACGAGACATGAACCGTGGCTAGACTTACAAGCAAACCGGAGATCGATCTAGTCGATGCAGCCCTGTTCATCGAAGGTTTCACTGAGATCTACTCTGCTCCTACTCCTAAGGTTTGGCCGGAGCCTAAGGGATTGTGTTTGATTTGTTGGATGTCCTTTACAATACCATAGGCCATGCTATTTATAGACCATAACATAAGTCCTAACCGACCATAACATAAGTCCAAAAAATAAGGAAATAAAAGATAACTTATGCTTCAATCTTCCCTTTCAATAAAGCCCGATATGCATACTCTATTGTAACCGACTCACGACCTTTCCTTTCGTAATCTTTCTCTGGTTGGTTATCTTAGCCGATCATCCGGGTGTCCTGGATTAATCGCCATTTGAGTCTGTTAGCAGGACCTACCTGTATGTATTTGGACGTACCAAAATACAATGTTAACAATATTATATATACACTATAGATACATATCTTTCTATGTATCTAAAACAACTAAAGCAACCTATAATTTATAGCATGAGGGAGTAGTTTTTAAGGTTTTGTCACTTTTCTGAAATGGTTTCTATGACAAACATTGATGTTTAATAGAACCATCTGGTATCATTATTTGAAGCAATAGGTAGGGAATGGTTAGCTGATCAATTGGCCAGTGCAGGCTTAGTACCTCTCCTTGGGGATGGTCTGAGTTCGAGTCCTGAGGGACTCAGGGGTATTTAGATTCAGATGCTAAAGTTTAGTTTGTATCACATTAAATATTCGTATACTAATTAGGAGGACTAAACATGAATAATTTAAAAACTAATGCAGAAGTCGTGGCTAATTCATGAGATAATTTTTTTAAACTTAATTAATCATCATTAGCACTTGTTTATTTTAGCATCATATTATCAAATTATGGACTAATTAGGTTTTATAGATTTATCTCACAAATTAATCTGAATCTACATAATTAATTTTGTAAATAATATATATTTAATACTCTAAATTAGTATCAAACATTCGATGTGATGAAGACTAAGGTTTAACCCCCAACAACTAAACATGGTGCCGTACCTTTTAGTTAGAATGACGGGAGGGAGGAAAACTCCCTCATCTATCCCATATCGAAAACACAAGTCTGTGGCCAGTTCTCACGGAGCTGTCTTGTCTACCCATATCTAAAACATAAATTTGTGAAGATTTCTTGATTTGTTTTAATCTAGTTTGTAATAAGAAACAATTATATGCATTGATCGATGCAGAAGTTTTTGATATTAATATATTTCTTTTTTTAAAAAAAAAGTTTGTGACTATCTCTCATGGAATGTAAGAATGAGATAAGCAGGTCCGTCTTATGGGGCAGGCCGTGCGATGCCCATGGGCCCATCGCGTTGGGGCCCAGCAACCGGATAGTAATGTATACGTATATACACTAATACACGCAAGTACGCAACGCAACCGACGGCCTAGCGTGAAGCGTCAGGCAGAGTCGTGAACTTGCGAGTCGCGACTCTTCCTCTTCGGTCTTCGACTCTTCGTCTTCGCTTTGGATCGGCGTCGGCGATCACGGAGGCTGCGTCCTGACTTGACTCCTGATCGGTGATCGCTGGCTGGCTGCGTCCTGGTCGGCTGATCCTGATCGTGGTGGCTACGTGCTCGGTGGCTGCGTCGTGCGTCCTGGTCGCGGCGCGGCGGCGGACTGCCGGTCTCCCGGTGCCGGACTGCTGTGCAAAATCGGTGAGTGAAGCTGGATCATTGGCAAAAAAACATTGAAAATTTTGAATTTTTAGTTGGTATGGTTATTTGAGAAGATATTTTAACTGGTATCAATATGGTGAGCAAAAAGTTGCAGTCTCCAATTGTGTGCTTGATAGTACTTTGAAACAGATAGAAGGGTCATATCATATTTTAAGAAGTACATAGACACAGACTTAAGTGTAAGTATTGAGACAGCGACATCTATTGCATCTAGTTTGTTGGACGTAGAGCCAACATTTCCTACAAAACGTAAAGGTAAAAGGAAGAGGCATTTTGATGAACAAGATGATGAAAGTGAAGAATTACAACGTTCATCTATACAAGACTTTAATGATGAGTACTTGCTAGTTATTGTTGATTATGCAATTGTTTCTTTGACTAGTCGATTTGATCAGCTAAAGGAATTTGAGAAAATATTTAGTTTCTTATTCAATTCAGAAAATCTAAAGTCCTTGGATCATAGTGATCTACGAGACTGTTGCACAATATTTGTGAATAAATTTTCTCATGACAACAGGTTTGATGTTGAGTTAGATGATTTGTTCTTTGAATTGAAAGTGTTGCAAGTAACTTTGCCAGATGAGGTGATGTCAGCATCTGAGATTCTTAACTTTGTTAATGTTACATATTGCTATCCAAATGCCTCTATTGCATACCGGATTATGTTAACAATTCCAGTGACAGTAGCATCAGCTGAAAGAAGCTTCTCCAAATTGAAGCTATTGAAAAATTGTTTGAGGTCAACTATGCTACAAGAAAGATTAAATGGCTTGGCCATGTGCAGTATTGAGAAGGATATTTTGGATACAATTGATCTTGAAAGTATTATTGAAGATTTTACATCAAAAAATGCACAAAGATGGTTTTTCAAAAAGCATTGAAGCACTATATTTTTATTTGAAGTAACTATCATAGTTATTTTGATGTTCCTTTATCTTTTTTGATGTACTATTATTTTTCTAAGAATTAAATATATGTTACAATTATCTTGTATCAATGGTATTATATACTTCATAAGAAAATATTACATAACCGGACCGTTAGTGTCTTAGTAGCCCAAGAGCCCATGAAATCTGTGAGACGGGGCTCAAATAAGGGTTCATGAGCTTTGTCGATCTATATGAAAAAAAAATCACTGAAAATCCGGAACTGTCTACTCTACGTGGATCGATTTTTTTTCATTATTGGATGGAATCTACTCAAAAGAATCATTACAATTTGCATTTTGCTTTGACATCCTGCTTGGAAGATGAATATTTTTCGTCCTCTCCACATTGTTTTGTATGTAAAACAAAATGTCTGCGTTCCAAGTAGGAGTGTAGGAGTATACGGCACATTATCCACGGAAATGCACGTGCAACGTGCTCCTCGCAACGAGTATACCAAGGGCCTCCGTGAAAGGTGTCCTCCGTTGGTGGCCCGCGTCGGCAGCCGGGAAAAGCTGCCAGCAGAGCACACCACCACTGCCGCCAAAGCAAAGCAGGCGGCGGTTTTGTCCGGCCCAGTCCAACCCCCACAGTAGTACTGTAGGAGTACTTCACTCTCAAAGAGACGGAGAAGAGACGCAAATTAACCGGCGCCAGATCTCGCGGCCTCTCCATTAACAAACTACCCACCACCCGTCACTTCCAGTTCGCCTGATCCTCACGCAGCACAATCCCCTCCTCCCAGAGCGAAAATTATTATTACTAATTAGATATAGGTAAAAAAGGACGCGATTGGATCACGGGGGAGGGACGCGTGTTTAGGGAGGCGACCGAGATTAGCCGCCGTGCTCTCTGCGTCTGCCGGTAGCAGCGTCTTGCGTGATTGAATGCCTCCCTAATCCTCATTTCTCTTTTGCTTCGTTCGCTCGCTTTGTTCCTTTCCTCCTCCTCGTCCCCTCCCCTGTGCTTGTCTCACACGCTCTCTCGCCTTCCGCAACCCCTCTCGCTCTCCCATCTCGTCTCAGCTCGGCTCGGCGGCTGCAATAAAATAAATCTCGTGCAGGGGGAAGGACGTACGACGACGCGGACGCACCGTCAAAGGCTACACAGGCTGCGCAATCCCTTTCTCCCTCTTATCCCCAAAGGCGAGGAGCGGAGAGGAGAGGAGAGGAGAGGAGAGGAGGGCCCTGTTGCTGCTGCTGCTGTTCCAAGATGTCGTCCCCGAGCAAGCGCCGCGAGATGGACCTCATGAAGCTGTGAGGATCCTGGACCCCTCGGTCTGTCTTCCAATTTTCCCCTGACATGTTCTGCTTCTTTTTTTGATTTGGCCATTCTTGCCGGCTTTCTTGGTTTCTTGGCGTCGCAGGATGATGAGCGACTACAAGGTGGAGATGGTGAACGACGGGATGCAGGAATTCTTCGTCGAATTTAAGGGGCCGACCGAAAGTAATAACCCTCGCGCCGAATCCCGGTTTCTCCCCTCTCTCTCTCTGCCTCCCGGGCTGATGATCCACGCTATTTGTTTCTGATCTAGATGTTGTGGGGGAAGTTGAGTTATAGGAAAACTGCCAGTCTTACCTGTTGATCGTGTTCAGATATTCTTGTCTGTTTAGTTTCATCCTGGATTGGTTGCTCAGTTGTGACCTGAAGCATCCTTTTGTTCAGTCATAGTTTATCACAGGATTTTTCCTAATGAATTCGTACTCAATTTGGTAGGTATCTACCAAGGCGGTGTTTGGAAGGTTAGGGTAGAACTTCCTGATGCATATCCTTACAAATCCCCGTCCATCGGCTTCATCAACAAAATTTATCACCCTAATGTCGATGAGATGTGAGCTTTATGGTCTTGAACTGCTTTTGTTATTTTAATTTTAATTGAAGCTCATGGAACTAACATTTCTTTACCTTCTTTGGTTTGGCTGCAAAATGCAGGTCTGGCTCTGTCTGTTTGGATGTCATCAACCAGACATGGAGCCCAATGTTTGGTGAGAGATTGTGGCTTCCCTTTCATTGTTGCTAAGAGCATTTACTTCTCTTATGGAATGTATAATCTGAGCTCGATCTTTTCCACATTCCTTTTTTTTTTTGCAGATCTAGTAAATGTTTTTGAAGTATTCCTTCCGCAGCTTTTACTGTATCCGAATCCTTCTGATCCATTAAACGGGGAGGCTGCAGCACTGATGATGCGTGATCGTCCTGCTTATGAACAGAAAGTGAAAGGTACCATGGTCCATTAAAATCTTCTGATTGTTTTCAGTACATAGTCTATAGTTCTAAGATATTGTTTTTTTTGAAACATACCTCTAGTCTGCCTGTCCATAATGTTCAACTACATATTCATTCTTTTCTGTCATAATATGCATTGCAACCGTGAGATACTTTAGCATGTGAGTACATATTTGTATGCACTATGGATGTGCCAAGTTTCAAAATCTTTTGAACGACCGAAATAAAATACATTTTTTGAATTGGTTTCCATGTTTCCACCTAGTTAGGTGGTTTCCACCACATCTGTCGCCTACCACACTATAATGTTCTCCTTCAACCAGGCTCGTGCACCAAATCATTGAGAAAAGTTCTGATCTTTTTTCCCATAACTTAGCTTTCTCAAATTAGTTAACAGCAAACCGAGTTCTCTTCAACCTATCATGTTCAAGTTACACTACAAAACAATCATTGACTAGTAGCTGCACTTGTACCTGACCTAATTATCTACCAAGGTCTCCAAAATCTAACATTGCTTAGTTATAGTATTAAAACAAGATACTACCAATTACTAAGTTTGAGAAAACATAAGAGCAGTTAGTCAGTTACTTGACTCGAACATAGAGGGCAAGCATTGCACTATCTGAAGAATCTGAGCTTCAAACGTTCTAATTATGTCCCTTAATATAATGCAAATCTACAACTTATACAATCCTATTATTTCTCTTCTACCAGTTCTACATTTCTACTAAATCCTAGTCAAATTGTTTTGCTCTCAAGTCTTGCTGTGCCCGATTTCCATCATTCCTCTCAATTCTTTGTTCTCGCATTGAAGTGGTTTGACCAAAGTGAGTAAGAGGCATCACAAAATGCTAGGCCCGTTGTTGCAGACGAAACCTCCTTAAACTTGTATGTACTTATACATCAATACATGTGCCTGGAATTAGAGAATCTGCTTTAACCTGACTCTGATTTGAACTGGCTTGGCATTATAAACTTCTGAAGAGAAAAAAAAACATTTTTACAGATAGCAGGAATTGAGTAGTTCTGGCGTTCTGCTTTAACCTGGCATGCCATGATAATGATTGTGAAGATAAAAAATCAAACAATTTGTGGGGTGGTGGGTTCTCCGCAAGATGGGTGGAAATCAAGATATGGGATGCGTGTGTTTCTTAATTGACAATACTGGTATATCTAGGTTCATGACCCAGTAAAGATTGAGCTTCCCTTAATCTTTAAAGGAGTGGCTAGGGAAGATGAATATGTGAATGCAAACTCTGATAACTTCTCTAACCATCCAGTTGATGAAGTCTCTGTTTGCTTGTTTGGATGCGATGGAGACATTTTAAAACTGAAACCAAGGTTATACTTCCTACCTGATGAAATGGCTACTACTTTTTTTTTCATGACCGTGCCTTGACACCTTTTTGAAGAAAAATTTAATTAGTTGCTGCCAGTTGCAAAGCGCTATAATAACTGCTGTTCAATATAAAGTTCACCTGCTTGCTAAGATAAGTACTGAACCTGTAATTGTTCACTTGCTTGAATTAGTTCATACTTGCACTATGTATCTGCTGACACCGATTGGGTTATTAGTAGGTGATTGATTTTTATATTCCTGACGTTATACCTTTATCTGTATATGATTGATAGAGACTTTTAGTGATAGGGTGGTTTGGTGCCATCAACACAGGGTTTCTTTTGTTTGATGGCATCATGCACCCAGTTTCAGAACACCAATGAGGCAATAAAGCAAAATTTCTTTCTGTTGCATTTTAATATTGCATATCTTCGAGCACTACTTTGTTCATCATTGGCCGAATAGGTTTGTGCCATATTGACACTAAGGTGCCAACTTGCTCTCCCTTGTTTCTGCAGAATATTGTGAAAAGTATGCCAAACCAGAGGACGCTGGCATCACTCCGGAAGACAAATCCAGTGACGAAGAGCTTAGTGAGGAGGAAGATGACTCCGGGGATGAAGCTATACTTGGCAATCCTGATCCTTAGTTTGAGTTGGAAACAGTGCAGTCAGCTCGTCAATACAATGCTCATTGCAGAAATTGCAATTAAGCAAAAACTGAAAAACTAAAAAAAAAACTCTGGTTGTCATGTAAATAAGTGTACCTTGTATGTTATCAAATGTTGTTTCCTTCATTTGGTTGATTGAATTTCGTAGCTCTTACATGCCCCCAACTCAAGGAACTCAAGGAAAGGCAAAAACAAGGTTGTGGTTTCCTCCATTGGATGTTGCTGTGGACTCGATCGATGTGGATTGCTTGCCTGTTTAAGCAACGGAAGGGTATTTTAGGAATATCTATCAGTCCTCAAGCCAACCGCTGTATGGTTGGCATTTCCTTTTGTGGGCACCACTTGATTAGCACTGACGCTGATGTTGATGTGGGTTGCTTGGCTTCCAACAGATCAGCAAAGATTCTGTTCACACTGGCACTCCTCATTTTCTTTAGGGCGTGTTTGGTTCCGTGGTAAATTTATTTGTCTTGTCACATTGAATCTTTCGGCACTAGTTTAGTGTATTAAAAATGAACTATTTATAAAACTAATTACATGCCCATACGGGCCTTAACAAGACGATTCTTTTAAGCTAAGTTAATCTATAATTAACAAATGTTTACTGTAGCACAACATTGTCAAAACATTGACTAATTTATATTAAAAGATTCGTCTCGCGAAGTTGTCTCCGGCTGACGAATTACTTTTTTAATTAGTATATTTTAAATAGATCAAACTAGGGACGGAAGATTCGATGTGATAGGGGCAAAACTTTTGCCGTGGGAAACAAACAGGCCCTTACTCTAGCCGATTAGGACTGCTTCGGCCCGGTTTGTTTTCCTGCGCCAAGCTAGGGAGGAAAAAAAAGTTGGCCGGCTTGTATGCTACCCTAGACAGCACGGTAGATAAAAGCACTGGATACCTTAACAAGTCACACCTAAGGCCCTGTTTGGATATAAAGTTTTTTTTGAGTTTTAGATTAATACTGTGGGTTTTTTTAAATACATAGGTATATGAAGGAAAGAAGGTGTTTGGATGGAATTAATTTGGAGTTTTAGAAACTACAGTATTAACAATACCGCTGTTTTTTGGAGTCCAAAAAACTCCGTCCCAGACCTCTTTATTTTCGACCGTGCGACGCGCGTCTACCCGCGTGTCTCATTTTCCCTTCGCGCCCTTTTCCTTTCCATGTGCAGTCCTTTTCTTTCCATGCTTTCCTTTCTTCGATACAGGAAACAGATCGCCCCTTCTTGGCTTCCATGGCAGGTCGAGAGAAGGACGGAAGAAAAGGGCAAGGTAATTTGTCCCCTGGTGATTTTCTTCTTGACCCTTCGATTTGGATCCCCTCTTACGTAGTTGCGTTCGTAACCTGACAGAGGTTTGCATCTGTAGTTGAGTCCAATTCGGATCCCCTCTAGCAGATTTTTCTTCTTTGATTTCGCGAGCGGAATCCGACGGAGGTCGTTCAGATCTTGTCCCTGCAAATATAGTGTTCTCGATCTATACTCTCTAGCTGCATGTTAAGTTTAGATCCATCTGGTGTTTGGCCAACAAAATACAGATCGATTAGGGACATGCTTTGCTGATCTGTTTCCTCTTTGCATCAATTAATTTGTCCAACAGATGTGTAAAGTGTATTTGATCTATTTACAAACAGATGAGTCCATGTGTTTTTATATGAAATGTTAATTTATAATTGAGATATATGTGTGTGTGTGTGTTCATTCCTTCAGGGGAAAAAGGAAAGCCAAGAGCACATTGGAGTGATGCACAAACTAGATTTCTTGTTTCCATGATGAAGGAATATCATCTCTCAGCAAGATACCGTGGACAAAATGGATGGACAAAAGAAGGATGGAGTTGTATGACTGTTCGTTTGAACAACAAATACCCTGTTTCCAATTTCACTGTGGCACAGCTCAAGGACAGGGAACAAAGACTCAAGAAAGATCACAATATTGTGAAATCAATTGTGAGCAAGAGTGGTTTTGGTTGGGATCCTGATATAAAAGTGCCAACGGCCATCGATGAAAAATGGAAAGAATTATCTGAAGATCAACAAAAGTGGAGAAACAGACAATTCACATATTATGATGATTTATATGACATTTATGATGGTATGTACACAATCTGAGATACAGTAGATTAATAATTTTTTTGGTGTTCAATTTATGGACCTTGGTTTTCTTGTACTTTATCAGGGAAGGTAGCAGAAGGGAAGCGTTGCAGAAGGACAACAAATTTGCAACCAAAGAAGCAGGCGCCAAATTCATACTCACAGGAGCATATTATCAATGAAGTTAGTACTGATTTTGGTTTGGGATCACCTGATAGAACCAGGCAAGGTACATAATCTGGTTTCAGTTTTGGATGTGAGGATGGGATGAACAATAATGCTCATGATTCAGCATATGGTGACCCTGGTGATGCTCTAGAAAATAACCAAAATCCTAGTACAAATGCAGAGGAACAAATCCTTGAAAACACGACAACAAGCTGTAGGACGCAGCGTGCTAGATCAACTGAGAAAGTTCCTGAAAAAACTAGACCAAAGAAAAACAAGGATGGTGTTCTAGAGAGTCGGGTTGCCTTGAGGAAAGAGGAGCTTGAGAGCTATAAGGATCTTAAGTCAAAGCAAATTGAGAGCTACAAACAAGTTAAATTTGGCCAGATGGAAAGAAATGACCCCAATAGTGATCCTTACTCCATGGCCAAGTGTGTTGCAAAGTTACAGGAGTTGGACGTTCTGCAAGCACCAGAATTGATGAAGACAATCAACTATCTCAAGAAGGACAAAATGAACCGGGAGATATTCATGACACTAAATGGCAATCATAATATTGTGGAGTTCCTTAAGGAAGCTATTTCCTATGTTGAATTTTAGGTGAGATTTGTTATTAAATAGTAGTCAGGTTTGTTATTAATTTCGTTCATGCCTTACATAATCTATATTAAAGAAACATCAAATACTAAAAACAAATATTTATTTATCTTTTATTGCATAGAAGTGAGTACAAAATCATGCATCATTTCTTCTGCTACGCTGCAGATAAACATTATAGTCTGCCCACATGTTACTAGCTATTTTATCCCTTTTTGCACTACCCAAAGTTCTTCTTTGATTTAGCGATTGCACATCACTTGTATATTGTGTATCTCCCCCAGGAACATCAACTATTTCCGTCTCTTCGACACACAAACCAGATTGTTCAATCCATTGTTCGCTTCTCTGATGGTTGTTTATAAAATTATGAAGTGCACAACATGATAAAACAATATCTGCCTGTGAGTCAATAGGGTGATGCGAGGCACACTTCAATATTTGAAAACGCATCTTCACAACACCTATAATGCGTTCAACATGATTACGGAGTTGTGCATCCCTCAGGTTGAATAATTCTTGAGGAGTTTGTGGCCTTTGGTTGCTTCTAGCTTGCTCCTGTAGATGATATCTCACATTGCGATATGGTGCAATAAAATTTGGTGTATCATATCCTGCATCGACTAAATAGAACCTTCTTTCAGGCACATAAAAATTATTTTGTAGTGCATCTTGCAACACTCTTGCATCTGAAGCTGAGCCTTCCCACCCCGCACTAACATGAACAAATCGATTGTCAAAATTACATGCAACCATGACATTTTGAGACAACGTCCCCTTCCTATTTCGGTATGGATCTTGTAAACGTGGAGCAATGGAAATCGGAACATGTGTTCCATCAATTGCTCCAATACAGTCCTACAGAGAACATAACTCTAGTTAAAAATTGAAGATGAGAACATAAATAAATGAGTGCTACTAGCAGTACATTAAAGTATGGCATGAACTTTGAATTACTTGAAATTTTGATCGGAATATTGATGTTTGGCAATTGTATAAGGCTTCCTATTAACCCCACGATTGCTCTTAGTATTGATCGAAAGTGTCTACTTATTGTCTCACCGCTATATTGGAAACGCCACTGCAAATCTCTATTGCTTGCATTTTTTGATATAGCATACATGAATATAGCTACCTGTTCTTCAACTGCAACTTCTCTTGTATCTTGCAGAAGATTCTTATCTCGAAGCAAATCCACCAATCTACAAAATATTGCTTTCTCCATCCTAAATTCTCGCTTGCAGCCTAACTCATGACCCTTCAAAATTTCTGATACATAGTGTTCTCCAGAAAGAATAGAATCATGAATTGGTGTACGCTGAGATGAAGAATTGCTCCCAAGATTATATCCTGTGATGAGAGCAAACTCATCATCATCTCTTTGCTTTCGCTGGATAAAACTTCCCCACATTGTTA
Organism: Microstegium vimineum; assembly: GCA_022036555.1. Classification (NCBI taxonomy): domain Eukaryota; kingdom Viridiplantae; phylum Streptophyta; class Magnoliopsida; order Poales; family Poaceae; genus Microstegium; species Microstegium vimineum. The sequence continues at coordinate 15,008,344 of CM039123.1, read as the reverse complement.
ATAATTGTTGAACTGTTGCATTTGACCACAACTTTCTATATATAGATATTCAGGTAGAGTTGTGAGTTTGCATGCAAGGTGTTCGTAAGATCCAATCAATAGGAAAAAAATTACGGCATGGCTAGGAACAAAAATAATTGTGATCCGTGGATAACCTTGCATGACAGTTTCAGACAAGCCAGATGCACAAAACAAGGATCAAGTTTGACTACTCATAATTTCATTATTTAAATAATAGATTCTCATGCTGTATAAAGAGCAGATGATGTTACATTTGTACGCTTTCATGCAGCCAAACCAATTCAAATTGCCGGCAACAATACTAGAACAGCCAAACACATCACGGTATCATAGTTTTTTCTAAAACAGAGAAAAACTCTAGTTTCGAAATACTATGGTATTACATGGCTGTGGTTTTTGAAACTGTGGTTTCTAGATACCGTAGTTTTAGAATACTATAACATCCAAACGGGCCTAACTAACAAAGCTATACATTGAGTCAATCAGCTAACTAGCTAAGCTATACATTCATTCCAGCAGTCATTTAGTTTATTAGGTAATCTCTCCGTCACAATATGTAAGGCATAACTAATTTTTATTCATGTCCCATAATATATGGTGTGTTCTCTCTAGAGACACATATATCGATGTAATAATTCTACTGTGTTGAGAAAGACTTAAATATATTCTTTGGTCTTTGAACCAGAGGTGGTTATGCCTGGGACAAAGGGACATTTAGAGTTTAAACAATCACAGAATTGCAGTCTCATAGTTATGCAACCAACAAAGGATTCCGTCAAATAAGCTAAGAGCAAGTTTAATAGATTTAGGCAGCTGCTGGCTGCAAGAGGTCTTGTAGCCTTCTTACAGCCCACTCCTATAGTGGTTACTTCTTCACAATTAATACATATCCCACATGTCTCTCTCACAAATTTCTTGGTTCTTGTGCCCAAGCTGGCTGTAAGCTTACAACCTGTTTCTCTTCTCTCTCCTCCATCTCATCATTTAGCCAGCTTGTAGCCTCTTATAATACTTGCTCTAACAGAGGAGAGGAGCAGGCCTCAGAATCAGGCATTCAGCCATTCACGGACATGGACGAGGCCGTTAGGATAAGACGACCATCTCCATTAATGGATGATTAATGGAAGCGGTCACCCTTATGGTGTTGCCTCCGTGAATATGCCAAGGCCAAGCCAAAACCCCATATCATACCTCCTATTGAGTTCATATAAATATCAGGACTTACATTGACAAATCTTGCTCTTAGCTCCTCTCAACCACACGAGGTGCCCCTTCTCTCTTGCGCGGTAGCTTCAGGGGCCCAGATCCGACGGTAGTGACTTCGAGGTCCATGATCCGGCGTGGTAACCTGACCCTCTCCTTTTCCGGGTGGCGCAAGGGAGGGTGGTGCTGTGGTGGCTCCCGGCGGTGGCGCATGGGGTTGGGCATGGTGGGCTACCGTGTCGGTGGGATTTTCTTAATTCGTGAAATATTTAAGCAAGCTGGCATTTGTGTCCATCTTCATTGATGAATTAACCGTGGCGAACCTAGCTTTGTAGGTCTGTACGAATGCAAACATTTTGACGGAGGCAGATATTTCATCCGCTTTAGTTAATCCAAAATTATTGCCTTAGAACAGTTTTTTATAGTAGTGCACCCAACTCAGATCTTTCTCCATTGTAGATGTATTATATGTACTGATATTTAGTTGTGGAAGAAACTTTGCCTAAACAATGTGAACTAGACTTATCAGCACTGCAAATAGGAATAGGCCCAGAGCTGCTCTCTAAACAGGCCGTGGACTGGGTAGGGGCAGCGACCACTTGAATTATTTTATTGGCAACGATTGCGGGCAGCGGACATAGCGAGGGCCATCTCGTAAGCTTTCTGTGGGTTTGCTGTTTGATGAGTTTTAGTTTTGGTTGTACGGGTTCAATATGTCTGAAGACATGTATATATAGGATGATTGAGCATTTGGCTGTTGGAAGGAGGCGTCTTGAACGCTTTGGCGAGGACCGCAATATGCGTCCAGGTTGGCTTAGTCTTGGCAAAGCTTTGTCTACGTTAATAAAGAGGTAAGATATTTGCTCGTGGTTTTCAAGCAGGCATCAAGATCATTGCAGACCCACCTCTTGATGCTCCTCATCTTGTGGTGGTGACAACTACAGAAATGGAGAGCCTCCGTCCCAAGTCCCAACAGAAGTACCAGCAGCAACAGTCGATCGATACCTGTGATAGGATCTAGCAGTTCCACAAAAAAGCGAGCTCTCCGCAAACATTCCACACAACGTTGTGACTGTCATTGGTTCTGAAACCATGATGCCGGCACCCTGGGCTTCCACTCCAATGGCAGAGTTTGGAAAACTGGAGGGAGGTGTTGGCACTGACACCAATCATTTTGGTGGTTATTGCTTAGGTGTGCCTTACAGCGGTTAGATCATAGGGATTTTGACACCCAGAGCTCACAGTTATTTGAGTAGGATGATTTCTGTCCAGAAATTTTGTTTGAAGAAAACCATTCAGTATGTGTGCTGCCTACTAGCGCATCGTTCACAACCTCAATTTTCAATTTCTGCTAATGAAGTGAAGTTTTTTTAATGTTTTTTATTTAAAATTTAGTTGAACTTTTTCGACTAAATACCTTCTAGAGAGATTCTCATATGTTATAACTAGATAGTGTTTTACTATTACTTAAAAACACTAGAAGAATTTTACTTTTTAATAGTGATTATTGATGGTAGTATGGATTCGCATTGAATTTGGCAGCTTTTCAAATTGTGGGAGCTGCATCTTAAACCTAGACAGACAATTCAACAGATAGTTGCGGCTACTGAGCCATTTCGACTGCAAACAGTTGAGAGCTATGGAAAATACCGCATACAAGCGTTGATCTCGTCTGGTCGTTTTTGCGGCTCATAAGTCGACTGATGTTGATTTTGACTATTTTATTGTTAAAGAAAAACACTATATCATACCTAATAAGTCAGGCTTATAAGCCAAGCGAATAGAACGGTAGGTTATGCTAAGACCTACTAAACGGATCATGATGTCGAATATGGGGCGAGCAGAATGGTCATCCAGCCCCATCGGTTCAGAATTCAGACCAGGCACGCACGTTGATGTCTCGTGAGGACATCTCGGGTACAATATTTCCATCTTGGATCCATTTGGGTTTTCGTATGGTCCCATGCTTACATCAATTCCCAAGTTAGGCAAGGTATGCACACAACACTCCTCGTCGGCAGAGGTCAGAGGTCATACCTCTAGGGCATGTTTAGAACGTAGGAATTTTATAAGAATTACACAGAAATTTTATAGAAATTAGTTCATTTTCACATAAACACAAGAACTGGAAAGAATTTCCGCGTTCTGTGTAATAATAATTCCTAGAACTATGTTCTTCCTCACAGTCTAGGTTCATGTGGCAGTAGCGAGTAGCGTCGAACAGAAGCTGCATTCGCAGAATAGAAACAGACAGCGCTGGTTGAAGAGATTCCACGCAAATCTTCCTCTGCGACCGGTTGCATGAGCATCGCGTTCCGAAAGCGCCCAAAGTGTTTCATCAACTCCGGCGACACTCAGCCAGCGTCGCTCACTGCCGTAATTTTCTGCTGCGCGCGCGGTCAGCAGCGTCGCGTCGACGACCACCACAGCTAGTCTGAGCAGACAGGCGCCAACCCTGTCCTTGTTAAGAAAACGGGATCGCCAGCGACGGTACCTCCGCTGGGCCCTGTGCGGTCCTCCGATACGACGTCGACGACGACCGAGCTGTACTGGTCTCCATCTCCACCGCCCTTCGCCGTCGAAGAAAAACGTGCATGCTTTTGTTTCTGGATATGCTCGGGGCTATTTGACGAGTGAGAACAATACGTTCGCTGGTTAATTTTCTGCAGTCAAATGTGCTGGCTGAAGGTGATGCCAAGGGTTTGTTTTTGACCAGTAGTAGTTGATCGATCTGCCCATATCAAAACCATGTTTGTTTCTCTCTCGTTGTTATATTGCTACGGTTATATTGGCTTGAACTTATCATCTGAGTTTTTTCTTATAACAAAATAACATTAGTCGATTTATTTGTCGCAGAAACTATTAGCTAAACAGGTAAACCTCTACAAACAACTGCTTGAGAGAGATCTCATCCAATAACATCATATTATTTTCATCTTATTATAGGACAACAGATTCGATAGTTCGATGTCAATCATGCGTTTTTTATAACAACATTGGGCCTGTTTGGATCTATTAGCGTTTAAAATTAGCTAGTTAATAGCTACTAGTTGCTAATTTCAAGCTAACTAATTTTAACAGTGTATTATTTGGATTTGGTGAGTTGAAGGTGTATACTAACTATATTAGCACCTATTACCAACTCCAAACCCACTAGTGTAACTAGGCAAAATTTGCTACAGGACACTAGAAGTGATCTATCTTTACTAGCAGAAATGTAAAATGAAGCAGTTTGCTAGTGGACACTGTTTCTTATCAAATTTGATGGTGAACATTGAACCCAATAAAATATTAGTTTCCGGCTTTCTAGAAGAGAGAAGGTAGTGAAATGTCATTCTTGCCCCTGCCTCTTTCTTCTACTTCTGTCCTTTTCTTTTTTCCCTATTTCTTGTCACAACAAGGCAGGTCGGATAGACTTGCTGGTGGAGGCCAGGAAGGGATGCGAAGACTGGGCCCAAACCTGGTTCACTGTGTGGCAAGGTCGATTGTGAGTCCAAAGACGCGAGCAGAAGCGGTGCCGTGGCGGAGCAGACACGCGCGAGTGGATGTGTGAATGTGGGCATGAGCTACATGTTGACGGTAATTATGACACACTTTTACATATCCAAAATACAGTTAACAGCCTCAGAATAGAAGGATAATAAGCATGGCATGAGCATATTTTATCTAATAAGAAGTTCCACATATTGATTGAGTATTTCAATGCATGTGTAAGCCAAATGGAAGAAATAAAGTAAAATGGGGCTAAGGGGACACCCCTCAAGATCGGGCGAACCCCCACCAAGCATTCCAACTCAACCATGATCCATGTGACACACCTCCAAGTTATTCTCCACCTTTGGATCACAAGTGTCTCCTCCCAACGGCTCGCAATCAAAACACAGATTGTTGACTCATCATGGCAGCATAACCAACATGACAAACATCTCCAATCATCCACACCTACTCATGGCATGTGGACCAAGCGTCTAGAAGGAGGGTGGCCCCACTTGTCATAGGGGGGATCGATCGATCCCCTAGGTGGCCTGGGGACCACCCCTCTCTCCACCGCCATTTGCATGCCACCATGCAAAGAAGCACATGCTCAAATGCTCTCAACCCTTGATCTTAAGACGGTTTGATCCAAGAGAACATGGTGGAGAGCACACGGATTGATTATGTGGCATTGGAGTATATCCTACTCCACCTCTCTACTATAAATAGACGGGTGCCCAACATTCTCAACATACCACAAGAAGGAGCTCTCCACTCTCTCTCAAGATGTAGTATGAATGGTAGTGTTAGGAGCTAGAGTGAGTCTCTAGTATCTAGCTCTAATCTTCAAGGAGGTTTGGTATGGTTCTTGTATTCCTTTCTTCTTTATAAGACTTGAGTTATTTTATATAGTTATCTTATCTACTTTACCTTAATACCTTATTTTATTGCAACATGACTAGTTGTGTTGTATTGGTTGTTAGCATAGTAATAGTTGTATGATAGTAAGATAATGTTTGTATACCTTTGCATCGGTTCACCACCCTTAACCTGGTGCTCTAATCAATTTCATTGGATGTCAAATTAGAGTAGTGAGATATATTGTAGAAGTGATGTCTAGACTATTGTCTGTGTTTGTGCCTTGTTCAATTGTTTGTTTGTCATAGCTAGTAGGTGGTGACAAAATAATCTGGCCTTGGATCCCACCATGTTTGAGCAAGTTCTTAAAGCGTAGGTCATTTTGTGCTAGGCGGTTTAACACCCTTCTCATCCTTTTCTAGTGTTAAATGGCTTAGTGACCCAAAGTACAATTGTGTATTATCATCAATCTTGCTTGAAATAACTTGTCTTGCTAAGTTAAAACCACATGAGTAAAGAAAGATCTCTGGAAACCTTATGCTCGCTCATCGTTCTCCTTGCTCGCTAGACTATCCTTTTATCTTTGGGACTTGTCATGTGTGTGTCATTGCCCATATCATACATATCATTTACCCTACTTTAGTCTAGTTGGTATATTAGTTAGTAGATACATGATGGACCGCTATCACATTCTTTAATCATTGCTTCCCTGTGGATAAATAGGACACCCTAAAATACTCCTAGATGAAATGCTACAATGGTATTTCGTATGCTTGTGAAATATTCTACATGAGCATAATAAATACCAACACAATGGAGCGGATGATCATGGTGAGCGCGAGCGGACACTGGCACGAGCAATGATGCGATGGAGCATGGGACCCACGTGGGCAGGCACGCGTGCAACTGCGACGACTGTAGCTCTAGTTAGCACACGCGGGGTAGTAGGGCTGGTGAGCTCGGATCTCTGTCTGGGTAGCGAGCGCCAGAGGAGAGCTTGGGGTGGTCATTGCAGGCACAAGCAAAGGCAAAGGGGTAGCAGGAGGAGGCGAGGGTGTGCTCGGTAGCGGCGCGGATGATGGCACCAAGCATTCATCCGCAATATTGCCACCCTAGAGCATGTTGCGATCGTGTGCTACACAAGGTGATGGCCGGTGAGAGGTCCATGAGGCACTAGAGGATGCCAATGAAAAGTCATAAATGGCTAGAGGAGGGTAAATAGCCTGTAAAAATTTCTACAACAACACTAAAGACAAGTGATTAGTAAGACTAGTAAGCTATTGTTTCTAAGTCAAGTAACAACTAGAGATCTAGCAAGAAGCTAAATAAAACTAAGTATGAAGATACTATACTAGTTTCTACTAGCTAGACTACCCCAAGCTCTACACAACTTTAGCTATGAAAGTAATCCAAGGTAGAGTGAAGTAATTATGCCATCGTGGAAAGAGTAGTAGTAATCAATCAATGAATATCAAGGGAGACAATGAGGCACCAAGATTTTCTTCCGAGGTTCACTTGCTTGCCGGCAAGCTAATCCATGTTGTGACGATCACTCGGCTTGGAGGTTCACATACTAATAGGCATACACAAGCCTAACCCGCAAAGGGTACCACACGACTAACACAAAGGGGAGGACACTCAATGTCATGAGAAATGTACTAGAGTCACCTTTCGCAAGCTCTCACAATCACCAAAGGATGTGGACAAGAACAATCATCAACTCTTGCAACAATCACTTTCTGCACCAAGCTATCTAGGTGGCGGCAACCACCAAGAATAACAAGAAAAATGTTATGATGATGACCACCAAGTGCCACTAGATGCAATCTCAGAAGAAAATACACTTGAATACACTCCATCTCACTTTGGATGCGCAATCAAATAATGAGATGAGTGGGAGAGGTTTGATATAACTCACAAGGATGTAACAATGATCACGATGTGAAAGAGTGAGATAGAACTAGATAATATATATTTAAAGAGACATACCCCTCACTAATCGTTACCTCTTATGGGGTATCCGAACTCCCCATCTACACCAATGGTCCAGGGTCCATACCAGCAAACCAACCAACCAACAATAGCCATGCGTCCACAAAGTTTTAAACTAACTGTTGTCATGCTTAGCTCTCTCTACACGTGTGTCTAGACTCCGTTTGGACCGCCACATTATACCATCTAGACCAACCTTCATCAGGGTCAAGAGAGATCTAGTAAGGTTCCAGAAGATACAAAAAGATCCGAACCTGATCTGGTTATGCCATCCCGACCATGCCCCATGGTTCGGAGCTCACTCGTAGCCTCTCATGCTGCAACATCGCCAAACCCTCATCAACTGGACTCGTAGTCCATGGTCTGAATTCCCTGACACGCCATGGTTCGGACAAATCTTTACTAGGGTCCAGGGCTATCCAGAGAGCTCCCGAGAGGGCACAAAGCCACTAGACCTGGTTCGCTCACCCTTGTCCGGACCAATGGTTATGGTCTGCATCTCCTTGAGTAACCTCACTCTACCACGTGTCCTAGGGTCACTCAATTGGACCAAGGACCTTTGGTCTATACGAATGTCGAGCATTGTCCGGTCCTAACACCATAGTGCAAAGAAGTTAGGGTTAGGTACCGGACCCATCATCGATGGTCCGGATCACCCAAAACCCTAGAGTTTGGAGCTCCTTAGCATCTCTATATAATCTCCAACTTCTTCCCTTGTTCTCTGAAAGGATCAAGATGCCCAAGAGGGGGGGGTGAATTGGGCTCTTTTTAATTTCTAAACAAGAATTAAACCTATAAAGAGCCAATTAACCCCCTAGTGCCTACCGCTTGTGTGTCCTAGCTAGAAAGCGGTAGCAAATCAATAGAAAGCAAAAACTTCCTACACAATTCTAGTATGAATTGAAGGACAAGTGCGGAAAGTAATGCGGTAAGAAAGAGCTAGGGAAAGAGATGCTTGACACGGCGATGTTTTGCCGAGGTATCGAGGAGTCGACACTCCCCCGTAGTCCTCGTTGGAGCACCTCGCAAGGTATAGCTCCCCCTCAATCCCGCACAAGGGATGAGTGCTCTCTACGGGCTGATTCTTCGCCACTCCGGCTCGGTGAATCGCCCACAACCGATCACAAACGTCGATGGAGAAGGGCCGCCGACAATCCTCCGGCGATCACCTTCCTCTGAGCACCACCGGACCGTCTAGGTGATGTCGATCACCAAGAGTAACAAGCTTCGATCTTCGCTTGACTCACTCAAGCTTCACAACTAGAGGATGCACACTTGAACTCTTGGATGAACTAGAGGAGAGGATGGATGGATTCGCGAATCACTCTCTCTCTCTCTAGGGCTCTTGGTCTCTTCCCAACCTTCTCAACAAACTCAGCAACTCAAATGAGCAAAGGCAAGGTGGGAGAGAAGTGGGAGGGGCTATAAATAACCCCTTAGAAAATTGCCTCGGGCTGGCAACTTAAGTTGGCGACGGACGCTGTGTCGACTAGGCGATGAACGGTCCGTCGCATGGCCCAACAGCTAGTTCTATTCATAGTTTGGGCAACGGACGCTCCGACGCCTAGGCGACGGACGCTCCGACGCCCTACCCAACGGCTAGTTTTGACACGCTTTTCCCAGCGATGGACGCTCTGTCACAGGGGCGACGGACGCTCATTTCAGCGTCCGACGCAACACTCTGGCTCGGGCTGAAAAACACTCTCTTTGGAAGGTCGACGGACGCTCTCCAAGCATCCGACGCCTGGCCGACAGACAACGTCTGTCGGACCCTGAAAAACTTAGCCAAAAAAACATCTCCACTGGAAGGTCGACGGACGCTGTGGACTCAACTACCCAGCGTCCGACGCCTCCGTCAGGAGCGTCCGACGCCCAGAAAATAGTTCTATCAACTTCGTTTTTTGTCGCGATGAATATGGAAGTTGTTCTAGGCTATCTTACGGTCAACGTAGGCTTGCTTAGAGCTATGGAAGACAAGTGTGCACCACACCTAGTTCATGAAGCTTTCCTAAGTCAAGCTACTAGTCTCATCACCTTATGGCACTTAGCCTATCATTCTAGGGTTTTCATCATGTCTCCTTGAAATTCAAAACGATATCCATCTTGGGGGCTAAGTGATGACCATTAATGCCCATTCTTGTTAATCACTATGGCTAAGCTACGCATAGCCTCTGCAAAACACACGTTAGCCATAATAATCTCTAATTGTCGTTAATCACCGAAACCAACTAGGGCAATGATTCTTCAATCTCCCCCTTTTTGGTGATTGACGACAATAAAACCTCGAGTATGGATAAGAGTTATGGTTTAGACTTTATGGTTACTTGGAATGGTTGAGCAAGGGTTAGTGAATTTGTAATGAAGCATACTTGCTCACCCAAGCCAAATCACAAATCATGGTACTCATAGATATGAATGTAAAAGAAGTACCTCATGATATTCTCAAAAGATGTATCGGAGTATAGCGCAGAAGCTCAATTAATGTTTAAGCATAGAGATATATCATGAAACATGAGACAACTCACAAGATATATTAGTGATAATCAAGAGTTTGTCACATCCAACCATATTTCACATAAACATCAACTAAAGTATTCATCACATCACACATGGAAACAAATGCATAAAAGTAGACATGATGAAAGAGTACGGGGAAATTAAGCACACAAAGATTCAAATCCCCCCCCTATCTCTATACTCGACCCTCTCTCCCCCTTTGGCGTCTAGCACCAAAAACTAAGCGTCTGGGGCTGGAGAAGAAGGTGGAGGAGCTGCAGCCTTGCGATCGAGCATGATGAAGTCCTAAAGGTCTGACTCGTCTGACTCATCATCTGCCTCTGCCTCTGCAGGTGTAGGTGCAGCTGGAGTGACCTCTGGAGCTGACACTAGAAGCTCTGGAGATGCTGTCTCAATGAACTCCCCCTGAGGCTCAGCTGGTGCCTCTGACGGTCCTGCCTCTGTAGTAGCGGGCCTGGGAACCCGACGAGTGAAGACTCGAGGCGAGGGGGAAGGTGTCACTGCTAGTGCAACTAGTGACACTGCTGCTGCAACCTCTGCTGGCTGAGTCTGAGCTAGAGAGGAGACTACCACTATAATTGCCTCATCCTGAGCCTCTGAGATAGCTGTCTCAACTGCTAGTGACATAGCATCTGTCTGAACTGCAGCCGGAGGGGTGGTAACTGTCTGCGTGGACTGCTCGGGTGCGATCTCCGACGAGGCAACTGAAGAGAGGTGAGTGCCCATCGCCGGAGGATCCACCTCAACCACTGGAGCTAGTGAGATTAGCTGAGCTGCTCCTGGGGAATCTTCTCCTGTGATCTCTAAGTATGAGGCTGAGAGGTCTCGCGAGGCCTCTGCTATGGTAGTTCCCCGGATAGGAGTAAAGCCTGTTTGAAACTCTCTGGGTGAAGCTAACCAAGAAGATACCTGGGTCCTCGGAGACTGATATGCGGGAGAAGATGGTGCCTAGAACGGAGGAGTAGCTGGTGCCTGACTCTGCTGTCCTCCGGACGGTAACGCTAGAGTCGGAACCACTACTACTGGAGGCTGCTGTGAAGGTGAGGTGAACAGCTGCTGCTGCGAGACTCCGGGCAACTAAAACTGAGGAGTGGAAGTCTACCTGGAGCTGGAGGCTAGAAGACGCTCAAGTAACAACGTCTGTGTCTTCTAAATCTTTGCCTGCTGCAGCTGAAAGGCCAAGAATTGGCGCTGGAACTCATCCTGCCTAGCCTGTGTCTGTGCTTGAGCTGCCAACTGCTGCTCTGTAAGCCTCCGTAAGTCGGCAGCCTGCCGTCTCTGCTCCTTTGCCTAGCGTGACTGCTCCTCCTGCATCCTCGACAGAATAGTAAGCAGTGTAACCTCTGAGGTGCTGGAACCTGGAGCTGGAGCTGCAGCTGTGCCTAACCCTCCTGCCTCATGGTCATGAGGCATCGGTGTGTACTCGCACACTGGCTGGTAGTCCTCGTCGGAACTATCAGAGTCTAGGTCCTCTCTGTAGACTGTCTCGGCAGCTGTGTCAATCTCTGCATCAAGATCTGCAAGCTCTGCCTAAGCAATCTGCTCAACTGTAGCATCAGTGACCTCTGCTGACTGAGGTGGCACACCGGTCTGCCTGGTGCCTGGTCTGTAAGCTCTGCTGGAGCGAGGCAGGTTTCCATGCATCACGAGCTGACTCATCGAGTATACTGGAAACTCAGTACCTGACCTCGTGAGAGTGACTCTCATAGCTCCTGACCTGGTCTTGGCAACTATCAGATATGAAATCCAATGAGCAAACTACAGCTGCCAGTGACCCCTGAACCCAGCGGCTATGATATCCTCAAGCTCGTTCACAATCAGATCCCAGAGGTTGAACTTCTCTTTCCGGACAATATGAGCAAGGACCCACAGCTGTAGGCGTGTAATCATGTCCCGAGCTCCAATCCGAGGGAGGATGGTATGCCTGAGTACCTCGTGAAGAATCCGAGCAAGTGGAGTGAGGTCTCGTGGTGTACGGCTCGAACCCTTAGTGAACGGCAGCTGAAAGCACGACCTCACGAAGTCTGTAGATGGCACTATACCATCGTGAGGTCGGCGAGGGGCCTCCTGATCCCCATAGCACAAGCTGTGAATCCTCGTAGGAGAGGACTCTAGGTGGAAAAGCTCTCTGAACCTAGCTGCTGAAACCCTAAAGTCACATCCCTGAAATCCAAAGTGTAGGAACTCGTGATCAGGGGAGATCCATAGAGAGGCATAGAACTGATACACCCAATCCTTCTGATATGCTCCTGATCGTCCCATCAGATCTGATAGACCCTGAATGTACTGTAGGTGTTGTAGGATCTCTGGACCACCGACCCCCTCTATATGAGCAGATGGGCACACTCTGTGATCCTTGAGAGGAGCGTCAGTGTCGACGTAAGCTCTGTAAAAATCCTCGTGTACCGTGGTATAGAAGTCTCGTCCGGCACGTGGATCCCTCTGAGGTGGGAACTAGGACTGAAAGTCTACGAAGCGGAGTAACTGGACTTGCTTCGCTGTAAGAGCTCGTACCTGGTGCCTCACTAGGTCTGGGAGCTGAGGTCCTGGAGGACTAGGTGGTGCACCAGAGCCTCTGGATCGGGTAACTCTGCGGCTCATCAGCTCACCAATCGAAGTATGGCCCGCGGCCTCTGTTTGCTCAGTCTCGGGGACTGGCTCTGTCTGCTCTGCCTCAGTAGCCTCGACGGGCTCTGTCTCTGGACGCGTAGGGGACTCACGACGCGCTCCATGGCGAGGCGAGAGCCTCAAACCGGCGCGACGTCCTCCTCGCTCCGCAATCTCTACGGCCTCGGCAACTGCAAGCGCTGCTGCTGAGTCTGGATCCATCAATGGCCTCTTGCGCTTCCATGACACGACCTTTTGCTTACCCTTTCCCCGGTCAGTGGGTGGACGCGGTGGAGGTGGAGGGTCACCACCACTTCCGGGAACAGGACCGGCATTCTTCGTTCTTGCCATTGTATCGAACTATGCTAACCAATCTCTGACAAACAGAACCTCAAAAGTCACACCCTCAAACTCTCTGCCCCAACTGACAGTGAAATCCTGACAATCCACAGACCAAACTGCTGCAAGAGTGGCACGTCGGCCCTGGACTGACCTTTCGAGGCTTTGCCTCATTCCGTACTTGCGGGCTTTGCCCCGAGTTCTCTGTCACTGCCCACTGCTCAAGCAAACACCTCAGACACTAACCCTGCTTGTTAGATAGATAGGAGTATAACCATAAGCATATAACTGAAGAGGAGTGGGTCTATAGAAGCATGAAATTAGGTAAGGAAAGATCGAGATTACAATTTCCAAACCTTGAAACCTGACCAAAACAAGAGAAAGGGAAAGATCCTCTGGTCGATTATCTGCAATCCGCAATCTAACAAGGCAATGTAGGATGATGGTTTAGGGTGGTGAGAGAGAATGGCGAGGTGGTTGGAAAATTGAAGGAAAGTCACAGGAATTGAGTTTCACCTTGATACGCAAACGAGATCGATCAACCTCCAACAGAGCTTGGAGGAGAGCTCCTCGGCAAAGAGACTCCTGCACGGCTTGAAGCACGCAGGGGAGCGGCGGCGCTGGGAAATGGAGCAGGCGCGGCGACAGTGGCGGGAGTGCGGCGCTGGAGGGAATGGTGGCGCTGGAGGGAGTGGCGGCGCAGGAGGGAGTGGCGGCGCAGGGAGGAGTGGCGGCGCTAGGTGGAGGGAGGTCGGCACAGAGCGACGGCGCAGGGAGAAATGACAGCGGTAGCAATTAGGGTTTGGTACTGCGGCGGCGTACGGAATCAACCGAGAGAAGCAGAGGAAGAGACGGGAATTTTTAAAAAAATTTGCGCCTTAAGTTCGCTACGGACGCTCCGTCGGATTGCGACGGACGCTCGGAGAGCGTCCGACGGCATCGTCCGTCGGGCTTCCAGAACAGGTTTGAAACCCCCGAGCGCATTGACCGCGTCGGACGCTCTGCGACGGACGCTGGGGGAGCATCCGTCGCCCTGTAAGCGGCAACTTTCAATCTCTAGACGATCGCGACGAACGCTGAGGCAATTGACACCGAGCATCCGTCGGCAGCGTCCGACGCCTTCTAAATAGAATTTTTCAAATTTTGTTTTTGCGTCTTTCTGCCAACCAAGTTCCAATCCCAATAAGATCCAAATAACACCTGATTGGGCTTGATATGAGAACCATCTCTCAAACACTCATTTTCAAATAGTTTGCCATAGGCTTAGATTTTAGTTTTGGCTCAAAATATTCGAATGGAAGCACCAAGGAGACATCATATGGCCACAAGAGGGGTATAGAAGTGTCTTGAGCTTGGAATGCTCCCCCTAAGTGGACGAACACAGAGGATGCTCAAACTTAACCGAAAAGGAACGACAAACAACACACATGCATATGCTATGCAATACGAAATTTGAATCTAGGTTGCTTGCAAATTTAAACCGAGGTTAAGCTTTGTCACACGCTTTGAGGGCGGTTATCTTAACCACGTTAGCCAAGCCTATGAGTATTAGCAAATTAAACATGTTATATTACATATGAATGCATGGTTCACACAAACTTATCTTTTAGTGAAATTAGAGTGATCAAGCACATTTAACTCGCTTCTCAACCTACAAAAGGTTGTTTCATCGAGTGGTTTAGTGAAGATATCCGCCAATTGATCTTCGCTCTTAACTCCAACTAGTGTTATGTCTTTCCTAGCCACATGATCTCTAAGAAAGTGATGGCGAATATCTATGTGCTTGGTGCGAGAGTGTTGAATCGGGTTGTTTGCAAGCTTTACGGCACTTTCATTATCACACAAAAGTGGAACTTCTTTTAAGAACACGCTGTAATCAAAAAGTGTTTGGGTCATGTATAAGATTTGTGCACAACTTGCTCCCATGGCAATGTATTCCGCCTCTGCGGTTGACAATGCCACACTATTTTGCTTCTTTGAGGACCAAGAAACAAGTGATCTTCCTAGCATGTGGCACCCGCCGGAGGTACTCTTCCTATCAACCTTACACCCGGCATAATCCGAATCGGAATAGCCAACTAATTGGAAGGGAGCTCCTTTGGGATACCAAAGACCCATGCTTGGGGTGTGCCTTAAGTACCTAAGGATTCTTTTAACCGCACAAAGATGTGACTCCTTAGGGTTTGCTTGAAACCTAGCACACATACACACACTAAACATGATATCCGGCCTAGATGCGGTGAGGTAAAGTAAATTACCGATCATAGAACGATAGAGAGTTTGGTCAATCAGTTTACCTCCCTCATCGAGATCGAGATGCCCATTAGTAGGCATTGGGGTCTTGATTGGTTTGCAATCCTCCATCTTGAATTTCTTGAGCACATCATAAGTGTACTTCTCTTGAGATATGAAGGTGCCCTCCCTCAATTGCTTCACTTGGAAGCCAAGGAAGAAGGTTAGCTCGCCAATCATCGACATCTCAAACTCCTTGGACATCAATGCACCAAATTCCTTGCTATGATCTTGGTTTGTTGACCCAAATATAATGTCATCGACATATACTTGGCAAACAAAGATCTCTCCATCTAGCACCTTGGTGAAGAGTGTGGTATCCACTTTCTCGATCTTGAAGCCCTTCCTGAGTACGAAGTCCCTTAGCCTCTCATACCAAGCTCTTGGAGCTTGCTTCAATCCATAGAGTGCCTTGGACAACCTATACACATGATTAGGACAATTTAGGTCTTCAAACCCGGGAGGTTGTGAAACAAAAACAAGTTCATTGATGAAACCATTTAGAAAGGCACTCTTCACATCCATTTGAAAAAGTTTCATTTTATGATGTGAAGCATATGCCAAAAGGATACGAATGGCTTCTAGTCTTGCAACCGGTGCAAAGGTCTCCCCAAAATCCAAGCCTTCAACTTGGGAGAACCCCTTTGCCACCAATCTTGCCTTGTTTCTCACAACCACGCCTTGATCATCTTGCTTGTTCCTAAACACCCACTTGGTGCCAATGATTCTTGCTCCTTTGGGCTTCTCTACTAGTGTCCACACTTCGTTCCGGGTGAAGTTGTTCAACTCTTCATGCATGGCATTCACCCAATCCGGATCCGCAAGTGCATCCTCCACACTAGAAGGCTCAACAAAGGAAACAAAGGAGTGATGTTCAACATAAGAAGCAAGTTTAGATCGAGTTGTTACCCCCCTTGATGGACTCCCTATGATGAGGTCTTGTGGATGAGCTTGAAGCATAGGTGTAGATCTTCTATTAATCACTTGGGGAGGAGGTTGTGGTGCATCAACATCACTAGCTTGAGCCTCGGCTTGATCTTAAGGGATGAAGGTATCTTCTTGTGCTTCCCTCACTTGTTCTTCATCAACTTGAGGCGTGTGAGGTGGAGAGGGTACTTGATTTGCATCATCTTCAACTTCTTCCACCTCTTGTGGGTTGATTGCACCAATGGGCATATTCTTCATAGCCTCCCTCAAGGGTTCATCACCTACATCATCAAGATTTTCATGCTCTTCTTGAGAGCCATTAGTTTCATCAAACTCCAAGTCATATGTTTCTTCAACTAGGCCGGAGGCTTTGTTAAATACTCGATATGCCTTGGATTTAAGAGAATAACCAAGTAAGAAACCAATGTCACATCTCCTTTGGAACTTGCCCAAGTGTTGGCGCTTCTTGTAGATATACACTTTGCATCCAAACACTCAGAAAAAGGATATATCTGGTTTCTTCCCATTCACAAGCTCATAGGGGGTCTTCTTGAGAAGCCTTTGAACAAAAAGTCGGTTGGCCGCATAGCATGCGGTGTTGATTGCTTCGGCCCAAAACTTCTCGGGGGTGTTGTATTCATCAAACATTTATCTTGCAAGAGTAATGAGTGTCTGGTTCTTCCTCTCTACTACACCATTTTGTTGAGGAGTATAGGTGGCGGACACTTCATGCTTGATCCCAGCTTCATCACAATAATCTTCAATTTTGGTATTTACAAACTCGGTCCCATTGTCACTTCTTATCTTCTTGATCTTCACATCAAACTCATTTTGGGCTCTAGTTGCAAACTTCTTGAATATTGATTGAGTTTCTTCCTTGTCTTGAAGAAAGAACACCCAAGTGTACCTAGAGTAGTCATCAACTACCACCAAGCAAAAGAGATTGCCACCAAGGATAGCATAGGTGGTAGGTACAAATAGATCCATGTGAAGCAGCTCTAGGACTCTTGAGGTTGACATGAAAGCTTTGGTTGGATGAGTGTTTGCCACTTGCTTGCCGGCTTGACATGCACTACAAAGTTTGTCCTTCTCAAACACAACATCCTTCACACCTCTAACCAACTCCTTATTGACAAGCTTCTTCAAAGTTGACATTCCCACATGTGTTAATCTTCTATGCCATAGCCAACCCAAGGAACTCTTGGAGAATAGACATGTTTGCAAACTAGCTTCATTTGAGGTGAAGTCCACTAGGTAGAGATTGTTGTGCCAAAACCCTTTGAATATCAATGATGAATCTTCAATCTTTGACACAACTACCTCATTTGGAGTGAAGAGACATTGGAAACCAAGATCACATAATTGTCCCACCGATAGCAAGTTGAAGCTCAAAGATTGTACTAGCAAGACATTTGATATTGATTGATCATTTGAGATTGCCACTTTGCCTAGGCCTTGCACTTTGCCTTTTGAATTGTCCCCAAAGGTAATCTTGTCTTGCCCTTCACAATCTTCCTCAAGTGTGGTGAACATCCGGGAGTCACCGGTCATATGTTGAGTGCATCCACTATCAATCACCCAATAACTTCCACCGGTCTTGTAGTTCACCTACACACAAGCAACTTGAAGTTAAGCTTGTTGTTTGGGAACCCACACTTGGCGAGGTCCCATAGCCTTGTCCACCAACTCCTTAGCAACCCATAGCATTTTGGGCTTGTTCTTCATCTTAGGACCGAGAAACACAACTTGGGGTCTACCCTTGGAGTCCTTGTTGATGATGAAGTGTGCATCATGAGCGAAAGGCCTTATGTGCTTGGGCAAGGTCTTGGGAGGTGGAGTCTTGCATTGGGATTCAAGGTGACCCTCTTGACCACACCCAAAGCACTTCTTAGGCTTTGGTGTGTCATAGTTGTTTCTCATGGCCTTGATCTTGTAGTAGTTCTTAGCTTCTATCTTGACCTTGGCCTTCATGATTTGGTTCTCCTTGAACCCAATGCCGGACTTGTCGGTCTTCATGATAGTGTTCATCAAGAGCTCACTTTGGAGGTTGTGGCCCTTGGTGAACTTCTCCAATCCACTTGCAAGCTTGATCTTCTCAACCTTGAGCTTCGCATTTTCCTCTTTGAGAGAGTTAAGCAAGGTCATTGCATCATTGTCATCTTGCTTGGCCGACTTGATAGTGAATGGCTTGCTTGCCTTGAGGTTGATTAGCTCTTCCTTGAGCTTGGAGTTTTCTTGCCTCATCTTCACATAGTCATCATGCTTTTCGGCCTCAACTACCTTCTTGCCCTTGCACTTAGCATTTTGCTCACTAGCAACTTCATCAAGCAAGTCCTCACAAGAAGTAGCTATATGACACTTAACAACCAGGTTAATAGCAACATGTGTAGCAAGATCATTTGTAAGCAATTCGTTAGCTATCACAAGTGTACCATGTTCATTCTTAACTTGGTTGTAGTCATCTTTTAGCAAGTTGTATTTTGTATGGAGCTCTTGTGTTGACCTCTCAAGCTTATCATGTTTCTCATTAGCTTGCTTAACTGAGGCTTTGAGCTCCCTAGTGCTAGATGAGAGAGATTTGTTCTCAAGCTTCAATTCATCATTAGCACTAGACAAGTCATCAAGTTTAGCATGCAAGTTATCGTTGGCTTTCTCTAGTGATTCACTTTTAGCTTTATACTTCCTAATGAGCTTAGTATATTTGTTGCAAATCACAATTAGCTCATCATAGGAAGGTGCCTCAAACTCATCATCACTATCATCACTAGAGTTAGCCTCATCATCACTATCCTCTTTTTGTACCTTTTTGTCACCTTTAGCCATGAGGCATAGGTGTGTAGAGGATGAGCCCGGAGATGATGGAGGGGGTGGCGGTGGAGTAGATTACCCAATCACCAAGGCGGCCACCTTTTCTTCTTCACTTTCATCTCCGGATGAGTCACTTGTGTCTTCAATGTCGGTGAGCCAATCACCAACAATGTAGGCTTTGCCATTCTTCTTCTTCTTATGGAAGTTGAAGTTCTTCTTCTTCTTGAATGGCTTGTCATCCTTCTTCTCCTCATCACTTGACTCATCTTTGTTGCCCTTGTTGTACTTGAACTTGTTGTTTATTTTCTTGTTCTTGTACTTGTCTTTCTTCTCTTCGGGGAAAGCATGAGCCAAGTGTCCAAGTTTGCCACAATTATAGCAATCCATCTTGGAGAGAGGCTTTCTTGAAGCGCTTGTGAAGAATTTCTTCTTCTTTGAGTCAAACTTGACTCCATTCTTGTTTAGCTTCTTCAACATCTTAGTTGTTTTCTTCACCATGAGAGTGAGGTCATCATCATCCCCTTCATCGCTTGCACTCTCATACACGACTTGCATCTTGTACTTCTCCGAGGAGGATACCTTGAGTGCCAAGTCCTTCTTCTCCTCCTTCTCTTTTTCTTTCTTCTTGGAGGAGGAAGAAGAGCCACCATCACCAATCTTCATGTACATCTCATGGGCATTGATCTTGCCCAAGATTTGTGTTGGTGTAGCGGCGGAGAGATCTCCTTGGTGAAGAACCATGACGATGTGTCCATACTTCTCAATAGGCAAGACACAAAGGATCTTGCGTACCACATCGGCCGGAGCCATTTGGTTGACACCGAGCCCATTCAATTCCTCTACAATAATGTTAAGTCGTGAGTACATTTCATTTGCATTTTCATTTGCATGCATGGAAAAAGAAATTGACCTTAGCCATGACCAAGTGATAGCGTTCCTCACGCTCACTCTTTGTGCCTTCGTGAAGAGCACAAATAGTGGTCCACAACTCGAATGTGTCTTTGGCATTACACACTCGGTTGAAGACATCCTTGCTAATGCCACGAAAAAGAATGTTCTTCGCCTTGGCATTGTGCTTATCAAAGTTGAGGTCCTCCGCGAAGAGAGTGCCTCCCTTTGTGGCGGCTATGAGCACGGCCACGTCAACGGCCTCTAAATAGGCCTCCATACGAACTTTCCAATAAGGAAAGTTGTCTCCATCGAACATGGGAGGTGGTCCATCCCCATGGGACATCTTGCTCTAGGCGGTGAAGCCTAATTTAGAGCAAACCTTGTGTTGACACAAAAAGCGTCAGATCTGTGAACACCTCGGGCTATTACCCAAAGCTCGATGTCGAGGGCGTGCCAGTCGATTTGGCCAATCAATCGACAAGGATGATAACTATGACAAACTGAACGAGACGATAGCGATGCGCTCGGACGTCAAGGCTCAGATTGATCACGGATAACTAGAGCAGAGCTAGACGAGGCAAACAGCGATGCACCCGGATTGCCAAAGCCTAGAGGTACTCCCATGCGGAACTAGCAAGGATTTTGACGGAGATCAAGGTGATGCAGCCCGTCAAAAGCTTGAAGAACTCGTTGATAAACTACAGCTAATGCAGTAAAAGGGTAAATTGCTGGAAAGGTAAATAAGATAAAAAGTAATTGATTTGGTTTGAATTGGATTGGATTATTTTTCTCATAGCCCTTAGGCACATATTTATACTCCCGCATGGAGAGTTGTACAATGACACGACGCACATCCTTCCTAAAACAAAACTCCTACTTTAAAGGAAACTGACTCGCGTAGGAGCCGGATAACAACATTTATTCCCTAAACAAACACACCTATTTAAAGGAAAATAAATGACTCATGCAAGAGTCGGACTCAAACTACTATAATAATACTGGTATAAAACACCAGTTTCCTTATACTTCTTCTCGATGGAAACTTTCCATCGGCAGATCCCTTTAATCCGCACCTTCCTTCTTTGGACCATCGGTAACCTTCGGTTGCCACCAAGCGCTAAGTTACACTCATCGGCATCGGCAACACTTTCCCGATTAGCAGCATCCCTTCGTTGGCAATCAGTAATGAACCCTCATCGGCAACCGACAACCATCTTCCATCAGCAATCGGAAACGAGCCTTCGTCGGCAATCGGCAACAAGCCCTTATCGGCAATCGGCAATGACCTTCATCAGCAATCAGCAAGGACTCTTCATCGGCAATCGGCAAGACCACCAATTAACCTTTGTCGGCAAAGATCATCCAGCTTCCATCGGCAACACACTTGGCCTTTTGCAGCATTCTTCCATCGACAATATTGGCTCATATTTCACCGATGCCGATGGAGAACGGTCATTGACCAGTCAAGCTTCAACCCATTTGACACGTGTCGAAAAACGGTGTCAACACCTTGCTCTGATACCAATTGAAAGGATCAAGATGCCCAAGAAGGGGGGGTGAATTGGGCTCTTTTTAATTTCTAAACAAGAATTAAACCTATAAAGAGCCAATTAACCCTCTAGTGCCTACCGCTTGTGTGTCCTAGCTAGAAAGAGGTAGCAAATCAATAGAAAGCGAAAACTTCCTACATAATTCTAGTATGAATTGAAGGACAAGTGCGGAAAGTAATGCGGTAAGAAAGAGCTAGGGAAAGAGATGCTTGACACGGCGATGTTTTGCCGAGGTATCGAGGAGTCGACACTCCCCCCTAGTCCTCGTTGGAGCACCTCGCAAGGTATAGCTCCCCCTCAATCCCGCGCAAGGGATGAGTGCTCTCTACGGGCTGATTCTTCGCCACTCCGGCTCGGTGAATCGCCCACAACCAATCACAAACGTCGATGGAGAAGGGCCGCCGACAATCCTCCGGCGATCACCTTCCTCTGAGCACCACCGGACCGTCTAGGTGATGTCGATCACCAAGAGTAACAAGCTTCGATCTTCGCTTGACTCACTCAAGCTTCACAACTAGAGGATGCACACTTGAACTCTTGGATGAACTAGAGGAGAGGATGGATGGATTCGTGAATCACTCTCTCTCTCTAGGGCTCTTGCTCTCTTCCCAACCTTCTCAACAAACTCAGCAACTCAAATGAGCAAAGGCAAGGTGGGAGAGAAGTGGGAGGGGCTATAAATAACCCCTCAGAAAACTGCCTCGGGCTGGCAACTTAAGTTGGCGACGGATGCTCTGTCGACTAGGCGACGAACGGTCCGTCGCATGCCCCAACGGCTAGTTCTGTTCATAGTTTGGGCGACGGATGCTCCGATGCCTAGGCGACGGACGCTCCGACGCCCTGCCCAACGGCTAGTTCTGACACGCTTTTCCCAGCGACGGACGCTCCGTCACAGGGGCGACAGACGCTCATTTCAGCATCCGACGCAACACTCTGGCTCGGGCTGAAAAACACCCTCTCTGGAAGGTCGACGGACGCTCTCCAAGCGTCCGACGCCTGGCCGACGGATAGCGTCCGTCAGACCCTGAAAAACTTAGCCAGAAAAACATCTCCACTGGAAGGTCGACGAACGCTGTGGACTCAACCACCCAGCGTCCGACGCCTTTGTCCGACGCGACGGACAGCGTCCGACGCCTCCGTCAGGAGCGTCCGACGCCCAGAAAACATTTCTAACAACTTCGTTTTTCGTCGTGATGAATATGGAAGTTGTTCTAGGCTATCTTACGGTCAACGTAGGCTTGCTTAGAGCTATGGAAGACAAGTGTGCACCACACCTAGTTCATGAAGCTTTCCTAAGTCAAGCTACTAGTCTCAACCCCTCTTAATAGTACGGTCAAAGATAAAAAGAGAAGCCCTATCTATTTCTAAGTGCCCTTCATCACGTTATGGCACTTAGCCTATCATTCTAGGGTCTTCATCATGTCTCCTTGAAATCCGAAATGATATCCATCTTGGGGGCTAAGTGATGACCATTAATGCCCATTCTTGTTAATCACTATGGCTAAGCTATGCATAGCCTCTGCAAAACACACGTTAGCCATAATAATCTCTAATTGTTGTTAATCACCGAAACCAACTAGGGCAATGATTCTTCATTCTCTCATATGCTAACAGGAAAGTGTTCCACCAATGGGGCACATATGTTAGCATTTTACAAAGCATTTTTAAGGGTTAAGTTAGTTCACTAGGTCCCAATCTATATGCATATATGACTTCACCTAGTGGCGCTTTGATAACCGCAATCACAAACAATTTCTCCTTAATAGTACAACTATGAACCCTAAATGTGATCAAACTCTCTATAGTGTCTCACTAAACAAAAAATAACTCATATGGTTATACCTTTGCCTTGAGCCCAATTTTCTTTTTCTCTTTCTTCTTTTTTCCAAATGTGGAGCACATGATCAACATATCTTTTTCATCATCATCTTCGTGATCACCATCTATCTCCATGACTTGGATTGGATTACCCTAACTTATCTATACATTTAGGCATAGGGTTAGTCCAATAGTTTTCATCAATTAACCAAGACCAAACTAGGACTTTCACCCGGGCGGATGTGGCCAACGAAGGGAGGGAGGAAGAAGAAAGAGCCAAGGAAAAAAAATACATTTCACTACTATTCTCTCTTCTCGAGAACAAGAAATTAATATTTTATTAGTTTGATGTCCACCAGGAAATTTAACAAAAAGCATAGTATCCACTAGCAAGCTCCATTTTGCATATTCGCTTGCAAAGATAGGTCACTTTTTTTGTCCTCTAGCAAATTTTGCCATAGAACTAACAGTTAGTAGCCCTCCGACTAATAATTAGTAGGTTTATTAGCTACTACTCCTCTCCTCCGTCCTGAAAGAATCAATTCCTAAAATCCGTGCTGGTCAAACTTTTTTTTGACTTTGACTAACTTTGTAGAAAGATACAATAACATCTTTGATTTAAAATAAACACCATGCAAAAATATGTTCTTAGATAAATCTAATGATACTAGTTTGATACCATAACTTTTAATGTTTTATTCTAGAAATTTGGTTAAAGTTTAAATTTTTTGACTTAGGACAAATCTAGAAATCTATTGTTTCAGGACGGAGGGAGTAATTTTTAGTACTAATGCATTCAACATGGCCAAAGAAATTTTCTAAACAAAAACCCCGCAGGCCTTTTGAAACAAATCTAACACAGAACCCACAATTTTAGACGGTACTGGTGGGGCCTCAACTAAGAAATAGTAAAAACTACATCCAAACAATGGAAAACTCAGATTTACATCAACCACTGGATGAATTTAACGGGCTTATGTTAGGCTGGATGGTGCACTTGCATGCTGTCTTGCTTCAGAAACACTCTCCAAGGACTCTAGTACAGTGTTCACCTTTCAGAGCTCAGAGGACGATTGATTGACTTCACAAATTTTGCCATAAATGATATTAGCTGTACATGCAGTACCACCCTGATTCCTCCAGTTATATATATTTCTGTACGGCATTGAAATTTGAGAACTGATATATGTACTCATTTATTCTTTTTTACATGTCCTATTAGGTTTATCCTAAACCAAACATTTCTATATTTAACTATTAATTTTTTAAAAAACATTCAGTTTCACAACATGTAAATTATATATTATATAAAATATTTTTTAATGAATCCAAAAATATAATTTGTTATTGTAATATGACCACGGCGGTTAACAGTGATTAACCGCAGCGGTCGCTCTAACGTGACCGCTACGGTAAACATATTAACCTTGGCGGTCGCATTATGCTGCCCGCTGCGGTTAACCAGCGAGCACCTTATGCCGCCCGTTGCGGTAAATGGTTAACCGCAGCGGGCGCTTAGGCTGCCGGCCGAGCAGAGCCGGTGCAGGGAATTACCGTGGCAGGCAGGAAGGGTGTCCGCCATAGAGGCCTTTTTTGTAACGCTGCGCAAAATCGATTTTGACGAAGTTATTCATTAGGTTGTGAGCCAAGTTTGGAGAGAGAGAGAGAGAGAGCAGATGGACCTTCATACAAGCATGTATACTTAGGTAAGTGTTGGGGATATGGTGTAAAAATATAGTCATACAAGCCATCATGCGTCATTTATATATCAGTAAATGTTTTAAGACTATAACATTAGGTTTATAGTTGAGGAATTTTTATAGTCGACCCTTGATGGGTAACTCCTTTAATTAGTGGTTTAGGATCGTCCCACCTTACCAAAAACTGTAAGATGGGTATTTCCTCCCCTCTGTTCTGCAAAGAGTGTCATTATCAAACAGTTTATTATCATGATGCATAATTAATATCATTATGGTATATATAATTAGTGTCACTAGATGCATCGCTGAATATATTTCCATAATAAATTAATTTTAGAGATATAAATATTGCCTATATTTACTTCAATGTAGTCAAATTTTGACATAAATCTTATAGCGGCACTTTTTGAGGGGACAGAGGGAGCAGGCAAATTTGATTTGAAAATCGCCAACATGTTTGTAATCCTGAAGAGCATTGTAAGGTCCCCATGCGAATAATTGCACAAGTTGATGCCAATTCCCCACCTTCCAAACAACCCTATGTAAGGACCTGATTAGCCTAGAGGGGGGATGAATAGGCCTGTTTAAAAACAAACTTGACACTTGCTATCAGCACAGGGCCGGCACTGCCGGGGTGGCCGACACTGCTGGTCTCTTGGGCAGCAGTGCTGGTCACCTGAACAGAATTGAGCACAATTCAAAATGTAAAACTAGAATGGAAATTGTGGTTGAGTCAAAACCTTCCTAGAGGTGTAGGAAACCTATAGCACCACCTGAAAGTGGTAGCAACACACCTACGGAGTGGATCGGGCCCAAATCCTAGAAATCACCTTGCACACAAGATATATAAAAGTAAAGTAACAAGCACACGGTGACACAAGATTTGAGTCGTGGTTCAGCTCGCCACTTAGGCTTGCCTACGTCCACGTTGTTGAGGTGCGCTACACAAGGCTCAAGCTCGCCACAAAGGCTTGCTCTTTCCTCGGTCTCAAGTCAAAGGAATGAACCCTTGAGATGAGGGCAATGTATTAGCAAGTTGGTGGTGTTACAAACCTCCCTTGGCTGCCACACAAGTTGACAAGCTCAAGGGCGACGCCTAGCCAGCTAGGAGCAAATCTCCAAGAGTAACAAACTCAAACTGCCGGCCACCACGCGAACCAAATGCTTGTAGGAGTTGAAGATCCGAGGAAGAAGCTTCTTCTCAAGCTTGGAGGCTCAATCTCTCAAAGGTTGATTGGAAATCAATGGGGAGAGTGGTTGAGCACCAAGGGGAATGGAGAGCAAGAAGAGAGCTCCTCTTTCTGTTTTCTGCAAAATGTGAGAGTGAGAATTGCAGAACTAGCCGTTGGGGGGAGTGAGAAGGCGTTTAAATACCCCTCACTGCCAACAGGCTGAACAAGTGGTGGCAGTGCCGGCCTGTAGCCCGGCACTGCCGGCCTGGGCAGAACAGCAAGGTATAGATCTTCAAGTAGCTGGCTGATTTTCCCACTATGTTTGTGGAGGTGTGATGTATTTGGATAGATATTGCATTTGGTTCACTTGTTGGCATGCGTGTTGAATCCCTCTTAATAGAATGGCATACCTAACTATTCAAGTATAAAAGAATTTACACTCCTGAGCTTGTTGCCATGCACTTTGTAAATTGAGGTCCGCCAACTTTCTCAACCCCAAGTTTAACCTACTTGTCATACTTGTAAAATCTCATTAATTCTCTAATTGTGTTGTCATGTCACCAAAACCTACATAAGGCTTGATTGCACTTTCAATCCCCCCTTTTTGGTGATTGATGACAACACACTTAGAGCTTACAAAAGTGAAGTATAATCTGAGACAATGCAAGTCATGGTGTAGGAGCTCCCCCTAAATGTGTGAATGGGAATTTGAATTTCCAAATTTGACATGAAAAGCCAAAATTCACACATTGTAGTGAAATAGCCCCCCCCCCCACACATCCATGGATGATGTGGGGTGCTGAAAAAGTGTCACAAGAATATACGTGATGCATATGAACATGTCTCAATACAAATCAGAGCGCTTGCTGTCAGAGCAGCCCGGCATTGCTGGCCTGGAGGCCAGCACTGCCGGCCTTGCTGCTGGCAGCAAGTCTGCGGAAGCACAAGCACAGCCAGACAGCGCACTATAAATAAAACTGAAAGTAAACTAAGACAAGCATGATATATATATGAGAGAGTATATGTCCACAAATAACACAAACGAGTACTTAAGTGACAATATTACAATAAAATAGATTTGAATGTTGCTCTCTCATCTCACAAACTAAGAACTGAAAAACTAAGATAACTAGCAGCAGTTGCTCCTCCATGACCGTCGAAGATGTTGTACCCCCTTCACTTAGTAATTCTCCCCCTTTGACAACAAGTCACCAAAATGAGAGAAGAACAAAGCAAAGAGAGATACAAACTAGTCGTTGTCCTCCTCCATGTGGTACTCATCATCATCATCTTCATCATCATCATCTGGAGGTGAAGAGAAGTGAATACCAGGAGCTAAAGCATGCTTGCTCAACCTCCTAGTTTGGGGCTGTTGAGTCTCCTCCTCCTCCTCATCGTCATCATCATCTGAATCACCACCATCATATGTGGACTCCTCACTGAGCTCTGGTGGAGGTGTAGGTGGAGGAATCTGCCTGAGGCCCTGCTCCTATCTGAGTTGTCTGATCTCTAGTCTGGTCTGGTAAGCATGGTTGTTGGCATAACAGATGCCACTGAAGATCTTCTTCAAAATCCTTCCAAGCTTATCCTTCTTCTTGCCTCTAGTAGCTACTCTGGAGGACTTAGAAAGGTCAGAAGCTGCTACCCTGGTCCTGGTACTGCCCCTGGGAGGTGTCTGAATCTCCTCCTGAACTGTGGAAGAGACAACCTTCTCTGCTCTGAAGGGCTCATGTGTTGTGTCCTTGTAGAAGATTTTCCCTGTCACCATCTCAATTATGAACATTAGGTAGGGAGCATAAGGAAGTCCCTTCCTGGCATCATCTGCAGCAAGGAAAATCTCATCCCAAAGAAAGCGAGACACTAAAAAGGGTGGAGCTCCACCTCTCATCCTCCTAAGTACATTCTTCGAAAAAGCATAGACGTTTGAGGCGGCTCCCACCTTGGGATAGAGAGTGGTCCTGAAGAGGTTGTTCAAAATGTAATATTTGCTCCTTAGCCTCTTCACAAGACAATCTGCATACTGAGGCTCAATGTATAGCTGGGAAATCTCCTCATTTGACAGACCTCTCTCATTATGAATGTTAGAGCTGGCTCTATCATCTTCTCCAAATCCAAGGAGACGGGCAAAAGTCACATAGTCCAATCTGTAGTGCATGCCCTCCCTGTCCAGATAGTAGGTGGAGTAGAACTGATAGATGATCTCTGAGTTCCACCCATTCTAGAATCTCATCCAGTGATACATGTGAAGCTCCCTGCACTGATCAATGACCCTGTCAAATACAGGATCTCTCTTGTTCTCCAAGTGCTCCCAATCAATATACTTCATCTTGATGATTTTGGGCATGGCAGCATGAAACAGGACTGTGGAGTAGTAGTCAGAGTGGAACACATTCCAGAATCTGTAGTCAACACCCATGTATTTTGGCACATCATAGGGATAGATGGCCCTCTGCTCCTCTACAGTCCTCCACTGATTCTGATAACCCACCCTTTGCCTAGGCCGGGTGTCCTGAGGCTCTCTAGGAACAATCTCCTTATCAATCTCAGCGAGGTGGTAAGCATTGAACATACAAAGATCTAGAGGTGTCCAGGGACACACATCATCACTGATTGTTCTTCCTGCCATTTGCAGCTCACTCTCCCTCCTTATCCTTTCCCTAGGATTCAATCCATCATCAGCACCATCTCTGCCTCCTCTTCGAACACGGGCCTTTGTCCTTGGCCCCTTTCCTCTAGCACCAGCACTCGATCCACCGGTGTCCATCTATGCATTTAAAAGAGAGAAGGTTAAGTTGCTGCACTTAGAATAGTAGCTGGAACTCTAGTGGAGAGATTAAGTCAAAATCTAGAGTCAATGGTTGATTATAGGAGCATATGGATTGGTCCTACTGCCCAGAGGCCGGCACTGCCGGCCTGGTGCAGGCAGCCCCAATACAAGCCTTTCTAATCCGCCATGGAATCTAGGTTTTGACCAAATCTAACTACTAGAGATACATAACCATACATAATGCAACTACTAACAACCTAAATCCCATCTCAGAAACCATACATTGCATAGATTGACCCAAGTTAGGGTTTTAAGTTATTACCTTTGAAATAGAGGGAAGGAGACGAAGAAGGTCAGACTTGAATGGAGCTTGACGCAGGGAGGAATATCCTCCACACCTCCTCCAATGGCAGCACTGCCAGGGAAGAAGAGAGGGACCTCCTGGCTCCCTAGGTCTCCTTAGGGTTGAGAGAAGAGAGGAGAGGTGTTTTTGTTGAAGGGATATGAGTTGGGATGGAGTCCCCTCGGGCTAGGGTTGGAAAGAAAAAGCAAAACCCGAGGGCTAGGACTTGGGCCCGACAGGCTCGGTTCCTTTAAGTCCGGGCCAGGCAGTGAGGCACTATGCCACCTTCATACTATATATTTATGCACTTGTGGACACATACCCCTTGCCATGTGCTGGTCAGTAAGCAAATCAACAACCATACTATGACCAACACATTCAAGTTTCTTTCAAAATGGGTTTTGAAACACATAATTGAAGTTTTTCAAAGTTTTGCCTAAGTCGCTAGGTGGACAAACAAATGTGTGCTATAGATCAAACCACGTTACGAGAGTCAAGTATATTCAGCTCACTACGCAAAGCACAAAACCTTGTCTCATCGAGAGGCTTGGTGAAGATATCGGCTAGTTGCTTTTCGGTGCTCACATGGCGAATTGCGATATCTCCTTTTAATTCGTGGTCTCTCAAGAAGTGATGACGGATGTCTATGTGTTTGGTTCTAGAGTGACTAACCAGGTTGTTTGCAAGTTTGATGGCACTCTCGTTGTCACACAAGAGAGGCACCTTGGTGAATTGACATCCGAAATCTTTTAAGGTTTGCCTCATCCAAAGTAGTTGAGCACAACATGCGCCGGCTGCAACATACTCGGCCTCGACGGTGGAAAGGGCTACACAATTTTGCTTCTTAGAACTCCAAGACACTAGGGACCGTTCAAGGAATTGACATGTCCCCGAAGTGCTTTTTCGGTCTACTTTGTAACCGTTGTAATCGGAATCCGAATACCCAAGTAGATCGAACTTAGGCCCTTAGGATACCATAAGCCAAGGTTAGGAGTGAAAACTAGATATCTCAAGATTCTCTTAACGACCACTAAGTGGCACTCTTTTGGGTTAGCTTGAAATATAGCACACATGCACACACTAAGAATTATGTCCGGCCTAGATTCACATAAGTAAAGGAGAGAGCCGATCATGGAACGATATACCTTTATGTCCATAGATTTCCCTCCTTCATTAAGATCAAGATGTCCATTAGTTGGCATGGGAGTTGTTGACACCGTTTTTCAACACGTGTCAAATGGGCTGAGGCTTGATTGGTCAGTGGCCGTTCTCCATCGGCATTGGGAAAATTTCGAGCCGATATTGCCGATAGGAGAGTGCTGCGGGAAGACCAAGTGCATTGCCGATGGAGGCTGGATGATCTTTGCCGACAAAGGTTAATTGGTGAAGTCTTGCTGAAGCTGATTGCCAATGTAGAGTTATTGCCGATGGCCAATGAAGAGTCATTGCCGATTGTCGATGAAGAGTCCTTGCTGATTGCCGATGAGGGTCATTGCCGATTGCCGATGAAGGGTGGTTGCCGATTGGGAATGATCGGTGAAGACAGTTACCAGCACAAGGTCGCTAATCGGGAGATGCTACTGATTGCCGATCGGAAAAGTATTGCCGATACCGATGGGCGTGACTTAGCGCTTGGTGGCAGCAGAAGATTACAGATGGCCAGAGAAGGAAGTTGCAGGGGTCTGCCGATGGAAAGCTTCCATCGAGGAAAAGTATAAGGAAACTGGTGTTTTACCAGTATTGTTATTATGGTAGTTTGAGTCCGGCTCTTGCATGAGTCGTTTATTTTCCTTTAAAATAGGTGTGTTTGTTTAGGAAATAAATATTGTTATCCGGCTCCTGCGCGAGTCAGTTTCCTTAAAGTTAGGAGTTTGTTTTAGGAAGGATACGTGTCATATCTTTGTACAACTCTCCATGCGGGAGTATAAATATGTGCCCGAGGGCTACGAAAAAACCAATCCAATTCAAAACAAATCAATTTTATCTTATTCTACCTTTTATCGCAATTTACCCTTTCATGCATTAGTTATAGCTATCAACGAGTTCTTTCAAGCTTTGACGGGCTGCATCACCTTGATCTCCGTCAAAACTTCGTAAGTTCCGCGTGGGAGTACCTCTGAGCTTTGGCAATCCGGGCGCATCGCTGTTTGCCTCGTTCAGCTCTGCTCTAGTTATCCTGATCAAGCCCCAATTCCAGCATCCGGGCGCATCGTCGTTGTCTGGATTGGATCTTGTCCTATCTTTGATCAATCTGAGCCTTGACGTCCGGGCGCATCGCTGTCGTCTCGTTCAGTTTTGTTCTAGTTATTATCCTTGTCGATTGATTGGTCAAATCGACTGGCACGCCTCCGGAATACCGAGCTTTGGGTAATAGCCCGAGGTGTTCACAGATCCTGATGCTTTGTGTCAACACCTCTTTTGGCACGCCCAGTGGGACCAGATTATACAAATCCACGCATTCGGCATGGGTGATCACGCCGATGTCAACCAGAGGAATGTCATTGAAGTCTCTGAGGCTGATCTGAAAGATGGTCAGAAGCAAGCCATGGAGCGGGCTATGGAGGAATACAAGCAGCTGTATCTCAAGTCTTTCAGCCTCAGCAGGAGCGGCGAAGCAATTCAGAAGCAAGATCCGCCGTTGCCACGGCAGGTCACGTACAACGCCAATCCTGGTAAGCTGCAAGAGATGGTTAATGCTGCTGTAAATCAAGCACTGATTAACCACTCCAGTGTGCTGTCCAATACTGTCTACAATGCTGTCACGCAATCATTCAAAGAAGGGCATGCACCACGATATGTCGGTCCAGCGTACCATCAACCTGGATTGGCATCTACGAGCCCATCGGCAGCCCCAATGGCGTCTTCCACCCCTGTGGAACCATCTGCCGATGTAGCTACATCACCAGGACCGAACGCTCGCGACATTACCAAGCTCAATCCAGATCCAGCTGCGTCGGCGACTTCGGGACCATCCCCTGCTAACTGGTGGGGATACAGTATGCCTCCGAATCTATATGCTGGTTCTAATATGGTGCAGGGGATAGTTCAACCTGGAGGAACTCTACGGCATCGGCAATGCAGTCACAGCCGATGGCCCCTATGATGCACAACTCTGCGCCTGCTCCAACCATACAAATGCCATCAGATGATCTTCAAGTAATTCCCAAGATACCTCTGATGCCACCATCGGCAAGCTCGGTGCTGATGCAACACATTATAACCGCCGGCAGTCAATCTCTGGTGGCAAATTCACAGGCTGGAGTGCCGATTCCCCAAGGTAATCTGGTGATTAATTGCTCCAGGATACAAGAGCCACATGCTCCGGTCAGCTATCATCCATCGGTAAGTCATATGCCGATGCTTTATAATCCTGGATGGGTCAACTAGCCGCCGGCTCAGCAGCCTGGCGTGTCAATGTATCATTATGGGGCCCAACTCACACTCCGAGCGGACCATCGGTACAGCAACCGATGAATGTGACAGTTCAGCCAAATCCGCCAAGTGTGCAGAACTATCCATCGGTAAGTCAACCGATGCATAGTGTTCAGATGACTGGTGCTGCGCCTGCAACTACTACGCATCTTCAAGAGGCGCGTCAGCCGACTCCACCAGTCGACAACCAGCCAATGAGTCGGCAAGAGCAGGATGCATATTGGGTCGGTAAGATTGCCGAAGTCATGAAAGAGCAATTCGGCATCAAACCCAAGGTCAACACGTACTCTTATCGGACTCCGTATCCTCCCGCATATGACTTGATTCCTCTTCCAAATTGGTACAAGGTGCCCGATTTTACCAAGTTCTCCGGCCAAGACGACACGTCAACAATGGAGCACATCAACCGCTTCATTATCCAGTGCGGAGAAGCTGCCAGCAGGGAGGAATTAAGGGTGAGATTGTTCTCTTCATCATTGTCTGGATCGGCATTCACATGGTTCATATCGTTGCCTCCAAATTCTATAATTACATGGGCCGATCTGGAGAGGCAATTTCACAAGTACTTCTTCGCTGGCATACATGAGAAGAAGCTTACCGATTTGGTCAAGATGAGGCAACGCAACGACGAATCGGTGGAAAGCTTTGTGCAAAGGCTACGGGACGTGAAGAACAAGTGCTATAGTCTGGTGCTTGATGATCGGCAACTGGCAGATTTGGCCTTCCAAGGATTGCTGCCGTACATCAAGGACATGTATGCGTCCCAAGAGTTTGGCAGTCTAAGTCATCTGGTGCAGAGAATTGCCAATCAAGATATCAAAGCCTTTGAAACCAGGAAGATTTGGAACAAGAAGGTGACCTTCATCGGGAAGGAAGAAGACTCTAGATCGGATGAAGAGCTAAATGTCGATGTGGCCGAATGAGTGAAGGATAAGAAGTCTGTGTCTTGTCCGTTCGGCCAAAAAGAGACTGAGAGGTTCACCTTCGACATCACCAAGGCCAATAGGATGTTTGACTTATCACTGCAAGAGGGCGAATCAAGTTGGCGCCCAATCAAGTAATTCCATCGGCCGAAGAGCTCAAGAAGATTAGGTACTGCAAGTGGCATAATGCAACCTCACACAGTACCAATGACTGCAAAGTATTCAGGCAGCAGTTGCAGTCAGAGATTGAATCTGGGCGTATCAAGTTTGAAAACTCTAAAGTCCAGAAACTGATGAAGATAGATCAGCACCCGTTCCCCAACAATATGGTGGAGATCAGCGAAAAAACCAGAGTGCTGACATCGGAAGCTGCCAGAAGGAACTCATCGGTAGATCCTAACTGCCAAGTGCCTGAGCACGACGCAAGGAGGTTTGCCGATGACAGAAAGGGTAAGAAGGTTGCCGATGAAGGTAACAATGCCGACAGGGCTCCTGGGGTTGTGATCACGCACAAACAGCCAAGGCGAAATCATCGGCAATCACGTGAAGAACGGTATCGGCAAGAAGAAGAGGAGCATCGGGAATGGCTTCGACACAAGGACCACTGGAGGTGTCCCTTCTTCGTTCATTGCTGGGAGGAAGGCATCAAGCTGCCCACTTCCGATAACTGTCAAGAATGCAATGGTACTACACAGCCGATCGGTCAGGTAAGAGACCTTGTTTTGATGATCAGGCACCCACGTACACCAGGCTGCTCAGAGAGAATAGATCGGCACATGACCGACTGGGGGGCAAGCTCAGTGCCCATGATCGGCTTGGCAGGCATGTTGACTAGGGGAGCTGGAGAGAGATGGCCAATGCTAGAGTGCCCGACGAAGAGATATTCTCCAGAGATCCCAACATCGGAAGAAGTGCCGATGTAAGCGGTGGGAAGCAGCACCAACCTGTCTGGAAGACCAAGCTTCCTCCATGGTGCCCTAAGGGTTTGACTAAGACCCAAAAGAGGAGGATTCAGCGCCAACGCCGCGACGACCTGTATGACGGTGCAGAACCCTCAGGAGAGAAGCAATGGAGGCCGAAGCGCAAGGACAGGGACCCATCGGCAGATATAAACATGGTTGTCATGTTGCCGATGGAGTTCATGGTGCCCGTCAGCAATGATGAAGAGGCTGCCGATATGGCACAATTGGTGCTGGATCCGATGACGGCCATCTTTGAAAGGCCTGCCGATGATGAGAGGCAGCACTTAAGGGCTCTGTTCGTTAAGGGCAAAGTGGATGGTCAGCCGATGACCAAGATGCTGGTGGATGGTGGCGCGTCGATCAATATAATACCCTATGTCGTGTTCAGAAAGCTTGGCAAAGGTGACCAGGACTTAGTCGAGACCAACATGAAGCTCAAGGATTTCGAAGGCAATGTGTCAACCGCCATGGGAGCCGTATGTGTTGACTTAACCATCGGCAGTAAGACTTTGCCGACAACGTTCTTTGTAATCAGCAGCAAAGGTACTTACAACTTGCTCCTCGGAAGGGATTGGATCCACGCCAATTGTTGTGTCCCTTCTACTATGCATCAGAGTCTGGTACAATGGATCGGGGACAGAATTGAGGTCGTCCGCGGTGAAGCCCCATCTACTGTTGCATCGGCAGAGTTGGACACTTACGAGCAGACCAGGTGTATATCTGGCGAAGCCTAGGATAAAGAGTTCCTCAGAGTTGCCGATTACCACATCAAGCCGATCCAAGCAGTCGGTCCTGAGGAGGAGTCTTAATGGATCAGTTCGCCGATGACGGAAAATTGGGGCAGGGCTTTACGTCTGTCGATGACTTGCTCGAGATCGACATCGACGATGGTAGTAAACCTAGGCCTACTTTTATTAGCGCTAAGTAGATTCCCAATGTAAACAGCAGTTGACTGATTTGTTAAAAGAGAATAAAGATTGTTTTGCTTGGGACTATACAGAGATGCCTTGTTTAGACCAATCGATAGTTGAACATCGGTTACCCATCAAATCCGGTTTCCAACCACATCGGCAGCCGGCGCGCCGATGCAATCCTACTATCTTACCCGACATTAAGGCTGAGATTACTAAGTTAATCGAAGCTGGATTTATTCGGCAATGTCGATATGCCGATTGGATCTCTAATGTGGTTCCCGTGTACAAAAAGAATGGAAAACTTCGTGTTTGCATTGATTTCAGGAATCTGAACAAGGCTACGCCGATGGATGGCTACCCGATGCCAGTTGCCGATCTGCTGATCGATGCTGCTGCTGGACATCAAATTATTAGCTTCATGGATGGTAATGCTGGGTATAATCAAATATTCATGGCTGAAGAAGACATACCCAAGACTGCTTTCCGATGTCCAGGTCACGTTGGTTTGTTTGAGTGGGTAGTCATGACTTTTGGCTTGAAGAATGCCGGTGCTACTTATCAGAGGGCAATGAATTTTATCTTTCATAAGTATATCGGCACAATAGTTGAAATCTACATTGATGACGTGGTGGTTAAGTTTGGAGACTTCAAAAAGCATCTTGCCGATTTGCAGAAGATATTAGAGTGCACAAGGGAGCATGGGTTAAAGATGAATCCTAACAAGTGTGCATTTGGCGTATCGGCAGGGCAGTTTCTAGGTTTCATGGTGCATCAGAGAGGCATTGAAATCGGCAGAAAGTCTATTGATGCAATTAACAAGGTAGTTGCTCCTACGAACAAAACTGAGTTGCAATCCTTGATCGGCAAGATTAATTTCATCAGAAGGTTTATATCTAATCTACTGGTAAGATCAAATCCTTTAGCCCTCTGTTAAAATTGAAAGCTGATCAAGAGTTTACATGGAGAGAAGAGCAGCAATCAGCCTTAGAAGAGATTAAGAGATACTTGGTAAATCCTCCAGTCTTAGTTCCACCTCAACACGGGAAGCCTTTCAGGTTATATTTGTCTGCCGAGTACGGTGTTATCGGATCAGCCTTAATTCAAGAGTTTGAAGGGAAAGAACGTGTAATATATTACCTGAGCAGAAGATTGGTGGATGCTGAAACCAGATATTCAGCCATAGAAAGGTTGTGCTTATGCTTATATTTCTCTTGCATTAAATTAAGACATTATTTACTGTCGGCCGAATGCATTGTTGTCTGCAAAGATGATGTGATCAAGTATATGTTGTCAATGCCGATTTTGAGTGGACGAATCGGTAAGTGGATTTTGGCACTGTCAGAGTTTGACCTAAGGTATGAATCGGCTAAGGCTGTTAAGGGTCAGGTGATGGCCGATTTTGTTACTCAGCACTGCAATATGGTGAGCTTTGTTGAGATTGCTCCTTGGGCTTTATTCTTTGATGGGTCTACGTGCAAGGATGGAGCAGGTATCGGCATTCTCTTGATTTCACCCCGAGAACAGAAGTATGAAATCTCGTTGCCGATTGTTGCTACTTCGACAAACAATCAGACTGAGTACCAAGCTTTGCTTAAGGGGTTAGAACTACTCAGGGAGGTGCGTGTCGATGCTGTTGAAGTCTTTGGTGATTCCATGTTGGTGATTAATCAATTGATCGGGACATATGAATGTCGAAGCGAGGTGTTAATTGCAGCCCATGAGCGGTGTTTGTAGTTGTTGAAAGAGTTCAGAGAATACCGCCTTGAGCATATTCCAAGATTGCATAATGAAGAAGCCAATCGGTTAGCACAAAATGCCTCAGGATATCAGCCGATTCAAAAAGTCACGACATCGGTAACAGTTGCCGATGACTGGAAAAAGGAGATTGCCGATTACTTGAGAGATCCATCCAGGAAGGTTGAAAGGCGTCTAAGGTTCCAAGCTACTAAGTATGTGCTCCTCGATAGTGAGTTGTATTATCAGACAATTGATGGAGTTTTACTTAGATGTCTCAGCAAGGAGGAATCGAAAGAGTTGATGGGTGAGATCCATGAAGGCGTATGTGGAGCGCATCAATCGGCATTCAAGATGAAGTGGATGATTAGGCGGAATGGATATTATTGGCCGACAATCCTCGAAGATTGCTTCAATTATTTCAAAAGGTGCCAGGACTGTCAGAAGTTTGGTAATGTGCAAAGGGCACCTGCATCGGCAATGAATCCTATAATCAAGCCTTGGCCGTTCAGAGGATGGGCTATTGATCTCATCGGCCAAATTTATCCGTCGTCGAGCAAGGGGCACAAGTTCATATTTGTTGCTACCGATTACTTCACCAAATGGGTTGAGGCAATCCCCTTGAAAAAGGTGACATCGGCAAACATGGTGGATTTCGTTAAGGAGCACATCGTTTACCGATTCGGTATTCCTCAGACTATTACTACCGATCAAGGGACCATGTTCACATCGGGAGAATTTGATGAGTTTGCTGCTAGCATGGGTTTCAAGGTGTTAAATTCTTCTCCTTATTATGCTCAAGCTAATGGTCAAGCTGAAGCGACTAATAAAGGAGTCATTAAGCTTATAAAGCGCAAGATTGAGGAAACCCCTAGAAGGTGGCATGTGGTATTAAACGAAGCTTTGTGGTCATATCGGATGGCTTGTCATGGTGCAACCAAGGTCTCGCCGTATCAGTTGGTTTATGGACACGATGTTGTCCTACCTTGGGAAATCAAAACTAGTTCTAGGCGATTATCTTTTCAGGATCAATTGACGACCGATGATTATATTACTCCGATGAAAGATGAGTTAGAAGATTTGGCAGGTCATCGGTTGAGGGCTTTAATTTGTATTGAAGAGAACAAGAGGAGGGTTGCCAAATGGTATGACAAGAAAGTAAAGGTAAAGGAGTTTGCCGATGGCGATCTGGTTTGGAAGTTGATTTTACCAATTGGGACTAAGAGCTCTAAATTTGGAAAGTGGTCCCCTAATTGGGAGGGTCCTTATCAAATAAAACAGTCTGCTCCTGGTAATGCGTACATTTTGGAAACCCTCGAAGGAGTGGCGTTCTCTAAAGCGATTAACGGCAAATACTTAAAGAGGTATTACCCTAGTATATGGGTGGACGCGTAGTGCTCAGTTAAATGCCGATGCACGAGAAGTTGTATAAACATCGGTAAAAACAAAATGGCATTATATTACAAGTCAAAATCAAGTATCAAAGTTACATTCTTGCCG
This sequence comes from Microstegium vimineum, assembly GCA_022036555.1. Lineage (NCBI taxonomy): Eukaryota > Viridiplantae > Streptophyta > Magnoliopsida > Poales > Poaceae > Microstegium > Microstegium vimineum. The sequence continues at coordinate 14,969,600 of CM039123.1, read as the reverse complement.
ATACAACAGATATTACAGTAAGGAGTGGATGGCTGATATCGCACGCAGGCGAATTTGCTCTATTTCGTCCATCTCCTTGGCATCGGCATCGACAGAGCCCTCAACCAGCTTGATTTTCTTCTTCCATAGGATGGCTTGTCGGGCGTTCTGATCCCTTTCTTGCCGCAGGACCTTGATGGAGTTGGATAGTTGGGTTTTCTGCTGGTTGGCTGTAGTCAAATCCCCCTCGACCTTCTGTAATTCCGCCAGTAGCTCCTCCTTCTTTGCCAACAGTCGGGAAATTTCTTGATCAAGATTGCCGATGGAGACTTCTGCTTGACCGATGCCTTTGTGCTTCTCATCGGCAATGGCTTTGAACTTAAGCTTTTCTTCCTCGCTCTTGGATTGAGCGGCCCTATCGGCAATGCGACGGGTAAGCTTCTGATATTGGATCTGCTTAATGTCGAGGAAAGTTACCTGAAGAAGGATTTCTTCCATATCGGCGGGGAGGTGGCTTTGGATGTCCTTGAACGCAATCCTTGCTGCCGATGAATCTTGGACGAGCTGGGACGTTTCTTGTAGCAGCAAGGAAAGCAACTCTTCCAGTTTAGATTTAATCTCTGCCGACAAGGTTGGGACGGAGCTCTCCTCTTCATCGTCATCGGGGACGTCGACTGCAAAGGAAAATAGGCTGTCCGCTTGAATACGGCCTTGACGTTCATCCTCGTCTTGAGGGTTCAGGCTGTAGGAAAAGAGGCTGTCCAGAGAGTCCTGGGCCTGAAAACAGAAGGGTTAAAGTGTGCCGATTATAAAATTATATTATGAGCTTTAAGGTAATCGACTTACCGTCTTGAAGCGGATCTCCTGCCTGGGACTTGGCATACTGGATGGTCCAGCTTCATCTTGGACATCGGCAGCAGATGCTGATGACTGGGTCCTTGTTGGAGAAGCAGCCGACACTGCTGGTGCTGGCATAGTTGTTGCCGGCGTCGCTTCCGATATGGTGGCTGGTTCTTGTGGCGGCGGTCCCACTCTATCATCAGGGACTTCGGCCGACGGTGCTGATGCCGACATTGCCTCTGCTGCTACGACCGCTAGAGTTTTTTCTTCACCGGGCAATCTGGCTGATGGTGCCGATGACGATGCTTCCACTATTGTAGCGGGCGGAGTTATAGCTCGGTCTAGGACGTCGTCCATCGGTTGATCAGGCACACGCACTGATGGAGGTTCTGCCGATGACCCGCCGGCAGTTGGCGCAACTGGGACTGATGAGGGTGTCGTTGATGGTGCATCGGCAGCTGATGGTGCAGTTGGAGCCGATGGTGAACGAGAAGCCAGCCTCAGGCGTCTCTTTTTCGTCGGCGCAGCAGCAGGGGAGCCGACCCTCTTTGATGAAGACCGGGGGGCATCGGCAGCTGGGCTGGAAGGTGTTTGTCTGCTGGAAGCAGATGCCGATGACCATAGTGCCTGAAAAGTATAGAACAAGTTATACAAGATGGAATGTTGCCGATAAAATAGTATGTAATCGGTACAGGTAAAAGCGAGTTTACTGCATAAACCCGTGTCAGGGCAATGGCAGCGGCCGATGTAGCCTGGGCTTTTGTGGGTGTCAGCGTAGGTACCTATTGAGGCATGAAGGCGGCTAGCGTCGGAGCTTTAGTGCCGATGATCGATATGGGGCTCATTATCCGAAGATTAAAGGGCCTACCACTGTTACTCATTGTGGGAACCAGATCATCGGCCTATCAGGCGCAAAAGAGTTAAGTGCTGATACCGATGACAAAAATAAAATAATAAAATAGATCAAATGGAAGACTTACTGCGTCATCGGGGATGATGTAATCAGCGTCAATCAAGTGCCGATAGTAGTGCGAAGACTTGGTGAGTAGCTGGCACTTCCACTCTTGCCACCAAGACTTGAACTCGTTGGTGATGAAGGAGGTTGGCGACCAGGAAGACAAGTCTAGGTCTGACAGATCGACATCGGCAGGAAGGTTGACGACTTTGTTCCAGTCTAGATTACTGGAGATTATCTGCCTGGGTCTTACTACCTTAGAGTAGCAGAGTTTGATCGGCAGTTGGCCAAATGTCAGTTGTCTCGCTGCCGCCGATGGGTAGTAGAACTCGTAGGATGGTGGGGCATTCTTCCCAGATCCAAAGACATTTACTGGAATAGCTCGGGGAGTAATGTTGGCCCTCATGATTGCTTGGTTCTCGGGCAGGCTCACATCGGTCAAGTTGAACAGCAGCGGAAACTGGTTGTGTTCATCAAGATATGGCCACCAGGTCCGTTCCGAGGAGGGAAGTCCGTTGTAGAACTTCTGGAAATAATAGCCGAAGTGCTCTACATCAGCATCGGTACCTGGCAGCACTACGATGGCCTCTCCAAAATTAAGCGGAGGGCGAGTTGCCGATTCATCGTCCCCGTATCGGTAATCTTCTGATATGTCCCTTGGGAATTGTTGGGCAAACAAATCAAACTGGAGGGCCTTGTGCATGTGCGCGTTCAACCATAGATTGACAAACCACTAGGGACCCCCAAGGTTGCCGATGGGTTCTCCCAGTAGTAACTTCTGAGATACTTGATGTAGCAATCGGTATACTGATCCCAGAAGGTACCTGCCTAGAGGAAGCCTTGTTCCATCGGCAAGTAGTTCAGCCGCTGGAAGGTGCATGGTGGTCGGACCGATAGTTTTGCCAGAGAAGATGAATTTTTCCAACCACATGTTTAAGAAAATGGTGTGCTCCCGTTGGGTTACCGATCCGGTTTTCTGGTTCTCTTTGATGTAGCCCGTCCAACCGCCGATATTCCGGGTGTTCACCTTGTACTCGGATTTTCTGTTGAAAAGGGTGAACGTATCGGCAGAGGTGATGTCCAAGCCGGTCAGCATGTAGACATCGGCAAGGGTTGGGGTAGCTAGTCCATGCCTAAAGAGGAAAGCGTTCATACTATCGGACCAGAAGTATGAGGCTGCCATCATTAAGTTTTCGTTCTTCTCCATATCGGCAATTGAAAGCCTAATGCACTGATCCAGGTTGCGTTCTTGCCAGTACACTTGCTGTGATCTGACCACTCTCAGGTACCAGTTCTTCCATCCTTTGGTAGGTTTGGGCCATGAGCGGAATGTGTCCTTCCACAGTCCTAGATCAAAACACTCAGATCTGAACGGTACCCGGTTGGTTTCTGCATTAATGATGAAGGTGGGGTCTGGATTGCCCATTGGGCCTAGGCAGCTGAGGTTGGAGCCGGCGAGTGGAATCACTACCTTATTGTACAGTTCCTAGGGTTCGAAGAAAAAAGGGACAAATCAGAATGAGGATAAATCTAGATTTTTGCGAAGAACCGTACAGGAGGTTGGATTAGACGGGGAATAAGCCTTACCTTTGGAATGTTGACGTGGATCACCATTGGAGTCAAAGGAATGCTTGTAGATCGTCCTTGGATTACGGAGGAGTACTGTTGCTCGAGCTTGTGTTCTTCTTTAGAGCGGCTGGAGGTTGAAGATGAAGGCAGGAAGGTGAAAGTAAAAGTGGGCTCGGGTAAAAAGGCGGTGTGGATCCCGGTAACTTTTGTAAGCCTCCTCAGGGGCATTTTGGGGTTCTGTTTCACACTGTGAAGGAATGTGGAGAGGCCCGCGGTAGATACGCACGGTGATCGAGGTGGTCTGCAACTGTTTGTGCTACAATCGAGGGATTTTATTATTAAATTGCAATTCCACACGCAGGGATCGAGGGAACCGTACGTCTATCTCGGAGGTAACGGCTACAGCAACGGCTACAGTGGAGAGAATTTTGGCACGTAAAGTATTATACGCTCCGAAACTGGGGGCATGTGTTGACACCGTTTTTCAACACGTGTCAAATGGGCTGAGGCTTGATTGGTCAGTGGTCGTTCTCCATCGGCATCGGGAAAATTTCAAGCCGATATTGCCGATAGGAGAGTGCTGCGGGAAGACCAAGTGCATTGCCGATGGAGGCTGGATGATCTTTGCCGACAAAGGTTAATTGGTGAAGTCTTGCTGAAGCTGATTGCCAATGTAGAGTTATTGCCGATGGCCGATGAAGAGTCATTGCCGATTGTCGATGAAGAGTCCTTGTCGATTGCCGATGAGGGGTCATTGCCGATTGCCGATGAAGGGTGGTTGCCGATTGGGAATGATCGGTGAAGACAGTTACCAGCACAAGGTCGCTAATCGGGAGATGCTACTGATTGCCGATCGGGAAAGTATTGCCGATACCGATGGGCGTGACTTAGCGCTTGGTGGCAGCAGAAGATTACAGATGGCCAGAGAAGGAAGTTGCAGGGGTCTGCCGATGGAAAGCTTCCATCGAGGAAAAGTATAAGGAAACTGGTGTTTTACCAGTATTGTTATTATGGTAGTTTGAGTCCGGCTCTTGCATGAGTCGTTTATTTTCCTTTAAAATAGGTGTGTTTGTTTAGGAAATAAATATTGTTATCCGGCTTCTGCGCAAGTCAGTTTCCTTAAAGTTAGGAGTTTGTTTTAGGAAGGATACGTGTCGTATCTTTGTACAACTCTCCATGCGGGAGTATAAATATGTGCCCGAGGGCTACGAAAAAACCAATCCAATTCAAAACAAATCAATTTTATCTTATTCTACCTTTTATCGCAATTTACCCTTTTATGCATTAGTTATAGCTATCAACGAGTTCTTTCAAGCTTCGACGGGCTGCATCACCTTGATCTCCGTCAAAACTTCGTAAGTTCCGCGTGGGAGTACCTCTGAGCTTTGGCAATCCGGGCGCATCGTTGTTTGCCTCGTTCAGCTCTGCTCTAGTTATCCTGATCAAGCCCCAATTCCAGCATCCGGGCGCATCGTCGTTGTCTGGATTGGATCTTGTCCTATCTTTGATCAATCTGAGCCTTGACGTCCGGGCGCATCGCTGTCGTCTCGTTCAGTTTTGTTCTAGTTATCATCCTTGTCGATTGATTGGTCAAATCGACTAGCACGCCTCTGGAATACCGAGCTTTGGGTAATAGCCCGAGGTGTTCACAGATCCTGACGCTTTTTGTGTCAACAGGAGTCTTGATTGGCTTTGCATTCACCATGTCAAACTTTCTCAACATATCAACAGGAGTCCCTTCCTTAAGTTGCTTGATTTGAAAACCGAGCAAGAACTTTAGCTCACCCATCATAGACATCTCAAATCTCTTAGTAATGATCCTACTAAACTCATCACAAAAGGATTGGTTAGTACTACCAAATATTATGTCATCGACATATATTTGGCACACAAAGATATCATTATTGACTTTATGAGTGAAGAGAGTAGGATCCGCTTTGCCTATTTCAAAACCTTGTTTGAGTAGAAATTCCTTAAGGCATTCATACCATGCTCTTGGTGCTCGCTTAATCCCATAGAGCGCCTTATGGAGCTTGAAGACATGATGAGGGAACTTGGGATCTTCAAAACCCGGTGGCCGCTCAACATACACCAATTCTTGGATAGGACCGTTGAGAAATGCACTCTTCACATCCATTTGTTGAAGCTTGAACTCATGATGGGTAGCATAGGCTAGAAGCATTCGAATTGCTTCAAGTCTAGCCACCGGTGCATATGTTTCTTCAAAGTCCAATCCCTCCACTTGAGTAAGGCCTTGAGCCACCAATCTTGCCTTGTTCCTAGTCACCATGCCTTGTTCATCTTGCTTGTTGCGGAAGACCCACTTGGTTCCAATCATATTAGTGTTGGGTCTTTCCACCAAGGACCAAACTTGATTTCGCTCAAAGTTGTTGAGCTCTTCTTGCATAGCCATCACCCAATCCGGATCATCTAGAGCTTGCTCAACCTTGAGAGGTTCCAAAGAGGAGACAAAAGAGTAAAACTGACAAAAATTTGCCAAATGTGAACGAGTAGTTGCCCCCTTTCGGAGACTCCCAAGTATATTGTCGACGGGATGATCCTTTTGAATTGTTTGCCTCAATCTTGGGTATTCTGTGGGTTCTTGTTGTTCAGCTTGGTCATCATAATCATGCTCTTCAAAGATAGGTTGTAGGTTCCTTGGAGTAGCAAGTGAGGGGCTGACTGCTTCCTGTCTGCTGGGACCAGCAGTGCCGGCCTTAGGGGCAGAGCCCTGACCAGGAAGCACTGCTGGCCCATCTTCTTCCAATCTTGGGGCAGTAGCATCACCATCTTGAGGTTCCACTTCTATGGCCTGTACTTCTTGTGGTCTGATGTCACCAATGGCCATGTTCTTGATTGCTTCACATAGTGGTTCCTCATTACCTACAATCACTTGATCAATTTGCTCTATTTGAGAGCCGTTAGATTCATCAAATGTCACGTCTATCGTGATTTCAATTTTCCCTAAGGTCTTGTTGAATACACGATAGGCATGCTCATTTGATCCATAACCATGAAGAAAACCTTCATCAACTTTAGGTGCAAACTTAGAGGTTTTGGGTTTCTTGTTAAGTATGAAACACTTGCACCCAAAAACTCTAAAGTATGACACCTTTGGTTTGTTACCGGTTAGAAGCTCATATGAAGTCTGCTTCAAGATCTTGTGTAAGTAGAGCCAGTTGATGGCATGGCAAGCGGTGTTGACGGCTTCGGCCCAAAAGATATTCGAAGTCTTGTACTCATCTAGCATTGTCCTTGCCATATCAATGAGTGTCGCGTTCTTCCTCTCTACTACACCATTTTGTTGAGGGTGTTTGGAACTGAAAACTCATGCTTGATGCCCTCATCATCAAGGAACTCTTCCACTTGAGTGTTCTTGAATTCGGTTCCATTGTCACTTCGAACTTTCTTGATTTGGAAACCGAATTCTCTTTGTGCTCTTCTAATGAAGGTTTTCACCTTATCTTGCACTTGTGCCTTATCATACATGAAAAACACCCAAGTGAAATGAGTAAAGTCATCAACAATAACTAAACCATGTTTGTTACCGCCAATGCTTATGTAGGCCACCGGTCCAAAGAGATCCATGTGAATTAGCTCCAATGGTTGCTTGGTGGAGACAATGCTCTTGGATGGGTGAGGTGCACCTACTTGCTTTCTGGCTTGGCAAGCGCTACAAATTCTATCCTTCTCAAAATGAACATTGGTTAGTCCAAGAATGTGTTCATCTTTTAGGAGTTTGGCCAAGTTCCTCATCCCAACATGGGTTAGTCGGCGATGCCATAGCCAACCCATGCTAGATTTTTCCACTAAACAAGTCTCAAGCTTAGCTTTACTTTTTTTGAAATCAACTAGGTAGAGCTTGCCCTTCAAATGACCCGTAAAGACAATAGAGGAATCCTCCCTCTTAAAGACTTCCACACCCTTATCCGTAAAGAGACAATTGAAGCCCATCTCACACAATTGAGAAACGTACAACAAGTTGTAACTCAACGAATTCACATGTAATACATTTGAGATGGAATGATCAAGAGTAATAGCAACTTTACCAAGTCCAATCACTTCCCCTTTGGAGTTGTCACCAAAGCTGATATTCTCACTTGCATTTGAAGTTGGGGAATATGATGAGAACATACTCCTTTCTCCGGTCATATGATTTGTACATCCACTATCAAGCACCCAACTTGATCCACCGGAGGAGTATGCCTACAAAACAAATTAGTTTCTAGATTTAGGTCCCCAATCAATCTTGGGGCCTTGCATGTTAGTCACAACAATTTTTGGGACCCAAATGTTCATGCTTCTCTTATCGTGTTTCTCATCACCCACAAATTCAGCAATGACTTTACCACGGTTATTTCACTTCAACACATAGCATGAGGACAAACTTCCTTGAGGTGACCTTGTCTTGGGTTGATAGGCAAACTTGTTTTGGCCACCTAAATTGAGTCCTTGGGTTTCTGAGAAACCTTCTTTTGCTGGGGCATTCTCTTGGCATGGACTTTGGCTTTAGCTTGATCAGGTGAAGCACTGGTAGCCTTCTCTGTATTGGGGTGCGGCACTGCCAGCCTTAGGTCCGGCACTGCCGGCCTATGGTCCAGCAGAGCTGCTGTCTGTGCAGGCTTATCTGCACCAATGCTTTCCTTCTTCTCAAACTTGACACACTCAATGCCTTTTACCATTTTTCTACCATTGGTTTTACCTCCTTGAGTGTGACCAAGCCCATTTTTAATTGATGGATGCCTTCCATCTTTTTATTGGATTTTCTTGGGCTCAACCTTGTCTTTGTCATTCTTCTTTGAAACTGAGATGACATTGTTGAGCCTTTCTATTTCTTTCTTCATGGCCTCCATGTTGGCAAAGTTAGTGGAATAATCATTCAAATCAATATTATAGCATTTTCCACAACCTTGACTAGTGGATGGAGAAGAGGCATCATTTGCCTTAGTGAGATGTGAGTTGCTCTCCCAAAGAAGGTTGTATTGTCCCTCAACCTCTTGATGTTTTTCACTTAAGATACAATGCTTTTGCTTGAGTTCACTATACTCCTTCTTAGTGAGAGCATGAACTTCTTTTCCTTGGCCAAAGCCTTGGTCAAAGAGCTCACCTCACTCCTTTCTAATGCAAGGGCTTCCTCACTAGCAATGTAGACATCCTATTGTTTAATAAGAGTCTTTTCTCTAGATGCTAGCTCTTCCTTGGTTGCCCCTAATTCATCCATTAGATTAGCAATAGAGATTTTGGTCTTGACATCCATATTTTTAGTTATTTCACTGATTTCTTCATCACTAGAGCAATCACTAGAATCACTACTAGAGATGTCTTTGGGGGGAGGAGTTATGGGTTTCGGTTTTGATTTTACCTTCTCACCCATTGCCATGAGACAAATGTGAGGGGAGCCTTCATCATCATCGGACATGTTGTTGAAGATCCTTGATGAAGTAGATGGCTTGTGAATTTCAATTGTTGCCATCTCCTCATCCTCACTTGTGGTCTCCTCCGATGAGTCCCACTCATTCCCAATGTGTGCTTCACCCATAAATCTCTTGCTCTTCTTGTGGTCACCCTTGTCTTCCCTCTTGCCTTTGCCAAATTTGTTGTCTTTCTCCTTATTTGGGCAATCGGCAATGAAGTGTTCGGTGCTACCACACTTGTAGCAAGTCCTTGACTTCTTGTTGGGGAACCTTCTCTTCATGAGCTTGTACCCATTCTTCTTTAGGCCCTTGTTGAATCTTCTTATGAATAGAGCCATGTCATCAATGTTTTCGGCTTGCTCATCTTCACTTTCACCATCACTTGACGTTGGAGCTTCGGGTTGATGCTTGATGGCCTTGGTAGCTTGAGCTTTGCTTGAAGTAGTTTGCTTGCTATTTTTGGAACAGCTAGGGGCTGATTTCCGTGTGCTCTTATTTGCCTTGAGAGCCACATCCTTGATCTTCATGCCCTCCAACCTTGCTTGCATCTCTCCAAGCTTCTTCCTTTCTTGTGCTTCTTCTCTTTGTAGATCAAAAGTGATGATCCTTCCAAGCACATCACTTGGTGTGAAGTACTCGAACTTCTTCTTGTCTCTAATCAATGTCACTACGGTTTCATTTCTTGGGGAGTAGGCTTCAAGCATGATTTTGAAAACCTTGTGGTCATTGACTTCTTCTCCACCAAGGCCTCTAATCTTGCCAACAATGGTCATCAATCTATCAAACATTTCTTGTGGCCCTTCACCTTCATTGATCACGAACCGGTTGAGCTTGGCCATCAATAGGTCGATCATGGATTGCCTCACTTTGCTCACACCTTCATGTGCAAGGTGCAAGGTATCCCATATTTCCTTGGCAACTTTCAAGCCCATCACCTTGTTGTACTCATCACCATCCAATGCACTTAGCAACACACTAGTTGCTTGTGCATTGAGTTGTATGCAACGGAGCTCGGTGGTGATGGGGCTTGTGGGATCAACCGGAGGATCACATCCTTTGTGAACAATCTCCCAAGCACCGGGGTGAAGACCTACAAGATAAGCTTTCATCAAGTGTTTCCACTTAGCAAAGTTAGTCCCATCGAAATGAGGCAACTTGCCGGCGGAAACATGAAATAGAGGTTTATGCTCATGCTTAGAAATGGATGAATAATCAAAGGATATGGCGGAGTATTTCTTGCTGCTGTCATCCTTCTTCTTCTTCTCATCCTTCTTACAATCTTGGAGGCATGGTATGATTCATCATCATCTCCGTCGGAGCTACTTGATTCAACCTCCACTTGAGAGGCTTGTGCTTTGCTCTTCATTAGCTCCTCCTCCTTCGCCTTGAGCTCCTTCTTGAGTGCTCTTACTTCTCTTCTATGGAGCTTCTCGGCAAGGTTCAAGCTTTTGGCTTCATTGATAGTTTTTTCTTCTTTTTGCAATTTCTTGCCTTCTCTCCTCAATCTTCTAGCTTCTTTTCTTCTTGCAATCTCTCCAGCGGATATACTAGCAGTGGTCTGGTACTTGTTCGTGTCAGCGCTATCATCGCTGCTTGAGGTCTCATGCAAGTCCACCTTCTTGGGATCAACCATCACAACATTTCCCTCTTCGGCCATTACCTCACACGGTTAAGTGCTTCTTGAGGTAACCTTGCTCTGATACCACTTGTAAGGACCTGATTAGCCTAGAGGGGGGGTGAATAGGCCTGTTTAAAAACAAACTTGACACTTGCTGTCAGCACAGGGCCAGCACTGCTGGGCTCTAGGCCGGCACTGCCGGGGTGGCCAACACTGCTGGTCTCTGGGGCAGCAGTGCTGGTCACCTGAACAGAATTGAGCACAATTCAAAATATAAAACTAGAATGGAAATTGTGGCTGAGTCAAAACCTTCCTAGAGGTGTAGGAAACCTCTAGCACCACCTGAAAGTGGTAGAAACACACATACGGAGTAGATCGGGTCCAAATCCTAGAAATCACCTTGCACACAAGATATATGAAAGTAAAGTAACAAGCACATGGTGACACAAGATTTGACCCGTGGTTCAGCTCGCCACTTAGGCTTGCCTACGTCCACGTTGTTGAGGTGCGCCACACAAAGCTCAAGCTCGCCACAAAGGCTTGCTCTTTCCTCGGTCTCAAGTCAAGGGAATGAACCCTTGAGATGAGGGGCAATGTATTAGCAAGTTGGTGGTGTTACAAACCTCCCTTGGCTGCCACACAAGTTGGCAAGCTCAAGGGCGACGCCTAGCCGGCTAGGAGCAAAGCTCCAAGAGTAACAAACTCAAACCGCCGGCCACCACGCGAACAAAATGCTTGTAGGAGTTGAATATCCGAGGGAGAAGCTTCTTCTCAAGCTTGGAGGCTCAATCTCTCAAAGGTTGATTGGAAATCAATGGGAGGGGAGTGGTTGAGTACCAAGGGGGAATGGAGAGCAAGAAGAGAGCTTCTCTTTCTGTTTTTTGCGAAATGTGAGAGTGAGAATCGCAGAACTAGCCGTTGTGGGGAGTGAGAAGGTGTTTAAATACCCCTCACTGCCAGCAGGCTGAACAAGTGGCGGCAGTGTCGGCCTGTAGCCCAGCACTGTCGGCCTGGAGGCCAGCACTATGTATATGGAGCAAGGTATAGATCTTCAAGTAGCTGGCTGATTTTCCCACTATGTATGTGGAGGTGTGATGTATTTGGATATATATTGCATTTGGTTCACTTGTTGGCATGCGTGTTGAATCCCTCTTAATAGAATGGCACACCTAACTCAATTTCAAAGTATAAAAGAATTTAAACTCTTTTGAGCTTGTTGCCATGCACTTTTGTAATTGGAGGGGTCCGTCAACCTGTTCGTCAACCTCCTTAAGTTTAACCTGCTTGTCATACTTGTAAAATCTCATTAGTTCTCTAATTGCGTTGTCATGTCACCAAAACCCACTTAAGGCTTGATTGCACTTTCACCCTCACTACGTCAAAAATAATTTTGCCCAGCGTTGCCAAAAAGACCTTCGTGACGGACTTCAATTTTAGCCCGTTGCGATAAATCACATGATTTACCACAGCGGGCATTTTTTATTTACCGCGACGGGCAATTTTGTGGGCTGCGGTAAATTGATTTACTGCAGCGGACATTCTAATGTGTGCACTGCGATAAATAGGTTATTTACCGCAACGGACGTCTTAATGTATCCGCTGCGGTAAATCAATTTACCGCAGCAGGCCTCCTATAAGGTCCGTCACGGTTAAGGCCGAAGCCCAACAGGCCTAGTTGAAGCCCGTATACCGTCTTGAATATAAAAGCAGATAGTTAGGGTTTCTTGTCCTTCACTTCCTCTCTCTCTCGGCGCCTCCGTCTCGCCTCCCTCTCGGCGCCTCCCTCTCTCCCTACGAGACGAGCGCGGCCGCCTCCCTCTCTCCCTCCCTCTCACCTCTACCATGACCGCCAACCCCCTACCTCTCGCCTCTACCACGGCGGCGCGCTTCCTCCGTCCCATGGCGGACGGCGGCGCCACGGATCCGGCCTCGGTGTCCCGTGGAAAGCTGGATCCGGTGTCGAGGAGGCCAAATCCGCGCCCATCCATAGGCCAGATCCGGTGTGAGGCGGCGTGCTCTCTCCCTCCCTCCCATGGCGTGAAGCAGCGAGCTCCGTCCATCCCACGACGCGGCTCCATGGATCCAATCCCGGTCGTGGCCTATGGGAGGCTGGATACGGCGGCGTCGACCGGTGGCGAGTCAAAATCCATCCACAGCGAGGCTGGATCCGTCGACGTCGAGTTCGGGGAGGTCAGATCCATCCACGGCCAGGCTGGATCCGTCGACGACGGTGGTGGATCGGCCGGCGCGGCGACCACGATGCTGCAGCCCTTGATGAACTCGATGAGCCTGTGGATGGGCTTGGCGGGCCTGTCTAGGGTATTTTTCTATTTTTTTTGTTTTTTCGGAACGATTAACCGTGGCGGCCATTCTTAGTGTCCGTAGTGGAAAATGGATTTTCCACAACGGGCAAAGGAGTCCCCGCTGTGGAAAAGTAAATATAACGGTCGCGCAAAAAGGATTATGTAGTAGTGCATGTGAACTCTTCCAAACGGACGTGCTAGTGCTATCAATGTTACCAGAAGATGAAGGGATTCCTGCCGGCCCGACCGTACCCCCAAACCATTTTTCGTTGCGACACTTCCCTGTCCAAGTAGAAGCCAAGGAAAAAGAAAACAAGCGCGATACCATCACATCACATAAGCTTTCGCATTCTGCTTTTAACACAAGCTCGTGTCTCGCCATCGACCAAGCCAGCAGCAGCGGTACTGCAGTAGTACGTATCTCAGTCCGGCGCCTGGAAAACAGTAAACAGGAACAGGCCCCCCGCATCATCAGCCATCAGCCCAGGGCGCGGAATTTGCCGGCGCCCGCCTCCAAACGCGCGGGTTTGGACAAAACCCCGACCCCGACGGCACAGCGGGCGGCACCGTCCCGTCCCCGACCCGCCCGTCCCGTCGGCTGGCAATGGGCAATGGCAAAGCCGCTTCCATACGGGTCGCGTGGGACGGCAACGGCTTCCTTGTCACGTGTGTTTGTCCATAAATCGGCAGGGTCGCTCGACCGGCCCACTGATGGGGATGGGGAATCGCCGAGCGTGGCTGGTCGCCGGTGTACTGAAAACATGTATTGCTGCTGCTGCCTGCTGGGGCCTGGGGCCACGGACGGCAGCGCCCGCGCCGGCGCATGCGACCAGCCGGGACGCCTGGACGGGACGGGCGTTCTCTCTGTCTCTCTGGGCGGTTTGTTCGCTAGTTGTAATTGCTACGGTTCGTGGACCAAATGGAAATGGTATGCCAGATCAACGCTCGTGCCCCGCTCCACGTACACCCACCCCCCGTTGAATCTGGACGGACAGCCGTTGGAGGCATGGTGCTGATTCGTGCTCTGGAATTGACATGTGTGAACAACTACTACTCGAAAAAGGTACTGTACTACACGGAGGGACAAAAGTACTGTCCACTGGAAATTTGTTTCTTTCTCACACCAGGGCATCGCTCAATTCAACTAGAAGTCTAGAACAACTGCGGGGTTGCATGTGCATCCACTAAATTGATGATGACTGAGGAGTGAGGACAGCTAGCCATCCCAGCATTTGATGCTGACGCAGTCACGCGTCACTTGCCTTTCTCCTGCACAGTCGTCCGTCGATGCCGCTAGCGCGCGTCAGCAGATGAAAATTCCCTGCGCCCATCTCCCGACGCCAGGGCCTGGACAAATCCATGACCCCGACGAGACATTCCGATGCGCCGTGGCAGCGGTGTGTCCGTCCGGTGCCCCGTACCGTCCCTCCCGTCGGGCAGCGATGCACTTGATAAGCGTGCGTGCGTACGTACGTGCCCTCCCGCGCGCGCACGACGGCGACGGCCCTGCTGCTGACAGGTAACCCGCGCGGCGCGGGCAGACACAGGGCCGCGTGTAAAGGCGCCTTTCGCCCAAGAGAACAAGGGGAAGGTCGTGTTTTGCTTTGGGGTACCGTGACCACGGGCCTGGCCTGACCTTCCCGTCGAGTCCGAGAAATGGACGGGACGGAAGCAAGAAGCTGGTGTGCTCACTGCTCAATGCACAGGCCCTGGCGAGCGATCAACTGTGTGCGTACCTGGGAGGTCCCAGTCCCAGCTGCCTGGGGCGCGGAGGGTTTTGGCTGGGATGACAAAAACGTGCATCCGGGGCCGGCGGGAGCCACACCAACACGGCTGAGAGGGTTTGGTAACGGTTGGAACGCAGCGGACTCGATGCCAGAGACGGAGGCTGAACCGAGCAGCTTTCCACCTCTTTCTTAACTGTTCACACCGAGCAGCTTTATCACGAGTCGTGAATCAAAATTCAAAATCACATATCTAAAAGGAAAAATGACGATTTACATGTAATTGAAAAATGAGATGAAAGTAAAGAGGAGTTTGCGAAGTAAAAAAAAACGTGAAAGTCTTATTTGGATGCGCATGTATCTACCTTAAATCATAAAGATTGACGTGTATATTAGTTCAAATATACTCTAACACATATGATTTGAGAGACATATATACACATCCGAACAAGGACGAAAGGAACGTTCCATGTTTTAGTATTAAGTAGAAATAGAGACTAGCCCTTTTTCTAAAATAGAGGATACTGAAGGTTCAAAATGTATCCTTAGTTATAAAGTACTTTCTCTTTCAAATTATAAGTCACTTGACTTTTTTTAGTTTATTTTTTTAACTACGTATCTAGAAATATTATTATATCTAGATGTATAACAAAGTGGATGTAAAAAAAAAGTGAAAGCTATTATAATACGTGATTGACTTTTAAACCCCAATCTGTCCATGCATCCATGCTTGCCCTTTAATTCATCACCTTGCCTAAGATGACTTATGTAATTGGTAACCAAAATCAATGACATGTATATATGCTTTTGTAAACTATGTCGAGCATCTCCAACAGTTTTTCAAACTCACTTGCTATCCTTTGTATTTTGGCAAAACTAGAAAAATCATCTCCAACGGTTTGTCAAACTCACTTGCTATCCTTTGTATGTATGTGCAGGCGTACGTAGAGGTGGAAGAGTACAGAATAGTTTTGTTTCACTCTCAAGGTTTTTGATGCAAGTTTGCTAGAGGTGGAAGCACATAAAACTAATTTTGTTTCCCTATTAGGGTTTCTGATGTAAGTTTACCAAAGATTTGTCAAATAATTATGTCAAACTGTTCGAGAGGGTCCATTTTTCATTTGCCATATATTTTAGTAAGTTATCAAATCACGATATTTGTCAAGTAAATTTTGATAAACTGTTAGAGATAAGAATTAATCAAGTAAAAATGTCAGCGAAAACGTTAGCAGAGACGAACGCGTGCGACGAAAGATGAGATGACAAATCCATCGTTTTGTCTCTGTAGAACATGTAGTGGCCAAAATCTCCTACAGACATTATTGTTGCTGTTATTTCAGCTCAAACAGCTCCTACAAAAGATGCCAGTGAATACGTTAACGTCATTGGGTAACTCCTTATTTATATATAATTTGCAGTACGGGTGGTGCAAACCCCTCCTGTTTTCCTAAAAAGAAAGTAGGACTTGTGGGTGTCCACAAGTGTCGTCCCAACAAGCAAGAGTGGATTAGCCATCCCAAATTGACTGCTGAATGTGTTGGTTACTATCTATCGGGTGATCATGCATTGGTCAGAGAAGGTTGCTTGGGGCCACGAAACAGAGCTTTTGAAAGCTAGTTTAGAACCACTATCATATCATCTTCGTCATGGCCATCATCATCTTCGACATTGTTCTCCGAGTCCGAGAAGAGATTTTTCCCCTTCTTTTGCTTCTTTTTCCTTATTAAAAAAAAGAAGAAGAATATAAGATTTGGAGACACCATTTGCCTCATGGTCTCATAGATATGCCTTTTATATCAAATAACCTTGAGTCGTTTCTTTCATGCTGAGGCACAGCGCAGTACATTTGTCGAGTTAACAACAGGCTCTGCAGCTAATTTCGTTTTCTAATTCGGCTGCTTGTCTGTGTTTTCTTTGAGATGCAGGGGAATATTGCATCTGGACCAAGGAGATCTTGTGCAAGAAGAAAACCCCAAGAAAACATTATACCTTCATTGGGGGACAGCGACGGTACATTGCTCGTTTCCCTTTCTTGAGTAACGAGAACAACATCTCGATCATGAGATTGCATTTTTGGTAACGACGTGATGCAACAACAAGATATATATGTAGTTAAATTAGAATTTAATATAATTGTTCTAAAGATCGATGAGAAATTAGGTTCTATGTGAAATCCCAGTCATCTGGTCCGCTCCATATGACTGAAGATCAAGGTTGAGGTGGACAATTTGCATAAGGAATGCCACATATACTTCTGCTGTGTGGTCACAGTGTCATTTTCACTTATTAATGCGGTTGTCTTAACCTTGTTGTTTTAGAATGTAGCATCAGAGGTTTGAAAACACGTGTCGCCACTACTTACCTAGCGACAGTTACTGAGTTACATGACAAATAGGTCTTTTTTTTTGTAGGACTACCGGTTGAACTATGGATGTTTGATGCCTATTGCATTGACTAGTTCATGTTTCAGCGTATACATGTTAACTGAAAAGGGCGGAATATGCTTTAAATCAATGTAACATATGCTAAGAATAAATTAAAAACCTATTAGAATATGTTTGGTATAGGATGATCAGGGAGGTGTCTTGCACCCCTAAATTTGTGTACTCTATATATACTACCCAAAAGACACTATTCAATACATCCACACACTATGCGTAACTCTTCCTAACTACATGGTATATCACGAGTTCAAGGTTTAAAAGACACTATTCAATACATCCACACACTATGCGTAACTCTTCCTAACTACATGGTATATCACGAGTTCAAGGTTTAATCTAAGCCGAGACTTCCGCTACAACCACTGCCCTAAGGTAATTGATCTCCGCTAGAGGCGCACCCTCATAGGAAGGTAATGCTACAAATCTAGAATCTGCAACTTCTTCTAATAAAATATGATTTTTCTAGTGTTTTAGTATTTAACATTTAATATAAACTTTTTTTTACAAAATGCCTCCTGGCAGTGGCGGATCCAGGAGGGGGGCTGGGTGGCTGCAGCCCCCTCGTGAGACTCAATTCTCTACTAAATCACTGTAACATTAGCCCTAAATCACTACTAAATCTTTATTTTTCAATCATTTTTCATTACTTAGCCCCCCACCTGATCTCATCCTAGATTCGTCAATGCCTCCTGGTAAATATTCTCATATGCTATGATAAATATTTGTGTTTTAGTATTACTTAAAAAAAACACTAACAAAACTCCACCTTTTAGTAGTGCAGTAAAACCATCATTGCAGATTGCTCTCTAACAGAATCTGACAATAATATTGGGTTACACCTGGTGTAATAATATGGAGTCGTGATAGTCATCGTAAGATAATTGTTTCATTGTCTTCTATCATTGTGCGATATATAGCTATATGACGGCAGTTCAAGAACCTTGAGCGGTAGTATGATCATTCACACGGTTCGATCGAGAACCTTCTTGAGCTAGTAAAATGTGATCTTCAATCAGCCTATTTGTTTAGCTGTTTTTTAGCTGATAAGCTGGATGATGTTGTTTTTGACTATTTTTCTGTGAGACAAAAATATTGTTTCGGTGGCTGATAAACCAAGTGAACAGGGTGAGAATAGAAAACAGGTATTGATCGTCTTCGATACTTCGTCAATTTTGAGGATTAGCTGGTGTAGTCTTTGAAGATGTTTATAAAGATAGTGTTTATGTTCTTAGAGATGAGTGTATATGTACGTTATGAGTGCTTGTAGTGTACCGTGTAATGAAAAAAAAACGCAACACGATTGATATGATGATCCTCAATGGCAAAACTGCGACAAAAGTCGACCGGAGTAACTTAACTAACCAATAATTAAGTTGGCCACGTACGCCCCCTCTGATTCGACTCGAGTGCAGGGCAACCATGCAGAGTAGGTTCTGGATCTGGTTGAGACCTGTTTTCTGTGTGTCCCAACAACAAATGTTTGGTTGTCAGACAACGAACTGCTGGGGCGGTAGTAAGGATGGCAACGGGTCGGATATCCGTGGATTTCGGGTCCAGCGGTTTTGGTTTTGGTGATAGTTTTTCGCCCACGGTTTTCGGATTCGGGCCCGAAACCGATCGGGTTCGGTTTTGGGTTTGGTTTTCCACCCGTGGATATCCAATGGATATCCGAAATAAATCATTTGGAATTAAAATTCATATTTTATAATATGCTAATAATAATTTGTTTACCTAGATTATTAAATTTATTCAAAGTTAACTCATAAAAATATTTATTATTTGTTGTTTCTTGTTTATACATGTGGAATGTGTATATATATCTGCGGGTTTCGGTTTTCCATTCGGGTATCCGTTCGGGTTTCGGGTATCCGCGGGTTTGGTTTTGGGGATGAATTTCCACCCGAATCGGTTTCGGTTTTGGTTTCGGGTTTTGACTTTGGGTTTCAGTTTTGGGTGCACGGAGACTCCACCCGATCCGAACCCGACCCGTTGCCATCCTTAGGCGGTAGCACCAAGAGTGTCAAAAGCAGAGCTTAATCACACTCACACGCATGGAAAAGTACAAGCGGAAATTAAGAAGGAACCTCCAAGCCGCACAGCACAGCTCATCGACGCGCGGGGCCTCCCGGCCGCTTATTTATTCGCCCGCCGCGGCCACCCGATCATCAACCACCACCACTACCAGGGCATGGGCATCATCCATATCCCAGCGGCAGAGTGAGAGGCGGGCTGCTGCCACGTCGTCAACAAGCTAAGCTAGCTATATATTGAGAGTCAATGAAGCAGCAGATCGATTACGATTAGCATCCAGCAGCCAGCAGTAGTAGACTTCTCCGGCCGGGCCTCCACACAGAAATCCATATAAAACCCCGCATCCAGATCACTCAAGATACTCCGCGAACGCCGCAGTAGTTGTGCACTGCTTCTTCTTCTTCTTCTTCTTCATCTCCTTTGACGCCGCATATGCATGCACAGCACATGGATGCTGCTGACCACGCGTGATAGGCGTACGTACGGCGGCAAGCGAGAGAGGCGGCGTGGCGTCCATGGACACCTAGCTGCGATCGATCATCTGATTGATCCGAGATACATGTAAGTTTAATTTTCTACCGGATCGATTCCCTGTACGTACTCAGTTCTGCTGCTTTTCATTCCCAAGTTTACTTTGTTATTTAGTTCGGTTCGCTTGGCATATCAGCTACCGAATATGACCTTAATTTTTCTAATTTAAAACTTACTAGCAAATGTGCTCGTGCGTTGCAACGGAATAAAGTTTGTCGTGTAGTCACCTAGAAGATTTACGATTTGGAGATAGAATCGGATTTCATACTGTCACAGCCTCACATTATTTTCCTTGCATCGATTTAATTTTCATCTATTAGGAAAAAAATTAAATATCCACATCTGTCGATCCGTTTGAGTTATAACGAAACATAATTTATTTGTTTGTGTTACAACGAAACTTAATACACGTAGAAATCGAACTTCATACTTTGTTCGATAGTTAGGGAAGCCGGACCAAAAAAAAAATGAGAGAGAGAATTTTGTCACTTTAGATAGAGAGAAATTTTGCCTCTATTAGGTATATATATATATATGATTCATATTTGAAAATAATTTTTTAGAAATAAATCAGTCAAAAAATAGAATATATTTATATTCCGGCACGAGGCATGTTAGAATAGAATTCGTATGGAAAGTCTGTTGTTTTTTAGTTCGGATTATATACACGACCCAATAGGTTTTTGAAATCGGACTCAATATAGATATATGATTTTTTACCTTTATTTTGTACGTAATTGTATTTGCTATTTTGGACTCAATCCTGGAACGCCGGATCCTATTCCCAATAGGTTTTTGAAATCGAACTCAATATAGATATATGATTTTTTATCTTTATTCTGTACGTAATTGTATTTGCTATTTTGGACTCAATCCTAGAACGCCCGATCCTATCCCTATTAGTATTAGTATAGAAAGATAAATTTGTACGTAATTGTATTTGCTATTTTGGACTCAATCCTGAAACGCCTGATCTTATCCCTATTAGTATTAGTATAGAAAGATAAATTGAGTTATATACGGAAAGTATATGTATCCTATTAGAACTCTTACAATATTTTACTTTTTTTTAATAGACATGTTGTGCGGAGAGAGTAGTTGGAGTAGTTTTTGAATGAGTCGGACCAAAAAATTTAGGTGAAGAGAAATTTTACCTCTTTATTATTAGGTATAGATAGATATAGATATAGATATAGATATAGATATAGATATAGATACGCATACCGTCCTAGCGCATCTCGATTGGCGATAATTTATGTTGCGTTGAGTACGGCGTAGATGCATATGCATGCATCACGTACGTACGTGTGTTTTGGTTTAGGTAGGTCCTTTGGACTGAATCAATTCTTGACGGGTTTTTCGGATACCATGTACGGAGTAGTAGTCGTACTCGTACACGTGCGTATCATGCGTGTATGATCTCGTGAAGATTTGACGAGCCGAGACTAGCTGGTGACATCTACCACGTACTGTTAGCTGTACAACGTCCGGAAGCTAGTGAATTGAACCGCTAACCATCATGCTGAATTCCCTTGGAAATTATAACAGTGCGTACGTACGTCGTAGAACGATTTAGAGCTACTGCGCTTATCTGATTACTGTGTGCTTCAGTTTATTTAGAAAAGAAAAAAAAGGCAAGTGCATGGCAGAAACATAATTTTAACGAGGAGCAGGATTTCAATGTTAAACAAACTTGGGTTAAACTATACAATTTCAAATAGAAACAATTATGTACTGCAAAAAAAAATCATAGTAGTACGTAATATCTCTAGCTAGCTAGTAACACCAGTTTATGTTATGAATATAGTGTATTTATATTTTGAGATAACGAATGGTCAAAAGCCAGTAATTAAGAACAACTCCAAGAGCCTTTGCTCAGTACTTACATTTAATTTTGTGGCCATCCATGCATGGTGACTGACCAAATTAAACCCAACGGCAAATCCAGTACGTTATTTGAACAGCACGGTGTCAATGTCATGCCCCAGTCCGGTGTAAGTAATGTTAACCGCTACACAACGTCCGTGCCTGCGTCCATCCGTCCTTCAACCCCACTCTCCGAACCGATGATGGCGAGTGCGCAGCAGCCGATCGAAAAGGCACGCCCGCCGTTCGTTCGGTTCGTCACGGACACCCTCCCGCCCGCCCATCTTCGGTTAAGTTGTGTGGTGACCGCGTGAGCACTCACGTACGTTTCGTCACTTGCCTAGCCGTGTAGTACCCGTACTAGCTATAGCTAGCTAGGCTCTCTCTATGTGTGTCTGCACCGCACGGGCAACGGCCAAACGGTAGCCGACGACGTGTCATCTTCCCCGCGCCAGCCGCTCGCGCTAAGCTTTGCTAGGCTAGCTCTACGAACTGCGATAGCTCCTTGCCGCCGCCGCCGCCGCCGGAGCATTCTCAGCTTGCTCGGTGCCGCCGCCGGCTGGTCTGCTCCTTGTATTGGTTAGCTCACCGCAACCGCAACAGTACGTGACACCACAGTTTGTCAGAGTCACATGCACCGCATCGCCGTAGGTCGATCTCATGTACTTGTTGCCCTCGTTTGGACTTTCCGTAGATGTGATATCCAAGATCCACCAGTTTTTCTTCCTTTGCATCAAACACAAAACAAATGGCAAGCTCCCGGCCGCACGATTTCGTCAGACTGAGATATACTATATAAGTACTACTCCGTATATATAATCGTAAAATTGTGGCCACAGTGGTCCGCTGGTTTCTGCAGGCTAAGCTAGCTTTGACTTGCTGCTTGTGCTTTACTGGTGGTGGAAGACAGGGAGTGGTAGAACCACAGATACCAGAAATCCGGCCTGCAGGCGAGTCGCGAGCGTCCCTGTGGGCTGTGGCGTGGCAGCAACGTGCCAGCGACCGTCGTCGCCGGGTGGAGTAGTGTCAGTGACAGTAGATTGGACTGGCGGCCTGGCGCTGGTGAACGGGCCGGGCCGAGCCTGGCGACCGACCCAGTCGTCGAACGCGCGCGCCAGCTTAATTACTCGTGTCATGTCTCGCTTCTTCTACGTAAGCAGGTCAACAAAGTCCACTTGGTCAACCTAATTGTTTGCTGGTTGGTACCGGCCGGTGTTAAGACAGCTGATCGACAAAAACACATCACCGCTACTAGTAGTACGTACTAGTACAACTGGAAGCTACGGAGGAGTAGTACTCAACCTCAAACGTCGTCCTAGCTAGAGTCATCGTACGAAATTTTCGAAACAATTTCCCATTACTTTCACAATGATTATATAATAATAAGGATAAGTCGATGACCCCAGTTCTATTTCCACGATGGTTCATGTGATTTGACCGCGAGAAAGAAGCGAAAAAATCACAATAATAGTATAATAATAAGAATAGAGAAATTTGCTACTGAACACTCACAATGAACTTACTTTGTTGCTGAACACGGAAAATAGTGAGATTTACTGAAAGACACTCTGTTTTTATTAGATTTGCTAGTGGACACCATGTCCAATAAATTATTAAAAAAACAATATAAAATCATATAAACACATAAAAATTGTACTATAAAACACTACTACAGAAACGACAATCAGTGCCGGTTCAAAACCCCCCTACAGTGGCGGTTTTTGAACCGGCATTGGCGAATCGGCAGTGATGAGCCCAAGCCATCGACCGGCAGTGATGGCGCAAGCATCACTGCCGGTTCGACCGGCAATGATGTTTGAGCCATCACTGCCGGTTTGTAACACCAACCGACAGTGATGGGGTGCCAAACCGGCAGTGATATTATTTTTTAAAATTGTATTTTTTAATTGTTTTATTTTTATTTGGGGTTTCTGGTTTAGGGTTTATGGTAGAGGTGGTGGGGTGGGAGATCGTGGAGGTGTTTGCTATCGAACCATTTGATATCGATGTGAATTGAAGGTGGTTGTGGACTAGCGACAATACAAACCCATCACACATTTATAATAATTATTACAAAACATCCAAACAAAACTTAAAGTATCGAATTAATTGTCGCATTACAATAGTCTTTCGAGGCCGTCTTTTCCATAGTTCTTCTTGAAGTCCTTACTCTTCACAATGAATAGACATCCTTTTCTATACACTATATCGTCCAGAATAAGAGCTGCTATCTCCTCTTGAAATCCTCTTATCTCAAAATCCACCAACCTATTGTGGTCCTGATCTTTGCGCTGTAAATTGATACAAGATGATATTGAGATGCACATACGTAAGACAAAACAATAGAATTAAAATGCGACGCGTACGTACCATGCCATCTCCTATTTCTAGTTTTGCGCCAAAGTAGCAAAGCATTGCCCACATCACATAGAACCCGCATTCGTTGTTCCCCATTGGTTGATCTAGGGCTTTGACCTTCTTCATATACTCCGCTCTGAATGGTTCTCTCCATTTCTTTTTCATTTTAGGCTCCACATTTCTTCAATCAGGTAACGCCTTCATTCTATGTGACAATGTAAATGAAGTGTGAAGGTTCAGGACATTATTAATTACAATATCATATGTGATTGAAAAGTGTGGTGATATTGGGTTCACTTACATATTTATCACTTTGACTAGGGGTTCGATAAGTTTAAGTGGCTTCTTTTTTGAGTCCTACACCTCGATAGTTGATTTTTTAAGACTTATATCTACGAGGACGTAATGGTTGCTGCAATCACAAAGTTCATGTTATTGAGTGATATATCAAGAAAAAAACACTTAAGTAAGGGTCGAGAACACATACTCACAATTGTAGGTTAGCAGTGCGTTTGTTTTGCCGACTGAGAACATTCTTTCAAACTCTATCTTCAAACTCGCTGAGACATACGGATCTTGGAGACCGGCTTTGCATGTTATCTCATTTACATAGATGGGGTCCAAGAAGTCAAAATTGCTATTTCGTTTTTGAAGGCAAAATTTTGCTACAGACCTGCAAAATAAACATGCATGGATATATTCAAATGCAGATCACGTAGTTTATTATAACGTTGTTAGAGTATGGTACTTACATAGTCCATAACATCATAATCTGCACATCCAGCGAGCGTCGTTGAAAGAGTTGAAAGAGGTCTTCATAATAAATAGTATGCACAACTTCTTCAGGATGATTAAAAATAAAACATGGAGGGATGCATACTTGAAAGTTTGCATTCTTGTCTTTGCTGTTGTTACTATCTATGATGTAATAATCATGCAACTGTCGTATGTTTGTTGGAAAATTTCTATACTCTTCTTGGCTAGCGACCATAGGCTTGCCTAGTTCAAACTTGTATGCAACTTCGGCCTTTTCAAATTCGGTTTTTTCAAAATAGAGATTCTCGGCATCCTCCATGCTTATATGCAGGTCTACGGCCAAGTTTTGTATCTCTAGCTGCTGGAAGGTGTGTATTTCTCTAGCTCTTTCTTGGTTACCCGGATTTTTCCTTTGCCTTTCAAATTGGCTATGTTTCTCAGGATATAAGTCAATCGTTCATACAAGGCAAGTTTGGCGGCCTTTTCTGCAACCTGAGCTCGTAAAATATCTTCCTTAGTCGGCACTGGTTGCCGTCTTTTATTAGTCATATTGGGATCTTTACCAACTGAAGCTGATGACCTCCTCTGTTGCGAAGTCGAACCTGATCTAGAGCTAGGCCGTCGAGATCCCAGTCCTGGGGACTTTGAAGTTGGTGGAGGAGGAGGAGGAGGAGGAGTCTTCTCCTTTGGCGGTGGAGAAGGAGTCTTCTCCTTTGGCGGTGGAGGAGGTGTCGGTGGATCTTGACGAGGAGAGAAACCTCTTGGCGGAGGTGACCGGGATGATTCACTGTCATCATCATCATCCGAAGATGGCTGGTTATCTAGCTTGATGAAGCGTTTGCGCCAGGCGACATGAGTGCCCAAGTTGTGAACTAGACGCGGCCTATCTTCCTCCACTGGGAAATCAATATGTATCTTATTGTACTTCTTGTCCAATATCTTATCAATGTTGACCCTGGCATACCCGAGTGGCACTGGCTTGCCATGAATGACGTTCTCTCCTCTAGGAAATGCTTGTCCGACCGCCACCTTGTCTTTGGTCCACTGCTGACGGATGTACAACCTGACATTTACAGGTTCTGTGATGTCGTCCACCGGATGAGGAGCATTGACCTCTTCATCGTCAGGCATAGGGGTTGAGCCACAGCTACTGCGGTCCTTGCCGGGCACTGGGCTATTCAAAGTCGGGATTGCATGCGGCCCTTGACTCGAACACATGGATTGCATAGCGCTCGCCACCTGAGCAGCTATCCGTGCTTCAATGCTCTGTTCTAGCTCATGTCGCATCCTCTGGAACTCCTCTTCTCTTTGCGTTCTAGCCCTTGCCCGGCTCCTATAGCAAGCGGATTCACTTTCAAATACTTTCTCCCAAGGAATTACCCCGGCTCCTCTAGTGCGACCGGGGTGCTCCTTGTTTCCAACCTATGCAAACAATCTATGCACTCGTGGAGCTATAGGAAAATACCACACGGACTTTACTGGCCCTCCTCTGGTCTTGCTTCCATCATTTGATGGCCCTTGCTTGTATCAGGGAGTTTTCTACTAACTCGGCCTCTGGGAACAGTTTATGTAGTATAACTAACAAGTTATCGAAGCCTTTATCACTCAATCCATTCGTTGATTTGAACTCCAATAGCATGATGTTGGCTTCCAGTT
The DNA here is from genome assembly GCA_022036555.1 of Microstegium vimineum. Classification (NCBI taxonomy): domain Eukaryota; kingdom Viridiplantae; phylum Streptophyta; class Magnoliopsida; order Poales; family Poaceae; genus Microstegium; species Microstegium vimineum. The sequence continues at coordinate 14,943,556 of CM039123.1, read as the reverse complement.
TGCTTATTGGGCAGCCCGGAAACAATGGTGTTTTTGCATCCTTTCTCATCATCTCCAGTTTTTTCAACTGTGAAGCACTAAGGAATCCCCCATGCACATCATGTAAAAGCTGTGAAATACCATCATTTTCCTCAGTGTCGTCAGCTAATGTATTCACAAACACATCATCATTGGTAGGCACATCTTCTGTGTAATCATGAACATGCAATAATGCTACACTAGCCATGAGCACATCATCATTAACATTTTGACCAACCTCCCCATGCAAAGTCCAAATCGTGTAGTTTCTCATGAACCCCCTTGTGATCAAGTGCAAACGTATATACTCCACGTCGCCCCATTTTTTCGTATTCTTGCAGTCTTTGCATGGACAGAATACAAGATGTGAGTCCCCAACATTGACTCTAGCTCGCTTGATGAAATCGTCGATGCCCGTCAAGTACCGTAGGTCTGTATGTGACAGATCGTACATCCACCCTCGATCCATGCTTGCACTGATAAAATAAGATGGGCAGAGCAGAGGAAACATAGGAACATATTAATAGAATCATTTTTGAACAATATTCTTTGATATAATTTGAATTTGGTCGCGCTATAAAAATAAAGAGAACAAATAGATAACAATGGAAGCATGGAGTATTAAATCTAAGTAACAAATATTGAATCTATTCCACATCCCATCAAATCTTTCATGTATGTATTGAGTATTAAATGTAAATAATAAATATAACTAATTACAATTTTTATTCATAATTTTTGAGACGAATCTTTCGAACCTAGATACTCAATGATTATACAATAATTACCCAATAAAAACAAAGTGCTACAATTTTTCTAAATAATTTTGGATCTAAAAGCTACAAAAAATTGACACAAATTGCAACATCCATGTTCTTGATCATGAAAACTAGCATAGCTCTAACACAAATTGACACAATGTAAACCAACAATTCTAAAGAATTATGCTTGTTACTAACCAAGAGCAAGAAGACATGAGGATCCAAGAGTGAAGAGGAGCTAACAATGGAGATCAAGAATTTTACCAGTCACAATAATGGAGAGATGAAGCTCCTCACGCACTATTCTTCACTGTTGGGGTAGAGGAGGGAGAGGAGCTCGCATCCCTTATATTGTACAACGTTTCACTGTCGGTTCTAGACACGAACCGACAGTGAAACACCCTATCACTGCCGGTTGGTGGCTTGAACCGGCAGTGATAGGGCCGAGAGTCATCACTGCCGGTTCAAGCCACCAATCGGCAGTGATAGGGTGTTTCACTGCCGGTTCAGCCCCTGCCCCCAATAATTGAGGGCCTGTCAGAGGAAGAACCGGCAGTAAAGGGGCATCACTGCCGGCCCAAACAAAACCGGCAGTGATGGGCCAGCAGTGATTGTCGTTTCTGTAGTAGTGAAATCTTTTATGCTCTATTTGATGAGAACTATAAAGTAAAAATATTGTTTTGCATTGAAATAGTCATTTTGCCCCTCTTCACAAATAGACAAAGTTAAACATTATTAATTTGTTCATATATGTGTAGGACACTAAATTTTTAAAAAAATCATAGAATATGTACATCACCAAATCATGACTAGGCTAAAAATATCATCTCAAAATAATAAAGTTTAATATATCAATTAAGCTTGACATGACATAAATCAATAACTCAATCATGCTAAAATACCATTATAAACTTTATTATTTTGAGCTAATATTTTTAGCATAGTCATGATTTGGTGATCTACACATTCTATGATAGTTTTTCAAGATTTTTAGTTTGCTACAAATATATGAATAAATTAATAATGTTTAATTTGTCTATTTATGAAAAGGGACAAAATCATCATCTGAGTGCAAAACAATATTTTTCACTGTATATAGAGTATAGAAGATTTTATAGAACATTTTTGGTAATTATATGATTTTATATCAATTTTTTCAAAATAATTTATTGGCCACGGTGTCCATTAGCAAAGTTAATAAAAAATAGAATATCTTTCAACAAATCTCACTATTTTCGATGTCTAACGGCAAAGAGAGCTAATTTTGAGCGTCGAGTAACAAAATTATACATATACATATGTCCCGTGACCCAATTCCATTCGTGTTTTTTCTGTCCTTTACTTGCTCTCAAATATATTTCTCCCGATCCATATGCATGGCATGCATGGAATGACTAGACATTTGCATTTGAACCAAAATATAGAACCACAATTTTTGCCTTCTTCCAACTTCGAATTAAGTTGGAACTCGAGATCACAGCTCGGCATCATCGCTGGCTTGAACAAACCGAACAGATCTCGAACGTGCTCTTTTTACCCTACACTAGTGGGTTGGAACTTGGAACCAAAACATCATCACGAGCTCATAGCCGATGTGCTGCTCTACACGGTCAGACCCTTATCCTCTGCAGTTTTGCATGTTATGGGTATTGGCGATCTACGTGGTTGCCACAACACAAAGACCCTGTTCCTTCATTGTTGGAGGGAGCACTAGCTAGAGCAGCAGATCCAGGGAACGCACACCATAGCCTCTTTCGATCTGCAGAACTGTATTTTGCAACCGAGATTGGTCTATTGGAAGTTTTTCACCGAGGAAAATTATAGTCTTGTTTGGCATAACTTCACTAATAACTTCACATGAACTATTGTGCATTGTTTTTTTTTACCAAACATTCTTTTGAAAACAACTTTTCATGGGTAAAACTCTCTTGTTTATGCTTTCACATAGGAACAGAGATAGATGGAGCTAAAAAAAATAGCTTTTCATAGCTTTCTTCACTATTTCCCCCCTCTCTCTCAGCTATTTATAAAGCTCTTGATAAAATTGTTTTGTCAAATATTTTTTTTTCAAAACAGCTCAATTTTATCAAAAATTTTCTCATGACTTTAACAGTAAGGCTAAGCTATGCTAAACAGAACCTCGCACAAAAACGACAACTTCTCTTTTTGCCATCTGTCATTGCACGGAACGTCCCAGTAGTGGCCATAGCAAACACCCTGTTCAGTACGAAATGCCTCTGCAATGAGAGGCAGGATTTTTAGCAAGCTGTAAACTGAATCGTGGCTCCACCTCTTTTAGGATGAGCAACTTGCTTTTTGTCACATGAACCATAGGGACGACTCCACTCAACCCAAGACAACACAATGCCGTGATATCCGTACCGTGGCTACCCCTTTTGTCGTCGTATGTGTGTGTACTCGAAGGCCACTAAGCACGAGATAGTTGCTATGCACGCTTGGTATAACATGCATGCATGGATGCTTCCTTAACAGCTAATGACACATGTACTGAAGATTGGACAGAGTTGCATCTCTGGTCTCTGGTCCTCTTCTATGCATGTATAATTGAGTGAGTAACATTAGGGGATAAGTTGAGCACAGTACTTCGGAGCACATGATAAATCCATAGCAATAAGGTTACATATAACGATAGTAATATACTAACATGGGGTTATTAGAGCTTTATAATTATCTTGGGTTGCAAATAAATGACATCTATATGCAGCTAAAAGAAGTTACTTTTCAGAGAGTGATGGTTTCACTAACCAAAATATAGGTTATCTCACCGAGAAAGGGTAAAGATGGGACAAAAGAGCCGGACATATATGTCCCATAGATAGAAGGTTGAGTGAGTTCAAGCGCGGTAGTTGTTGGATCACAATAACTTGGGTTCATGATGAATTTAAAGAAGTCAATAGGTGACATATGACATGTGTAACATAATTTCAGAAGATTATGGTACTCTAGAGTTTTAGTACTCTCTACAGGTACGAACAAATTACATTTCTATAAAGCTAAAATAAGTTATTTTTATTGTTAATGTTTTTTTCAAAAGGACGGTAAAAGCTTTGCCGCGGATTTTATTAGACGACGAAAACAGAAAAAGAGCATTTACAACTCTCTATTTACACCTAGTAGGACTTGCATAACAATACAAAAACGACCCACTACCGGCAAAAAAATACAACTGCTCGAAGAAAAACTACCAGATTAGGGAGTCCCCGAGAAACAAGAAACCAAACACGAAAACGACCATAAAAACAAAAACAGGGAAGAGGTCAATTGATAGTTCACTGCATTTTATATATATATTGGAGCCGTTGCAAAAGAAAATTGATTAGTACCATCTTTGCACAACATTGCGACTTGTCTTTGGTTTGAAAGTTTTTTTTTTGAAAAGTTCGTCTATTTCTCTCTTTTTTGACATTCCACAAAAAATAGAGTTGATGATTTCAAGAAACCTAATTTAATGTCTATGTTCCTCTATATTCTTGAAACCATACAATCTGATAATAGGTACTACTGCTGAAGTTTCGAACCAAATGTTGGTCAGAGTGATCTTATCTGTAAGAGGGTATGCTTCAAAAGAGAGATTCGGCTGCGAAAGATGAGTCGCTTAATGTTTAAGTAAGGAAATTGTAGGAAAAAACAAGCTCTTTCATCAAACAAACCCCTTACGTAGTGAAATTATGCGCAATCTTGAGTTAAAAAAAGTCAAACCAACCCGTAGCATCGGTGCATGTCATGGATGCTTCTCCTTAACAGGTAGTAATACACTGATGAAGGGTGAGGATGTGACAAAAACTAGAGGAGCTGGATACACGTATCATAAAAGGTTGAGTGAGTTTAATTGTGGTAGTTGTTGGATCACGGTAACTTGGACTATTTCCTGATGAATTGGTACAAGCAAGTAAGTAACGTACATATGAGATGAGTGACACAGGTAATTCACAAGGTTACGGTTCAGTGGAGTCTAGCTAGCTAGGGTTAAAATGAAGTGTCGTCCTTGACTTTTTCACCTGGCCACACCGAACCAGACGGGCCCAGTAAAGATACCTCAGCAACAAGCCCAGCCATGTCGTCCGCGGGCGCCCGCGGTGGCCTATTTCTGGATGTGCTCTCGCTGACCCGATCGATTCATCGATCTTCTGTGCTGCGTGAACGCTGGCTGCTATACACGCGGCACTGCTCATGGCGAGGTAGCAGACGTGACAGTTACTAGCTAGTAGTGGCCATTGGTTCTCGCGGCTAGGCAGGTTCCGTAGTCCCAGCCGCCAGTCGCTGTGGCCCGCGCGCCCAAGGAAGGACGCATGGTCTGTTCCAGGCTCGATCGGCTGCGCCAAATATCTGAGAGGCTGTCTGCTATTCGTGTTTGGTCGATCAGTCACTTCATTCCCGCGCGCTGTGTAGTTGGGTTCTGCGTGCGTGCGTCGATTCCCACAGATGATGTTGTTGTTGACGATGCTTCTCTGTGCTCCGGTTTTGCAGGATCTAGCTAGGCAGCCAGGAACAAGCTAGGCCCCTCGTCCCCCGGGCCGGACCACGCAGATCGGCATTGGCCGTCGCAACAACAGCTAGCAACAAGACACTCGATCGGGTAGCCAGGGGACATCGCCGCCGGCCGAACCCAAGATGGCGCTTGCGAGCACGGAGAAGGTGGTGCTGGGATGCATCGCGTTCACCATCTTCTGGGTGCTGGCCGTGTTCCCGTCGGTGCCCTTCATGCCCGTGGGCCGCACGGCGGGCTCCCTCCTGGGCGCCATGCTCATGGTGCTCTTCCGCGTGATGACCCCGGAGGAGGCCTACGAGGCCATCGACCTCCCGATCCTGGGCCTCCTGTTCGGCACCATGGTCGTCAGCATCTTCCTGGAGCGCGCCGACATGTTCAAGTACCTCGGCAGCGCGCTGGCGTGGCGGAGCCGAGGCAGCAAGGACCTGCTGTTCCGCGTCTGCCTCGTGTCCGCCGTCGCCAGCGCGCTCTTCACCAACGACACCTGCTGCGTCGTGCTCACCGAGTTCATCCTCAAGCTGGCGCGTCAGAACAACCTTCCCCCGCAGCCGTTCCTGCTCGCGCTCGCCTCCAGCTCCAACATCGGCTCCGCCGCCACGCCCATTGGTAACCCGCAGAACCTCGTCATCGCCGTGAAGAGCGGCATCACCTTTGGGCAGTTCCTCGTCGGTGTATTCCCGGCCATGATCGTCGGCGTCATCACCAACACCTGCATCCTGCTCTGCTACTTCTGGAGGTACCTCTCCGCGCCGGAGAAGGACCAGGAGGCCGCCGCGGGGGCCGAGCTCGTCGTGGCCGACGAAGAGGTCACCTCGCACAGGTTCACGCCCGCGCGGATGTCGCACGCCTCGTCCGTCAACGGCGGCCTCGACGTCGACTGCGTCAGCGAGCCCATTCGCCGGATCGACAGCCTCAACAGGGCCGACACCCTCAGCATGAGGAGCCGGAGCTACAACTCCGAGGGCGACATCCAGGTCGCCATCAGGTCCATGCGCGCATCCAGCATGTCCCAGGAGATGGTGGAGGTGTCCACCGTCTGCGACAGGCGCGACGACGGTGTCGGGCCCAGGAAGATCACCAGGACCACCAGCCACCAGCGCAGCGTCATCATCGAGGACGCGCCCGAGGCTGACGCCGACGATGCCCAGAAGGGCAAGGACGGCGGCGACGACGTCAAGGAGAAGAGATGGAAGGTGCTCGTGTGGAAGAGCGCCGTGTATCTCACCACACTTGGCATGCTCGTCGCGCTTCTCATGGGGCTCAACATGTCCTGGTCTGCCATCACTGCTGCTCTTGTCCTCCTCGCACTTGATTTCACTGACGCGCAGGCTTGCCTGGAGAAGGTGTCATACTCTTTGTTGATCTTCTTCTGTGGGATGTTCATAACGGTGGCGGGCTTCAACAAGACTGGCATACCCAATGCGCTCTGGGAGCTGGTCGAACCATATTCCAGAATCAACAGCGCCAAAGGCACGGCGCTTCTCGCGGTCGTGATTCTTGTTCTTTCAAATGTGGCCTCAAATGTTCCAACTGGTATTTCACTATTTCTCCTGACACGCTGCTTAACTTTAATTTGTTTCCAAATGTTACTGCTGACTATTGGAAACATCGTGCTTCTTTACTTGTCGCGACACTTGGTTTTAGATCTGAATATTAATTTGAAACTTCGTTTCAGTTCTGCTGCTGGGCACAAGAGTGGCATTATCAGCAGCTGCAATCTCCCCAGAATCACAGAAGAAAGCCTGGCTGATACTAGCATGGGTCAGCACGGTGGCCGGCAACCTGACTCTCTTGGGCTCAGCCGCGAACCTGATCGTCTGCGAGCAGGCGCGGCGGGCACAGTTCTTCGGGTACAACCTCACGTTCTGGAGCCACCTCCGCTTCGGCTTGCCGTCAACCATCATCGTCACCGCCATCGGCCTGCTCATCGTGGCCAGCTACTGAACCCACACAAGCACAAGGGTGGTCTCGGCCTCGCACTAACTGTGTGTGTAGCCAGGCACAACGCTGCAGGAAAAGGAAACAGCTAGCAGTGCAAATGGTATAATGTAACTGAGAAGGAGATGTTGTACCCATATGATAGGGCTGTGTTGTACGTACGCTATAACAGTTTTTATGTTTTGTGTAAGTTTGTTTCGCGCAACCGAGGCCTCAAGGCGTCGGGTTGCCCATATGCTAAGGCAAATAATGGGCAAAGGTTGTAGATGGCATGAAGTAGATGCCGGCACCCCCCCAGTTCTAAAAAGGCCGAAACTTGGTCTAGCTAGTTCAGGTAGGAGGGCTGGCGAGATTGTATGGTGAATTTCTCAATTTGGTGATGTCGATCAAGGGACTTGTGCACTTGTGTTTCGAACTTCTCTCGGTCAAGAAACAAGGTTGTGCCAAGCTGTGGACTTTGTAACTTTTGCACTGCATTTGCAGAAGAAGAAAAATGTTACATTTTGCCTCAGGTAATGGGCACATATATAGGAATTCATGAGTGTGAAATATGCTGAAGGTCCAATGGCGAACGGTTCAAACCGAAAAATGTTACAATTTGCCTTAGGCTTTACATATAGGAATTCAACAAGTGTGAAATCCACTGAAGGCCCAAATGACGAACAATTTAAGATTGGAAAAAGTCTACCTAACCCTCTCACCTATCTACCGTGATCTACTTTACACAATCAACTATAAAACCAGGTAATATGCCCCCTAGACTTTACAAAACCGGTTAAATTACCGCCTCAGCCGGTTTTGGATGGTGGTTTTAGTCCAGTGATTTTGTCATTTTTATTTTTTATTGGTTTTCGCTAAATCTTTAAAAAATCATAGTAAATCAAGTAAAAATCATAAAATGCAAATCAAATTTTGTTGAACTCCATATGAGTAGATCTACACAATGGACATATAATATGGTATATTTTAGTACATTTTGTTTTTCTGCTTTAGCTATAGCATAATTGAAAATTCTAATTTTGTCTATAATTAGTTAAAATAATTCATAGCCGCATCTTTTATGGTCCAATTGTGGTGAAATTTTTATGGTGACCGAATTATTGTATGCTTGAACCATAGTAAAAAATTCATACTCATTAACCATGTACAATTTAGTTATAGAGAAAGCATAACTTTAACATAGAAAAAATCGTTAAATCTATTATTTATCTATAACTAAGTTATACATGGTCCAATAATTATGAAAATTTAGTATAGTTCAACATACAATGTTTAGCTCACCATAAAAGTTTAACCAAAATTGGACCATAGAAGCTGCGACTACAAATTATTCCAACTAATTACAAAGAAAATTAGTTTTTTCAATAAATGTAAAGATAAAAAAAACTTTGTACTAAACATACCATATTATATGTCCACCATGTAGACCTACTCATGTGGAGTCTAACAAAATTGAATTTTCCATTTTATGATTTTTCTATGATTTACTGTGATTTTTTAAAGATAAAGAAAAAGCAAATAAAAAAGAAAAAGACAACCACCTATACCAAAACCATCGTCCAAAACCGTCTAAGAGGGTAATTTGACTGGTTGGGAAAGTTCAGGTGTAAAATACATGGTTTTATAGTTGATGGTGTGAAGTAGACCACACTAGATAGATAAGAGGGTTAAGTAGACCTTTTCCATTCAAGATTTTCTTATAAATGAAAAAAAGGGCAACAAAAAAATGTTACAATTTGCCCTAGGCAACGGGTGCCTAGGAATTCACAAGTGTGAAATCCAAAGAAGACCTGAATGGCGAACAATTCAAAATTTGTGGGGCTCGAATCCGAACAGCAAAATTTACTTGGCGACCAGTTCAAATTTTATGGGGGCTCGAATCCACGATCAGGAACAGTCAAAATTTTCTTAAAAGCAAAAAAATCAAATCCAAGACCAGGAACAGTTCAAAATTTTCTTAAAAGCAAAAAAAAAGTTGCTTAAAAGCGAAAAAACAACGCCCGAATCCACTATCACGAACAACAAAATTTGCTTGGCGAGCAGTTCAAAATATGTGAGGCTCGAATCCAAGACCAGGAAAAGTTCAAAATTTGCAGGAAAGCAAAAAAAAAATAAAAAAATTCGAATCCACGACCAGGAACAGTTCAAAAATTGCTTAAAAGCAGAATAAATTGCTAAAAAAAGACAGCGCCCACCGTGGGGCTCGAACCCACGACCACAAGGTTAAGAGCCTTGCGCTCTACCAACTGAGCTAGACGGGCCAAACTGGTAATAGTTTATTTGTTACAATAGTGAAGTTTCCTATAATCGCACGCACATGCTGCATGGCTCACTGGGCGTGTGTACGGGTATTTATATCTAGGTGGTAAAGTTTAGTCAACGTCACATCATTAGATGTTCGGATATTAATTAGGATAGTTAAACATAAACTAATTATAAACCGCGACTAATTCATGAGACAAATCTATTAACCCTAATTGATCCATGATTAACACGTGTTTACTATAGCACCAGATTGTCACTATTTAGGCTTAATAGATTTGTCTCATAAATTAATATTAATCTATACAATTAGTTTTATAATTAACATATATATATTTAATATTTTAAATTAGTGTCCAAACATCTAATATAAAATAGACTAAAGTTTAGTGATATCCTTCTCATTGTGATTTCCTCGACGCACACTACTACACAAAACCACATCACTGTCGGTTCAAAACCCCGCATCACTGTCGGATTTTGAACCGGCATAACCAAATAGGCAGTGATGAGGTGATCACATCACTGTCGGTTATGCCAAATTAAACCGGTAGTGATGATCCACATCACTGGATGTCTAGAAAAAATTGCTTTTTAAAAATAGAAAAAATATATTTAACGCCCGTCTCCGTCTCAAGTCGCGTATTTTTTCGCGTAAAATCGCGAACTGTGCTCCGGCGGGATTCAAACCCACAACCTCAGCCTCGCGCGATCACTTCTCTACCACTCCACACATGACTCACTTCTGTCTAGATTCGGTTTTAGTTCACCTCATTCTATACTAAACCGAGTGTAAATTGATTGTTTAAGCCATTAAACGAATTCAAATGAAAAAGTTGTAAACTAAAAAGTTTCATAACTTTTCGAGATCTACAACTTTCATGTAGGAAGTTTTTCCATCTGAGGTCGTTTATAAAATTTTGAATTTCAAATTTGACACATTCGAACATATTTTTCGATGACAACATGATTTCAAATGAAAAAGTTGCCAATACAAAGTTTCATAACTTTCGAGATCTACAAACTTCATGTAGAAAGTTTTTTCATCCGAGGTTGTTTACAAAAATCAAAAAAATCAGTGTCCAGGTGCATAACATGCGGTTCCAGCGATGAACCGGCAGTGAAGCTCCTCATCACTGTCGGTTGGTGGCTGGAACCGGCAGTGAAAGAACAGAGACGCTTCACTGATTTTTCCAGCCACGAACCGGCAGTGATGAGGAGCTTCGCTGCCGGTTCGGCCCCAACCCGGCAGTGAAGATTCATCACTGCCGGCCCAAACAAAACCGACAGTGATGGGTCGGCAGTATGTTCGATTCTATAGTAGTGGCATATAATTCCTTTATGGCGGGAGGACAGTACTATACACTTATAGCAGATAATTAACTGATATGGTAGAAATGACATATTTCATGAGACAAAGAGAAGACTTGGTATGGAGCCAAAGGTGTTATAGTTGCTCGGTACCATTTAACTGACTAGATGAATTTTATTGCGTGTTGCTATGTGATTGTACAGAGCTTAAACGTTGACTAAAAGAAACAAAAATAATATTTTAGATAAAATATTAAGAGCGTACAATGGTAAATATAGCACTCTTGAGTATGCCAAAAGCATGATAACAGAAGCTTATTTTAGGGCTAATGGCAACCTAAATGAAACTAAGACTGAATATAACATAAACAAAACGGACATCCTTAAACTGAAATTGCCATAAGATGTTCTAGAGTAAGTCCAATAATATGTTAAGTTGAATAATAATTACACAAAGCATATTTTTAAAATAAATATAACACATGATACTTTAAATATTTCCTTAATAGAAGAAAAGTGTTGTTAGTATTTTGTGGACTTCCCAGTAAATTTATCGTGTGCTGCTCTAGAAGCCGATGGTAGCACTCGAGATGCAAAGAAATATACTAGTTCGAGACAAAGCCCTACGTCCAGTCTCAGGGGAGGTCACACGGACACGGCGGCTGAATTCCGGCTAGGGTCCACGGCAGGACACGTAGGGGTGGCTTCTGCAGCACCAGAATTCGATTCGAGGAGATTTGGATGTGTTCTTTGCTGATATAAAAAAGAAAGAAGAGGCTAGATGAAACCCTCGAAAACCATACTTCTACCTAACTCCAGAACAACTAAGAAAGAAGGTGGATGATAGGCAGAAAGAGTTACGTGTGATTCTTGTAAGTCGCCGCCACCAACAAACTATATGACCGCACTCTCATTAAGGCACAAGGGGCGACGATAAGGAAGAAGCAAGGGAAAGATGTTCCACAACTCGGAAACAGCCACAGTCAATCCCCAAACTAGTTGTTCGTGATGAGTATGGAACAAACATGGACATTTTAAATGCCGCGGGTGACATAGGTGTAGATGTCGACTTGGGGCAACTTGGTGTTTTCTTCACCGAAACTAATCTTAACATAAACCAATTGCTCTTGGTGCGCAAATCGAATCGGTCCCAAAAGTTGATCCTTGGAAGACTTATAAATATGACAAGAGCCTTTTCAACCCTGATGCAGAGAGAGCATGGTACAAAAATGTACCTGTGAAGTACTTAGAGGCGTGTAAAAGGAAGGAGCAGTGGCTTCTTGTCAGAGTTAGACAACGACACTTCTTCCGTGTCGATGACCTCATACAGGTTAACTTCTCGGAATTACACCAACTATGTCACCATGAGGCTCTCGACAAATCTCTCCTCAGCTACTTTTGTCGGTAAGTGATTGTATTGTTTCTATTATTACTAAAGTAACCTGCATGTGTTGTATATATACTTATCCTTACAGTATATATGTATGTAGACATGAGATGAACAGGCTCAGAAATAGAAGGGACGATACAATCGGTTTTGTTGATCCATATATTTTATTCAAAGACCGAGTTACTGCCCTGGATAATTGGCGACCTCAAGCAGAGAGGAATCTCATGAGGTTCTTAGTTCACCAAAAGGACAAGAGAACGATACTCTTCCTGTATAACTTCAAGTGAGTGTGCATATTTTGTTTTCCTTAATTATTTGACCCATATATATAGTTATTTAATTATGTCTTCATATGCGTATAAACATGTAGCTTTCACTGGATCTTGATGGTCATATATCTGGACAATAGCCGGTTAATAATATTAGACTCGTTGAGAAAAGATCAAGTCGATTATCAAGACATGATAGACATTATCTAGAGGTAATTTGATATCGGTCACTCACCAATTTTTTCTCTCTCTTAAATCTTGAATGTTAATTAACAATATATTTTTTAAAATTTTGTTGGCAGTGTTTGGGAAAAATTCATTTAAGATCACCGCAGTGATTGTAAAGCGCCACTGAACTTAGTTATACCCCAAGTAAGTACTAGTAGCTCTAGCTATATCTAATTATCATGAACCTAATAATTTGAGTGTGTCTTCACTGGAAAACGAGAGGTTTCTTTTTCTCGTAAAGTGGTATTTGTAGTAGGAACCAGGGAACAATTAGTGTGGATACTATGTTTGCAAGTTCATCATGGCGTGCACAAATAGAGGTAACTCGAAGAACTTAGGGTATTGAAAAGATCAAGATGCCCAAGAGGGGGGGGGTGAATTGGGCTCTTTTAAATTTCTAAGCAAGAATTAAAACCTAAAGAAGAGCCAATTAACCCCCTAGTGCTTTCCAAGTGTATCCTAGCTACACAAGCAAGACATGACAATGAAAGCGGTAAAGCCCTATGAATTTCTACTCAAGCAACACAAAAATAATGCGGAAAGTAATGCTTGAATGTAATTGCAATAAGTAAGGAGAAGGGAGGAAGAAGGATTGACACGATGACATTTTGCTGAGGTATCGAGGAGTTGACACTCCCCCTAGTCCTCGTTGGAGCACCGCGCACGGTATCGCTCCCCCTTAGTCCGCGCAAGGACTAAGTGCTCTCTACGGGATGATTCTTCACCACTCCGGCTCGGTGAATCACCCACAACCAATCACAATCAATCTTGGGTCATCCACAATGAACTCCACCGGATGATCACCAAGAAAACCTCCGTGAAGCCGTCTAGGTGATGTCGATCACCAAGAGTAACAAGCACTAACTCTCACTTGACCAAGGCTAGTCTAGTGATTGAATGGATGCACACTTGCTATCTCTAAGCAACTAGTGAGGATCAACACCTGGAATCTCAATTCTCTCTCTCTCACTAGGGCTCTTGCACTCCTTACAAGCTCACAAGGTTGGTTTAGCAAATGAAATGGGCAAGAGTAAGGCCAAGGGGCTGGTGGAGGAGTATAAATACCCCAAGCCAACCCCTAGCCATTACATGTCCGGAGGGTGGGGTCCAGACCATTTCGCATGCGTCCGGACCTCACTAAGACACTGTGCTCAATACTGATTTGCAGGGTGTCCGGACGCTCAGTACCGTCCGGACCCAAGACTTCGGACAGCGTCCGGACTCAAGGTTGCTCTCTGTTAACTTTCTGTAACGTGTCCGGGCGCCATCAATTGTCCGAACCACAAGCTCCGGATAGCGTCCGGAGAGATATGTACTCTTTGTAACTCTCTGTGTAGGGTCTGGACGCTCACACGTGTCCAGACCTTACACTCCGAACAGCATCCGGACTCCATTGAGCTCTCGGGTACCTCTCTGCATAGGGTCCGGACGCCAACAATGGTCCGGACCCCAACTGTTCATCGCGCCCGGTCTGATTGAATCACTCAAAGTAAACCCTAGGGGTCCGGACGCATAGCCAATGGTCTGGACCTAGGGATAACCTAGCGTCCGGAGCACATCTGAGGTTTAAGACTTGCTTCGATTCGCACACTTCCAAAATGATAGGTGCTCACCATGATCTAAGGGCTTTTCTAAAGCTACGTAGTGCTAGTTTTAACAAGTGTGTACAACACCTAATCACATAGCCTCTCCTAGGTCAAGCTACTAGATAGTACCCCCCTTAATAGTACGGCCAAAGGTAAAATAAAGGTGCTAAACTACTCTAAGTGTCTCTCAACTTCAATTGACACTTAGACCTAGTCTATGCTTCAACCTTGTCGCCAATCCTTTGAAAACCAAAATGATTCCATTAAGGGGCACGAATACCATTGATAGCCCAATCATTTATCCATTACCATGACCTAACTTTCTTATTGCCTCTGCAAAACACATGTTAGTCATAGTAACCTTGCATTGTCGTTAATCACCGAAACACTAGGGGCCTAGATGCTTTCAATCTCCCCCTTTTTGGTGATTGACGGCAATACGCCATAGAGTATGAAAGAGAGTTTTATTTTAGGTTTTCAAATGACTTGGCTTATCTAAGCATGGGTTAGTGAATATGAATGAGAAATACATGCTTAAATAATCCAAGTCACGACATGTACTAAGGATATGAAACGAGTGCAAGTACATGAAGATAAGCTCAACATATATATATCAAAGTAAAGCGCGGAAGCATATCATGAGCATAAACAAGTGACATATCATATATAAGAGTGAAATACACATGTCACAAGCAAGAGTAGCATCACACATATAAACAAATGCATGGAAAGACAGTAAACATGATGCATGAGTACGAGAAGGGTACGTTAAGCACATCAAAAGATCCAAAACCCTCTCTCATCTCCCTCTAACACTAGCATACTCTCACTCTCCCCCTTTGGAGACAAGGCACCAAAAATTAAGCATCGAGCGCAGGGGGAGCAGCCGGGTCACGAGGACGAAGGTCGAACTAGTCGTAGTTTGGACTGGAGTTACTGTCGACGTCCTGACCAGCTGGAGCTAGAGCTGCCGTAGGAGAAGTAACTGTCACGGGAATAGTAGCCGCTGAAGTAGACGCTGAAGCATCGGCCACTGACTCTGCTGGATCAACTGACGGTTGTGTCTCAGGTGCCACTAACTCAGTCTATGCCTCGGGAGGTGCCTCTGAACTAGGCAAGTTTGGAGCTAGATCTGGCACTAAAGGGGCAACCTCGGACTCTGTAGCAGGGACTGGAAGTGGTGTCTCTAACACTGAAACCTCTGCAGTCTATCTTTGAGGCTCACTAGCTGCTGGAGTCATGTCTGGCTGGACCACAGGAGGAGTAGAAACAATAGTGGTGGGGTCCTGAGGTGCAAGCTCTGACGAAGCCACTGAGGAGGAAAACGTGTCACCCGTCTATGGTGCAGGCTCCGTCGGAGAGGCCTGGTACTCAGCTGGGCCTACAAGTCCAGTCAGGTCGTTGTAGCTAGCTGACAAGTCACGAGCTGTAGTGCTGAACGGTGTAGAAGCTAAGTATGGTGTGAAGCCAGTAGTGATCGGCGTAAACTATGTCTATTTAACTGTGTCCATCCACTGTGAGACCTAACAGATGGGAGTTTGAAATGGATCTAAAGGACCCACACTCTGATGTCCACCTAAGGACTGTGTAGCTGGAGTGGGGGTCACTGGACGAGTTTGAGTTGGAGGAGTAGCTGGCCTACCCACATACTGTGCAGGGGAGACCACTGGTTGACCGTAGTATGAAGTCGAGGGTGCCGGGTACTAGACATAGTAAGGCATGCTAATTTGCAAACTTGTTTGCTCACTAAGTCATCTCTTGGTTGGTTGTGGCATAGATGGCTTGCACATGTAGGCATGAGCATTCTCAAGAAGCTCTTGAAGAAGGATATGGTGAGAGGACTCAAAGATGTGGTATTTGAAAAAGACAAGCTATGTAGTGCATGTCAAGCTAGAAAACAAGTGGCAAATACTCATCCTCACAAGGCATTCATGTCAACCTCTAGAGTGCTTGAGCTATTACACATGGACTTATTTGGGTCAATCACATATGCATGTTTGGGAGAAAACCTATTTTGCTTAGTGATTGTTGATGACTACTCAAGGTACACTTGGGTTTTCTTCCTTTATGACAAAGGAGAAGCAGCTGACTCATTCAAGAAATTTGCAAAGAGGGAACAAAATGAGTTTGACATCAAGATAAAAAAAAGATTAGAAGTGACAATGGCACCGAGTTCATCAATACTTAGATCGGAGATTATTGTGATGAAGTTGGGATCAATCATGAAGTCTCTGCAACCTACACCCCCAACAAAATGGTGTAGTAGAGAGGAAGAACCAGACTCTTATCACACTTGCAAGAACTATGTTAGACGAGTATAACACTCTGGAGAGTATTTGGGCCGAAGCTATCAACACCGCTTGCTATACCGCCAATAGACTCTTCATCCAGAAGTTCTTGAAGAAGACACCCTATGAGTTGCTCAATGGGAAGAAGATGGAGCTTTCATTCTTTTGGGTATTTGGGTGCAATTGATACATCTAGAAGAAGCTCCAATATTTAGGGAAGTTCGAAAGGAGATGTGATATTGGATTTCTTGTTGGCTATTAATTAAAGTCCAAAGCATACCATGTATTTAACAAAGCCACTGGCTTAGTTGAAGAAACATATGATGTGGAATTCGATGAGACTAATGGCTCCCAAGGAGCAATTGAAAATCTTGTTGATGTAGGTGATGAACCCTTGAGAGAGGCAATGAAGAACATGCCTATTGGTTCAATCAACCCACAAGAGGTGGATGAAGAAGTTGATGATGCTAATGATGAGCTTTCACTACCACAAGTGCCTTAGGCTAATGATGATAAAGTGAGGGAGACAATGAACACACTTTCATCCCTCAAGCTCAAGTAGAGGCACAAGCACAAGATCTTGATGCACCACATCCCCCTCCTCAAGTGATTGAAAGAAGATCCTCACCCATACTCCAAGCACATCCACAATAGCTTATCATAGGGAGTCCTTCAAGGGGAGTAATGACTCAATCACAAAAAAATGCTTCATTCATTGAACATCACACTGTTGTTTCTTGTGTTGAGCTTACTTGCGTAGAGGAAGCACTTGAGAATCTAGATTGGGTGAATGATATGCATGAAGAGTTGAACAACTTCATCGACAATCAAGTGTGGACTCTAGAAGAAAAGCCACAAGATCCAATTGTGATTGGAAACAAATGGGTGTTCCACAACAAGCAAGATGACCAAGGTCAAGTGGTTAGAAACAAGTCAAGAATAGTTGCAAAGGTGTTCTCTCAAGTTGAAGGACTAAATTTCGATGAGACCTTTGCACCAGTAGCAAGACTTGAAGCCATTTGTATCCTCCTTTCATATGCATCACATTATGACATGAAATTATTTCAAATGGATGTGAAAAGTGTATTCTTAAATGGTTTCATCAATGAGCTAGTATATGTCAATCAACCTCCCAGTTTTGAGGACCTTAGATATCCTAACCATGTCTATAGATTGTCCAAGGCACTTTATGGGCTCAAGTAAGCCCCTCGAGCTTGATATGAGCAGCTTTGGGACTTCCTCTTGGATAAGGGTTTCACAATTGGGAAGGTTGACACCACACTTTTCACCAAGAAGTTCAATGGGGACATCTTCAAGTATATGTGGATGACATCATATTTGGCTCAACAAATGAAAAACATTGCAAGGAGTTTGGTGACTTGTTGTTGAAAGAATTTGGGATGTCCATGATTGGTGACCTCACCTTCTTCATTGGATTTCAAGTGAAGCAATTGACAGAAGGGGCATTCATCTCTCAAGAGAAGTACACTGATGTTCTCCAGAAATTCAAGATGGAGGATTGTAAGCAAATCAAGACACCAATGCCTACTAATGGACATCTCGACCTAGATGAGGGAGGTAAATCGGTTGATCAACTCTGTACCATTCTATGATTGGAAGCTTGTTATATTTGACCGCATCTAGACCCGATATCATGTTTAGTGTGTGTGTATGTGTGCTAGATTTCAAGCTAAACCTAAGGAACCACGATTAAGTGCCGTAAAAAGAACCCTTAGGTACATTAAGCACACCCCGAGCAATGGCATTTGGTATCCTAAAGGAGCTCATTTCTAACTCATTGGCTATTTCGATTCGGATTATGCGGGTTGTAAAGTTGATAGGAAGAGCACTTTTAGAAGGTGCCATTTGCTTGGAAGATCACTTGTGTCATGGTCATCGAAGAAGCAAAATAGTGTGGCTTTGTTCACTGCTAAGGCAGAATACATAGCTGTCGGTGCTTGTTGTGCACAAATCTTATACATGAAGCAAACACTCTTTGACTATGGCATAGAACTAAAAAAATGTTCCACTCTTATGTAATAATGAAAGTGTCGTGAAGTTAGCAAACAACCCGGTTCAACTCTCTCGCACCAAGCACATTGATATATGTCATCACTTTCTTAGAGATCATGTTGCCAACAAGGATATTGCACTAGAAGGTGTAAGGAGTGAGGATCAATTAGTGGATATCATCACAAAACTACTTGATGAATGAACCTTCTTTAGGTTGAGGAATGAATTAAATGTGCTTGATCTAAGAAACTTCACTAAAAGATGATCTTGTGGTTGACCATTACATGCATTTGTAATATAACATGTTTAATCTTGAGTAATGCACATAGGTTTGTTTAACTCGGTTAAGACAACCGCCCTCAAAGCGTGTGAAAAAACTTAACGAGGTTTAAACTTGACAAGCAACTAGATTCAAATTCTCATATTGCATTGCATATGCATGAGTGTTGCTTTGTCGTTTCTTTTCGGTTAAGTTTTGAGTGTCCACTAAGTTCGCTCACACTCATGGGAGTTCCAAGCTCATGTCCTCCATGTACCCCTAGTGTGGCCTGATGGTGCTCCTCGCTCTTTTAATCGCTTATTTTCATTAAAAATTATGTTAAATCCTATAGCAAACTATTTCAAATTTGAGAGTTTGAGAGATGGTACCCAAATCAAGTCCAATTGGTGTTTGTTTGTGTCTTGTTTGAGTTGGAACTTGGTTGGGAGAAAGCGTCGCTAAGAAAAATAGAAAAATCAGTTCAAATGGTGCATCAGACGCATTCACCGGACGCACCCAGCGTCCAGTGGTTTGGGCACTGAGTGTTGAGGAGCACCAGATGCAGGGTCCTCCCGAGCATCACATCCGGTATGGTGCTTTGTGTTTGGTGGTTCAAACCCGCAGAGAGAGGTCGCACTGGATGTGCCTGGTGCCTCTAGGACCTCTCTGGATCCGCAACGGACGCCACTGTTGGTGCCTCCAGTGGTCGCACCGGACACGTCTGGTACTACATTAAATCGTGGGTTAAGTTCTAATTCGTGCCATCAGTCTCGAGGTCTTCCTTATTTAATCCATACATCGCTATTCTTGCTTTACTTTACTCGTGCCACCGCTCATCGCACGACCCCGCTGATCCATCCCTTGCCGCCGGCGATAACCGCGCCTATGCCCCCGCAGCACCACCTGCGTGCGCTGCCACCATAGCGCCTCCCTGTGCACCCACGCACGCCACCGCCACGCCTCTCTGCGTGCCTGCTCCTCCGCGCATGGCCTCAAAGCCACAAACTCTTCTAAAACAATTCATGTAAACAAATGGTAGAGCTAGTAAAGTGTAAAAAACTAAGTAGTTATCTGAAAGAGCTCAGGTAGTATATACATAGACATCTACTACATAAGCTTGTATATTCCATCTTTGATATGAATGAAATGCACTTTTAGAGTAGCAGAATAACAAAGTGAACTACGAGTATACACATGAAATTGCTAAATCTGAACACAAAGAAAAGCTAAACTAAAACGAATAATTTTTGTTTATTCATTTAGCATAAGTTTCCTACACCATGAATTCCACGAATGTTAGATCATCGGAATACAGGAAATATGCTGAAAACAAAAAAAACCAATGTTATTACCTATATCCAATGTTTTCTGATCATCTGATTAATCGTAGTTAATCATGATTAATCGTTCTTATCGACACTTAGCACTTGATTAGGCCCTTCGATTCGATCAGAGCGATCAGAAATCTGATCGTCCGATTAGGCCTCTTTGCCAATCAGAACTAAATAGGCAGATGGACTTCTTCAGTTACTGGGCTATATCTATTTGGCCCAGGCCCATTAGGGTTTCTCTTATATACCTGACTCCACTCTTTCTCTCCTCACTCCTCACTCCCACTCCAGCCGTTAGCTATGTGCAGCTGAGCTACATCTCTTTCCTACAAATCAACAAACATATGAAGGCTGGGATAAGAATATAGAGCTAGATTTCTTAGGTAAGTAACCAACTAACACCAACTAACTATAAATATAGTATTGATGTTCAATGTCTACTATATATATATATACCATACATATATATATATGATATATACGATCAGAGCTTGATTAATTGTCCTGATTGGTACCAAATCGATTTGGAAAGATCAGCTGATCAGAAAGCATTGCCTACATCAAGCCACTATACATGTATCATGTACGTTTAGGTGCTTCAGCATGTAGGATGTTCACTACTTCAACTTGCAAAAAAAACATTGACTAATAGAGGACAATGTCATTAAATTGCATCTGCAAAGAGATCGGCCAAAATTTTGATGTGGACTAGCTAGTTAGCAATCAACTGAAAATAACAGAGCCTGATTATCGCAAGTCATATAGCTAGAAGCAAGTTGTTACCACATCGAAGCCACTACAAGACCAAGCTCACAAAGTCGGCGGAGGGATAGGACCCTGCGCAGCGCTGACACTACCACCGCTGCTCCACCAGATGACTCCGAGATCCCACTCGTATCCTCATCGAAGACCGCCCTGGTTCATTGGTCGCTCCCACTCGCGCCATGGATGCCGATTTCACGTGGGTGTGCAGCCGTGCCGACACTAGTTCGGTCAAATTGACGCTCCCATCACACCAGGGAGGGAGGGGGTCGAACTCCTTCGCCGAAACTCCGCCAGCCTCCTCAATCCGCCCCAATCCAATGCAGCTCGCCTCTAGCGCACATCTACAGCGTGTAGCCCCGATCCAGTCATCGCTGAGGGGATCCGCGCCGCCGCTAGCCTCACCAGGACCGCTCCAGCATCCCATGGCCCTTCATGCCAGGGTTGCACCACCGCTGCCCACCGAGATCTCCACCTGCTGCACTGCAGCGAGAGGAGCACGGTGATTCCAGGGGCTCGTGTAGGGGGCCTAGGGCTCCCTGAGGCGGTGGTGCGAGGAGGCCGGGCTGCTATGGCGTTTGTCTCCAGCGAGCGAGGGAGAGGATTGAGAACCGAGAGACAAAGGAGACCCTAGAAATGAGAATCCGTGAAATGTGAGCTTCAGGTTTTAGACTTTTAGTTAGATTAGCAAATATGTCTGTGCGTTGTAACGGAAGATAAAAACTAATTTTTTAGAGGTTAACATTCATTATATGGCATACGTGTTACATAGCGTATACAACTTAATCCACATCATTTTTAGTAGTGCCTTGCAATGCGGCATATCTTCGCCTACCCGCACCTTTTACCATAACCTCAAATACGGGATAGTCGTAACAAGATATATTTTCATAAACCGGCTCGGACCTCCTATCTCGGTAATGTCCTCACTCAAAATCTTGGTTGTCGGAATAGAGACCTTATCAAATGTTGTCTTATATTTGCACTAAAAATGGTGTGTTATTAATATGTAATTGACTCATATTTTTTAACTAAATGACAAACGTCTTATAATTTGAAACTGATGGAATATGTTTCAATGCATTGACATTTAATTTTTTTTTTTTGAATTTTTGTTACCATCGTGAATGTAGGTGTTTCGGATATTGTCTTAGCTGATCCTTGCTTGAAGATGATGCTTGTGCTGATGATGTATTTGTCGGTGTTTAAAAGGGCGGGGTCTAGACGGCCAACGAGTAAATTTCTAAACGTGTTAGAGATCGAATAGTTGCGCTCGGAGGACACAAGGTTCAGGCACGAACGCCCTACGTCCAGTTTGCTGCGGAGTCGTGTTACCGAGCGCGGAGTGCTCGTAGAGGGGAGCTACAAGCAAGTGGAGAGAGGGAAGCCGGTTCCCAGGTCTCGTGCGTACGAGGTTCTTGGTTCTGGTGAGAGCTCGCGTGAATGCGAGTGTGTGTGTTTTTCAGAGTGTCGAGAGAGTTCGGGGGTCCATTCTCCCCCTTTATATGTAGGGAGAGATGGGGGAGTACAGTAGAGAGAGGGAGAGAGAGAACGTGGGCCCGATACAGACTGCCGACTTGGGAGCGCTTTGGGCTTCTGTTCGCCTTCCTTCCCGGGAAAGATTGCGCCTGTAGGCACGCCGTCAGGATCCTGTTCGTCCTTGATGAAGCTGTAGCCACGCGCCTTGTAATCAGAAACATCACTATTCCTTGATGAGGGCATGGGCGGGGGTTGGCAGCACAGGGCCAGGCACCCCCGCGTTCCGTCGTACAGGACTGAGAATGTCCTAATCGCTGTTCAAATGTCCGTCAATGGCATGGTGCGAGTATGGCGAGCGTCAATTCGGCGGTTAGGCAGCACAGGGGCTCGTACCGTAGGGAGTATAATGGGTAGGCATGGCGGTTCACGCCTTGGAGCCCCATCCCTAAGGACAAGCGGTACTGTGAACCTTTTGACTATAGGTTAAAGCATCCGGGCCGGCTGTGGCGGTCGTGTCCTCGGGAGAGGGTGATGTCGTCGGGTGACGTCTCGCTAGCTCGGACGAGGCGGAAGAGCCCCCGAGGGTGCGTGCGTCACGGGTGACGTTGCCCTGGCTCGGACGAGGCGGAAGAGCCTTCGAGGGTGGATGGCATCACAGGTGACGTTGCCCTGGCTCGGACGAGGCGGAGGAGCCTCCGAGGGAGCGTTGTCGTCTTGGTTGATTGGGGCGGAGAGCCCCCAGGGGTGGTGACGTCACCCTGGCTCGTACGGGGCGGAGAGCCTCCGATGGTGATTTTGTTTTTGCGAAGTGCGGTGTTAGGGTACCCTATTCTCAGATATTCGACAATATTTTTTCTGTAGACGTAACTTATAATGAAAGGGAATAATTGATATGTTCTTTTTTTCATAAGAAAAATATTCTATTGTATAGGCTGTCAAGTGTCTGAGTTTGTTTCTTCTGGCTTGATTTTATTTGTGCCGTCAGGAGGCATATTAAAATAGGCTTCATATTGGAAAATAGTTTTTTTTAAAAGTATTGGTCAGAAAAAATAGAATAGGATTATTGTTGGAAAATGAGATGAAAAAATTGTTCTACTAAAGCCGATGTATGTGATTGCTATCAATATATAAAAAAAGACGCACACAGTTTGATATAAGTTGATTAGAATTTTTAAAGAAATTGTTTTTATTAGAATTCCTTTCATAGTATATCATCTATTTTTTTATTTTCTATTTAAAATTGTCTTTGTTTAATAGAACGCTTGATTTGTGTTGATTAGTATTTACCAAGGAAACGTTGTCCTATTAGGTCTACTTTTCTAGTATGATCCGGTTCTTCTATTTCTTATTTAGGCTCTGTTTAGTTCCAAACAAAATCTAAAATTCAAAATCCCAACTATTTTGGATTTCAAAATACAAAATGTAAAATATTTTGGTAGGGTGTTTAGTTCCAACTAAAATTTGTCTTCCAATGATGAGGATTGTGAGGATGACACACAAACCAATGCAAAGATTTCCTTATTTTGGCCTCTTGAGTCTAAAATCCAAACTGGAGAATGGATCACTGTTTGCCAAATATTTTAGGTGGTGTTTAGTTCCATTTTACAAAATGAAGAGCCAAAACCCAAAATATTTTGGATTACATGGGAACTAAACACCTTCTTAATACGGAGTATAACCTTTGTTCGAGTTATATTCTAATCAGTAAGTGTTGATGAGTATGCAAAGGAATTGTTGCCCCTATTCGGTCTCCCTTCTGATGACGTGCTGTCCTATGCACCTTTATTGTTTGGTCAATTAAAATAATCTAATTGTCTTGCCCATAGTACGACCGTTAACCAGATTAAGAATTAGACTCAAATTCATAAATATGGATGTGTTCCAACAAGGCAAGACTACTGTATTGGAATCGGACTCCGTATCACGCTAGACAAAGCTATTCTAACTCTATATATAAATTTGAAGGAAAGAAACTCTCCGTTGCTCGGTAGTTAGAGGCAGACGGACAAAAAAGAATGGACGGACCAAAAAAATTAGAGGAGAGAAATTTTACCTCTTTATTATACTAGTATATTGTCCGTGCTAACGGTATGATGACATCTAGAAAGAATAGATCAAAAAAGAAATTAAACTAAAAAACAAATCATACTGACATTATGGTATCTATAGCCAAAATAAGTCTCATATTTTGGTGTCAGCCATCTAAATCAATATATTTCCATAGTACAAACGTGATCCATCAGAACTCAAGCTCAAGCCGTAACCTTCGTTGCACATCAATTAAAGACAAAAGGGATTAATAGGAGTGGCTGCAATCTTCACCAAACCTAGGTGAAGGAAAGATAAACAAATAACAAGATCATTTAATACACACATGTTTATGAAAAATATTTCCCTTGTAATGGACCAATATACCAAAAAAAAATAAAGAAGTCAATTCCAAATTTCCAATATCATAAGTTGAATTGTCTTCATAGTTTCATAGGTACACATAATTTTTAACATTTAGAGTATGAATACGATGAAAAAGAATATGAGCACCTTAGCTACCATAAGGAGCATGAACAAATAGAAGATGCGGCAACACCATACTGAAAATTTTAAATGGCTATATATACAATGGTGTAACATCTGTTCATTGGCTGGCTGCTTGTAAACACAATCGCCATTTTATCCCTCCCACTCTGCCGGAAGAGAGAAAGGAATGCAGAGATTAAAAACAAGACCTGGCCCAACAAATAACGACAACGTTGAATCTTGGGCAAGGCAAGGGCTTCTAGCTGAAAGCATAGAGTACCAGAAAAGAAATTCAAAATCATCTGAGGCATTTCAACAAACACAACTACTATGACTTATTATTAGAAGGATAATGTTGCATGGTTGAATTGCTAAATCATGGTAATTCAGAACATCTTACCTCCCCTCTTAGGAGAGCAAAATCTGATGGCCTTTTTTGTTGTTTGTAATCAGCGAAACCTAATTGTTCACACCCATCCACAATCCCATTATAACTACATACAATTTATGAAGTACTTATGGGTAAAATCTAAATGTTCCATGAGCAAGAAGACCAAGAAAATAAGTATGAGAAGGGCAAAAAATTTCCAGTGAGAAAATAAAGTGGCAGTACTTTCTTTCCAAGATCAACATCAAGCTTGCCTGTTGCATAGTAATCTAGGAAGAGCAGTGTTTTTTTACCTCAAGTTATATTGCCAATGACTGACATTGCCACTTGCCACAATGACCTAAATCCATTCAGTTCAGTCAACTTGCGACACAGATAAGGAAAATAGCCTACATTGCAGCTAATCTCTTACCAGGTCAATGTCGATATATCATGAATACCCGTTTTGAAAGTAAGCTTCAGCTTTGTCTCCAGTCTATCAGTGCTAGCAACAAGAAAATGGCCTCTAGTTCAGATAAAGCAAAAAGAAAGTAAAGTTTCATATAGTGGTCACAAAAAAGGATCACAGAATTGATATTATGGCTGCTTCTAGTGAGAAGCAGCAAATAAACCATCCAACTACATGAAGCATACTTCTACAATTGTTGCACAGACATATCTTCAGCAAACAAATGATATCTCTAGCAAACAGAGAAAAGGGCTTACCAATTTGTGTCTTTAATACAAAAGATATATTTTTGAAAAAACTGACATCAGATATGGCAGTGCATCATTTCACTTGCTACTACCAGTGCCAATGCAACATTTTTTTATCCAAAAAGGAATGATTTTCTCATTTGTTATATTGATCATCATTTTATCTATTATAACACATGATGACGTACAGGGCTCAGCAAACATACCAGTGTGATTCTGGATAATTCTCAGGAACTTCTTTCTTAAAGGTTATTTTACCCATAAGGATTATTGAAGAATAGAAAAAAAAGAAATCTCTTAATTTTGTCAAACTTGGTCAGCATCTCCCAGAACGTAGGGGCAGATTCCTCAAACTCCTAGCGCCATTTCTTCATTTTGTCGAACACCTACAGCTGTACACGAGAGAAGAGGTCAACAATGATGTTAGCGTTTGTCCAATGAGGGATGGCACTGGGGACATGGATAAAGAGGTGCAGACAAGGACCTTGATGCTTCATCGCTAATGGCGGCGTCCACATCAGCCATCGATTGGATCTCCAGTGCTCCTCGTCCTCTGACCACGCCACCGTCGTGATCTCCTCCAGTGTGAGGCAGAGCAGGGCAGCAGCGACCATGTCCCACAGCATGCACCCGGCCAGTGGTCGATGTGGCGTAGAAATATTCATCTTAAGAATGAAGAAACACATTTCCTTTTGCCTAGCAATAAGGCGAATAAACAATTGATAAGATATTTCATATACAAAGATCATACTGCTAAGCACAACTCTGTTTGCAAAGGATAAAAAATTGAAATATTCATCTCTGTCACAGTTAGAATAAAAAATTGATCCATCAGTGAGACAATTAGCACATGGACAGTACAAAGAAGTCTTTTAATCAGACATGAAAAGGCAAACCATATATGAGACAAGATATTGCATTTGCAAAGATCATACTGCCAAGCAATTAGCACAGTTCTTCTGCATCTATATTAATTGTGTCGGTTAAGGTATTTATGTATATGAGAGCAATCCCATACATGGCTACATCAATGAAAATCAATGTGGAAAATACAGCAAGGCTAAAAATGTATACATATGGATGAGTTAAACAGAGGAAAAACAATTGTTTCTTAACAATAGGATACCTCAAGAAATTTAACCTATGGCCCATCAATTGAACATGAACATCAACGGAAGAAAATATGATGGTTCTTAAAAAAGCACATGTTTTATGGTTGGTTCATAGGCTATTGAGTTGTAGCTACTACTACAAAGGGGCTAGGTGATCATACATGTTTTTCTAGCTACAAAATCTCCTACTACCTCTCAGAAATTTTTAAACGAAATTACCTATACTTGCAACTTTGCAAGTCTCAACTAAATGCATAGACAGAGTTACATTGTAACAAGAGGCCAATGCCCATGAGAACTGACCTGAACAAACAAATTTAAATTGTTAGGCCAATACAAGTGGGTGACCTAAACAATAGTAGAAATAAATCACCTAGTAGGCCTTTGAGTGCATTAAAACATAGGCAAGTGTCCTCCACCAGTCAAGCCCATTAACCTATATGAAGAAATATACTGATTTTAACCAGGAAGCTCATGAAATTTAGAATTTAGAAACATGGAAGTACCAATATACCATTAAAATAAGCTATTAAAATACCAATACCATTAAAATCCTAAAATTCTTAAATCGGAAATCACCAAATCAGTGAATGGAGTAACAATTTCTTAATCCCTAAATCCTGAAATCCCAATTCTCAAATGCAAGAACTGGTTGGCTAAGAAAGAAACGGTACCTGCTACCTGGCGAGCAATCAACAATGGCAGCGCTGGAGCCTGGAGGCGTGGCCGCTGGAGGCCAGCTGCCGAGCTGGGGCGTGGCCGCGTGCGTCCGCGTGGGACGAGCCGCGAAGGTCCGGAGCAGACTGTGGACACCGGAGGTCCGGAGCCGCCGAGCCGGAGGCGGAGGCGCGAAGCCGTGGAGGGGCCGAGGGGTAACGGCGGAGGCGGCGTCGGCACGTCACACACTCACGCTCGAGGGTCGGGACTCGCGGCCGCGGGTCGCTCCGAGATGGCGACTGGAGAGATGCCCAGATGGGCCGTCCTCTAGCCATCTGGGGCTGGGCCAAACAAAGAAACAACCAGACCACGCGGCGCGGACGCGGCCACGCCCACGCCCAAATCACGTTTGTCGAGGCCGAGCAACCTGCCTTCGCCACTTCACGGCCTCGCGGCTTCGTGTCGAGCGAGCGTCAGCCGTCGAAGGTTGAAGACTTTGGCGAACTCCATGGCTGGGGACAGGGTGCTCGTGGATGGGGACCTAGGGCGGCTGCCCTAGCTCGCCCAGTCGCCCTAGTGGTCGCTCCGCCTCTGACGCCATCGGACTTGGCAGCCGGCGCCCGTGGGGCAAGCGCACGAAGGGACCGCCGCCGGCGCAACGCTGGCTTGGCGGCGTGGGGGAGGGTGGGAGTCACGCTGCTGGGGAGATGAGGCGTCCGGTGAGGTGGGAGTCGCATAGGAGAGGAGAGGACTTGCGCCTAGGAAAGAGGAAGCGTCGGGGGACGAGAGGAGAGACGGCTCGGGGGGAGTCGAGCTAGGGAACAGGGAAGAGGAGGCATGGGAGAGGGAGAGACGCGCCCAGGTGCGCGGGGTCAGGCGGGTTAGATGAGTGACGAGGATTGATCCAAATAACCTGGGTCGTTGGATTTGAGTGAGTAAGAGAAAAAGAGTAATTAGAATAGATCTGATCCCTTCGTTTGAAAGTTTGATTGGGCTTCGGGTACATTTGTTTGGGTGCGTTTAGGAGAGGTTAGTAGAGATAATGACTGTGGGGGATAGTTTATGGTGTGGCTTTAGGAATGTTTTTTTGGTGCATTATATGTAGTAGAGATCTTTATTATATATAAAAATAAATATATATAATATAGATATAAATATAGATATAGATATAGATATAGATATAGATATAGATATAGATACAGATAGATATTGCTTGTAGTAGCCACGATGTGATTGAAACTGGACGGGTAGATGGAGACGACAGTAAAAACGGTACAGCCGGCTGACTTAAAGTCTTAAACATTCATATATATACATATATATAGATACACTTAGTGTAGAAAGTAATTTCCCCATATATATATATATATATATACCCTGTGTAAATCACACCTTCGTGAAAACCTATACAAACTATTTATCTAAATTCAAAAAAAAATTACACATGTAGATGATACGATGATACATAATGTTGTAAAATATTTTGTCCAAACTCGACTTCATTTGTTAGATATAAAAATAACAAATTTCTAACAAATCATCTGGACATTTTTCTAGCTTGAAATTTCTTATTTTTATATCTCACAAATGAAGTCGAGTTTGGATAATATATTTTACAAAGTTGTGTATCATCGTACCATCTACATGTGTGATTTTTTTGGTGAATTTTGATGAAATTTTTTCATAGTTTGTACGGGTTTTCACGAAAGTTGTGGTTTACACCTGATATGTTGCTATATATATATATATATATGTAAAGGAGTATTATATATTAATATAAAACAAACAGCCTTAGACAATTTGACGTGAGCTGAATCATACAAATAATATATAGGGAAAATTTGTTTGCACTGGACCTAAGTCAGTACGTAGAAATATAGAAAGTAGTGGTACGGTCCACAATAAACAGGTAGCTGATGAGCGAGTTGAAGCTTGAAATGCGAGGCGATGAAATCGGAATGGACACACAATGCAAACGCTGGAGACACGGAATGCATGCACGCCTAGAATTGGAATGCATGTATCATCGATCGTGCCGACGGGAGATATGAATGAGATCGATTCAGATGTGGTGGTTGTTGCGAAAGGATACGAAGGCCTTGGCCGCGCCGGCGCGAAGGATCAACTGGTGGTAGAGCATGGCGGC
Source organism: Microstegium vimineum (assembly GCA_022036555.1). Taxonomy (NCBI): domain Eukaryota; kingdom Viridiplantae; phylum Streptophyta; class Magnoliopsida; order Poales; family Poaceae; genus Microstegium; species Microstegium vimineum. Next base: position 14,913,635 of record CM039123.1, on the reverse strand, counting down.
GGCAGCGCCAATAAGGGGGCCGACCCAGAATATCCACTGATCCTCCCACGCCTTTCTCTGATTGTACACAACGGCCGGCCCCAGGCTTCTTGCCGGGTTGATGCCCGTGCCGGTGACGGGGATGGTGGCCAGGTGCACCATGAACACCGCGAATCCGATGGGCAGCGGCGCCAGGACCGGGACGTGCGAATCCCTGACCTTGCGCTTCGGGTCGGTAGCCGAGAACACGGTGTACACCAGGACGAAGGTGCCCACGATCTCGGCCGCCAGACCAGTTCCCTTGGAGTAGCCTGCAGACAGCTCGTTAGCGCCACCGCCGTAGCGAAGGTACCAATGGACGCCGTGGAAGGCCTTGACGAGGCCGGCGCCACATATGGCGCCCAGGCACTGCGCGACCACGTAGAGCGCGGCGCGCACCAGCGACACCTTGCGCGCCAGCAGCAGGCCGAAGGTGACCGCCGGGTTGATGTGGCCGCCGGAGATACCGGCGGTGCAGTAGACGAGCACGAAGATCATGCCGCCGAAGGACCAGGCGATGCCCAGCACGCCGACGCTGCCGCACGGCTGGGACTCGGCTTGGCGCTTGTGCCCGATGACGGTGGCCAGCGTGACGTAGACGAAGAGCAGCGTGGCAACGAACTCGGCGATGACGGCGCGGTAGAGGGACCACTTGCCCAGCTCACCAACGTTCACGAATGGTGCCGGGGGAGGGTCACTGTAGTCCTTCTTGACACCTGCGCTCTCTATGGATTGATGACAAGGATCCATCTCGCTCGCGACTAATGACTGAGGCACACTGAGACTAGTGACTACAGAAGGCAAGGAAACCTGCGGGGTGCCTGATGATCGATGGACGAGGCATCTCAACCGACCTGGTACTGGTATATATAGTGGAGGGAGCTCGAAATTTACCTCACTTGAGAGCTCACAAATCACAACCAGTAGTATATATTGTAAAGTTGCTCTCACATTGAAGGCCCGTTTGGGATAGCCCCAGCTCCAGATTTTTCAAAGAGAATCACTTCCACTTAATCAAACACCTAAAATGCCAACTGATTTAGCTGGACATCAACAGAGAATCATTTCTCCATTTACACTATAAGGTGGGAGCTAATAAAAAGCTGCTTCACCCAACTCCTTGTTAAATTCTGGTGGAGATCAACAAAAAATCAATTCTCATCAGCTCTCCAGCCCGCTCCCTTGTAGGAATCAAAAAAATCACTTCATCGGAAACTCAAGGAGCAGAGCTGAAGAATTAGAGAGCGGAGCTCTCCCAAACGGGGCTGAAGACAGACTGATTTTAAATAGAACACAATATTTGTTTTTTTTTGTGATACCCAGCGCAGACACTCACATGCACGAGCACACACTCACCCCTATGAACGCACGCATGCACACCCTACCCCCTATGAGCACCTCCGAAGAACCGAGTTAGACCGGTAAATCTCAATATTCACGAAATCACCATAGACGCTTCGCTGTTGAGGGGCACGTCGCCTACCACCACTCACATGCACGAGCACACACTCACCCCTATGAACGCACGCATGCACACCCTATCCCCTATGAGCACCTCCGAAGAACCAAGTTAGACCGGTAAATCTCAATATTCACGAAATCACCATAGACGCTTCGCTGTTGAGGGGCACGTCGCCTACCACTAAAAAAAATAACACCGTTAAATCCTGGAAAATACGAGCACCCGTATTAAATCGGAGATTTGAACTCGGGTAGGTAGATTTCTCCACAAGAAACCCATCCAGCTGAGCTAGTTCCACATAACACAAAATTTGTTAGGAGTAAAAGATATACTGTTAAAAGACCAAAGCACGAAGCCACGACAATCAAGTGCTCAATTTGCTAATAGGCTACAAGTATGGCAAAAAATCATAAGAGATCTAGCATTCTAGATTCACCATGCGAAATATTTGTAATACACATGTTAAACTATATGAATCTGTAGAAATTGATGGTAAAACATATTTGACTTGGAACAGGGATAAAATCATAATTATTTTTAACTGGATGTAGTATTATTTTATCCCAATATGAGTTTTGTTCTCACTTAAGAGGGTAGCACATAAGCAATTTTATTGGTGTCCCTTCGCGCTTAGGTTGTCTCATGCTAGCTAACCCACGACCCTGGCTGTCATAACATGTGTTTTATCTGCCTTTATTTGTCCTAAAATAAATAATGTTTTATAATTTTCCTAAATAAAACCATTTCAAGTTATTAACCAAATTTATATAAAAAAGTGCTAATGTTTTTATACCAAATAAGTACGGTTAGTTTTTATCAAAAAAATATATTTTTATATTCTACCTATTCAATGCCGTAAATATGAATGTTTTTTACTCTAAATTTATTCAAACTTAAAATTATTTGACTTAGGATAAACTAAAACATCACTTTTTGGGACGTACGGAATAATTAAATGCAGGAAGTAGAACATACAAAACACGAAAATGAAGCCACTTAAGGTTTTTCCAACCATGAATTGATTATTTTTGCTGTTGTGTCGCGCTCATGCAAACAACAAAATAAATTTTGACTTAGGATTACAAACACTGACATGCATGGTCTCAACTCTGGAAATAGTCATAGTGTATTTTGACAAGAGCAATATAATGTTTATTAATCATTTGACGTATAAAGATTTGCATATTATGATTGGTTTCCACGACGAAAGTATAAACCTAATGGTGTGACTCTTAGCTAGGAACATTTATTTGGTATTAATAGATAGTTAAAAATCTCAATATATATATTTGATCAATTACATGACAATATATGTGAGTAGCCCACATATGCACTGCATATGGCAATACGTGTACACATGAGCTGATAATATATATACTTTTCCACGTCAATTATTCAAGCTGTTCAATAATACATTGGTATTGAGCCGGGGCACGTTTGTCGTCGTCCGTATACGTAAATAAAATATAACATATCGTGCATATCATGGGTGCACGTACTACTTTATTTCCCCACGCTTTATTGCTGGAAGCGAACAGTAGTGAAAAGCAAATCTCATGTACAAACATCAAGAGGCCGCCCGGTAGTAGTGGTGGTAAGTTTATCAAATCCTACAAAATCATCGTATATATATTCTGCTGGCCACGCATAGTGCATGAATATATATTCTGCTGGCCACGCATCGTATATATATTTTATATGACTAGTTTTTCTCTTTTTGATAAAAGCGTTATATATATGCATGTTTGCTTATGGGTTAAGCAATGTATGTGTGCATATGTACATACGTCTTTTCAGAATAAATTATATATAGCAAATTAAACAATTGATCAACCAAATTAAAAGAACCACACATGTGTGAACACTAAACCTCTGCAGTAACTTTTCAGGATTCCATGCAACGGAATCATCCAAACATGCATAAAAGCGCTGCCATACATGAATCAGTAGCTTTGCATTAACGGTTATTAACATTCATCGATCAGTAGCTATTCTTTTTATTAGTCATTTGCCCATCATCGAATAATGAATACACACATCAACTTTTTTGCGTTTTGGTGTTTTTGAAAATATATATAATCAGAGACACGGGTACGTAGAAGCACTACGTCAAAAATGATTTTGCGCAGTGATGGCAAAATGCCCTCTGTAGCGGCCACCATTTCTGCCCGCCAAGGTAAGTCGAAGCACGGCTGTGCGCGGCCAGCAGCTAGAGAGCCCGCAGCGGTTAACCATTTACCGCAGCGGTCACATTAGGGCGACCGCTGCGGTTGATCAGTATTAACCGCAGCGGTCCTTTTATAATTGTCCGCAGCGGTTATGACTTTTATAAATAGCTACTGTTCGACCTTCTTCTTCCTAATGGCTTTTCTCTTCCAAGACTCGTGGGGGGGAGAGGCTTTGCCCGAATTTTTAACCAAACCATTAGATGGAGGTTTTGAGTGTTGTTTTGGAGGAGGTGGACATCATAAGACATATTTAAAAGGTTCTTATGGTCTTTTCTCTCTCTTTTCCTTGCTTTTTGACCTTTCTAGATCTAGATCTAGTTTCATGGAGGAAGGAGAAAAAACTTGTGTTTTTATCTAGAATCATAATATTAGATGCCTAAAAGCTTTTAGAGGGTTCCCATGCTTTTTTCTCTCTCTTTTCCTTTACTTTTGAGCTCTTTAGATATAGATCTAGATCTAGATCTGGATTAATGGAGGAAAGAGAAAACTTTTGTTTCTTTTTTTATCTAGATTCATAATATTATATGCCTAAAAGCTTTTGTTGTTGATGTGTACGGTTTGCAGACAATATGGATAGGTCAGAATAGATGTACAAGATTAGTAGAGTACTTGATCCGCGGCATCTCTCCGAAGTGAGGAAGTTTATTGCCGCTGCGAGAGCTCACCGTGACAGATCGAACGGATGACAACCGTGTGTCTGTGTTCTCACTGCAAAAATCGGATAGCCTACACCGACGATGGCAAGGTGCAATCTCATTTGATTCGGTTTGGTTTTGTAGAGAATTACATAGTCTGGACTCAGCACGGCGAAAGTATCGACCCGAGTGGTGGTGGTGCATCTGGAGTGAGCTTGGCATCAACGACGGCGAACCAAGAGCCACGTGCGCCAGACGTCTCATGTTCAGCCACAACAGCGCCAGCCTGCAACGACAATAATGTTTGTGATTGCATCACGGTGGAGGATCTACTCGAGGACATGGAAGATGATGATGGTGGTCAGGAGGCCACCGTGCAGGAACCCGAGGATGTGCAACTTTTTGATGATTTAGTGAAGCACATCGATGAGGACGACGTTGTGTATGGTTCCCCGAAGTGGTTGGAAAATTTAAGAGAGATGAAGCAGGCGTCATTGGATCCTCTGTATCAGGATGGTGGTGAATGTCCAAAAGAGTGCACCGTGCTCCGTTTTATCCTCCACATGTTGATGATGAAGGCCTGACATGGTTGGTCTGATAACAGCTTCAATGAGCTGTTAAGTTACCTTGCTACCACATACCTAAAGGGTAACAAGTTTCCCATGAATACTTATCGGGCAAAGAAGTTGATTCGTCCAGTATCGATGAAACTTCAAAAGTTCGATGCCTGCCCTAACCACTGCATCATGTATCGGCCAGGCATTAAGTATGAGAAGATGACGAGTTGTCCGCACTATGGCGCTGTAGAATCATGGACCCTTGTGTTTAGGCGATTAACGACAATACTAGATCACTATGACTAACGTGTGTTTTGCAGAGGCAAAGTTGTTTATGTTAGGTCATTAGTGATGCATTTTGAATGGGCTTAATGGATATTCATGCCCCCAAGATGGAAATCGCTTCGGTTGCAAAGGATGGAGATACACGTCGAAGACTAGGCTAGTTCTTAGTGCCACAAGGTTGAGAAGGGCACTAAGTATAGCTAGGGCTTTTGTTTTTCCTTTGACCGTACTATAAAGGGGGTATGAGATTAGTAGCTTGACCTAGGAGAGATTAGGAAAGTGGGTATATGCACACTTGTCACAACTAGTCCTAGAGACCTTGCTTTTAGCCCTTGATAAACCCTAGAAATGGTAGGAGCAAAATCCCTTGAAAATCCTGAGCGAAAACAGTTGATATAGAGGGAGAAAGAGGCTCCGGACCACTCTGCCTAGTAAGCGTCGGACCATAGGAGAGTGGTCCGACGGTCCCTGACTTAGACAAAATCTCAGCTCGAGGAGCTCCGGGCCACCTGTCTGGAAAGCGTCGGACCATAGGAGAGTGGTCCGATGGCTTGGTTCAGAGACGGAGAAGGCTCCGGACTAGTCCGACGGTTAGTCCGACGGCTAGTCCGACGCCTCAAGACAGGAGTTTGGGTTTATGCAGAGAGCTCCCTGGCTCCGGACCAGAGCGTCGGACCAGGGCACCGGACCAAGGAGAGTGGTCCGGTGCTTCGTAAAAGTGAGAAAGGTTTTCACTCAGAGAGCACTGAGGCTCCAGACCAGTGCGTCGGACCAAGCAGAGTAGTCCGACGGTGCCTGAGTTTGAATCCAGAGTGAGCTTCGAACCAGTGTGCTTGGTCCAGTGGTATGAGCTCCGGACTAGTCCGGTGGCTTCGCAGAGAGAAGAAAAAGTAAAAAACGGCTAGTTTTGGAGGTGGGGACTATTTATAGTTGCCCCCTTCGCCCTTAGAGGCTCTCTTGGCCATTGTTTCAGCTGGTGACACCTTGAGAAATCCTTTGGAGAGCCAAGAGGCTAGTGAGGGAGAGATTAGAGAGAGATCATCTTGTTCTTCCCTCCTAGAGTGATTAGGAGTGACTTGTGTGCATCCATCCACCTCCGTAGCCTTAAGTGGGTCAAGTGAAGGTCTTGTGCTTGTTACTCTTGGTGTTCGACAGCACCTAGACGGTTTGGTGGTGTTCGGAGGAAGTGACCGCCGGGAGATTGTAGGAGGCTCTTCTCCAAGCTCTTGTGATCGGTTGTGGGCGATTCACCGAGCCGGAGTGGCGAAGAATCAGCCCGTAGAGAGCACTCTACCCTTGCGCGGGTAGAGGGGGAGCGATACCTTGCGAGGTGCTCCAACGAGGACTAGGGGGGGTGTCAACACCTCGATACCTCGGGAAAAATCGCTGCGTCACTGAGAATTTCTTTTCCCTAGCTCTTTACATTTCCGCATTTCTTTCCGTCTTGTTTTTACATTATCTACTAGAATTGCTTAGGTTGCTTTTAATTCCTATGAACTGCTACCGCTTTCTAGTTAGGACACACGGATCGTAGGCACTAGGGGGTGATTGGCATTTGATAGGTTTTAATATTTGCTTTAGAAATTTAAAACAAGCCCAATTCACCCCCCCCCTCTTGGGCATCTTGATCCTTTCAATTGGTATCAGAGCCTTGTTGCTCTAAATTAGGCTTCACCGCCTAGAGCAAGATGTCCCATGGGGATGGACCGCCACCCATGTTCGATGGGGATGACTTTCCGTATTGGAAAGTGCGGATGGAGGCTTACCTTGAGGCCGTGGATGTCGACGTTCACAAAGCCGCCACCCAAGGTGGATCGGTGTTCGCCGAGGACCCATTCTTTGAGAAGAACAATTCTAAGGCAAAGAACATTCTTTTCTGTGGCATTTGCAAGGATGTGTTCAACCATGTGCGGAATTGCAAAACCGCGCATGAGATTTGGACAAACATTTGTGCTCTTCACGAGGGCACTAAATGTGAAAGAGAAGAGCGTTATCACCTCATTATTGCTAAGTTAAATGCTTTCACTATGCTATCTCATGAAAATGCTAATGAAATGTATTCTCGCTTGAATGTGCTTGTAGAGGAGTTGAATGGCCTTGGGCTCTCTCAAATGACACCGGCCGATGTGGTGCGCAAGATACTTTGTGTCCTTCCAATAGACAAGTATAGCCACATCGTCACGGTTCTTCATCAAGGCGATCTCTCCACAACTACACCAACGCAAGTGTTGGGCAAGATCAATGCTCATGAGATGTACATGAAGATCAATGATGGAACTTCATCATCCTTCAAGAAGAAAGAGAAGGAGGAGAAGAAGGACTTGGCTCTCAAGGCATCTTCCAAGGAGAAGTGCAAGATTCAATATGTCGTTGAGAGTACAAGTGATGATGATGATGAAGACAACATCGCTCTCATGGTGAAGAAGACCGCCAAGATGTTGAAGAGGCTAAACAAGAATGGAGTCAAGTTTGACTCAAAGAAGAAGAAATTCTTCACAAGCTCTTCAAGGAAGCCAATCTCCCAAATGAAGTGCTACAATTGCGGTACTCTTGGTCATCTAGCCCATGCATGTCTCGAAGATAAGAAAGACAAGTTCAAGAACAACAAGTTTAAGAACTTCAAGAAGAACAAGGGCGCCAATGATGACTCAAGTGATGATGACAAGAAGCAAGATAAGCCATACAAGAAGAAGAAGAACTTCAACTTCCACAAGAAGAAGAAGGATGGCAAGGCTTACATTATGGGTGATTGGCTCACCGATATTGATGATTCAAGTGACTCCTCCGATGATGAGAGTGAAGAAGAGAAGGTGGCCGCATTGGTGATTGGTTCTTCTATTCCACCGCCACCTCCTCCTTCATCGCCGGGCTCATCCTCTACACACCTATGCCTTATGGCTAAAGGTGACAAGAAGGTACAAAAAGAGGATGATGGTGATGACCTCTCTAGTGATGATAGTGATGATGAAGACGCACCTTCCTATTATGAGCTAATTAAAATTTGCAACAAGTATGCTAGCATCATAAGGAAGTACAAGAGTAAAAATGATAAACTACTTGAAATCAAAGAAAACTTGCATGATAAGCTTGATAACTTGTCTAGTGCTAATGATGATTTGAAGCTTGAGATTAACTCTCTCACATCTAGCACTAGGGAGCTCAAAGCCTCTCTTAAGCAAGCCAATGAGAAACATGATAAGCTTGAGAGGTCATCCCAAGAGCTCCTCACAAGGTTTAACTTGCTAAAAGATGACTACAACCAAGTGAAAAGTGATCATGGCACACTAGTGGTAGCAAATGAATTGCTTACTCAAGATCTTACACATGTTGCTACTAACCCGTGTGCTAAGTGTGCAAGTGCTACCTCTTGTGATATCGAGCTTGATGATGTGGCTCTTGAGCAAAGTGCCAAGTGCAAGGGCAAGAGAGTTGTAGAAGCCGACAAGTATGATGATTATATGAAGATGAGTGAAGAGAACTCAAAGCTCAAGGAAGAGCTAATCAACCTCAAGGCAAACAAGCCCTTCACTATCAAGCCGACTCAAGAAGAAGACAAAGATGCTATCACTTTGATCAACTCTCTTCGAGAAGAAATTGCCAAACTCAAGAATGATAAGACCAAGCTTACAAGTGGCCTTGAAAAGTTCACCAAGGGCCATAATCTCCAAAGTGAGCTTCTAATGAGCACCGTCATGAAGAATGACAAGACCGGTATTCGGTACAAGGAAAACCAAGTGATGAAGGCCAAGGTCAAAATTGAAGCCAAGAACTACTACAAGAACAAGTACAATGGCTACAATCAAGAGAAGCCAAAGCCCAAGCCTAAGAGGTGTTTTAGATGTGGACAAGTTGGTCATCTCTCATTTCAATGCAAGACTCCACTTCCCAAGACCTTGCCCAAGCACACTAGGCCATTTGCTCATGATGCTCACTATGTCATCAACAAAGATTCCAAGGGTAGACCACTTGTGGTGTTTCTTGGACCACCAATGAAGAACAAGCCTAGGGTCCTTTGGGTTGCTAAGGAGTTGGTTGACAAGGCAATGGGGCCCCGCACCAAGGGGGTTCCCAAACAACAAGCTTAACTCCAAGTTGCTTGTGTGTAGGTGAACTACAAGACCGGTGGGAGCCATTGGGTAATTGATAGTGGTTGCACTCAACACATGACCGGCGACCCCCGGATGTTCACCACACTTGATGAGGATTGTGCAAATCAAGACAAGATCACTTTTGGGGATAATTCAAAGGGCAAAGTTCAAGGCCTAGGCAAAGTGGCTATCTCCCAAGATCAATCAATTTCAAATGTCTTGCTAGTACAATCATTGAGCTTCAACTTGCTATCGGTTGGTCAACTTTGTGATCTCGGGTTTCATTGTCTCTTCACTCCAAATGAGGTGATTGTGACCAAGATTGAAGATTCACCAATGATATTCAAAGGGTTCCGGCACAACAACCTCTACTTAGTAGACTTCACTTCAAATGAAGCAAACTTGCAAGCTTGTCTATTCTCCAAGAATTCTTTGGGTTGGCTATGGCATAGAAGATTAGCTCATGTGGGCATGTCAACCTTGAAGAAGCTTGTCAAGAAGGAAATGGTTAGAGGAATCAAGGATGTGGTGTTTGAGAAGGACAAACTTTGTAGTGCATGTCAAGCCGGCAAGCAAGTGGCAAACACTCATCCAACCAAAGCTTTCATGCCAACCTCAAGAGTCCTAGAGTTGCTACACATGGATCTATTTGGCCCTACCACCTATGCTAGTCTTGGAGGAAATCTCTACTGCTTAGTGGTAGTGGATGACTACTCTCGGTACACTTGGGTGTTCTTTCTTCAAGACAAGGGAGAGACACAAGGCATCTTCAAGAAGTTTGCTATAAGAGCTCAAAATGAATTTGATGTGAAGATCAAGAAGATTAGAAGTGACAATGGCACCGAATTTGTGAACACAAAGATTGAAGATTATTGTGATGAAGTTGGGATCAAGCATGAGGTGTCCGCCACATATACTCCACAACAAAATGGTGTCGTAGAGAGGAAGAACCGGACGCTCATAACTCTAGCAAGGTCTATGCTTGATGAGTACAACACTTTGGAGAAGTTTTGGGCGGAGGCAATCAACACCGCGTGCTATGCGGCAAACCGTCTCTTCGTCCAAAGGCTATTAAAGAAGACCCTCTATGAGCTTGTCAATGGGAAGAAGCCGGATATTTCATTCTTCCGGGTGTTTGGTTGCAAGGTGTACATCTACAAGAAGCGCCAACACTTGGGTAAATTCCAATGGCGGTGTGCCATTGGTTTCCTTGTTGGTTATTCACTTAAATCCAAGGCATACCGTGTATTTAACAAAGCCACCGGCTTAGTTGAAGAAACGTATGACTTGGAGTTTGATGAAACTAATGTCTCCCAAGGAGCGCTTGAGGATATTGATGTAGGTGATGAACCCTTGAGGGAGGCAATGAAGAATATGTCAATTGGTGCTATCAACCCGCAAGAGATGGAAGAAGTTGAAGATGAAGCAAACCAAGATCCTTCTCCACCCCACACGCCTCAAGTTGATGAAGGAGATCAAGTGAGGGAAGCTCAAGAAGACACTCACATTCCTCAAGATCAAGCCGAGGCCGAAGCAAGCAATGTTGAAGCACCGCAACCTCCTTCTCAAGAGACAAATAGAAAATCAACATCCATCCTTCAAGCTCACCCCCATGATCAAATCATAGGGAGTCCATCAAAGGGAGTAATAACTCGCTCTAGACTTGCATCTTATGTTGAACATCACTCGTTTGTTTCCTTTGTTGAGCCTACTAGTGTCGAAGAAGCACTTGCGGATCCGGATTGGGTGAACGCCATGCATGAAGAACTCAACAATTTAACCCGGAACCAAGTGTGGACACTTGAAGAGAAGCCAAAGGATGCAAGAATCATTGGCACCAAGTGGGTGTTTAGGAACAAGCAAGATGATCAAGGTGTGGTTGTGAGGAACAAAGCAAGATTGGTGACAAAGGGGTTCTCTCAAGTAGAAGGACTCGATTTTGGAGAGACCTTTGCACCGGTTGCAAGACTTGAAGCCATTTGTATCCTTTAGGCGTATGCTTCACATCACAAAATGAAACTTTTTCAAATGGATGTGAAGAGCGCTTTCTTAAATGGTTTCATAAATGAACTTGTCTATGTCTCACAACCTCCCGGGTTTGAAGACCCAAACTTGCCTAATCATGTGTATAGGTTGTCCAAGGCACTCTATGGATTGAAGCAAGCTCCAAGAGCTTGGTATGAGAGGCTAAGGGACTTCCTAATCAAGAAGGGCTTTAAGATCGGGATCGTCGACACTACACTATTCACCAAGAAGCTTAATGGAGAGATCTTTGTTTGCCAAGTATATGTCGATGACATTATATTTGGGTCAACGAACCAAGACCATTGCAAGGAGTTTGGTTACTTGATGTCCAAGGAGTTCGAGATGTCAATGATTGGCGAGCTAACCTTGTTCCTTGGCTTTCAAGTGAAGCAAATGATAGAAGAGACCTTCATCTCTCAAGAAAAGTACACTTATGATCTACTTAAGAAGTTCAAGATGGAGGATTGCAAGCAAATCAAGACCCCAATGCCAACTAATGGGCATCTCGATCTCGATGAGGGAGGTAAACCGATTGACCAAACTCTTTATCGCTCTATGATCGGTAGTTTACTTTACCTCACCGCATCTAGGCCGGATATCATATTTAGTGTGTGTATGTGTGCTAGGTTTCAAGCAAACCCTAAGGAGTCGCATCTTTGTGCGGTTAAAAGAATCCTTAGGTACATAAGGCACACCCCTAGCATGGGTCTTTGGTATCCCAAAGGAGCTCTCTTCCAACTAGTTGGCTATTCCGATTCGGATTATGCCGGGTGTAAGGTTGATAGGAAGAGTACCTCCGGCGGGTGCCACATGCTAGGAAGATCACTTGTTTCTTGGTCCTCAAAGAAGCAAAACAGTGTGGCATTGTCAACCGCCGAGGCGGAATACATTGCCATGGGAGCAAGTTGTGCACAAATCCTATACATGACCCAAACACTCTTTGATTACGGCGTGTTTTTAAAAGAAGTTCCACTTTTGTGTGATAATGAAAGCGCCGTAAAGCTTGCTATCAACCCGGTTCAACACTCTTGCACCAAGCACATTGATATTCGCCATCACTTTCTTAGAGATCATGTGGCTAGGAAAGACATCACACTAGTTGGAGTTAAGAGCGAAGATCAATTGGCAGATATCTTCACTAAACCACTCGATGAAACAACCTTTTGTAGGTTGAGAAGCGAGTTGAATGTGCTTGATCACTCTAACTTCACTAAAAGATGAGCTTGTGTGAATCATGCATTCATATGTAATATAACATGTTTAATTTTATAATGCACATAGGCTTGGCTAACGCGGTTAAGATAACCGCCCTCAAAGCGTGTGACAAAGCTTAACCGCGGTTTAAACTTGCAAGCAACCTAGATTCAAATTCCGTTTTGCATTGCATATGCATGAGTGTTGCTCATTCGTTTCTTTTCGGTTAAGTTTTTTGGTCATCATTAGGTTTAACACTTAGGGGGAGCAATTCAACACTCTAGCTTCAGCTAATACCCCTCTAGTGCCCCTATGGTGACCCTTGGAGCTTTATTGAACTATTTTCTTATGAAAACTAGTCCTAGCCTATGGCAAACTATTTCTAAAATTGAGGGTTTGAGAGACGGTTCTTATGTCAAGTCCAACAAAGTGTTCCTCTTTGCTCTTTTGTGTTGGTACTTGGCTAAGAGAAAAGATTGGAGAGAAAAATAGAAAAACTCAGAGCAATTTTAAGCATCGGACCACCCTCCGGACCACTATGCAATGGTCCGACGCAGTGGTCCGACGCTCTGTCCCTCACTGCGTAAATCTTTTCCAGCCACAAAATCCATCGGACCAGTGTCCGACGCACCACTGGACCAATGGCAAGTTGTCCGGTGCCTCTGTCATTTGTATCTGTGAACCGTCGGACCAGTCCGGTGCGTCGTCCGACGCCCTGGTCCGGTGGTCGGTTGCTCACTATTTTCCCTTCTCTGGTACCATCGGACCACCCGTCGGACCAGCCTCCGGACCAAGCAGAGTGGTCCGACGCTTTGAAAATTTGCGGATACACCCCCGCGAGTGGCTCTATTTTGGCGATGTTTTCCATTCTACGTTCGTACGCCGCCGTCTCGCCGCTCTGCCCCAGCTCCGCCGCCAAGCTCCCCTGCGCCCTTCGCTGCCGTTGAGCCCTCCACTCAGCCCCACCGCCACTCCGCCACTCCGCCTCTCCTCCGCCAGCTGCTGCGCCCCGCCACAGTAGCGCCGCCGCCTTCCACCGCGCCAGCCGCCTCGCCGCCGGGACCCCACCTCGCCGGCGATCTCCAAGCTCCCTGCCGAGCTCGTGCAGAGCTAGGGTTTACACCCCCCTTCCTTCCATTGCCACTGCAAAGCTCCCCCCCACTTAGGGTTTGCCCTAACCCTAGGAGGGGTTTCGCCGTGTTCGTCCTCGAACGAATTCGTTTCGTCGTCACCGTCTTCGACGTCTTCGTTCGTGACCGTTTTCGCCTTCCGTCGACGTCGTCTTCCATCTTCGCTGTTAGGGTATGGTTTCGATCTTCGACGTCGCGTTTTGTTGAGTCGTAGATAGTGTCATGCCTTAGTATTATTCCTTGAAAATCCTTTATCCATATTCAATCCATTTCGTTAAATCTATTGCCAATTGTAATTCGCAGCTGGTAAATCTCGTTCGGAGTGTGCTTTGGTTCTTGACATTGCTCTGAATAGCCGCGCTTTCTTACCTCAAGTATCATGTCAGCTTTTCATTCTATCACTTATCTAGATGCTTGCTTCTATACGGTCTCTTATCTCTAGATTTTATATATGCTTATGTATATCCTGTCTATTCTATCTAACAGCAGTCAGTGGCAGTTTGAACTCGGGGCAAAGCTCGCGAGTAAGGATTGAGGCAAAGCCTCAGAGGTTCAGTCCAGTGGCTTGCAGGCCCCTCTGTCAGTTTTGCTTGAGACTTGATCAGTGGGCAGTGGTTCTTACAGCTCTCAGTGGTTCTTGTGGCAGTGGTTCTGACAGTTGGCAATGGCTCTAGTGATTGACCGTGAGCAGTGTTTCTTTGATTGATTCAGAGATGACTCGCAATACTCGTGCTCGCGCTGCTGGGTCAGGTGATGATACTCCGCCTCCTCCACGTCCTTCCAGAGATAAGGGCAAGAAGCCAGTTGTTGAGAAAGCAAAGAAGAAGAAGCGAAAGCTCACAGAGGCTGAGAAAGCCGAAGCAGTGGCCGATGCAGCAGACCGCGCAAAGCGAGGCGGTCGCCGAGGCACAGTCAGACTTGGCACCCCTCTGCGGGATCTACCGTCTACTCCTCCAGCTGGGTAACATACAGAGGATACTCCAGAGGAGCCAGAGCTTGTCACTGAAGCTCTGGGGACACCATTGGCACCTAGTTCCTGGGGGCGTTCCACTCGCTCCCAGTCTGCTCAGTCACCTCAGTCAGCGGCTCCCACAGTAGCTTCAGCCTCAGTTCACCTCGATCTGAGGAATCTTACAGCGAAGCAAGTGAAGAAACTCCGGTTTGTTGCTCTAGAGAAGTGGTGCCCGGATCAGCGAGACCCCAGAGCCTCACTAGGATGGCATAGACCTCTCATGGAGGATTTCTATAGAGCAGCTCAGCTGACCAGCATTCAGATTCGACCGCACAGGGTTTGCTCCTTAGAGAGCATCGTTGAGCTAGCTGGTGAGGAGATCAGACCGTTCCTGACTTACCTTCCGGGACTAGCTGATTTGCTTGGCCGTTCTGGAAACTACATAGAGAGATGGGTCAGAGAGTTCTATGCTTCAGTATGGGTGGATCCAGAGCACAAGTTTGTGCAGTACACCTTCAGAGGCGAGCGATACAGGCTATACTTGACCAGACTTAGAGAGATCTTTCGCCTCCGTCAGCAGGGTGGTGAGCTCGATTTACACTATGAGTGCTACAGAGGAGCTTCCATGCCTCGTAGAGCTCGAGGTGGTCGTACACTGTCAGTGCAGGAGGTGGCTCCTCTCTTCAAGCCACCTTTCTCAGAGGGCTCCAGACGTTGCCCAGCAGAGCTCAGACCCACCGTTCACAGGTTGAACGAGGTCCTCCGTCAGAATTTACTTCCTCACACGGGTTACAAGGAAGGATTGAAAAATATGCAGCAGCTACTCCTTCAGGCCCTAGTATCTCAGACACCGTTCGATGTCGCAAACTTTCTTGTATCAGAGATAGAGGATGTGATAGCAGATGGTATGAGGGCCCATCGTCAGTTTCCTTATGCTCATTGGATATCATCGATCATTGCTATTGAGCTTGAGGGAGCAAACCCTGGACTCCGTGCCCTGCTAGACCAGTCGCCGACTTCTTTCCCGGCCTACAGAGTTCTTGGTTCGTTTGACAGCCGGTTTGGCAACTGGGTCCTCCGTCTTGTCAGAGAGAGGACAGCTCCAGCTGACAGAGCTGAGGTTGATGCTCAGGATGAGGCTATACGCAGTGTTGAGCAGCAGGAGCTCCATGGTCTAGACACTGGAGCTGATGTGACTCCTGAGGACACCAATTCAGACAGCTCAGATGCCGACTTCCAGCCAGTTCCACAGATGCCCCCATGGGCTCCCGACACTAAGGCTGGCGGCTCTGCCTCTGCCACCGAGACGATGATGTTGAAGATCCTTGACTGTCTCAATGAGTAGCAGAGTTCTCTCGTCACTGCAGTTACACAGGTCCAGCAGCGATAGGACGAGATGCAGCGACAGTCTGAGGAGCGCCACTTCGAGATGCAGCGACAGATGCTAGCTATGCAGCTAGAGTGACAGCTCCTTCAGTTATAGTCTCAGTAGCTGCAGCAGCAGAACATGACCTTTATGGCCCATATGATGAAGTGGACTGGCGCTCCTCCTCTTGAGTTTCCTGCAGCCCCTCAGATACAGATGATGAGCACCTCACAGCCTTCACAGTCAGTTGGGCAGATAGGAGGCCCACAGTTCTCAGTTGGACCCTCAGTTGGTCCTTCAGTGGCCCCTACGAGCTTCGTCGGTCAGACAGTCACTCCCACCCCAGCCGTACAGTCCAGTGGACTTCAGGGTGCCGGATTGACCACCCCATTCCAGTCACCGGCGACTCAGATGACTCAGTGGTTGGACACCTTCGGCCCAACTCAGTAGTTCACCCCTCTCACTACTGGTTTCACGCCGCTCACTGCTACGATGGGTGCTACTGCTCGAGACCTTTCTGCGTCGTTCAACGACATTACCGGGCAGTCGTCCCCCACTGGTCCTCAGATAGCAGCAGAGGTTGAGGCCGAGCTAGTTGCACCGACAGCCGATCAGCACCGTTCCTCAGT
This sequence comes from Microstegium vimineum, assembly GCA_022036555.1. Classification (NCBI taxonomy): domain Eukaryota; kingdom Viridiplantae; phylum Streptophyta; class Magnoliopsida; order Poales; family Poaceae; genus Microstegium; species Microstegium vimineum. Next base: position 14,897,066 of record CM039123.1, on the reverse strand, counting down.
AGCTTCCTCAGAGGCTACACACGACAGTTGGGCTCCAGCCGTGTCTACCCCACCTACAGCTGCAGTTGCTACCGATGCCACAATGGTCACTTCCACTCCAGTACAGCTTCCGCAGTCTCCGGTTCTTCAGACTCCAGTCGAGTCAGTGCATGAGGCACCACCGGACACCGCCGCTCCTGAGGCTCCCACCGAGACCCTGGCACCGGTTCCTGATACTACTTCTTCTCCAGCTACTGCTCCAGAGTCTTCGACCGCAGTAGGCCTGTCAGCTACCGACCCCCAGACCGCTTCTCTACCAGAGACAGATACTCAGGGGGAGGATTCAGATGATGAGACATATCTGGCAGCTTTCAGGGTGCTCGACCGATCCACGACTGCTTCCACTCCGCCTCTAGACGCTTAGTTTTGGTGCTTCGACGCCAAAGGGGGAGAGGGAGAGTCGAGTAGATGGGCTAGTTTTAGGGGGAGCTAGTAGGACTCGTTCTTTTGATGTGTATAAACTCTATTGCATCATGCATCACGTTTACCGTCTTTATGCATTGTATGATATGTGTGATGGTTGAGACTTAATGGTTGTGTGACATGTGTGGACATTCATCTTTTTATATCATGTCACTTGGTTATGCTATACTGCTTCCGCGCTAATCTCTGATCTTTTGGATATAGCATATCCTTTTTGAAATCAAGTACCATGCTCAATTCATATCTATTGTGCTTGTCATGGCTTGAATGGTTAGGCATGTACTTGTCTTTCTTATCACTAACCCATGCCTATCTCATTTCAAGTCATGTGTCTCTCTTATCAAAATTCACTCATTATTCTCTACTCGAGCTTGTATTGTTGTCAATCACCTAAAAGGGGGAGATTGTAGAATCATGGACCCTTGTGTTTAGGCGATTAACGACAATACTAGATCACTATGACTAACGTGTGTTTTGCAGAGGCAAAGCTGTTTATGTTAGGTCATTAGTGATGCATTTTGAATGGGCTTAATGGATATTCATGCCCCCAAGATGGAAATCGCTTCGGTTGCAAAGGATGGAGATACACGTCGAAGACTAGGCTAGTTCTTAGTGCCACAAGGTTGAGAAGGGCACTAAGTATAGCTAGGGCTTTTGTTTTTCCTTTGACCGTACTATAAAGGGGGGTATGAGATTAGTAGCTTGACCTAGGAGAGTTTAGGAAAGTGGGTATATGCACACTTGTCACAACTAGTCCTAGAGACCTTGCTTTCAGCCCTTGATAAACCCTAGAAATGGTAGGAGCAAAATCCCTTGAAAATCCTCAGCGAAAACAGTTGATATAGAGGGAGAAAGAGGCTCCGGACCACTCTGCCTAGTAGGCGTCGGACCATAGGAGAGTGGTCCGACGGTCCCTGACTTAGGCAAAATCTCAGCTCGAGGAGCTCCGGACCACCTGTCTGGAAAGCGTCGGACCATAGGAGAGTGGTCCGATGGCTTGGTTCAGAGACAGAGAAGGCTCCGGACTAGTCCGACGGTTAGTCCGACGCCTCAAGACAGGAGTTTGGGTTTATGCAGAGAGCTCCCTGGCTCCGGACCAGAGCGTCGGACCAGGGCACCGGACCAAGGAGAGTGGTCCGGTGCTTCGTAAAAGTGAGAAAGGTTTTCACTCAGAGAGCACCGAGGCTCCGGACCAGTGCGTCGGACCAAGCAGAGTAGTCCGATGGTGCCTGAGTTTGAATCCAGAGTGAGCTCCGGACCAGTGTGCTTGGTCCGGTGGTATGAGCTCCGGACTAGTCCGGTGGCTTCGCGGAGAGAAGAAAAAGTAAAAAACGGCTAGTTCTGGAGGTGGGGACTATTTATAGTTGCCCCCTTCGCCCTTAGAGGCTCTCTTGGCCATTGTTTCAGCTGGTGACACCTTGAGAAATCCTTTGGAGAGCCAAGAGGCTAGTGAGGGAGAGATTAGAGAGAGATCATCTTGTTCTTCCCTCCTAGAGTGATTAGGAGTGACTTGTGTGCATCCATCCACCTCCGTAGCCTTGAGTGGGTCAAGTGAAGGTCTTGTGCTTGTTACTCTTGGTGTTCGACAGCACCTAGATGGTTTGGTGGTGTTCGGAGGAAGTGACCGCCGGGAGATTGTAGGCGGCTCTTCTCCAAGCTCTTGTGATCGGTTGTGGGCGATTCACCGAGCCGGAGTGGCGAAGAATCAGCCCGTAGAGAGCACTCTACCCTTGCGCGGGTAGAGGGGGAGCGATACCTTGCGAGGTGCTCCAACGAGGACTAGGGGGTGTGTCGACACCTCGATACCTCGGGAAAAATCGCTGCGTCACTGAGAATTTCTTTTCCCTAGCTCTTTACATTTCCGCATTTCTTTCCGTCTTGTTTTTACATTATCTACTAGAATTGCTTAGGTTGCTTTTAATTCCTATGAACTGCTACCGCTTTCTAGTTAGGACACACGGATCGTAGGCACTAGGGGGTGATTGGCATTTGATAGGTTTTAATATTTGCTTTAGAAATTTAAAACAAGCCCAATTCACCCCCCCTCTTGGGCATCTTGATCCTTTCAGGCGCGAGTCGTTACAAGAAGAATGCTGGCTGTCGTGTGGATGTAGATGGCGACGAGTCGTTGCGAGGTGGTCCGAAGAAGAAGAAGGGGGTAAGAAGAGAACTGCTGCAGATAATCGCATCTCGGCTCAGCAGGACGAGGAGGAAGAGGGATACACGCAAAGGAGAAGTCAGACAATGTCGGTGTGGTATTTGCCTATGATTGACCGCCTGCGTACACTATTCGGGAACCCAGAGGATGCCAAGCTCATGTCATGGCATGCATCAGATGACCGCAAGAAGGATGATGGCATGCTGCGGTACCCATCTGATGGCCAACAGTGGAAAGATTTTGACAAGGCATATCCGGAATTTGGCAACGAGTCGAGGAACATTCGGTTCGCGCTCAGTACTGACGGGATGAACCCTTTCGGCGAGCTTAGCAGCTCGCACATCACCTGGACCATCATATTCACCATGTACAACCTACCTCCCCATCTGTGTCAGAAGCGCAGGTATCTTATGCTGACCATGCAGATCTCAAGACCGAGGCAACCTGGTAACGATATTGATGTTTTCCTAGAATCGTTAATGGAGGAAATGAAGGAGCTATTTGATGTTGGGGTCGAGATGATTGATGCATACCGCAAGGAGAAGTTCACCCTAAAGGCCATAATCTTTATCACGATTACCGATTACCCAGGTCTCTTCTCATTGTTAGGGCAAATCAAAGGAAAGACTGGCTACGTAAAGTGCATTGATGGGACATGCCACAATTACCTGAAGGCATCCTACAAGATAGTTTACATGAGGCATAGGTGGCTCATTAGCAAAAATCACAGGTATAGAAGAATTGGTATGAATCAATACTTCGACAATCAGGCAGAGCTGTAGGGTGAACCACCAGCGCAGACTTGCTGGGGTCCAAAGGTGTATGAGATGGTGAAGGATATGGATGACATCGAGTTTGGCAAGAAGAAAAAGCCATCAGAGGAGGGGACAAAACAAACAAGAAAGCGAAAGCGGGACAAGAAGACGGAGGAGGAGGAGGAGGAAACACCACATGTTCCTTTCAAGAAGAAGTTGATCTTCTTCAAGTACCTGTCATAGTGGAAAACACTAAACACACCCCATGCCATCGACTGCATGCATCTCGAGAAGAATGTCTTCGAAAGCACGATTGGTGTATTGCTCGACATCAAGAACAAGACGAAGGATGGTCTCAAATCACGGATAGATTTGTCCACCAGGGAATCAGGCATGACCTTAACCCGAGACCACCTCATAATGGTAAAGTTGACATACCAGGTGTAGCATACAACCTAAGACACAATGAGAAGATACAATGACACTTAGACCTAGATCATTCTAAGTCTTTGTTGCCTTCCTTTGAAATCCAAAACGATAACCATCTTCGGGGCATTGAAATCCATTCGTTGCCCATTCAATCACCATCATTATGACCTAACTCAAATTGCCTCTACAAAACATACATTAGTCATTATAATCTTGCATTATCGTTAATCACCAAAACCTTGGGACCTAGATGCTTTCAATGGCGCCGGAGGCACACCAAATCACAAGCATAACACCTGACAGATCTAGTTGCTATATATGACCACCAACATAGTGGCGAGAGCGAAGGATGAGCTACCGTCTGCCGAGCCGCAAGAGCTAGGGATATAGCATGTCTCGGCATAACATGTGACCATTGTACATGCCACGCGCCACACCGTACCGACCATAATATAACCATGCTCTCTACCAACTCTTTGGTAAAGGCTGCTCGTCAACCATCATGTTGGGGGGCGCGGAGGAGAGAGGAGGGAGGTCCACCTAGGGATGCAAGTGGGCTAGCAGAATTAAGCCTATATACGGGTTCGCAGGCTAGTCCACTTGTATCCCCAGGTCCACCTGCCACAACCTCCTAGCTGTTGAACGGGGATTCGGTAGAGTTTCTCAGTAACGAGCGAGATGAGATTCCTGCAGACTCACGATGCATATAACAGTTGTGAGATATTAATTGCATGAAAGATGATAACTCCAGAACCAATCCTATCATAACAAGTTGATTATTACGTTCACATAGAAGTTCTGAATTTTAGGAGTAGTACTCAATTCCATACACAAATGATGTGCCAGCAGGGCCCAGGACAGAAAAAGCTGAAATGCCCGCCCTTGCAAGAACTGAGATGCTTTCCGTTTTCTGTACTAATTCTGTTTTAGGGCCTGTTCAGTTATCCAGGATTGGAGTCATGAACGATTCCACTTCGCTGTATAAGGCCTCGTTCGGTTGTGTAGTATCGAAAATAGGCATGTTTTTTTTTCTCGGGCCGGATCCAGTGAATACTGGTGGTTCATTTAAAACTGGCCCGTTTCCATTCCGTACGTAAGAAGGCCTGTTTTCATTCCGGGCCAAATAAGGGAAGAAAGGTTTTAAATCCACCAGTTTTCATTCCGGACCATATCTAACCGAACGCTCATTTCTGGTCCGAGGTGGATTCGATTCGGGCCAAATTGATCCGGCTGGAGCAGTCCTGGTTTCGGGCCGTTCCAGGCCAAAACGAACGAGGCCTAAATTAGTGAACCATTCCATTTGGAATTATTTCAGGAACTTCAATCCAGAGTAACCGAACAAGCCCTTGGTCTCTTTCCCTCGTTAATTGCTCACGTTCTTGCTCGGCTCACTTTACATTCACGGCATAAATTAACAAGGTATCATACGGCTAGCTGATGTAAAAATAAGCAACTTTATGTTGGCTGAAGTTGTGCCCGACAACTACTGCTGAGAACTAGCTTCGTGTACACTGTACACATCTTGTTGTCAGTGTAAGCTCTGCTTCAGTTACCATATATACGTAAATCATGCATATGCTTCATCACACTTTATAACACAAAAGACACACATCACACAAGCCTTATCATCAGTGTTCATACTATAATTCCATAGATGTTTTTTATTTATCATCACTTAAGTACGTGTTGCCAGTAATGCAGAGCGGCAACAGGTTACAGGTCAAACAAGGCTTGTAGTGCTACACACAATGAACACAGCTTCTAGCTGCAAGACATACTCATGTCTGATGACATATTTGTAGCAATATACTTATGTAGCTAGCTCTGAAAAAGAGCCTAATAGTGTCCGTTGCCGTTGCCACCTCCATAGCCGGAGCCGGATCCAGATCCATAGCCAGAGCCACCACCTTGACCACCACCACCTCCACCACCACCACCGCTTCCATAGCCTCCTCCATGAGCACCACCTGCTCCATATCCTTCCCCTGACCCATACCCTGAGCCAGAGCCATAGCCAGACCCACCTTGGCCGCCGCCACCACCTCCACCGTGTCCGCCGCCACCACCGCCACCGCTAGCAGCACCACCACCATAGCCAGAGCCAGAGCCTTCGCCGCCTCCATGGCCATAGCCTGAACCACCCCCTTGGCCACCACCACCTCCTCCACCTCCACCACTCCCATACCCACCAGCACCACCACTGCCAGCTCCGTAGCCAGACCCTTGCCCGGACCCATATCCAGAGCCACCAGCTCCACCACCCTCGCCTCCACCGCCTCCACCGCCACCACCATGTCCATACCCACTAGCAGCACCTCCACTGCCGCCGCCCTCACCATACCCTGATCCGGACCCATAGCCTGATCCCCCATAGCCACCGCCTCCACCACCACCGCTCCCGCCGCCTCCACCACCACCGCCGGGGCCATAACCCAGTTTGCGGCTTCCAGCAGCGGTGGCCATGCCTACGCTAAGGAGAACGAGGAAGACAAGAGCCAGATGTTTGGTCGCCATCTTGTTGGCTGCTAGCTAGCTCAGTGCAAGTGTGGTTGGTTGTGTGGTGGAGCGAAGTGAAGCCGGTGTATTTATAGGGTGCAACCGTGTGCATGGCTTGGCAGCTTAGTGTGTCCCTGCATGGCCTAAAGCAGCCAAAGCCCAAAGGCTAGCGCACATAGAGCTTGGACTCTGGACGCGCAGGGTGCGTGTGAAAGGAGGACCAGGGGAGTGAACTAGTGCTTGTCACTTTGTTGACACTTGGGAGAGCGGTGCGTGATGTGTTCTCCTCGACGACGAGCTCTTTTTCTTTTTCTTGCTTTTTGCGAGATAGAATTATTCGGTTTGGTATTGCATTCTGTCCATACTTCATGGTCATCTGTGGTCATTTTCTTGAGCGCGACTTTTGGTTTTTTGTTAATCCGATTAACGAATCCGTTGGCAACTCGAGTTAGTTAGCTAGGCGCGTGGATAAATAAGCAATCAGCATACGTGGGTGTGCTTTTTTTTGCGTGTGATCCATGCGGTAATTCAGTGATTTGGTGGATACATTGCGCTAATTATGTTTCGAGGTCTCACGCGTACGTGGATTCATCATACCAATTTAGTTGTAATCTAGTCATCATGTATCCAGCAGTACACCGTTACCTACGACTAGAATTTAATTTTACCTTACGTAATGAAATGCACATATTTTTCTTGAATACCTAGCAGAACCGTGAATCTTTATATTAAGATAGAAAAATCGAAAGTTCACAGGATGCGACAATTATTGAAAGTTTACAAGATGCGACATGGCCAACCATGAGGTACACATGCACATATATATACACAATCTATTGACAGCTTACCCTATATATGTATGTACATGGTGATTATGGATGATAGTATAGTCAATTTGTTTCCATGTTATCTCTGATCACTGTTTTTGATCAATCACACACAGTCATCGTGATAGCAAGGAAGACCAAGCCGATCACATCAGGGCTCTAGCAAGCTGGACTTTGCGAGAGTCGTCGTTCCCCTTCCAAGTAACTTTTTGATTTTTGAAGGCTAAGCCAAATTTGAATCTTTGGCAAAAAGTTACTTTGAGGACAAATCAATCGATTGTAGGTGCCGACTGCGGATGCACTAAATATATCCTTGTTATTTCCTTGTCCCTGCGCGCGACTGCGAGCAGAAGAAGGCCGTCTATCGAGACCAACAGATTGGATGCTAGCTGCGGAAGTCTACCGTGCATGTTCTCGAGGATCGATCATACTCGATTGGTGAGCGTGAGTACGCTGTGCCAACTGCCAACGGAGTGACTTTATGGCTGGAAGAACAGTGCATAGTGCAGTCGTAGCTCGCTCTTGTCTGCATGCGCACGGTCATATATCCCATGTCCTTTGTAACACTACCAAAAAGGTGGACTTCTTCTAGTATTTTTAATTAGTAGTAAAACACTACTATTAGTCATAACACATGAAAATTTAACTAGGAGACATTTACTAGAAAAAGTTTGTACTAAATTTTAACTACCAAAAACACTAGGAGAACTCCACCTCACTAGGAGAAATTTTAGATTTTGGTAGTGTAAAGCCCAAAAGCCAACCTAACAAAGCAGGATCAGAGCAATGATAATAACAAGCACTTCTTAGCTAGTTTTTGTGTATCTCATGCGTGTTTCGATTTTAATAATCTACTAGCAAACATACCCGCGTGTTGCAACGGGAGAAAAAACTAAACACTAATTAAAAATACACGAAGTATTGCATATTTATTCATATTTATGTTTTTTCTATTTTTTCATCATAATCTCATTGCATTGCTATTTTCTAAACTTCTAAACTAAATACATATCCTTTTCTATTTAGATTTGGATTATAATTAGAATCCCTACTCATCTTACTCGGAGTATTCTATTTGGATAAGAATAGGATTCTTAACTATAATCGTGTACAATCCCTATATATAAAAATAGGAGGGTTGTACTATACAAACGAATAGAGACATCTCTGCATTCACGGAGTTAGTTAGGGAAGCTCGTACCAAAAAAATGGGTGGAGAAATTTTGCCTCTTTATTATTAGGTATAGATATAGATAATTAAATGCATGTTGTATGTATATATGCCTACCATATGTGATTTTACACTATGCATGTTTACATGTACTCTCTTTGTTCCTCCAAATTATCAGACGTTTTGATTTTTCTAGATACAATAGTCTTTGCTATGCATCGAGGCATAGTATATATTTAAGTGCATATCAAAAGCTAGCTATCTATCTCGAAAAAAACAAATTGTATTATAATTTGAAATGGGGAGTACATGTGTTATATATATTTGTAAAATTAACAAAGTTTGCAGGAAATCGAAAGGAACAAAAGAAGGTAAAATAAGAAAACAAAACAAACTGATGTGAAACGAAGAAAATTCTCAAGGTTATTTATTGTTCAATTAGCAGTCCTCTTTGCTCAATAAATTGATAATCAAGCCAATAAACTCATGTTTGAACTATGTTATGCAGGCTGCAATTGTGAATCTTCACTACCAAAATCTAAAAGTTTTACTAGAGAAGTGGAGTTCTCCTAGTGTTTTGGTATTTAAACTTTTGTACAATTTTTTCCTAGTAAATGTCTCCTCTAGTGAGAATTCCCATTTGCTATGACTAATGGTAGTGTTTTACTACTACTTAGAAACACTAGGAGAAGTCCACCATTCTAGTTGTGCTTGTTTGATTAAAAATCAAATCATTCTGTTGCAAACACAAGATTGAAATTAACCCTTATGGTTTGAGTTTGTGATGAGTGTTTGTCAATGAGCTGGTGCTTTAGGTTGAGTTTATGAATTAACCATGACATGAGTGTGTTGTGCACTATATCTCTTAGCTTGTGGTGCGTAGGGTGTGGAGCTCGGAAGTGGTGGTCGACGATGAAGGTGAAGGTCAAACAGGTCCATGCCGATAGATTGAGACTAGCGAAGGACGGATGTTGGAGGCTTGAACTTAGGGACCGGAGAAGCCGGACGACTAGCCGCGGTGCCTAACACTTGGACACATCGACAAGTGCAAGTGTACAAGGATGATTGACCGTGTTGACCTAGTCAAGATGATTGTCAAGCAAGTGAAGCGACGGGTCTAGAAGACTTGAGTCCGAACAGTCGAGTATGGTGGTGACACGTGTTGAAGAGTGGACGATGCACAATATGGAGCATACTACTCGCGAGCAGATTTGGTGGTTTGAGTCGCAAAATCACCAGAGGATGGTTTTTGGGTTTGGGCCGCAAAACCTAGGCGAAGATTCTGAAAAGAAATGGGGCGGCACGTGGCAGAATCACAGAGGTTGCGCTGAGCGAAACAAATATGTGAAGAAAGCGTGATCGTCCGATCGACATATAGACTGAGCTGTAGCATAATGCCTTAGAGTTTGGTGGTTTGTTCTAAATATCCAGAGGCAGTTTAGGACTTGTGTGTAATAGCACTGATAAATAAGGATAAGGGTGCTCCAATCACCCTCACTTCTTAGCATTTTCATTTTCTCCTTCCTAGTCGTTTCCCTCCCTCTAGTCTTGGTTGAGAAGTCCTCAGATGTTTTAACCACTTCATATGCATATCGGAACATGTGATTTGAGTGGGAATAGAGCCCCTAACATCCTTTTGCCCTATGAGAGTCAAGGTTTAAGTCATTTTTGTTATTCACGTTTTGTGTTCTTCGTGTTCTTGTTTTCTCCTTTCCCCCTCTCTCACGTTGTTCCTTGTATCTTGAGTTTGGGGTCATTTTGGATCAAATCCATTGATTTGAGATAAACTAGGACATGAGTTGATCCTTTTCACCAAAGAAATTTGACTGAAGCCTCACGAGTTTATAGATTGGGGCGAGTCAATTTTCGGGGAGAAAAATAGATGTTTTTCACAAGATCTAATAAATTTCCTGTTGATTGGCTAACTTTTGAGCCATGATCTTCTAGAGATAGTTCGCCTACTACCTTGTGATCATCTGGTTTTAATTTGCTAGCAGTTCACTTTGATTTGGTTGCAAACCGGGTGAATTTGTATTCTTGGTGTGATTATCGGGCTAACTGATTCACGTTTAGCGGATAGTCCGGGACTCATCCTCAAACAGTCCGGGCATCGGCCTCGAATCTCAGCCGAGCATGCCCACACAGCACCAGGACTCGCAGATAGACTTACCACACGTGGTCAGTCCGCCGACTCCAGTCTAGTCTTGGATAGAAACATTTTTCTCGTTTGTGTTTTACTGTTATGGACTGTGGACAGTTTGTACCTGGCCCGTGAACAGTCCACCACACAAAGTCAGTTGCTACGTCCAGAACTGTTTCTCGTCATCTCTTTTCGGAGTTTTGGCCGGCGGATAGTCCGACGCTGACTGGGGACTGTTCGCCCCACCCCCCCTTCTTGCGGACAATACACACTTGGCCCGTGGATCTGCCCATGTGCTGTCTTCTCCGTTTCTCTGTGCTCCGTTGAGGGTTTGGCTTGCTGTTTCTTGAAGGTACCACTTTGTCTCTTGGTCATTTTCATAGACGTTCATTCACCTAATTGGCTCGTGGACTCGTGTATAGTTGCCTTTAGGACGTGTTTCTAGACAATGGCTAAATATTTCAAAAAAAATTAACCCTATGTGGTTGCCTTTTGGGCTTGTTTTTGGGACAACGACTAAATATTTCGAAAGAAATTTGAGATTCTCATTCACCCTCTCTAGTCGTTATTTCAGTCCTTAAGAAATACTACTCTAAGAAATCATTACATTTTGATTCAACTAAAAAGGGCACGTACTGGCGGCGCATTCATAAAGATTTATTCCAGAATTTGGAAAAGGATTTTATTTGTTGCCTATACTACGTGATTTTACACTACTCAGTGAAGAAGGTAATTGCACTGTTAATCAGGTTAATCCTTGGGCATCTTTCACGACACGATGAACAGCAGACGCGTGATGAGTTGGTGAAAAGTCATGCATTGCATATATAATTTTTATATGGATTCAGTTGGCCATCATTGCCTATGAGGTCAATAATCAAGATATCGTGGGTCGTGGCACCGGTCATAGGAGCCAAAGTGCCGGCTAGCTGGCTCTGCCGTCAGTGCTCTCCGGCTAGCTGGTTCACGCCTCACGGCAAGAGACTTTGGTTCCCGGCTTTGCCTTTTGGCATGTCGCAAGCCAAAAACGTGTCGCCCAGGCAAGGGCGCACCTCTCCGGCCGGAACGCAAGTTCCATACAAGCTCAACCCTGCCCTGAAATTCGTGCTGGGCTCACTCTGACATCAATTAGGCCTGTGAAACTTCAACTAGTACATAAATGAGAAATTTTACTGCGCTTGAAAATAATAAGAGGCTTTGATTTGACTAGATTTAATAGTAAAAAATTAGGAGGAACCAACTCGGAGGAACTTAAGTTGTGGACGAGGAACTGAAAATTTAGTGGGCCAGAAACTAGATGTAAAACTAGAGGATAGAATTGTACTTTGCAGGCTAAATTGCCCAAAGACACTAACAACGATTCAAGATGAAACCCTTCTATTCAGTGGCGGCTAACGCCGGCTGACAAATCGATGACGATGCACTGCAGAAAATACGATCGCAAATTGTTTAATGCGTTTAATGCAATTGGTTATTGTGGATGAGGATGAGGATGAGAATCTCGTTCTCGTTAATTTCTTGGGCGGGCATCAAACCCTTGCATAACGGTAATGTCAGTGTCTAAAGTGGCGGGGTCTAGACAACCAACTAGTAAATTTCTAAGCGTGTCTGAGATCGGATGGTTGCGCGAGGACACAACGATGTATACTGGTTCAGGCACGAACGCCCTACGTCCAGTGTGTTCCGAGATCGTGTTACCAAGCGCGGGGGTGCTCGTAGAGGGGAGCTACAAGCGGTTGGGAGAGGGAAGAAGCTTTCCAGGTCTCGTGCCTATGGCGTATTTGGTTTTGGTGAGAGTTCGCGTGGATGCGAGTGTGTATGTGTGTCGAAGTGTCGAGAGAGAGAGAGATCTAGGGTCCACTTTCCCCCTTTATACGTAGGGAGAGAGGGCAGAGTACAGTATAGAGAGAGAGGGGAAACGTGCGCCTACTACGGGCTGCTGACTTGGGGGCGCCTCGGGCCTTCGTCCGCCTTCCTTTCTGGGGAAGACTGCGCCTGTAGACACGCCGTCGGGGACCGGTTCGTCCTTTGGGAAGGCTGTAGCCATGCGTCCCGTAATCGGGGGCATCCTGTTCCCTGGTTAGGCCATGGGCGGAGAGGTTGGCAGCACAGGGCCAGGCACCCCCGCGTTCCATTGTATATTGTTATACACATGGCGATCCTTGTTCGCGTGACCCGCACGTACCTGGCGAGGGTATGGCGAGTGTCATTCGGAGGTTAGGCAGCATGGTCGTTGTACCTTGGGGCCTCTACAGGGGTAGTCATGGCGGGCCGCGCCCGGCTGGTTGTGTTCGCACAGTGGGGAGGACGAGCGACATTGTGTATCCTTGGCCGATAGTGTTGCTCCCTGGGTCGGACGAGGCGGAGAGCCTCCGAGGGAGGAGGTGTCACGGATGATGTTGCCCCCGCTCGGACGAGGCGAAGAGCCCCCGAGGGAGGAGGCGTCACGAATGACGTCACCCCCCTCGTACGAGGCGGAGAGCCTTTGAGGAGGGGAAGGATGCTGGGGTGTTTTTGTTTTTGCAAAGTGCGGTGTTAGGGTACCCCATTTTCAGGTATTCGACAGTAGCCCCCGAGCCTGCGATGTAGTGCTGGGACTACACCAGAGGCTTCAAGAGCGCTTATGGTGGTGGTTAAGTTTTTCAACTCTGGTGGGTGCGCGCCCACCGGGTGTAGCCCCCGAGGCCTTAGGAGGGTGATTTTTCCTCCTAAGGGCTTATTCAGTCGAGCCTACAGTGTTTGGCCCTTCGCCCTCCTTATGAGGCAAGGAAGGGGGAGGTCTGCTCCGTACATGCCGAGCTAGAGCTTGGCTTGCACGCTAACCCTGTCACAAGATGTGTTGTCAAACTTTGGTCGGCGCACTCTGAAGCGATGAGTCGGACTGCCTAGCGCAGACCCTTGGTCTGAGTGCCTGGCTGACGGGTCGACGCCGTGTAGTCGTCCGGAATGTCTGACTGCGCCCCCAGCGGCCCAATGTGGGTGTGCCGTGTTCTTCCCGTTTGAGAGGCGATGCGGGGGCACCGCCCGCTCGTGGTCAAAACTTCGGACGGCGTGCCCTGAACCTGTCGTCTGCTTGGCCATTTATGGCTTCGCCGCGCCCTCGCAGAAATAGGCACTGGCGCACAGTGCGGAGTGGTCGGGGGCGAGCGTTTTAGCTTCACGAGTTGGTGTTGCGCGCGTGCCCTTGCGGGCTATAAATACGGGTGGCCGTCTGCAAGAAGACTCAACATTCTTGCAGCATGACTTGCACTTTCTTCCTCTGAGGCTTGGTCGGTGGTGCCCCTGAGCCGCCATGGTAAGCGGCTTCTTGAGAGTGACTTGAGATTAGGGGAATTTCTGCGTGGGGGGTGTTGGCATCCCGGCGGGGCGGCGTCTGGCTGTCGAGCGTCGTGGTCTACGTCGTCCGTGGCGCCATCACCGCTCCCTATTTCTGAGACCTGGGGGCGCGCCATGGACCGCTCCATGGCATCGTACCTTCCCCCGTCCGGGGGTGGTGTCATGTCGTCGTCTCCCTTCGCGGGGGGCCAAGGATACGTCTATTGGAAAGACCGCGCGGTTCGCCCGTGCGGTCCTCTAAGCTAGACATTCCTTGGCCTCGTTGATGGCGATGCCATTGAGAGGAGACGGCAGGCCTGCAGGCCGGTGTGACTTTGGACGTGGGTCGGCACTGCCCGTGCATGGATGCAGCGTGCCCGGTCGCGTCGGGGGGAGGGCGTGATACCGCCGCCCGCTGTGGCCCTGGAAACCAGGAAGGGATCACCCGTGCGCGGGCGCGGGATTGCCTTGATCATGCAGCATCTGTGCACGCATGGCTTGGTGTGCCCGGTTGGGTTTGGCGGCGATGAGCCGCTGTCGTCCCTGGGGCCGAAACAGCGGCAATCCGCTCATTGGAGGTCTGCCTAATAGGCAGCCTTTGGAGCGGCGTTGTTGTTTGTACGAGGCATAGGGTGCCTGCGTTGTTCTTCTTGCTTTTGGCCCATTGGCCGGGATTTCCCTTTAGTCCATTGTCTTGTTGTGGTCCAAGTACAACGTTTGATTTGCTGGGTTAGCCCTTGAGGCCCTGAAATGGAATGTAATCTTTGCGGGGATTAGCGTATGAAATACAACGTACTCGTTTTGTGTTACTTGTGTGTCCCTCCCTGTCATGCGAGATCTTCATGCTTTTCCCCCTTATCCGGTTGCGAGAACCAGGGCAAAGTGCGATGGCAGCCCCCGAGGCCTTACTCGATGTAAAGAATCGTCTCGGGTTTGTATCGTCTTTTTGTAGGTTCCCCGCGCATCTCTCCGCGAGAATGGGGAAGGTGAGCCGAACCATGCTATCCTCGAGGCGGACGAATCATGGGTGCTCGTCGAGCTGATAACGGGTAGATCTGAGTGGGGTGTTGGTTCCCATTCGATAGGGTTCCTACTAGTGGCCCATTTCGTGTCTCACCCCAGATCAGTTAAATCTAGTACCCGGGTTCGTTCGACGGGTCCCGGGGCTCGGCGCCTTCCTTCAGAGGAATACCATGAACCAATCATCTGAAATGGACTCAAATATGAAATCTGGAAATGGCCTCGGCATCCGGTTGACAGGCTAATGACCGCTAGTGTGTCCATTTCCTATTCGTCCCTCGCTCTGTTGTCTTGAGTCGGTCGTTTCGAACCCCGCTGGGTTAGCCTCCGAATCTCTGGACCATAATGGGCCGTCGGGGCGTCTATAGCCCTTATCCCTTTATCTTACCTAGGCCCAAGGGCCATCCTTGCTGGTTGTGTTGCTGACGCGAGTTTGCAACCTCCGCCTACGTCATCCGGGCTCGAACGAGTCAGTGATTTCTCTGAGGCGTCTTTGCACTCCGAGGGTGTGTGCTTTGGTCGGGAGCGCCCGGGATAGGATCCGTGCGCACGAGGAGTGCTAGGCCCGAGGTAGATTCTGTCGCCGTGCGACCTCTGGTGTTCCTGCGAGCAAGATTTTTTTGCTAGGCGGGAAAAAAGTCCCGCGCAAGTAGTGATGTCGAGGCGAAGTCGACGACGCCCCGGGAAAAAGTTTGAGCGAAAAAGGATTTTTCAGAAAAAAACAGGGGCTACCCCCCTTCCCAGCCCCTGAGCAAGATGTGCTCGGGCCCAGGCCGGGGGCGCATCTTGCTCAGCGATCGGGTTGCGCGCTACTCGCGTTATACTTCTTGAATCTTTTACTGGAAAGATACATGAGGATATGCAACGTTCGAGGAAAACTACTTAAGGGTAGAAGCGACGTAGCTTTTCGATGTTCCAGACGTTGGGGAAGACCTGGTTGTCTGGTCCCATGGTGGCGATCTTGTAGCTTCCAGGGCGGAGGACTTCTGCGACAACGTATGGTCCTTCCCATGGCGGTGTGAGCTTGTGCTTGTCTTTGTTGCTCTGCCTGAGCCGGAGCACCAGATCGCCGACGCTGAACGCACGCTTTTGATGTGTCGGTCGTGGTACCTCCTCAGGGTCTGCTGGTACTTCGCTGAGTGTAGGAGGGTGATGTCTCTTGCTTCGTCTAGCTGATCAACGGCATCCTCCATGCTCGCCTAGTTGCCATCCTTGTCGTAGGCCTTTATCCGAGGTGAGCCGTACTCCAAGTCGGTTGGGAGTACAGCCTCTGCTCCATAGAGCATAAAAAAGGGAGAACAGCCGGTGGCTCTGCTTTGCGTGGTTCCGAGGCTCCAGAGGACGGCTGGGAGTTCCGCGACCCAGTGACCTCTGAACTTTTTGAGCCGGTCGAAAATCCTCGGCTTTATCCCGTGTAAGATCATTCCATTAGCGCGCTCGACCTGCTCGTTCATTTGGGGGAGCGTGACGGCCACCCAGTCAACACGGATGTGATTCTTATCGCAGAAATCCAGGAATCTTTTTCCAGTGAACTGGGTGTCGTTATCGGTGATGATCGTGTTGGGTATCCCGAACCGATGAATTATGTTTGTGAAGAATAGAACCGCTTGTTCTGACCTGATCTGGGCGATGGGGTGCGCCTCAATCCACTTTGAGAACTTGTCGATGGCGACAAGTAGGTGGTCGAAGCCCTCGGGCGCCTTGTGCAGGGGTCCTACCAAGTCCAGGCCCCAGACCGCGAACGGCCATGTGATGGGGATGGTTTGGAGCGCCTGAGCGGGCAGGTGGGTTTTCTTGGCGTAGAATTGGCATGCCTCGCAAGCGCGCACCACCTCCGTGGCATTGGCCACGGGCGTCGGCTAGTAGAAGCCTTGGCGGGATGCCTTTTCGACGATCGTGCGGGGGGGGGGGGGGGGCGCGTGGTGCCCGCAGTCCCCCACGTGTATGTCCTCTAGCAGGCTCAGACCCTGCTCGGTGGGTATGCAGCGCTGCAGGACCCCCGTAGGACTATGGCTGTAGAGCTCCTGGTCGATGATGACAAAGGACTTGGCGCATCGCGCGATGTTGCGTGCTTCGTTTCTATCTGTCGGGAGGTGCTCTCAAACCATCCAGTCCAGGAGGGGGATCCTCCAGTCATGGAGAGGGTCGCCGTTGTCGGGCGGTGCATCATCCGCGCTGTTCTGCACTTCCTCAATGTCCATGACCTCCACCACAGGCATTTCCGGAGCCTTGGCCTCAGACTCCGTCCGCCAGGTTACGGAGGGTTTGTGCAGATCGTTGGCAGAGACTCCAGGCGGGGCTGCCTCCCGTCCAGAGGCTAGCTTCGCAAGTTCGTCTGCTACTTCGTTGTACCTCCTGGCGACGTGGTTGAGTTTCAGGCAATCAAACTTCTCCACCAAACAGCGGACCGCCTGGCAGTATGCCGTCATCTTGGGGTCGTGGCACTTTGATTCCTTCATGACCTGCTCGATCACGAGTTGAGAGTCGCCCCGCGCGTCGAGTCTCTTGATGCCCAGTTCGGTGGCTATGTGCAGCCCGTTGACTAGGGCCTCATACTCCGCGACGTTGTTGGATGCTGGAAAGAAGATTCGGATCATTTATTTGAGCCGCACCCCGAGCGAGAGACGAAGACCAGGCCAACGCTCGCATCGGTCTTTATCAGCAACCCATCGAAGTACATGGCCCAGCACTCCTGGTTTTCCAGTATTGGAGGCATCTGGACCTCGGTCCATTCGGCGACGAAGTTTGCGAGCACCTGGGACTTGATGGTCGTCCGCTGCATGTAGGAGATAGATTTCCCCATGAGTTCGAGCCCCCACTTCGCAACCCGTCCCGTGGCCTCACGGCTCTGTATTACCTCCCCAAGGGGGTAGGATGACACAACGGTGACGTGGTGGCTGTCCAAGTAGTGGGCTAACTTTCTTCACGCGATGAGGACCGCGTAAAGGAGCTTTTGAATCTGGAGGTATCTGGTTTTCGTCTCGGATAGTACCTCACTGATGAAGTACACCGGACGTTGGACCTTTAATGCGTGTCCCTCCTCCTCTCTCTCAACGACGATGATGGCGCTTACCACCTGGATGGTAGCAGCAATATACAGGAGGAGGGTTTCGTGCTCCGCCGGCGAGACAAGTATAGGGTCGCTCGTAAGGATTTCCTTGAGCTTGTCGAGGGCTTCCTGTGCCTCGGAAGTCCATGTAAAATGCTCCGTCTTCTTAAGGAGCCGGTAAAGGGGGAGACCTCATTCGCCGAGGCGTGAGATGAAGCGGCTTAGGGACGCGAGGCACCCCATGACCCGTTGTACTCCCTTTACGTTCCGAATCGACCCCATGTTGGCGATGGTGGAGATTTTATCAGGGTTGGCCTCGATGCCGCGCTCGGAGACGATGAAACATAGGAGCATGCCACGCGGAACCCCAAACAAGCATTTCTCAGGATTGAGTTTGACGCGCTTGAGTTTCAAAACCTTGAACGTTGTTTCGAGGTCTGCGACCATGGTTTCCGTCCGTTTGGATTTCACCACGATGTCATCTTCATATGCCTGGACGGTGCTCCCGATGAGGTCCCCAAAAACCAAGCGCATGCACCGCTGGTACGTGGCTCTCGTGTTTCTAATGTCGAACGGCATAGTGACATAACAGAAGGAACCAAATGGCGTGATGAAGGTCGTCACGAGCTGGTCGGACTCCTTCATCTGGATTTAGTGGTAGCCGGAATATGCATCAAGGAAGGAAATCGTCTCACACCCCGAGGTGGAATCAACGATCTGGTCTATGCGTGGTAATGGAAATGGATCTTTATCGCATGCTTTTTTTAGACTGGTGTAATCTACACATATCCTCCACTTTCCATTTTTCTTCTTAACTAGGACGGGATTAGATAGCCATTCGGGATGAAATACCTCTTTGATGAACCCGGCCGCCAAAAGGTTGTGGAGCTCCTCGCTGATGGCCCGCCGCTTCTCCTCGTCAAAACGGCGCCGGAGCTTCTTTACCGGCCGGGAGCCGGGTCGGATCGCTAGGGCGTGCTCGGCGACATCCCTCGGTATACCAGGTACGTCCGAGGGACTCCACGCGAACATGTCGCTGTTCACGCGGAGAAAGTCCACGAGCACTGCTTCCTATTTTGGATCCAAGGAGGCGCTGATGCGCAGTACTTGAGAGCTCGACTCGGACGGGTCCAGGGGGATCTCCTTCACACCCTCGAGACGGGTGAAGTTTCTTGTGCCCTTGGAGTCGACCCATTCCTTGTCTGCGGCTTCGATCGCCGCCACCAGCTCCTCATTGCGCACTTCGGCCATGGCATTCTCACAACAGTCCACGTCGCACTAGTACGCTACCTTGAGCTCGGAGCTGACTGTGATGACGTCGTACGGTCCTGGCATCTTGAGCTTGAGGTAGGTGTAGTTGGGAATGGCCATGAACTTCGCGTAGCATGGCCTTCCCAGCACCGCGTGGTACGTTCCGCGGTAAGCCACGACCTCGAAAGTGAAGAGCTCGCTCCGAAAGTTGTCCGGCTCCCGAACGTGATGGGAAGGCCGATCTGCCCCAGGGGCACTGTCTGCCTCCCAGGGACGATTCCCTGGAAGGGAGCCCCTGACGAATGGATCTTGTCCCTGCGCATCCCCAGGGCCTCGAACGCGTTGTAGTACATGATATTGAGGTTGCTGCCCCCCTCCATCAGTACCTTGGTGAAGCGAACGTTCCCTCTGATTGGATCCACGACGAGCGGATAGCGACCTAGCTGGGGAACGTGGCTAGGGTGATCGTCTTGGCCGAACGTGATATCGGACTCTGACTAGTCGAGAAAGACTGGAGTCGCTAGAGCGGCCGCGAACACTTCACGTCGCTCGAGCTTATGCTGGCGCTTGCAGCCGTAGGCCTCCGAGCCCCCGAAGATCATGAGGCATTTGTTCACGTTAGGGTAGGAGTCTCCGCGACCCCCATCCCCGTCGTGGCCCTCCGGCTGCTTCGGCTGGTCGTCCTTCTTGGGAACGGCCGAAAAATATCTGGCCATCATGTCGCACTCCTGGAGTGTATGCTTGCCCAGGCCGTTATGATATGGGCACGGCTTGGCGAGCATCTCGTCGAATAGCCCACCCTTTTTCCTGCCCTGGGGATGTGGAGCCTTGCGATCTGCTGCCGCGACCAGGCCATCGCCGCCACCACGCTGCAGCTTGCCCTTCTTTCTGGTTCCTGGCTTGGGCGCGGTTAGAGGTGCCCTCGACGGCGTCCTCCGTGCCCTTGCCCTTCCCTTTGTCGGGGTGGAAAATGGCACCAACCTCCTCCTCGCCCGACGTGAAGCTCGTAGCGATGTCTAGGAGCCACTCCGTGGTGCGAGGGTTTCTGCGGCCTAGCTCGTGAACCAGGTCCTTGCAAGTGGTGCCGACGAGGAATGCCCGGACCACATCCGTGTCGGCCGCGGTAGGGAGCTTCGTGCACTGCTAGGAGAAGCGACGAATGTAGTCCCGGAGGGATTCGTCCGCCTTTTGCCTACAGCTCCGAAGGTCCCAAGGGTTGCCTGGGCACGTATATGTGCTCTGGAAATTCCCGATGAACGCACGTCGCAAGGAGCTCCACCCATCGATGGTGTTAGGGGGTAGGTGCTCGAGCCATGTGCGAGTCGAGTCGAGAGGTGGAGAGATAGGTTGTGGATGATGAACTCGTCATCATCCGCACCATCTGCCTGGCAGGCGAGGCGGTAGTCGTCAAGCCAGAGCCCGGGGTTCGTCTCCCCGGAGTACCGGACGATGTTGGTGGGTGCCGGAAGCATTGTGGAAACGGCGCGAGGCGGATGCGACGGATGTACGCCAGGGGACCTGCCGGCTCAGGGGAGGGAGACCGATCCTCCCCACTATTGTACCGGCCGCCCCAACGTACGTGGTAGCCTCTGCTCGGGCCATCCTGCTTGGCATGTTTGCGTGCTTCGAGCGTGTCGCGTGCGTCGCACTTATCGCCCACACGGGCGTGAACCATCGGACGTCGGCGCGTGTCAGGCGCGGGCGCCTAATGAACCGAACCCTCGCGGTCATTGGGCGTCGGGTCAACCTGCTGGCTGGAGTTGAGTCCACGGCTCCGTGACGCGGAACTCTCGGCCTGTTGGACCACGGCGCACTCCAGAAGAGACTTCAACTCATCATTGGCGAGCTTCCCCTCGGGAGTGTCGGGAACTAGGAGGTCGCGGAGCAAGACCGTCGCCGCTGTGATGTTCTGGCTCGCCCGCACGAACTGTGGCGTCTCGTGTTCGTCGTTGACGATGCGTTGGTGCACCGCTCGGGCCTCCCTTCGAGCGCGAGGCTCTTCGGGCGCCCGGGCGGCCTCGCGTTCGAGCCTTTCGCGCTAGGGGGTTGCTGACTTGGGGGCGCCTCGGGCCTTCGTCCGCCTTCCTTTCTGGGGAAGACTGCGCCTGTAGACACGCCGCCGGGACCGGTTCGTCCTTTGGGAGGGTTGTAGCCATGCGCCCCGTAATCGGGGGCGTCCTGTTCCCTTGTTAGGGCATGGGCGGAGGTTGGCAGCACAGGGCCAGGCACCCCCGCGTTCCATCGAATAGTGTTATACACATGGTGATCCCTGTTCGCGTGACCCGCACGTACCTGGCGAGGGTATGGCGAGTGTCATTCGGAGGTTAGGCAGCATGGTCGCTGTACCTTGGGGCCTCTACAGGGGTAGTCATGGCGGGCCACGCCCGGCTGGTCGTGTTCGCACAGTGGGGAGGACGAGTGGCATTGTGTATCCTTGGCCGATAGTGTTGCTCCCTGGGTCGGACGAGGCGGAGAGCCTCCGAGGGAGGAGGCGTCATAGATGACGTCGCCCCCGCTCGGACGAGGCGGAGAGCCCCTGAGGGAGGAGGCGTCACGGATGACGTCACCCCCGCTCAGACAAGACGGAGAGCCCCCGAGGGAGGAGGCGTCACGGATGACGTCACCCCCGCTCGGATGAGGCGGAGAGCCTTTGAGGAGGGGAAGGATGCTGGGGTGTTTTTTTTTTTTGCAAAGTGCGGTGTTAGCGTACCCTTTCTCAGGTATCCGACAGGTAGGTTCTTGGACAAGCGTCGCTGCGCAGAGTAGTCGGAGCCCGGAGGTAGTACCTCCCAAGCGGGTAACAGTGAGCCCCGTATAGGCCAGCACCAGCAATCCTTGTAGACGTACTATTTGCTGTCGTTGAGCCCTCTAGATTGTTTACGTCAAGACCTAGGATGTTGGGTGCCGCCGTCGAGATTCTTCACTTAGGCGACCGGCAGTGCGTGCCTTAGTTCATGCAACAGCCGATGGAAGATGCGGATCGAAGTTTGTGTGCAAAGTAAAATACCTAAACTATCCTTAATTAAATTTAATTAATTAAGTTTACATCAGATGGTTGAAAAAAATTACGTTGGGACGAACCGGTGGTTCCATCTAAGCATCTCGTACAAAAAATATATTTCTACGGACGGCTCCTATTTTTAATAAAGTCAGACAACTTAAGACACTGTTCCTAACTTTTGCTATGAGTACTATAGCAAACGAACTGTTACTAAAAAAACAATTTTTAGTGACAGCTCCGTTTAAAAAACTATGTCTCTCGGGAAACATATCTATTTTTAGTGGCAGTTTCCACGAGAGAACCTCCCCTAGAAACAGGATCTCTAGGGACAAACATCTTCACAGGACCGTCTTTAGAAGAATTAGATTATAACGATGGTTGTGTTAAGAGAACTGCTTTTGAAATATATTTACAGGGAAGATGATCTTAGTTGATTGGCCCTAAAAATAACCCTCTATGTACAAGCATCGTTCCTCCTCCTTGCTATTGTAGCTGGCATGGTCATGCGTGACTGTAGTTGTTCATGTCATTGTTGAGCTCACTAGCTTAGAGGTGAGAAATTGGAAAAGAAGAAGGGGAAGGTTTTGCCATTTGAACTTTTCAAGGAGTTGGATTTGAGAGATGAGTTTGCCATCACTATATTTTGTTGTCATGTAGATCTAGATCTAGAGAGACATGTTTTTTTTGCTAGCAATTTAGACTGGTTTTTTAGCGAAACTTGGTTCACATCAACTCTAGTTAATTTGTATATAATTACTTCGTCATTTTTGGTTCACAACTCTAGAGTTTTTATAATATTTTTGTGATGAAAGCACAATGTTAATTGATAGTTTGTAATGTAAATTGAAGTATGCTACAAATACTATAAACCAAATTTGTATGAATTAACTAGTTTACTAGTATATATTAAGTTAATATGAATCAATTGCAATAGACTTGGAAATTTGGTGGAAATAAAACAATTTCAAGTATGGCAAGAAATTTCAAGAGTTTAAAACCAATTTTTAGTGGCGGTTCAGTTTCAGCACTTGTAAATACATCATCAGCAGAGGTTTGTTTAAACCAGCATCACTTGAAAATGATGTTTTTTTAGTAGCAGTTGCGTTGCCACTGCCGTTGTAAAAAGCAGTATCAAGGGTGATTTTTTTATGAAAACCATCTCTGAAAATCAATTTACAAGCGACGGTTGAAACAACCACTCTTAATAATTGGGGGCGGATATTTTAATGGAACCATTCATATAAATAGTTTTACAAAGACTACACAACACTACAGGTGTCTTATCTTTTCAAATCATGACATAGGAACATCGATTTTGACCATCAGTAAAAATTATTTCTCTACTAGTGTTGGTACTAAATGTTCGTTTTATTTGCATCATTCTTTTCGAGAAAGAGAGAAAAACACACCTTGCAACGGAGGTATTGGACTAGGCCGGCGACATCATCCGTGAGCGACATCATAGCTAGGTTGCTAGGTGGCTAGCTAACTGAGAGGTGCATTTCGTCTGTGCAAACATTATTTCATCAGATCGATCTAGTCTCATTCCGTAGGGATCGACCATCAGGAGCCTTACGCTTATTACGCCGGCCAACATACGTTACTGCTGTACGTTATTAGAAGCGACCAGCTACTCTAATATAATTAGGCCAGTGAGGAAGAGAGAAAAGCTTTACCGACCAAGACCATCCACAGCGTTCAATACACGTTGCGCGTGGGGCTCGCTAGTAGCTCCTCTAGTCGTAAACAGCTGACAGCTAGCTGGGACAACCTATCTCTGTAGCAATGCATGCTGACTGTACTAAGTTAATAACATGTGTTAGAGCAAGATTAATAATATAACCCGCAGCTTGTGGTATGTAAACTTTAAAACTTACAACCAATTTATCAACACACTCATATAGTAGTTAGCTCACTTATGATTCATTTGTTTCTACAAGATTGCTCAGTCTTGTTCATAAGTTGGCTGTAAGTTTATAGTTCACTCTGATCCTTTTCTCTCTCCTATACTCCAACATGAATTTCCTTGTTGTTTGTTTTGGTGGCTTTGTTTAATTGATATATTTTAGTAGGGATCAGGCTCCTCTTTCCTAAAAAAAAAATAAAATGAACCAAGTCTCCTCAACCTGAACCACAGAGATGACGCTGGTCTAGGTACGTACTTCTCAACACTTGTACAAAGTTGATAACTAGGAAGGACATGCTAGAACAAAAGATAACGAGGAATCCAGCAACGTCTTATTATCAGGAGCCCCACCGACAGAGATAGTGGCCAGCTGAATCACAGACACATTCATTCAATCAACGCTTCTTTACTCGATCAATCAAGAGACAAAACATACGAGGCCAGACCATATATATATATATATATATATATATATATATATATATATATATATATATATATATATATATACTCCCTCCGTATCCTAATTAGAAGACGTTTTGGACAGCGACACGGTCTTCCAAACACAACTTTGACCTCTTGTTTTTATAAAAATATTTATGAAATAATGATATATTTATACTTATATGAAAATATTTTTCAAGACCAATCTATTCATATAACTTTCACATTTGAAATCTCAACAACTTAAAAGTTATTAATAATTTATATTCTCAATGTTTGACTCAAAGTTTGTTCAAAACGTCATCTAATTATGATACGGAGGGAGTATATAATATCATCGTCAGCTCTGTTCAATACAAGCATTCAGAAACAATTCGACAAAGAGAAGGGACATGGATATCCGCTAGTAGAACCATCCATGAAAGTTTTACGTCCAACTAACCACCTCTGCTCGATCTGCTGGCCCGCCGGTCTTCTATGCATTAATTTGCATGCAACGCGAAGATAACTACAACAGCGACATATTTCCCTTTTGGGAACCTATAGCTCGATCTTGGACGCACGACAGATCATGCAGCGATCGAGCAAGGTGCGTACCAGCCAGCTAGTGTGGCGCTATATATGCCGAGCTACATCATCCTACATGTCTAGAAAGGCAATGCAAGCTAGCTAGTGGCCAGTCGGTGTGTGGTGCGGATCGAGAAGCTGAGGTGATCTGCGGCAACGAGAGGGGGCCGGGCAACAAGCGCTGCTGGCCTGGCGTGATTGCCTGCCTTGGACGGACGCGCGTGGCGAGAGTGCGGGCGTTAGGTCGCGGGTCCAGTCGGCGCGGAGTGGTTGTGGCACGTCGGAGAGCAGCTGGGGATAGCAAAGCTAGCAACCACGCGGTCCCGGCCGAGTAAGTGCCGTCGAGCCGCCGCCGCTGCATGTTTGGTAGTAACGGACTACTAGTACCGTAGTACGTCCGCATGGCATAGCGCGGCACACGGCGTCCTTTTGGCGGTGACGATATCGAGTTGCTAGAGGTTTCCACGGGGCCGATCGAGAGATGCAACCGTCTCCTGGCCTGGGAATCCTGGCCGAGGCCGCGTGTGGTCTGTTCGCGTGGCCCGGCCGGATTCAAGGTTGGCCCAGAAGGCTGCAGCCTGCAGCAGCTTCGTCGTGGATGTCAGATATTGTGTCAAGCGCAGCTTCCGGTGACCAAGCCAGGTCGGTACTGCTGAACTTGTAGCTTGTATGTACTATGTACGATTTTTTTTTTTTGGACGGTAAAAGACTGTGGTGGAGATCCCCACAGTCAAGGGAATATATTAGAAAACAAAGTTGAACCAAAGTACATACAATAAATTAGCTAAAGCCAGAAACAGAAAGATGACCTCAAGTCATCTGAGAAGAGAGCAGCCTATAAGTGACCCTGGTTTCTAAAATTGCTTAACCAAATCTCCCTGCTTGGATGCCGTCTTTCAAAAACTTTATCATTGCGCACCCTCCATAGTTCCCATGCCGCTATTAGCACAACTTCAGTGAAGAAAGGCAGGTTGCTTGTTGAAATCCCATGAGCTAGCCGCTCTAGTAACTGCAGCAATTCATCCCAAACCAAGTTTAGAGCGTTCCAACAGTCCTTGGCAAAACGACAAGCAAAGAACAAGTGTTCAAGGGTCTCCTCTACGTCCTCAGTATACATGACACAGGAGATACTGTCTTGAATGTGAAAATGCCTTCTTCTTAACATTGACTTGGTGTTTAGTCGATCAACAAGGATTAGCCAAGCAAAGAACTTGATACGAGGTGTGCAATGTGACTTCCAGATCAACTTAAAAACTGGATGAGCATCAATATTACTGAAAAATGATTGTAGAATCGCCTGGATGTGTATTTGGGGCCCCATACTGGCAGCCATTTGTCTCTTGCCGTTTCATCATAAGGGATCAGAAGAAGTCTACCCTGGAGATCATCCAACTCTTGGTGAGCTTGCTGTGAAAGAGGGAGGAAGAATAGACTGTCTAGATCATCAAATTGCATGGCTGCCTTCACGGAGATGTCCTTGTTAACTGCAAAAGAAGCCAGTCTTGGAAAAGTTACCTATAGCACAGATTCCGACCATAGATCATTCCAAAAACAGACAGAGGAGCCATCCCCAATTTCACATTTGGTTTAGGCTTTCCAGGCACAGGTATCCAACCAAGCAAACATTTTCTCACTTGCCTGGCCAGGCAGATTCCATTGAATTTTCAGGCAACTTTCAGGCAACACTTTTTACCAGGTAAGTGCTCCAGACTTCCATCCAAACAGGCCCTCAGTGCATGCAAGGACATCGGAGTTCCAATCCTGTTTGCAAGAATTGGCGACATACTTCTAACGTGTATGACATATTCCGAGGAAGCAAGCCTTTTTTCTTTTTCCCTTCACTAGTCCGATTCGGCCGGACATGTTTGAGCGGCTTGTGGTGTAGTGCTAGGGTTAGGCAAGCGGAGGCCGTTCGGCGGCACGCAATTCGCTCTAGAAAATGATGCTGGTCACCCCTCTTAGGGATGTCAATCTGATCTACCTCACGTGCCGCGTAGGGCAGTGGTTAGTAGATACATACCGCGTATGACGTTTGACATTGTTGTTGAACCCATCTGCTTGACGACGACGATGCATGTCGGTAGCAGATCCGTTCAGCTAACAACGTCGGGGATGTCGACGTCGTCGAAGTAGTCGCGGCGGGGACGTCAACGTCGACGTCGAAGATCGGCGGCAACTTCAGCGGCGATGTCGACGTAGAGCTCGTCGTGCTGATAACGTGTTATAAAACTCGTTGTCGGCGGTTCGGATCTTTCCCTCCCCGTCTCTCATGATCAACATAGTAGATGAAAAATAATAGAACAAGTAGACACAAGATAGGGAGACTATTCTTTATTCCTCTAAATATTCGTTATTTATAACATAAAGCTCTCACGTATATATAGTCCTACCAGTGCCTATGAATTTAGTAAGAGCACATATACAAACGGACTAGGATTATAATTCTTCCTTCTACTTTCCTTTTAGGATAGAGCGCAAGGATTGTCGGCCTCTACCCCAAGCCGATCTTTAATCCGGCACTACCTCTCCCCCCGCTGCTCTGAATGTCGGTCTCTGCTAGCGGCCTCATGCCGCCTACCTGCTCCAGCCTGCTCGCCTTCACTTGCCCTGCCGCAGACTCTACGCGCGGGGGCCATGACAAATCGGACCATGGGTGTTGGCCCTACCCGGAGCGCATGGAAAACCTGGGCAGGTGCGCTCGTAGCTGGCTGCTGCGCGGGGTAGGTGACGGCACGGGTGCCCTTGTCGACAACATGTGACATTTTTGGCGTCAACATGTGGGTCCAGTCCACGGTCTCTCACATGAACACCTCCTCACTTGCATTGCCTCATCCACCTGAACCCCTCCTCGCTTGCATTGCCTCATCTGTGGATCTGCTAATGTGCTCTCATATGGCC
Organism: Microstegium vimineum; assembly: GCA_022036555.1. Taxonomy (NCBI): domain Eukaryota; kingdom Viridiplantae; phylum Streptophyta; class Magnoliopsida; order Poales; family Poaceae; genus Microstegium; species Microstegium vimineum. Next base: position 14,869,177 of record CM039123.1, on the reverse strand, counting down.
GTTTCGCATCGCGCGCCTGCCTGTCACTCCTAACTGCCATTGGTAGATCAATTGTCGGATCACATTTCGTTCCTCAGCTGTTAACCAATGGCTCCCAATGCATCAACCTATCCTCCCCTAATCCCATGTTGTGGCACTACCAAAGCTACTTCACCCATCACTCAGTCTTTCCATAATCCCATCACTGTCATTACCACCACTGCCACAACTGCTCCATACATGAGAGCAACATCACAAAGCATGATCCCAACCGAGCAAGCTGAAATAAACCATAAATCAGCAGGCAGGCACAGGCTTCCTCGTCAGGTCCTGCTCGCCCCTGTTAGAAGCAAGGCTAACCCCCGTCATGTCTTGCTTGATGATGCCCGGCTAGTCCGCCAGCCGTCCTAGAATGTGCGCAGTGAGGATGGATATAACAACCTGGTCAATATTTATGCAAATGCATCATTTATCCAATCTGATATATTGTTTTAATAAAAAGAACATAAAATTCCTGCTAGTTGACCAGAGTGTTCCAAAATCTGATAGCCAACCTGCTTCGTATATATGCCAATACATCATTGATCCAAAGTCCAAAATATTATTATATATTTAAAACAAGAAGCATGAACAGTTAAAATGAGAGGAAATGAAGGCATATGGGTTATTCACGTGATAAATTTCACCGTAACGAACAGAAAGCTTGTACTGAAGACAATTGAATCAATGCCCCCAGAAGTCAATGGCTAGTTTATCATTTGCTGCTATGGTAGTGCTCTGAAGACAAAGGGCGACAAACTGTTTCGCTTTCCTGATGGTAGGATAAGAATCTGAAATCACAAAAAAACAATGATCTTAGTGAAACAAATTAGATCACTGCCTTTCCTGACCCATCATTTTAAGTGTCAACAAATCATTATCACTCTGTAGACAAAATTTAAATATTGGGTATAAATACGTCATTCATGCTAACCAATATGTGATAGGCTGATGCTTTTGCTGATAAAGGAATATCGCGTTGCTGGCAATAAATCTAATTTCTGTGAGGCTAGCCAGCAGATGAAGAAAGAGGATGACATACAAATGCAGTGCTACCATGAAACAAAAATTAAATTACCTTGGGATGGCCACCAAATCCTCTTGGTTGCCAGCCTTCTCCGGCATGTACTACTTGAATACAGTCGTATTCTTTTGGGAGTCTTGCACCTGTCTTGCAAAAATGTTGCAGGGAAGACCAAGGGCACGGGATAGGATGTGGGATCGCAAGTTATTGGTTGACCGAAGACCCCAAACAATAGCCGCCTGCCTCTCTGTCGACACCGGACTGGGCTCCGGTCGTGGCCGACCGCGCCCGATACGTCACCACCAATCATACTTGGCTGCTATGTCAAAATAAATTCGATACAAACCTGAATACATGTATGTCAAAGCTAAATTTCCAGTGACTGAACAATTCCGATACATGGACAAACTGAGCCTAAAAATAATCTAATTTGCTAGGGACTGAACCACATGCATGTGAGAGCTAAATTTCTGGTGACTGAACAATGGGCATACAAGTAAATTCTTTAGGAAGCCGGCCCCATTCATCATTTGCAAATATAGAGACATGAGAAATTCATACATGATGTTCACGAATAATTCCAACAAAACCAGCATTGCAAGAATTTACCAATGCAGATGACACATATATGGAATTTTATTTTTTAACTGCCATGACTGCATTCGACCAATTGATCGGATCATGGAATAAAATAAATCTCTTCTCTATCATTGAAATAGGCACAGATGGATGACTAAAAACATCAGAGATGACTACTCGTTTTTTCATGTATTTAAAACATGGATGGATGGGTTATTTCAACCTAGATTCTTGTGTTGATCGCTGGCCCAATCCAAGCAAGCCAACATGACCAATGGACATAGAAGGATACCAGTTCATCGGTAAGACAAATGAGGAGCATGTCAACCAAGGCATTTTTTCCCCATTTTTTAATGTCTGATGCCCAAGGTGGCAAGGTGCAGGTTTCTTAATGAAGCAGTCAACTGCCGATTTCAAGGTAGAAACAAGTTGAACCTGCCCAAAATTAGGTGCGGTCTTTTATTTGGTTGCATCCTATCTGACATATATGATGCTTCCTCTCCAAGGAGTTTAATATGAAGCTAATTCTGGAACAAGTTGGAAGACTCAGTTCAGCAATATATGCCTTTCAGACAGAAGAAAAGCAACTGCCACCCAACTCATTGTAGAATTCTACCCAAAAAAATCTACAAACATAGTTCAGCGAATTCACACAAATCTGAGCATTTCACACAAAAATGACAAATAGTATTCCTAATAACCATGTGTACAAAAGCTCACACAAATCCGAGCATTTTCATTTCTAGTGTATTCCTAATGTTTCAACCAGAAACCCCAATATATTTCATGTAACAGTAGGTGCCTCCTCACTCCTTACTGTCTCTTTGCACATATTGCTATCCTTTTTTTTTTTTGCGAATATCACATATTGCTATCCTGACGCTGCCCTATTACAATGAGAATTTATGTTTCAAATATGCATAGCCATTGCAGCTCAATCTAGCTAAAATTGGGCACATATAGATAAATAAGAATAAAAGGATAAGAACAATGGAATTTTAGTATATTTAATATATCAGAATAACGTATGGTTATCACAATTATAAAGCAACATAGACTTGTACAATTTTCTTTAGCCATTTTTCTCAGTTTTCCATTTCGCCTTTGGACACAGGAAAGCATTTTGCACAGGCGCGCTCTTTCTATCATATTCAAGTCCACTAAATCAAAGCACACAGAACTAAATCAAAGCATACAGAATCATAGGTGCGGATCTAGTAGAAGTACATTGAGCGCGCACATGTATTTCTAATATCTTTGAAAGGGATACGTGTATACATTTGTAATTAGATCAGATCTGAATACAAATGACAATAGAGTTCGGTTGCTCGGTCTCGCACAACATAAACTGAAGAGAGGGTGAGCATACCTAGGGTGCTCATCGCCAACGAAGGGTCCCAAGAAGACCACAGCACCTGGCGTGCGGCGACAACACCTTCTTGTTCTCAGTGCTCCGTCCTAGGAGCAGGGAAAGTCGGGCGCAGATCGGGGATGGCTGAGGCGCCGGCACAGGTCGGGGATGACCTTCCGAAGGCGGCACAACACCACGGGCACGGCAGGGTCAGCGACGTGCGGTGGCGTGGATAGAGGCACCCTGGCCCAATCTCCCGCAGCAAGGACGACGACGCGGTGCGCTCCTTGCACGGAGGAGATAATGGGCACGGCGGGTCGGCGACGCTGCGGCGCGGATTGAGGCGCCCCGGCCCAATCTCCCACCGCCAGAATGACAGCACAGAGGAGATAGGGCTAGGGTTCGCCGACCCGGAGCCGGTACCCGCACTGACGGCTCAGCGGCGCTTGGGGACCGAGCTCCCGCTCCCGCTCCGGCCCTTACTGTCGCTCGCCTCCATGGCTGGTGTACTGCGCACCCTCTGGGCAGGGGCGCGGCCGGCGTCGGGCGCGACCGCAGGGGGCGCTTCCGGGCAGGGCCGCGGCCGACGGAGGCGCGCGTCCGGGCGGGGTGTGCCCGGGCGGTCGACACGGCTGGGCGGGGGTGCCGGTGAGCCGACAGACGGCCGGCCGTAGGTCGCCGACGAGGTGGCCGCGGGTGCGTGGGCGAGGACGACGGCGGCGCCGCCGGCCGCGGATCGGGGCGGGGCGAGGACGACGGCGACGCTCCAGCCGCGGATCGGGGCGAGGCGAGGACGACGGCGGCGCTCTTGATTCCCTTGGGGGTGGCGGCGGCGTGGATGTCGAGGAGGCAGCGGTAGGCATTGGAGAAGCCCAGCGGCGAGGGGAAGGAGGCCGGGTGTCGGATCAGCATCACAGCGGCGGCGCGAGGTTGTGGAGCCGAGGTGCTGCCTCTCTTCCCTTTTTCTTTTTTCTTCCCTTTTTTTCTTTTTTCTTTCCTTTTTCTTTGCCGAGCGAGCTGTAGGGAGGAGAGCCCGCGGGATATATTTTTTCTTTCCTTTTTCATTTTTTTCTTTCCTATTGCTTTGCCGAGGGAGCGCGGGATCTCTTTTTTTCTTTCCTTTTTCTTTTTTTTCTTTCCTTTTTCTTTGCCGAGGGAGCGGTAGGGAGGAGGAGAGCCCGCGGGGTCGCACGCCGGATACCACCGCACCAAAAACATTGTCTTCCTTTCTTTTTAGTTGTGGGAGATGATCCGTCCGGGGATGAGGAGTCACGACACGCCGCCCTGACAGTTGACGTGCCGCCGACGCCGACGCGGTGATGCCCAGTCCTTCACGCTGGCTGATTTCTTGGGAGAGAAAAACAGCTTGGCAGGATTATGCACTACTTGCTGATTTCTTGTGAGAGAAAAACACTTTCTGCCTAGATTTAAGCCGGCCGAAAAGCCAAGCGAACAGGCTGTTGTAGCTGGTGCCCTCTGTCCTATGCCCTGCTGCCTTCCGTTCTCGGTTCTCCGATCACTCATCTAGTTGTCTACATTTGGCAATTTGCTTGGCAGCGCAGTCATGCTCGCGTCGATTGCTTATTTATCTCGTGTAGTAAAATTTAATCTTCTGTTCTTCATATTTTTTAAAAAAATATTGTCTAATTTTATAGCTATTTGCTAAGATCACAAAATAATAAATCATTAATATTTATGCAGCCATGAAGAGGAACTCAAATATCGCATCTCTTTTTTAGTCTAGATAATATTATTGACCTCTCAGTTAAATATGTTGAAACAAAGAGACACAAAGTATATGATATGGTTTATGAGCTCCTTAAATTGGTATTACTTCTACCGTGACAATGGTAAGTATTGAAAATGTTTTTTTCTGCAATGGTTTTGTGAGAATAAAGTTAAGAAATAAGACGAGATACAATCTTTTGCATGATTATCTAGTTACTTTTATTGAGCATGATATTTTCTTTGAAGTTCGTAAAGATTGTATAATCAAGACATTTATTTCCCTTCGAAAATATTGAATAAAGTAGTCAAAGAAATATCATTGTAAGTCTCTGATACTCTTTATGCCTATATTTTAATTATCCGTATGGCTTTTGAACTATTTATATTATATATATTTAATGGATGGTTTCAACTTAATCTATGCATTTAAGTCTTATTGTATTATATTATATAGAATCAAGTGGTTAATTTTACAATTATTACCTAATTCTAAAATAAATTTACCAAATAGTATATGAAAATTTTTGGAAGGCATACCTTGAGACAAAATTCTAGATTCGTCACTGTTCAGATTCACTAGTGACTCTTAATTAGAAAAGAGAATATCACTAGATGATTTATGATCAGATTATGGATTACCTGCTGGCGGTGGCTGTTGGTGGGCGAAAGGTAATTTGAATGGCAGCCGGCAGTGTCAAGTTGGATGGCAGCGGCGGCATGGCACGCGTCTCGCCCCTGGGTCCGGCACCAGCAGTACCAGCATCATGGTGTCTTGCGAACTGGCGAAGCCGGCAGCCATGAAGAAGAAATAGGAAGACAAACGAAAGGAAACCAGAGCAAAGTGTCCTTATTCCTAACAATAATGAAGGAAGCAGCAGCAACCAGATATGCCTACATGGGCTGCTTATTATTGGGCCTCAAATGCACTTAAAGGTTTGGAATGAATGAGAAGGTCCGGACGGCCTGGCCTCCCCAACAAATTGTCATTTCTTTATAATGTACTTATATATGTATGTATTTTTAGATATTTTTAGCACTTATATAAGCTTTGACCCTCCTAATTTTAAGCCTGCTCCTTCTATGTTGGATTGCTGGCTCCGCCGCTGACTAATACGTACATGTATATTGACAGTATACTAGAGGATCATTAGCGCGTCAGGGGTGCCAGGACCCATGCCCGCCCTCCCTCCGCCACTAGTCCTAACAGTCGGACGATCCGGCCAATGCATAAGGGAGGAGCCGATTACGTCCTTAATGGATGCTACTAGAATTATTAGAATTGTGGACTTAGCCGATTACGTCCTTAATGGATGCTACTAGAATTATTAGAATTGTGGACTTCTTCTAGTATGCAATTTCCAACTAAATTAAAAAAACCATGGACATTTTAGGGGTGTGGAACAATAATGAGCTAGCTTTCCGCAAATGTCAGGATCAGGCGAAGCATGAAAATAAGAAGAAAAAAATGAGGCGCGTTGTTTGTTTGTTTGTTTGTTTTTTGTTTTTTTTTTGTGAACATACGTGCAGTGTTATTATCTACCAGGAACCATATCCATTACTTCTTGATCAAAGCAAAGCATTCATATTGTGCGATTAACAAATTACAAGTAAAACATGCACGCTATGACACAAGAGCCGGAAGCATGCATCATAACGTGGACACATTGTTAATACAACTCATAAGTAAGTTGTATAACTAAAAAAGGCACTCGATTTATTTATTCGAAGAAAATACTATTATCTCAAACAACATGGAACGATTACTATATTTGTGTGTCCTCGTTCAAGGCTGGCATTACTAATTCCAAATAAACACTGTGTTCCGTTGTTACCGCCATAACTCTTCTCCTGCGGAGTGTCATAACTGTCGTCCCATGTAGAGCCGTTACTGTTACCTGATCCACCACCGGAACCACGGCCAAACCCACCGTCATGGCCACCACCGCTTCCACCTCCGCCACCACTGCTGTTTGCGATGCTTGAACCATCTGGTCCGCTGTGAATACCTAAACCGTGCCCACTTCCTGAGCCGGCACCACTCCCTTCACCATAACACCATTGCCAAAACTTCCTCCAGAGCCACTGCCACCTCCACTTCCATTTGCATTGGAATCGCAATCGCCGCCATTACTGTAGTAAAACCCACCCCGAGTCGCCATGGCCTGAGCCGGAAGCACTCCCTCGACCATACCCTGACGCGGATTGATCGTAACCTACCCAGCTGCCATTGACAGAGCCATCACCACCTGCACTATCTAGCAAGAGATGTATCGCTACCATCGGAGCCCCTCAAGGCAGCGCTAGAGCCATGGCCAGAGCCGTAGCCAGAGCCAGAGGCAGTTCCCGTTCCCCACCCCCGCCGCTGCCTTGGCCCTCAGCTGTGACGACGTGGTTTACCACCCTAATAGCATTGGTTAATCCGATGCATAGCAGGACAGTGAGGCCAACAGCGGCTAAGAGCTTACAGGTAGCCATGGCGAGCGACGGAGAAGACACAGAAGAGTAAATATGAGATAGATACTAATAGGAGGTTGCATGGTTATTTGGCGGCAATGCCCACCAATTTGCATGGCTAATGCCCACTAATCACCTTGTGTTAACTTGACGACTCCTCAAGATCTTTGAACTAATTTGTTTTGAGCCACAGGATAAACTTGCCTAGAGACTAGCTGCTTGCTTGCTCTTTAGCCTTCAACCTTTTCCTTTTTGCTTACGGTCTTTACAAGTTTTTTTTTTTAAGAAACAGAGCTAGCTCTGAATTGTACAAGTTGGAAAGATCGTAGAATTCTTCTATGATGTCTCGTCTGTCTCACACACATGTATGTCTGTCTGTCAAGTTGACCAAGTTGGTATTGAAGTCAGTCAATTGCTTGGATCTGCAGCCGCGATGACTCGTCGCTAACCTCTGGCCATGGAGTTTTTCGTCTAAAATCTCCAATTTAGATGGACATGTCAATAGAAACCCGGTAACAGTATCTGACCCAATATTCTATAAAAATTTTGGTAAGACGACGACGTTGTTTGCGGCTGCTGGTTGTATTCTTGGTATATGGCAAGGGTCTCTGAAAGAATCCGGTTTTGTAGGATGGGATTGGGATTAGTTCCTATCATCCCTATGATCTCTACGTAAGATTATTGCTTGAGATTCAATACGAATCACTGAAAAAAAATAGCGCGCTATAGCGCCGAAATTGCGCCGCTATAGTGTCCAGAAGCAGCTATCGCAATGCTCGTTAGTGCGCTATAGCGCCGAATAACGTCAAAATATCGTCGAATAGCATCAAAATAACGTTTTTGCCAAACTCCCGCTAAATTTTATGAGAGAATTCCCTCATTACCATTAAAACCTATAACAATCCCTTCATAGTCATCCAAAATTATAGACTCCATTCACTGCCATCCATTTATAATTTTTGATCCCCTTGTTGCTATTACCGCTATATTAACAAATCTTATTCCCTTGATCGTCATTCATATAGATAATTTGTTCCCTTAAATGCCTTTGAGAGAATAAAACACCGTTACAAAGGTGTTTGTTACACGGAAAAAAATTTGTGAGTATTGTTGACAACCAATTTTTATCATTTTTATAGTATGAGTTGATATAATCTATTTCACCAAATTAATTAAATTTAAGTTTAATTTGGTACTATCTCTATTAACATTATTATTATTTGAACATGAAATTCATACTGTCGAAGTAGTATTCACTACTTGTTGACGAAATATGTGTCGCAGTCTACCTAGGGGTACCCTACGGTAGTAGATTGTAGGCGGAGGTGTGGCGACGGCGATCAAGCGTAACACAGAGAGCGTAGACACGGCGATTTATACAGGTTCGGGCCGACAAATCGCCGTAATACCCTACGTCCTGTGTTTTAGTGGCTGAATTGATCTTGCGTATTAGGTTACAAGATCCGTAGATGATCCGAGAGAGGTCGTGAGAGGTTTCTTGAGGGGGTCCCTGCTTGTCTTATATAGCCGGGGAGCAGGGTTACAATTCCCATATCCTAACAGATTACGATCGGTTCCCTATGTAAAGGGATCCGAGTCTATCTACTAGGATCTTCCTTGGCGAGCAAGACTTTTTCGGAGTCCTTGGCGAGCACGGCGGGCTGGTCGTGTGCCGCAAGGCCTCGCGGGCTGGGCCGTCTTCTGGTCGGCAGACCCATAAGGTCCCTGGGGATACGCCGAGGTAATATCCCCAACAAGTCCCCGAGCACGTTGCATTCTTTTAGCGAGCCCGTAGCGTCTTCCTGGGAGGTGTTCAGCTGGTCGCCATCACGCGGAGTGGTCGTTGTAGAGTCCCGACCAGGGTGGCTGGTCGAGGTGCTGCTCGGAGAAGCCTCCCGACCAGGTCGAGCTGGTCGAGAACGTCGTAGCTTGATGCGCGAGCTGGTCGCCTTGCCAGATGCTGCGGCTGCTTGTTTGAAGAATGTAACGTGCTAAAGAAGAAAAAAAATTTTGAAAGTCCTTCCCTGGTGAAGTATACCCACTTAGGCTCTGCAAAAACAACACAGAAAACAGCAGAGCTTTGCCGGAAAGAAAATTAGTACATTCACCCTAAGGTGAAGTGTACCCACTTAGTCCCCGAGCATGGTAGTAGGTGAAGTATGCACGTGGTGCCATGTTTTATAAAATAATACATAAGGTATGTAAATGAAGATTGAAGCATAAGTTTGAAAAAAACGACTGCAAGTACCCATAGTCTCCGAGCCTGATGTAAGAAACTGAGAGCTTCTTGTATCAGGATCATATATTGAAAATTAGAGAACTGAAATATAAGTTTAGTAAGAAACGACTGCGAATACCTGTAGTCCCCGAGCCTGATGGAATGAGCTTGAAGAGGTTCTTGCATCGGGGTCATTTGCTTTTCATTCGCAGTCCCCGGGTGTTGTCCTTCGACGCCTTAGCCGCAGTCCCCGAGCCTTGCTCGATGCGTAGTTGGACGAAGCCCCCGAGCCTGGTCAGGAATGCGATCAGCGCTCAGGTGGTAGTTGCTGTCGTCGAAGTCCCCGAGCGTGTTTGTGTCGTCCACTCTGTGAAACTTATCGGCTAGACTGTTGTAGTCGTCTGATGTTGTTGCATAAGAGTAACAAGTCTGTTCGTCCAGTCCCCGGGACTGTAGCGTTGGTGATATTGCAAAGATAAAATTATTAGCCGTAAATCTTGTAATTAACTATAAGCAGAAATGGAAGGAAAAGAAGTAAATGGGCCGAAACAACGGGGCGGCCAGCGGCCCAGTTCACGACGCAGAAAGTGGGTGTGGCGGTTCCTTATTTGGTCATCGCGGTTTCTCAAAAACCCTCGACTGGGGATCGTTGTGCCCCAAGGTATAAAAGGGAAGCGGCGGCGGCAGCGATCTTCGTTTCCCGGTGAAGTGTACTACGTTCCTCTATCCGTTTTTCTCCTACTCTGTGACCCACTGCAATCTTAGTTCTTTGTCGTCCTATCCTACCGATGGCACCTCGGAAGAGGCCAAATACTTGCTCGTCGGTGAAGAAGGAGGTAAAGACTTCGAAGATGATGGATGTGCTTCCGGATTGGACCCAGTATTGGTCCAGATGTACTTTGAAGGAGGAGGATATTCAGCTTCTTGTTACCGCTGGTATTCTTCAGGACAAGTCCATTGTGGATTGGAGGCCGGTGACCGGTGAGGAGTTCCCGACCCCTAATACTGGTGATCTTGTTGTCTTTGAGCCTTTCTTCTGGCATGGATTCGGGGTTCCTGCTCACCCCTTTCTCCGCAGTCTCTTGGAGTTTTACAAGATTGTGTTATGCAACCTCCATCCCAACTCGATACTGCACATCGCAGTTTTTGTGCATTTCTGTGAAGTGTATTTGGGGATCGACCCGCATTTCGAGTTATTTTGTTATTTCTTCCGTCTCAAGCCGAACGGGGCCACCACATCCCAAGTTGTCGGTTCTGTGTACCTTCAGCTCCGGGAGGGTATGTCGGATGTGTATCTTGCTACTCCGTTGCCTTCGAAGGTTGCGAATACAAGTCTCGCTAGTTCTACATCCCCCAGGAGGAACCATATGCTCGTGGTGACCCGGCACACATCCTGGTGTCGCAACCTAGCTAGTCGGTGGCCCCTTCGCGTGCGGCGATGGAACAGGTGAAGGATCTGCTGTCGTTGATAGACCGGTCGTCGCTCGATGGTGTTTCGGTTGGTTGGAATTTTGTGATCAGGCGTTGTCAGCCTTGTAAGGACAGGGTTCATCCTGCCTTTCTTTACACTGGTCGTGGTGATCCGACCCGCGAGACGCCCCAAAAGTTGGATCCAGAGGATGCATTGGATCGTGTTGCTTTAATCTTTGATCTTTCTTTCCCCTATATGAGGAATCCACGTGGTCCATTTCATGCTGGGCTATCGCCACCATCGGTGAGTTTTGATTTTGCTTGTCTAGCAATCATCTAGCTTTTGGATTTTTGGTGGGTTTACTCAAATCTTCTTGGTCAGGATCATGTCATCTTTGTTTCTCAAGTTCCGTCAACGGAATGGCCTCTCGGTGTTGATCAGACAAGGAATATGGAAGATATAATGAGTGGGGGTGGTCGCTAATCTTCTGGCGAGCGGGTAGTTCGTGAGCCCCTGGGTGAAAAACGCCAAGTACATGGCGACCGAGTCAGCAAGCAACCGGTCGGCCTGCCCGTGAGAAGGTGAAGCCGTCAGTTGGGACCGGGGGCAAGTTTGTTATGAATGAGGGCGCCGCGCATCCTAAGTCGTCAATGTCTGATTCGTCTGACGATGGGTCGGGCGGGGATGACACGCCGGCCGTGACCCTGGATGGAGAAGGGTGTTCTAGCTCAGGTACCAAGGCGGCTGCCGGGACTTCTTTTGGAGTAGAGCATCCTGCTGCGTCGTTTGAGCATTCGCCTATGGGTGTTCCATCAGGCTCTGCGGGAGAAGTTCCTAGCTGGAGGTTCGTGAGGGTTCGTCGGAAATCATCCTTGTAAGTGCTTCATCTCTTTTTTTTTGTTGAGTCTTAATCGCCTTTGTCGATGTGCGTATGATGCTGTTTTTGGGTAGGGTACCGGATTCTGAGGATCCACTGGCGTCTCATGATAATAAATCGGGCGTCGCCGGTGGAGCGCGTGTTGAGACTGGATCGGAGAGACATGGCGCCCCTATGCTTGCTGATTCTGCAACTTGTGAGGAGGATCCTGCTGCAAGTGAAGGGGCGATGTTTGTTGATGGTGCTTCTGGCTCTGCAGCTGTTGATGCAGAACCGGTTTGCGGTGTTGTGCCGAATCTGTTAGCACCCTCGGCGCCGTGTCCGAGGTCGAAGAAGAGAAAAAGGTCGGCCGTGCTGTTGGAGGAGCCGGAGGTAGTGGAGGAGATTCCTTGAGCAAAAGATGAGTCGAAGTCGGCGTCAGTCCGTACTTTCCGCCGTGATGGTGAGGACTTTGTCGTTGTCGAGGATGACGAGGCCGAAGAGGAAGCAATTGCCTTTCTTAATGATGCTAGCGATCTGTTTGGGCGAATCAAGGTAGCTTCGAACCCTTGGCTACTTATGTGTTATCTCTGTGCCTCCTTTGTTGAACTGTTACTGTGTCATCGTAGGGACTTTTTAAGTCCGGAAGGGAGCGTAAGGTGATGGCCGACCAGCTTGCGAAACTAACTATTGAGAACGAGCGCCTGCGTTGTGATGTTGCTCATGTCGAGGGCCAGTTTGCGGAACTGGAGGAAAGCTTGGAGCCAGCAAACTAGCGTGCCCAAGTGCTGCGAGCCACAATCCAAAATCAGGAGCGTGAAGTCGCAGAGCTCCAGTCGCATATTGAGAAGGTCGACGAGCTTGCCACTCGTAAGTCTTCTTTGCTCTTTGTTTGTAAAACTTGTTGCCTCGACCTTGTGGTAATGTTTCTTGGTTATTGTGTAGAGCTGCTTGGTGCTGAAGAAGCTAAGCGTCTTGCGGAGGAGAAAGTCTGTGCTGCCGAACAAGAAATTTACAAGATGCGAGCAATGCACGAAGGTAATGATTTACTACCTGTTGCTTTGATTGTGTAGTTCCCTTACTTGGTATTTGCTGTTTCCGCAGCTTATCGGAGCAATGTTCGTCTTCAATTTGCAGACCTGTAGGGTAAGGTGGATTCTTACCACAACAACTTCTGGGCGTTGGCGCGGGACATCGCTCCCGTGGTGGGATGTGTTGATGGCCGGGCGCTCATTCCTGAACCTGTTGATCAGGCGACCATGGATGGTGTGTTAACGAGGGTTCGCGGCCTGTGGGGCAGACTTCAGTCATTTACGACTTCGGCGGCACGGAGTGTGACTGCTCATGGCCTGACTATGTTGCAATCTCATTACCCGAAGCTTGAGCTTGGTCACGTGGAGACCGGGTTCGCGTCAGGGACATCGGATGAGGATGCGGATCGTCTCGAGGCGGATGCTAATCGTGTCGCGGAGATTGTAGCTAAGGACGTTGATCTGTTTGTTGCTGGACAACAGTAGTTTTTATCCCAGATACAAGGATTCGGACGTGTAAGTGAAAACTACAAAGCTGTAAAATATCCGGGCGGTGAGCTTTTGTTTCACTTGTATGTCCTATCGTGCCTGCTAAGTCGTGAGCCGTAGCGATGAATCATTCGGCCTTGGGTTCCCTGTGGCCCAGATCATAGAGCCCGGAGCTACTGCACGCGTAGGCGCCACGGGGATTACCAGGGGGGTAGGCTGCTAGCAACCTGCGGCGCAGAGGGCGAACAGCTCATGCACGCTTAGGGTGATGCTAGGGACAGAACCCTTTTCCGAGAGGCTCGATCGTGGAGTGACTAGGGCCTGTGGAGACCGTTCCTGCAGACATTGGGCGCAAAGCCATGCTGCTTGTAGAGTCGTTGACACGAACCGGCAGTCACTATGATGATCCATAACCGGCAGTGATGTGATCACCTCATCACTGCCGAGTTGGTTGTGCGGGTTTAAAAACCGCCACTGATGGAGGGTTTGAACCGGCACTGATTTGGTTTTCTGCGGTAGTGATTTGGCTGCGGATGTAGAAATTGAAGCTGAGCCTGAGCCGTATTTGGCTATATATGGAGTCGGTGATCAAAGATGCACGAGCCTGAACATTATTAACTATCTTATTCAAAGATTTTTTAGGAAGTATTTAGAAATGGATCAGGTTTGACCGCTTGACGATACAAAAGAATGTGTTATTTTTCGAACTTTGAACGATAGCGAAGATGCAATTTTTTTTTCCTTTTTTAACATATCTTAGAGATGAAAATTAAAAAAATATATGTACGTAGAAATAGTACCAAAATAAATTTAAATTTAATTAATTGGACAAAATAAAATTTCAAACATACTATGAAATTCATATTATAAAAATGATCGAATTTAGTTATCAACAGTGTTCACGGAGTTGGTTCTATGTACCAAATATCTTATAACGGTGTTTTGTTCCCTCAATAGCATTTAAGGGAATAAGTTATCTATATGGATGGCAATCAAGGGAACAAGATTTGTTCATGCAACAGTAATGGCAATGAGGGGATAGAAAATTAAAAATGAATGGCAATGAAGAGAGTCTATAATTTTGGATGGCAGTGAAGAGATTGTTATAGGTTTTAATGGCAATGAGGGAATTCTCTCAAATTTTATAGCTCGCGATTTTTTTCATGGATACAAATCACAAGATAATCACAGCATTCAAATTCTCACAGCTGATTGGATTCTTACTCATCGCGCCAAATGTATGCTTACTGGAATCTCCGAAGCAGCTTAAGCTTATTACGAGCCGTGCGCGGCTGGATGATGTAATTAAATCCGTACCAAAAAAACACCGTACCTATTCATGGTTGAGATCCGGTCATCCATATTTGAGTAACAATTGAGACAAGTGTAAACTACTCCGAGTCCTACTTCTGCTTTCGAGAACGCGCACGGCCATACAATCTAGGCGTTCCATCCGTACTTGGCTGTTACTCCCTTCGTCCTAGTAGTATATAAAGGCGTAACCACTTTCGGTTCAAAGGCCAAAAATATATTTAATTTTCTCTCACATCACTGCATCGATATATATACCTCCAGAGAAAGCACGTTTTATATTATGAAACATAAATAAAAAGTGGTTACGCCTTATATATTAGGACAGGGAGTACCACGGAAAAACCAAATACCCGCAACAGCTGCGCTCCGATCTTTTGCCCCAACGCGCCGCAGACAAACACTTGAAGAGACTTATGAATGTACGAGACTAGCGATTTTTAATAATAACTCAAGAAAAGATTCTTCATGTTTTCATTTTTGAGCCTTTTTTAAAAAAGATGGTGTAACCGTTTATATTCCTAAAAAGTTCGATCTGTCCAAATTCAAAAAAAAAATTCTCTCTCACGTCGTTCCATCACTAACGGTGTGAAATGTGAGTGACAAAGAACTTGAATGTCCCTCAAACTTTTGTTTCTCATGTGCCACTGGCCGGGAGTTTGATGATTATTTTTTTATCCTAATAAAAACAATCATTCATGTTCAGATAAATATGAATACAATTATTTGGCACATATTGTTTTGAGGCCATCTACAAATTTATAAGATCAGCCGCTGAGCTTATAACAAGTGGGTTCATGTTTTTTAAATTTTTTTCAAAGATATGGTTAGTCGCTGAGCTTATGACAAGTGCTTATAACAAGTTAGCTTTGACTTTTTTAAGTATCTCCATTTAAAAAAAGAAAAAAAAACTTAACTATGGTATACATACCAATTAAAGTACTTCACATTTGCAGATTTCTACATTTATCAGATTTTTAGTAAATAGTATTTATATTTATAACTCTAAATTAATTTATTATAAAAAATGCATTCCATAATTAGATTAATCTAATGACATTTATTTTATTAATTTTAATCTATAATTGATCAAATTTAATATACTAGACCATGACATTGTTCCACAATTGTATTTTTAGAGACAAAGATAGTACATCCATTTTGCTATAGGTTTATCCAGACAAAATAACCATGAAACAATATAACAAGCCAACCGTACTTAATAATAGGGTATCTAGATATAATAATATATCTAAATACATAGTAAATGAATGAAAAAAAACAAAATGGAAAAAGTATCATTTGATAATCATATTTGATTTTCTTACATTTAAAAAATGCATGACAAAGTTGTCTAAAGTTATATGCTTCGTAACCAACACATAATATCCTTTAGTTTCATTTGCGTCTCAATTTTTCCATGCATACTTCCCTTATTGCAAAGAAATTTCTCCTATACCAGCGCATGGGCAGTAATGATAGGTAGCACACGCCTTACTGTTATGGAGAATATTCTGTTGCTGCTTCAGTTTTCAGCAGCATAGCTCAATTTGCAGGCATTTTACAGCAACAACTCAAATCTTTTGCACAAAAGGTGACAACCCCCGCATAACATTTGACAAGAGCATACAGCGGGCAACGTAACTACCACTACTCCATCAAAGCAAACCAACAAAAACAAACACGCTACTTTAACTACAAGACATTCCATCGTCCATCCCTCACTCCTCAGGAATCAGGATTACTGTATATCACCGAAGCCCATAGGCGCTGAAGTGCTTCACCCTGAACTTCCACTCTCCCTTGGCAGCGTCGAAGGACACAAACTCTACGCCCTGCTCCTCCGCCTTCTTCACCAGCATCTCCCTGTATCTCTCCACCCTTGCCCCCTCGCAGTACTGCTCCCCAGTCTTCTTGTTTATGCACTTAATGTTCAATAGAGTCACCTCAGCAGCCTTGTTCAGCCCCTCACCCACAGGGGGCTTCTTGCTGTCGTCCTTGTACACAATCACCTCCCGGTTGTTGAACTCCACTATAGACTCCAGATCCAGGCACCTCACATCTGTCTCTCCCAGAAACTTGATGCTGCCATAGCCACGTCGCCCCACAACAAAGTCCCTTACCCAACGGCAGTAGCCTGCCTCCGCACGTTCTTTGGCCGCAAGCTCCTCTATACTAGGCTCTGTGAAGTAATCTGCACGTGGAAGTTTAGGCAACAGCTTTTCAACTGAAGTAACATTCCCATTCCCATGCTGGGCCATGGCCATGGCCTCATGCTGATTGTCATTTTTCACTGCAGGAGGCCTGCTGCTTGGTGACATGGCAGACTTACCACGCTCACTTTCAGTGGAAGCATCTGCAAAACTTAATGAGATCAGTAACTAAGATTTGCCCTTGCTGGCGACAATATTTAAATGAAAATTCCAGTACTGTAATCAAAAGATTTACCTTCATATTTGTTCAAATCAGTAGCATTCTTCAAAGTCGACTGCCGGTCAGTTTCTCTCCGCGAAGGCCACTGCTCAATTGGACGAATTACCAGATTCCTTGGGTTCTCTCTAGGGATGAAAAAAGCATCCGCCTTCGGTGTTGGAGATTCTTCATCATCAGCAAAAAATGGAACCTATATATTGAAATAAAAGACAGTGAGCAATGTGTCCAATGGTTTCACAATGGCTTCCAAAAGCTCCATTAACAAATCATAAAAAAAAACTTTGAAGATTCTATTCTTACAGGTTTCGTCATTCATTACCTTGCCATCAGATATTGCATTATATTTTCTCGGAAGCAGTTTTATTCTTCTGTGTGACAAATGCCTAGGAACCACCATGGACAATGCTCTACTTTGAAGAGGCTTCTCAGCAACCTGCAAAACAGTAAGAAGTTGCAATCAAGCACCCCTTCATATGTGGTACCTGGCTACTTGCTTATGGCATCTTTAGGGGTACCACACCTTCCTAATTAACAACCACCATCTTGCTACTATCTCTACTGTCCACCTACTTTAAGGTTCGAAAAAAACACAATTAAACGCCGTTTAATCTCGATTAAACGCTAAACGTTGATCCAGCATCTCGTTTAGGGGGTAGGCGTTCATTCAGTCGCTGGGAGCACCTAGGCGGTCGTCTACGCACGCGCCGGCGTTTAATCGGTGTGGAATCCAAGAAAAATGGGCTAGGCGGGTGGAAATCGCAGGGCACGCGGGCCGGAAGCAGGAAAGAAGCGCGCGCAGCACTCGCGGGAAGGGAAAGTAGCGTGGGCAGGGAGTAGAGAAAGCGCGGGCTCGATGCGGGAGCAGAAATCGATCGGCAAGAAATAGAGAGGCACCGAGCCACCGATGGATTTTGTCGCCCAGGTCCACCTGCCGCCTGTCTCCTGCCTCCCGGCTGCCGGCTTCCGCGTCTTCGCTCCGCAGGAAACTGAAAGAGTGAACGCCTACGGGGAAGCAGAAAGAGTGGACGCCTGTTGTCCACGGCAAGGAGCGGACGCCTGCGGGCTGTAAGCGGCACTGGCCTGGAGGCGCCTCTGTTCCTCCGTCGAGTTGCAGCCACCTGCAGCAAGAGGAGCCGCCTCTTCTCCGTGGAGCTGCAGCGGACGCCTCTTTTTGTCCTCCCTGCAGGAGCAGCGGCCCTCTTCATCCTTCACCCTTAGCCAGCAGCAGCTCGCATCATGTTCTCTCACAGCAAGAAGCAAGATAAGCAGATTAGTACCCGATTGATACCCTGCTCTGCATTTTTCAACTTGCCTCCCTCCTCTTCTCTTCACCTGCACCTTTGCTTTGTACTATTTTATATGCAACTCCACTGCCCCTGCTTCGAGTACTGTGGCTGGATGCTAATATTGTTTAGGAATGCTAACTCCACGCTCTTGGCAGCAAAAAAAGTTAAAAAATACACACAAACGATTAATCACATTTAATCTATGTTTAATCTTCCTAGGCGCTAATCAATAGGCTAACACCTGCCTAGCGCCTAGCATTTTCTTGAACATTGCCTACTTATACATAAACAATTGAAAATACTTAAAACTAACCGGCAAACTTGATATCCCATATTGAACTGATGGTGAAGATCCACCATTCCCAATAGACATCTGAGGCATTGCTGGAAGCATCCCAAATGGATTTGAAACAGGAGCAGGCTGCATGACCATACTGGACTGGCTAGTTCTGTGAAAAAATGAAACAGGATACACCATGTTAAACTGAATAATGTATTACTTTAGTAAAAAAAAAAAACATGAACCATCAAGTTTTTTTTTCCATTCTTGCCTACGCCGTACTCCACATTAGACTGGTTGTAATATTGTTTTTCCTTCACCTTATTATAACTAATCAGTGTTTTAATCCATCAAAAAGAAATTACTAAATAGGTAAAGAATAATCAAGCGCATTGAGAAATAGCAGAAGATCATACGGCTGTCCAATCAAGGTCTGATTTGTAGTGTTGGAAAAACCAGGGAATCCACCTGCAGAAACTGCTGTATCCATGCATGCATGCATTTGAACATATGTTAAGCCCCAAACTAGTCTTTGAAGACTAATTATAAAAAGATCAGAAAGGTGTAAATATAAAATACTGACCTGGTTGAATAGGAGGTTGGAAGGAGAACATATTTGAAGATTGAGCAGGGGCAGATGGCTGAAATGTTGGCTGAATCATTAGAAGCAAAATAAATTAAGTACTAATAAATAAGAAATGATAACGAGAATCTAGCAAGCATGGTTATTAAGGTGCTAAGGCAAGGCGTGGCAAGCCACCCTTTTCTGACGCCTAGGCGACGCAAGGTGACACCATATGAATATGAAGAACTTGCAGTATGGAGAAGGTAGGAAAAGGAAATTAAAAAAGAAAACAAAGGGGAAAACTAAAAAACCGAGCCCAAGAGACCACCAAAAAGACCATGCAACCTTCCCTAAGAAAGACCTAGTCACCTAGAGCGCCACTCAACCCCCCGAGACCCCTTCCATCAGGCGGCAAAACTATCTCCCCCTCCCCCTCCCGTTCACATCTGTTGCTGCCTCCGTGGCACCTATCCGGTCCTCCCCGCCTCTTCCCCTCACCTTCTCCAATCCTGGTGCCGCCCCCATTCCAGATCCCTCTCCACTCTGTGCAGATCGAGAGCTACTGGCCTGCTGCTGCCCCTCTCATATCGTTGATGCTGCAGTTGGCCCGTGAGGAAAGCTGACATGGCCAAGGGAGCCGATGGGGATAGGGCGGAGATAGGAGCTTGGCCTTTCCCTGAATCATGCTAGTCCTCTAGTTCTTCCTCTTTCTTCTCCCTCCCCTCCTCTCTTGTTTTGCTGGATTTTGGTCGTGGCAACGGCAACGCCCACGATTTTTTACTGCATGGATGCCTAGGAAATGCCTTAAAAACAATGCTAGTAATAAAATATGAGGACAAAATGACAAAGGATGCTTACTGTTGAAAAAAGGGAAGGCCCGCTGCTGCTAAACAGATTGCCAGGATTAGTTGAACCGAATAGGCTCCCAGAAGAGAAAGCTGGTGTACTTGATATTGGTTGAGCAAATGATGAGGAAAATAGTGGGGCTGATTGAGAGTTAGCTAAGGATGAGCCAGTGCCGAATGGACTTGGATTATTTGTCAATGATGTGCCAAATAACGACGATGTACCAGAAACAGGATTGGTATTTCCAAATAATGATGGCGAAGTACTTGCTGAAAATGTAGAAACACCTGTTTGTCCAAACATTGTGGTACTAGTGGATGATGTGAATGGGCTTGAAGATGCATTGTTAAATGAGGTGTTGAATGGTGAAGTACTAGTTGGAGCAGGCTTAGGAGCAAATGGATTGATTGTTGAAAATGGATTTGTGGCAGGAGGGTTAAATGGATTGCTTGTTGGAGCAAAAGCATTCTGTTGTGATGATGGAAAGCTAGGTGCCGCTGCTGGAGTTCCAGAAGGGTTTGGTCCACCTGCAAGTAAAATATTAAGAGTGTTGCATATGTTTCACAAGAAAAAAAATTACAATTTACATGGACTAAAGAAATCAAGCAACAATATAATAAACAATTAATAAAGGGAATAGCAGCATGTTTTATTTGTCAGCTCTATTCAGATTTCAAGGTGTATCATAAACCAGGGTATAACATACTGGTAGGTCCAGCTCATGCAAAAACAAGCATGACAACAGAATACATAGAAGTAAAGTATGGTTTAAAGGGGGTTTGCAAATCAAGCAAAATCCTTGAACCCCAAACAAACAATTTTCCTCACCCTTGTCTCCGCGCTGATAGTCTTCCCACCTCAATTCTTCGTGACTCTTGTCTTTGTATTCAGGCATCGCTGAGATGGAATCAAGTTTTGCAGCAGGCTGAGTACCACTGGTAGCACTGTCAACATCTGGTGTTTGAGCATAAGGTTTTATTCTGGTTCCTCCAGCTTGATTAGCAAATTGTGGTTGCCCAAAAGCTGGCGCTGCTGTCTGTGAGCCTGAAACTCAAAGAGAACAAACAATTGGTGAAACAGGTACAAGATAACCTGGACAGTGTAAAACAGTTAGAAAGAAAGATTTGCAATAAAATAGGTCTGCTGGAGTAAGAAAGAACAAAAGAATCAATAAATATCAATCGGTACATTATATGTACTCAGACAACAATTGAGTCAGCATTACATCATAACTAGCTCAAATAATGTGAATATCCAATGGGAAAACCTACCAAATGCAGGAACTGGTGCACCAAAAGGCGACGGAGTTGCTCCAAAGGGAGTGCTACCAGAGGAAACTGTTGTTTGTCCAAAAGATGGCGAAGAGCCAAAACTGAAGGTGCTAGCTGATGTGCCAAATGAAGGTGTGCTTGAAGATCCAAAACCCTGAGTAGTACTACTCACACCAAATGCTGTGGTCCCTGAAGTTCCAAAACCAGTAGCAGATGTACCAAAGGCTGTAGAACCAAATGCTGGGGTGCTAGAAGCACCGAATAAAGATGTTGATGTTGAACCAAATGCTGGGGTAGTCGTGGCACCGAAGGCCGGTGTAGTTGTGGTGCCAAAGGCTGGTGTAGTTGTACCAAATGCCGGCGTAGTCGTCGTACCAACTGCTGGCGTAGTCGTCGTACCAAATGCCTGCGTAGTTGATGCACCAAAAGTGGTGCTGCCAAATGTTGGTTGTGTTTGCTGGAACGTGCTACCGAAAGGACTTGACTGGCCAGGAGATGACCCAAAACCCCCAAAACTTGGCTTCTGTCCAAACAAAGATCCTACAACATGTGCAGAGCATACATATGACATCACATATAGTACAGATGATCTTGTTAGGCCAATATAGTGGCAAATGAACTGCAACAATTTCACATGAGCAGCTATTTTTAGAACAAATGTAGCATGCAGAAAAATGCAAAAATAAATATAACTTGTAAGATATGGGTGAAACTGAAAAGAACAATTACGCATAAAACTGGCATCATTCATTAGACAGTCTAGAAAGTGGCTTCGTCTGACAATCTAGTATGATCAGCATGGCGAACCATCAAGAGAGGAAAGCAATAGGGAATGCATAGTACATACCAGAGGATGAGGCACCAAAGGCCGGAGTCGGGGATGCACCGAAGGCTGGTGTAGAGCTCCCGAAAGGAGTGGAGGATGGAGTGCCAAATGTGGGAGTGGATTGCTGCTGGCCAAAGGCACCGGTGGATGTTGTACCAAATGCGGGAGTGGGTTGCTGCTGGCCAAAGGCACCAGTAGATGTAGTTGCAAAGAGTGAGCTTCCAGTCTGTGCCCCAAAAGTAGTGGTCGGGCTGCCAAACGGTTTTGGGGCAAAGGGATTGTTGGCAGCAGTGGAAGACTGGCCAAATCCCTGCGGAGTTCCAAATGAGGTCTGGCCAAATGGGTTGGTGGACGACTGCCCGAATGCTGCAATAAAAGATAGCATAACGAATGGTGAGAAGATAATCAACAGTGCAAAAAAAAAGAAAAGAAAAAAAAAGTATAATCTCTATGAAGACATGTAAGGGCTTGCAGCAAGGGAAACCTGAACTATAAATTCATAATCAGGTATTGCATTGTACTCCCTCCATTCCAAATTATAAGTCATTCCAATAATCTTGGAGAGTCAAAACATCTCAAGTTTGACCAAAATTATAGAAAAATTATAAATATTTATGATATCAAATAGGTATACTATGAAAATATAATTGATGAAGAATCTAATGATACATAGTTGGCATCATAAATATTATTATATTATCATATAAGTTTAGTCATGAGATACTTTGACTCTCCAAGATTCTTGAAATGACTTATAATTTGGGATGGTAGGAGTACTAGCTAGCATATATACATATATAAATCAAAATAATGAGCACTGAAGCATTGTTCTGTTTTCTTTGCAAGTAGATAAATGAGACTGTATGCACATGGAAGCTTAGGTTGGGTGTTCCATTGATCCTATTTGGGACTGCAAGTAAATGAAAATCAAATAGAGAAATGAAACCAAACCCTATGTGTGCGGAGGCATAAAATAGAGAAACCAAAACCAAACACTTGTGTGCGCAGGCACATGGTCCATGGAAATATATGAAATCGAATAATCAATCGAACGGGAAGGAAGCCCAACAGTAGCAATACATACAGACGACAATGGAATCGAGGATTTAAAAGCAATACATACATACGACAATGGAATCGAGGATTTAAAAGCAAAATGTGATGGAATCAACGAGGATAGGAAGGGATTAGGGGGTGAGCGCTTACGGTTGGTGGAGCCGAACATGGCTGCCGATGCTTATTGTCTTCTCGCGTGAAGGTAGTGCCGACGCGACTCGATCACCGGAGGCGGCGGCCTGCTACCTCGGAGCGGGGAGGAGACGGCTGCCTGCGGGGCAGAGACGGCGGCCTGAGTCGGAGCTTTGGAGCGGAAAGACGGGAGCCACGCTCGCCGCGACCGCCGGCTTTGGAGGAGCCGTGACCGCCGCGACCGCGACCGCGACTGGAGGAGTGGAGGAGGTGCGCTCGCCGCGACCGCGAGTCCGCGACTGGAGGAGCGACGCCGGGAGCTGGTCGGATGGGATTGGGGATTTGGGATGGGTGAAACCCTAGAACAAGGTTGCATACCTCTTTCCCGGTGGGCCACATGTCAGTCTGGCATGTGGCATGTCATATCTTTTTACCGTCTTGCAAATCTTGTTAGAACAACTCCAACAGAGTTATGAAAATCAATAGCTAAATTTAAAATTTAGCAACCTTTAAAATAAAAAACTATATGAAAAAACAAAAATCTTTAACAATTTTTCTAGTACGGTAAATCTTATGGCTAGCTGAGCATACAAGCTATATTTAGCATACGAGAACTCCGGGATAAATAACTTGCTATTTTAGCAAACCAAATACAATGATTGTTGGACTCGTTTTTCTCTCATGAAATAGCTAAATATAGGATACATAATATGGATAGATTTTCTCTTGGAGTTGTTGGACCTGTTTGGAACACGGGAATGTAAAACATAGGAAAGAGGGAAAAAACTTAGGAACAAGGTAGAGTGAAAAGTGAAAAAATACAGATCCCAAAATATAGGAATAAATACTCTGAGCTGTTTGGATTGCATGAATAGGAAATAGCGTATGCAAACTTGATGGCCAGCCAACAAGATTTCCATTGATTCTGACTGGATGCTTTTTTCCTCTGAAATGCACGTAGCTCATTTCCTTTCTTTTGGAAAGGAAATCTCCTTTCCCTGGTTCCAAACGCACAAACCTGCTTCCTTTACTTAGGAATGACACCCTCCAAAAATCCTGAAAAAATCCCAGAATCCAAACACGCCCTTAGATTTGAAAGGTTTGTTCTTTCCTACTATTTCTTAAACATTGTATATTCAATTTTGTGTATTGGGCAAAACAAAGCTAATCTTATTTTTCGTTGCCTCACTACCAAGTCAGATGGCAAACTTGCCTCCCTTGACGAATTCATTTCAAGGAAGCCAGGGCAGAAATACATGTTCTACATCACTGCATTATGACATAGTATGTGAATTATGACATCGGTTATGTGTATTATGACAAAAGTGCAATGTCAAAAGAGGATTGCCTTCAACTCATGTCATAACTAACTTATTGTGACATAAACTCATGTCATAACTAACGTATTATGTCATAAACATATCATAATTAATGTCACAAAGCAGTGTCACAAATGGATTTTATGTCAAAAAGCCACGTATTTCTTGTAGTGATAATTCTTTTTGCATGTTATTTTTTTATTTTATTGGTCTACAAATGACTTAATAGTTTTAATTGTTGTATTCTAAACAACCAATATAGATCTTGATGAGTTTGACAAAGTTTTTAGTGTCTCATTTGACAAAATTTAACCAAGACAAATATGGATTTTTTTAAAAGGACACCTTCACATCAGTATTTGAAACTCAAAATAGCTTCAAACAGAAAAGTCATTTATACCAAGTTTGTTAAACTCATCAAGATCTAAATTGATTATTTTGGTCAACTTTACATTTGATAAAGTTTGGACAGTTCAAATTTTAATATTTCAAATTTTCATAGCTTAAAACCAGTTTTCGAGACACTAGATGGTCTCAACTAGAGAAGTAATGAATACCAACTTTGGTCAAATAATGAAGATCCTATATTGGTCATTTTTCCATTTGAGAAAGTGTTAGAAAAGTTTAGTTCTAAATTGACAAGTCTCTCTCTTATAGTTTCATAAACTCTATTTGAGATTTATAATTTTTTTACTAATGTTTACTAACACTTTCTCAAATGGAAATATGACCTACGTAAAAAATGTAGATCTTGATGAGTTCTAAAACCTTTTTATTCAAAAATTTTCCGGATGAGGTCATTTAGTGTCTCATTTGACAAAGTTTGAGCGTAGCGGGAAAAAATGGGCGGGAAATGGAACAGAGGGTAGGCAATATTTTCATTCGCACCAAAGGTTTGACCTTTAGTCCCGACTGAGGACACGAACCGGGACTAAAGGTGATTTAGTCCCGGTTCATTAGGTCAACCGGGACTAAAGGTCTTGGCTCGTATATATATTCTGTGCAGGACTCTGTTCTTCTTCTCTAACCCGCGTCTTCCTAGTTCACCGATCCGCCTCTCCGCCACCTCCGGCCGCGCCACCGCCTCCTCCGGCCGCGCCTCTGTCTCTTCCCGCCGCGCCACCGCCTCCTCCGGCCGCCCCTCTGCCTCTTCCCGTCGCGGCACCGCTCCTCCGACCGCGTCATGTATATATGTCATTTTATATATGTTTGGCAATTTAATATATGGTTTGAAATAACATTTTAGAATAATTGCATTTTGAGAGGTCGTGAGCTCAACACAACTATCCCTTAAAATATAACTTTCTGGGGTCGTTTCTTATGTCAACTCTGTCAATGAAACTACTACATTGATTTCTTATATGTATTAGTTGACTTAGTATTTAACATGCAAACACCGTATTTAACATGATATGGATAAGCTAGTTCACAGTTAGTGAAAGAAACTACTATATACATACTTTGAAGTGTTCTATTGCAATTATATCCCGTGAATTATATTCCGTAAATATGTGTGTATATATATATGTCGGTTTATATATGCAATGAAATATGTACATATGTCATTGTATATATGTTACAAAATATCATTTAAGAATATATGTCATTGTATATATGTTACAAAATGTCATTTAATAATATATGTCATTTCATATATGTCATTAATTAGACAATTTAATATATGTTATGAAATATCATCTTAGAATATATACATTCATTCTGTATAGTGAGAGGAGATGGCTGGACGTTGATTCCTCTAATCACCGGAAGTCATTGGTTTCAATGGTTATTGTATATGGGATGGGTTTCAATCCAGTATTGCCGATAGTACTGGTGAATCATCCAAGCATAGTAAGTTAACTAATATATGTTTGATATGTATTGGTGAATCATCCAAGTATAACATGTCTTATATGTACTGTAGATAATTGATCCAATTGTTTGGCTTAAAGTAACACTCGTCTATTGCGGGATTGACAATGTGGGTGTTCAAGTTTATCATGTAGATAATGTTCCACTACTCCAATGTTTATTTTATTTTCAATTGCCATTAGGATGGGTCATGGTCATGATCGTAGCCGCAAGGAAGGTCGCAATGTGGTACAAATCTCAGAGGTGAGAATAAAGGCACCCCAACGGGATGTTGCTATTAAGTATGTTGTCATGACATGTGCAACTACACTTTTAAGAAATAGGATCACCCTTTCTACTCTATCCTCTGTGAAGATTCAAGCTATGAATCACAACATGTCTCATAATCTTCGGGGTTTCTGTGCACGGATGGTTCAGAGCGTACAAATGGTAAGTCTAAGTCGAACTCATAGCTTATGTCTAGATTTATTGTTGTATGTTGTCAATATTTCTCTCATATTTAACCATATTTTCTGCCAATACTTACAAGTAAAGGAGTATGACATGACCTACGCAGAGTGTAGTTTTGAAGCCATTCTAAACCAAGCAAATGAATGGATTGGGTTATGAGTGGAAATATGATGATGAAGAGCCAACACTGACTACAGAATGATTTCAGACAAAGTTGGTTGCTACTAAGAAGGGTGACCCACCAACTACTCGAGCATCGTTAACTGTTGTTAGTACACCATGTGCTCTTAGTTGTGAAGCAACGAAAAGTATACTATTTAATACATTGTACTTTCTCGATGAAATTTTTTGTTACAAGATGGTGACATACACTTCACCGAATTGATAGTGCGAGAAAGTCAAATGCATCACTAAACTATTGTACAATAAAATTGACACTTCACCGAATTTATATTGAAATGCTAGCCATGTAAATTTATATATATGCATTATTTACCTATAGTGTGTGTATATATATATATAGTTTCGTACTATAGTTATGTTATTTACGTATGCTCAAAATATATGTGCGTATATATATCAACAGCATAGAATGCGCATTCGAAAACCATAATATATTATAAAATGAAAAAAAAGAAAAGGAAAAGGAAAAGAAAAAAATAAAACAAAAAGGTGAAAGACCCTTAGTCCCGGTGCCTAAACCCAACCGGGACTAAAGGTTCTAGTAGCATTGCACATCGAAAAGCATCCTTTAGTCCTGGTTCGTATTACGAACCGAGACTAAAGGGCTCTCTTTAGTCTCTTTAGTCTCGGGTCTGTAACCGGGACAAAAGTCTACGGGCATGTTTGAATCCAGGGTCTAAAAATTAGTACATCACTTTTAGCTTATTTTTTAGCACTAAAGATTCAAACATGTGTCCTAAAAGTGGTCCAATACCTAATTTTTGTGCTAAAAACTTTAGCACCCAAATAGATCATAAACTGTGCTAAACGCTCATTCTATATTGTAGCCATAAACTTTAGACCATGTATTCAAACACTTTTGTGCTAAACTTTAGGTGCTAAAATTTAGGAGCTAAAATTTAGCTGCTAAAATTTAACATGGTGCTAAAGATTCAAACAGGCCCTACGTCTTTAGTCGTGGAATCTTGGTCCCAATTGGGAAACCGGGAATAGAGAGTTTCCCAACCGAAATAGAAGGCCTGTTCTGTAATAGTGGACATGAATACATACACCACTGACCGGACTTCACTGAATCAACAAGTCACGAACATATACCATTAGGTACAGTTAACCCCTTTACACTTATGAACTAGTCTACATCCTCCATGTATAGGTGCACCATCCAACGACGAACAGGTACACAATCCGAACACCAGACCTGCTGACTGGAGTCAGATGCTATACTGATGCATCAATGACTCCTGATCACCCATCTCTACAGTCAAGAATAGCAGGTCTAGGAGTATTTTTTTCTTAATCCACAGGTACAACCGGCGCACGTCATCTACATCAAGGCTACCATGAAAAATGTTGAATCTGTGATAATGGCAGAGGCAGCAGCACTAGCACTCGCAGCTACTGTTAACGACACACTAAACATAAATAACACCACATTTTTATCTGACTGCCAACAACTAATCAACTTCCTCAACAATGCACATCAAGCCAATCCCCTAGATTGGAGAATAAATACTTTAACCAACTCTTTGCAAACTATGCCGCTCCAAGACAATCAATACATACATCATCAATTACTTTTAAATCAATTTGTATTATAAGCATACATGTAACTTTAAGTACTGATCGGTCAACATCCTAATGCGCTAGCTGTATTTTGAAACGACGGATGAATTGATCGAGTACTATTATTATTATGTATACATGCACTTGTGCGGGGGGCTTTCATTAGTTGTAGATAGGATGTAGCTAGATTGCTGCAGTAATCCATACAGGACACTACATCATGTCCCTTTATACAAGGCATTTAAAAATACCTTTAAAAGTCATCAAAATGCCTTCAAAAATTTTTTTAGGCATACTTAAGAGTGCCTGCTATAAACTAGACTTAAAAGGTCTTTCGAGGTATTTTTTGAGAATGTCTTCTAATATCAAGTCTTTTGAGGTATTTTTTAAGAATGCCTTCTAATATCAGGCCTTTTGAGGCATTTTTTGAGAATGTCTTTTAATACTTAAACAGTATTTACCTTTCCCACAAACCATCAATTGCTTTGGCTGGTAAGGTCCATGCGTTAAAGGTGGACAGTGTATCATCCCTGCTTGGTTCCTCACCAGGACCATCTTCACTCAGCTACATCATAACAAAATGAGCTTGGGGTGAATAAACTGGAAAACAGGTAGTACATTGATTGGATACAAAATGGAATGATTTCTGTTTCAGAACGAAACCGTTCCTCACGATCAATATTAGGATGAAAAATGTCCCCATAGAAAACAACTGTAAGTTGAACTCAAAACAACAGCTAAAATTCAACGTTGGCGTTAAAGTTGATACAAAATATGGACAGTGTATCACGATCAATAAAACTTGTGAATTACCCTTTTACAAGTAGGTCAATAGATAAAATCAGTAATAACAATGTTCTTTTCTGACATACAGTGAACTGGTATTTAGACATTCTCAACGATGAAAGAGCACATACCTGGAGAAAAAGTAGACTTTATATCTAGCTTAGAGGCCTGGGAACCCCTCTTGTTTCTGCAAAAAGGGAGAATGGACAAATAACCTTAGGCTAGGATATCTCACATCTGACTACTGCTCATGTGTTGTTGCCAGTTACACGCTGCAAATGTTGAACTAAGTGAGTTAGTGAATTACAGCTCCAAACTATAATAAAGATAGATATTGAAGATTTATCAGATATCTATAACATTGAACTGAAGAATCATTTGTGCAAATCATATAACGGTCAATAGAGTTTGGTTATCAATATTGTGACTATATATATCATTTGATTATATCCATGAAAATTATATTTATATTAGTCAAGAAGCTCAGTCAAATGAATACTATTAACTCTCGAACGACCATAAAACTACCACTAAATCACAACGGGTAACTTCACTTCAGTTCAAAAGTTGATATTAGAAAAGTAGCAGTCCCCAAAATTGGCCAAGCAACTAAAAAATATAAGTACAGGGTCATGACTACAACAGTCTGTTGCGAAGTTCATATGGTAAATATCATAAACAACAGAGGGTGAGCTGCTGATACATGCTAATTGATTAACAATAGTTAGTGGCAAGTAGCTGGACATTCACCTTATGTTGTATTCAGGAAACCTTCTTAAGCTTTACAGCTAGACTGATAGCAATCAAGCTCAGCATTACTCTACCGAGTGAAACGTCAAGAAAAAAAGTAGTAATAGGCAGCAAAACGTTTTGTTACCTTGAGCGCATTTTATCGAACACCTCTTGGGCGTAATCCATATCAATACATACACCATCATCATGCCAGATTCCATGTTAGGCAGAGGTCTTTGTGGAGCGGTACTTGAGGATACGGCGTACCCAATGAAGCCGACGAACTCCGCGTTGATGAACATGACGATTCAGAAACTCGACGAACTCAACAATGTCCCCACGCCGCCGCAGTTGCGTCGTGCTCCCCGCGTCGCCTCCTCACAGCTGTGCCGTCCTCTTCGCGCCGCCCGACACAGCCACGCCGCCCTCCCCGCGTCGCCTCTCCGTGCCATCCCTCGAAGGCTAGAACCCTATCGCAACAGGGGTGGCGAGCGGGCGAGGGCGAGCGTGCGACGGCGAGCAGGTGACGGAGAACGGGCATAGCCACAGGTGCCGGCACGGCAACAACAGCACCGACGCCTCGCCCCCGCCGCATGCTCTGCACCACGTCCACTTCGCTGGCGGGGCGTTCGCTCGGGTTGCTCTGTCGACGAAGCAGCACGATTGCGCGTCGTCGTTGAGAGATCTCTAGTGTTTTGGGTAATTGATGGAACCTAAGTACTAACCTAGCTCTAAGTGTTGAGTAGGATTAGTACACAAAGGTGAAGATGACAAGTGATGGAGCAAGGATGGAAGCTAAGGAGAAAGCAAATCAAAAGGCTCACACTTAGAGAAGAAGAGAGAAGGAGGAGACCCTAAAGAGCTATACAAGACAAAGGTATAAGCTAGGGCTTTTGATTTTGGTGATCAAGACACCAAGTGGGTGTGATCACATTTAGGATAGGTAACTGTACTATTAAGAGGAGAAAATAGTATGAGGTTACAACTATCAAGTGCCATTAGGTTAATCATGAATTGCATTGCATCTAAACCTAATGAGTAACCCTTGTAAAACTTGTTAAAATATGCCAACACACGAGCATAAGTCAGTGAAACACTTAGTGGAGGCACATGAGATCAAGGAAAGAAAAGAGAAGTGAATTCAGACCAAGACAGAAGCTTCGGACCAGTTGTGCATGGGAGCTCCGGACCATAGGAGGTGGTCCGACGGCTGCTCCTAGCACTAGCTGGCTGACTGAGAAGCTCCGGACCAGTGGTCCTGTGGTGCTCCGGACCATTGGCCAAGTGTTCGGTGGCCAGTCCCAGCAAGCAGAAGATGAAGACAGGCTCAGGACTAGATGGTATGGTCCGGTGCTAGGCTCCGGACGAGTAGTCCGGAGGCCAGGAGCTTACTGTATCGACTTGGTCGAAGGTCAGCAAAGGCTCCAGACCAGGCAAATTGGTCCAACGGTGACCTCCAGACCAAGAATCCGGAGCTTGGGTGCTCACTGCATAATCTTGATGGAAGACCTGACCAAGGCATCAGACCAAGGCTTTGGACTATGGTAAGTGGTCCGGAGGTCAACAAGTCAACGCGCCAACGGTCAGATTCAAATTTGGCGAGACACGTGGCGATCAAAGGAGGCGTCAGACTAAATCTCTGGACCATGTGCATTGGTTCGGAGGTCGTGCAGAGTAGTCCGACGCTATGTTTTCAGGCTGAAAAAAGGCATAACGGCTAGTTCCTTGTGAGAGGCTATTTAAGGTGTTTGGCCGACCTAAGCTCACCCTCTTTCACACCTGGACATTGCATACTCTTTGTGAGCTTGTGACACACACTCCCACTCTCATCATTGATTGATCATCCATTTGTGAGATTTGAGTGAATCAAGTGCATTGCATGAAGTGAGTTCATCTAGTGGCACTTGGGAGTTGATACCGCTGTGGTTTTCTTGTTACTCTTGGTTATTTCCATCACCTAGACAGTTTGGAATAGCGAGGTGGTTTCGAGAAGCTTGGTGATTGTGCTTCGTCGACCACAAGTGTGATTGTGAGGGGTTCTTGTGCCTTCCCCGCTGTCACGGAACCGCCCAACCTATAAGAGCACTAGTATAATGATCATCATTTCTGACGATATTGTCACACTAGAGCCCATATACGCCAGGTAGTCCTTAAAATCTCGAAAGATCTCAAACCACAATAAGTAACAACCCGAGATCGAACACTAGATTCAGTAACCGCACATCCACAGTGATAAGTTCGAAACGAAATAATATTACAATAGAATTTAAAGAAGTGTTATTACAACACCAAGTTGAAATCAAAGTAGCGGAAATCTTGTTTTCACAAACACCCGTTGCAAACTATTTAGAGCAAATACAGTGCCAAGCTTAGTACAGTCCCATCAAAAGCAACAAGGAGAGACATCAGAATCCACCATTGCCCATGGTCTTCACTCATCATCACAAGCAGGATAGAGGCATGCCTGACAATAGCCAGAATAGACCATACCATCTGTAACAAGGGTAAAGAAACCCTGAGTACTCAACTCAGCTAGACTTACTCGACAAAGAGATAGATATATAACCATAGACACTTCAAGGATTATGCAAGGCTTTATCAGGTGGATCTCATGAGATAGCATAGTTTTGCATAAAAGAGCATCCTAATTACTCATGTATTCTCATCATTAGAAAATAGCATTTGGCAGTTGATTGAGTAAGATTAACAGATCTCATTAGCACATGTACTAGAGCAATCACTGAGTTATCAAACAATAATAACCATATTGTGCTTGGCATCAAAACCATATAACCATCTTTTGGTTACTTATTAGAGTTCAGGTTTCTACAGTGGGAGGAAGATCTTTCAAGTTTCTCACTGATGGGGAGAGACCGCGATTCGAATCGAATTCCAATCCAGCTGGAGGTTTATTCCTTAATCACACCCAAGTATGCCTGCCGACACACTTATATGGGTCACCTTCATTATAGTTCGGGTAGCCGCGGTTCTCCATGTACAGGCATGAGTAGCGACTCACGGATAGCCAGGTCGATCAAGCATTGCCTGCCCATGGTGCCAGGCCAGGACGATCAGGGTACATGCCCACGGTCTAGTATGCCACTCGCGGTCTTCATGACCCAAGTAGGGGGAGGTTCTGGCTCGAACATACAGAGTTAGGCTTCGCGGTCGAAACGAGTTATTCGGCCAGCTATGAGGGAGGCATGCGTTCAATCTCGGCAGATGTCCAACCACGATCCAGTGCCTAGCAACACAGGCGGAGAGAACCCACTCATAAGACCTCCAAGTCAAGTGTCTCACAACACCTTGTCCGCCCGGTCTTGATTTATTACTTCCACCTGGTTATTTTCCACGATAGGAAATATAGCCAACCGTGACCAGCAACCTATCTTTGTGGGGGATGGTAGACCACCCACGCTACCGGTCTAAGCATGGCTAAGCAGAGGTTTCGATCCTGGGCCTACAAGGTTCTTTTTAGTGGACAAGGAGATATAATGCAGCAAAGGGTTTCATCTCAACTCCTATTAACTTAATGCACAAACAAGTGGTTGTATTATAAGTAAAATACTTTAATTAGAATCAGGGAGGTGAATAATGCTCTAGGGCTTGCCTTTCATGAAGGTAGAGGGAAGGTGGTTTGGGCACTCAGGAAGGTCAGAGCCCTGCTCTCCTTCTTCTGGAGCTTCTGGAGCTTGTATCTCAGGTGGAGCTCCTCCTTCTATCTCCCCAAATTCCAGCAAAGTCACTCCCTCCGGCGATCCTGGATGCATGTATACATGTATGATGATCCAATATATATGACAAATCATAATATTAGAAATGAGACATGCCTAATGCATATGAATGGATGCTCATGATGAATGTTATTGTGCATCATTTATTTCGTTCACTGAGTAGGTGCAAATCTCTTCGGTTGTAGAGAGACTAACACTTACCCTTAGCTAACAACCTGTAGTAGAGCTTTTCCTCCTCGGTCAGCTCTCTAACACCTGCAACTAAACATGTTTTAACCTTAAGCTATAGGGTTAAACAACACTCAAGGCATACATTACTTATAACACTCACAACATAGCATTCAACACATAAAACAGCAGCTGAAAGAAAACTATGTAGCTAGAGCTACACACAACCAAAAATTACAAACTAAGACATTTTGGAAATCTCATAAAATTATCTACAAAACATTCCATAAACTCCCCAGCTAAATCCATCATTAAAAAGGTCTAACAGATACATTAAGCAAAGCTATTTAAAAGGAAACAGGAAAACACAGATTTGAAGTTAAACTTGTAAAATATACCCAGGTTAAACTAAATAGGTTATGGCTATGAAAATTTAACACCAGATAGGTTAACAAGTTATCTACAACAAAGTCTATTATAGATACTGCTGAAACTACACATAAGTAGCTCAAACAAATCTAGCAAGAAAAGATGTTTAAGCTGTTTTAACAGATTCCAGAAAGCAATTAGAAAAGATAAAAAGCTTTTAAACATCATTCCAAAAATTTTTATAAAATTATACAAGCTAGGTTACATAATTAGCTACCACTTTGGTATTCATACCAACAACAGAAAACATATATAAGACCGGGTTAAAATTAGTTCTTTGCTGATGATAAGGAAAATAAGCATACTTTAAACATTAAATACATAAACCATTTGAAACGTGTGAAACAACAGATTTCATAATTTTCTTAGATTGTACTAAGCAAGTAACACCTGTACAAAAATTAACAAGGACAACAAACACATTTAACTTAGCTTAGCAGTTTAAACAAGGTTGCATTCAATTAAACAAGCATTTAATCAAAAGAACTATAACATGCAAATAAATTACAGGTTACTGGTACTTTAACATTTTTTATAGGAAGTGCATGCTGAGACAAGCTCAACACGACAAGAACCATGATTTTAGCACCTACCAAACTCCAGTTATGAATTAAACAAGGTAAATTAAGCATATAAAGCTTGTTGTTCATTTTTATTAAAACAACACACAAGAACAGTAACAATAGGATACTTAAAATTTTTCATGCATAGAGAAAAACATAACAAAGCTAACACGTCTAGGCTACCACGTACGAAAGCTAGAAGGAAGGGAGAGGCGCTGGATTGGGCTGGCCACGGCGGCGCAAAGCTCGGCGGAGCTTAGGTCGTCAATGGCGCCCGCGGTGTGCTCGGTCTGGCTCACCTGTGTGGTTAGCGCGGCAACTGAGCGGTGCAAAAGATGGAGCAGAGCAAGGCGAAGCTGTGGCTGCGTTTTGGCGGCCAATGCGGCGGTGTGCTACGCAGGCGAGCTCGACGACGGTGCTGCTGCAGCAATGGCGTGGCTGTGCTCCTGCTCGAAGCAGAGAGGAGAGGGAGAGAGTGAGGGCGCAGGCGTGAGTGCGGTCGGGAGGTGGAGTGTTCGGCTCTCCAAGGACGCGGCCGGCGCGGGCCAAACACCGGTGTACGGCTGCCACGCGGCACGCGATGCCTGAGGCGGTCGGCCATGACCGGACGGCGCGCTGCCTCTCCCGTTCAAACGCGCGATCAGACCGACTGACGGTCGATCTTGCCATGCGATTAACTCCCTAATCCTTGCGTCTTAGCTTCAACCAAATGCACATATCTGTAGAGCTATAGTTGAACTCCAACTTTGGTGCAATTTGTTTGAACTGAAATGGTTTGGATTTCAAACACAAGCATTCAAACAGGGTAACATTGAAACTGAAACACACTTAGGACTTAGACGATTTCAGAAGCTAAAACAACCCCCAGATCAGCCTTAGTTGACCAATTAGGGTATTTTAGGATCCAAATCACCTCAAGGTAGTTAAACAAAGTTTGTGCAGAATTAAAAACTATACAACTTTGCTTAAACCAACTTTTTCATACAAGTTTATTTACAAGGTTAATTTGTTAGATCAAGAAAAAGGGTTCCTAGGGTCAATCATTAGAGCTTAAACCCTAGAAGCTTATTTGGACTTGATCATGAACATAAACATGGTTCTATTTTCATCCCTAAGCATTTCTAGATGGTCATTAGTGATCAACACATCAAGCACTTGGTTAAACAAGCATAACTCATACAAAGCTAGGTGTAGGTTAACACATACACATATGAAAACAAGGTGATCACTTAGGGTTATCATTTCATATGATCATTGAAATGCATGAATGAGATGATGCTTATGCTCAGGAAATGATATGCAAATGCAAGCTTAACACCTAGGGTGTTATAGACCTTCCCCCCTTACAAAAAATCTTGTCCCGAGATTTGCAAGGCTTACCATTTTTCATAGAAAGCAGGGTAAACTTCCTTAAGGTAGTCCTCCCGTTCCCATGTAGCATCTCGTTCACTTTGATTGTTCCACATTATTTTGTAAAACTTGATAACTTTGTTTCGAGTTACTCTCTCATTGGTGTCCATGATTTGGACTGGTTTTTCTTCGAAAGACAAGTCTGACTGTAACTTCAGACCTGAAGGTTCGATATGTTCTTCTGGAACTCTCAAACACTTCTTAAGCTGGGATACATGAAAGACATTGAAGATAGCCCTCATCTCTGGTGGTAACAACAGCTTATAGGCTACTCTTCCGTTTCTTTCGATGATCCGGTACGGTCCCACATACCTTGGAGCAAGCTTCCTTTTAACTCCAAACCTTTGCACTCCTTTCATAGGCGATACTTTCAAATACACATAATCACCGACTTCGAACTTGAGCGGTCTTCTTCTCTTATCTGCGTAGCTTTTCTGTCTTGACTGAGCTGCACGCATATGTTCCTGTATCACTCTAACTTTATCTTCAGCTTCTTTCACAAAGTCGATATCGTAGTATCTTCTTTCTCCGGGTTCAACCCAATTGAGAGGTGTTCTACACCTTCTACCATACAAAGCTTCGAACGGAGCCATCTTGATACTCTCTTAATAGCTATTGTTGTAGGAGAACTCTGCTAAAGGTAACCAACTTTCCCAAGATCCTTTAGAAGATATCACACAAGCTCTAAGAAGATCTTCGAGAATCTGGTTAACTCTTTCTGTCTGTCCTGAAGTCTGAGGATGGTAAGCTGAACTGTGAACTAGATTAGTCCCAAGTTGCTTGTGTAAATGTTCCCAGAAATGAGCAGTGAACTGCGGTCCTCTATCTGATACAATTGTTCTTGGAACACCATGCAAACGGATGATGTGAGTGATATACATCTTTGCATACTCATAGGGTCGGTTAGTGGTGCGGACTGGTATGAAGTGCGCTGACTTGGTTAGCCGATCCACAATTACCCATATTGAGTCATGACCTCTCTGAGTAGGTGGAAGACCTATTATGAAATCCATACTGATTTCTTCCCATTTCCATCCTGGAACTGACAAAGGTTGTAAGAGTCCAGCGGGTTTCATATGTACCGCTTTCACTCTACAACACACATCACATCTTGCAACGAACGTGGCAATTTCTTTCTTCATCTTTGTCCACCAAAACCGTTGCTTTAGATCATGATACACCTTTCTACTGCCTGGATGTATAGATAACTTAGAGGAATGTGCTTCCCCTAAGATCCGATTCCTTAACTCTTTATCCTTGGGTACAACAAGACGATCTCGAAACCAAAGAATTCCCTTCTCGTCTATCTTGAAACATTGGGAACCCTCGGTTTTCATCTTTCTTTTGATATGGAACACACCCACATCTTTT
The DNA here is from genome assembly GCA_022036555.1 of Microstegium vimineum. Taxonomy (NCBI): domain Eukaryota; kingdom Viridiplantae; phylum Streptophyta; class Magnoliopsida; order Poales; family Poaceae; genus Microstegium; species Microstegium vimineum. The sequence continues at coordinate 14,831,432 of CM039123.1, read as the reverse complement.
TCTGACCTTCTATGATTTGACTTTATAGCGAGCAACTGACTGCAAGATTGTACAACACTGACGGATGTAGCAAGTTGAACCTGTCTTCGAGCAAGGGTTGCACAAAGTAATAGTGTGACTTTCTGCTCAAAGCGTCAGCTACTACATTAGCTTTCCCTGGGTGGTAATGAACTTCAAGATTGTAATCCTTGATTAGTTCTAACCATCTTATTTGCCTCATGTTCAACTCTGGCTGAGTAAAGATATATTTGAGACTCTTGTGATCGGTGTATATGTGGCATATATTACCAAGAAGGTAATGTCTCCATATCTTTAAAGCATGTACCACTGCTGCTAGTTCTAGATCATGCGTTGGGTAGTTAGCTTCATGTTTTCTGAGCTGTCGAGAAGCATAGGCTTCACTTTTCCTTCTTGAATAAGAACACATCCTAGTCCAGTCCCGGAGGCGTCACAATACACATCAAAGGGTTTTGTTATGTCTGGTTGCGCCAAAACGGGTGCTGAAGTAAGTAGAGTTCTTAGGGTAAGAAAAGCTGCCTCGCATTCTGGAGTCCATTTGAACCTCTTATCTTTCTGTAGCAGACTGGTCATGGGTTTAGCTATCTTGGAAAAGTCTGGTATGAACCGACGGTAGTATCCAGCCAGTCCAAGAAAACTATGAACCTCGGTGACGGAAGTTGGAGCTTTCCAATCCATAACCTCTTGTACTTTACTTGGATCTACAGATATTCCATCAGTGGAAAGAATGTGTCCAAGGAAAGGTACTTGTCGGGTACAAAGGTAAGGGGTACCCTAACCTGCGATAATCTAATGCTTAACATAGCAACCATTTTTGAGGCAGAATCCGATCAGCCGCCCAATCAGTGGGAGAAGGCCCATCAAACGAAGACTTACCTCACCAACAACAGTGACCAGTCATGCGCCGACCCATTACTAGAAAAATAGTAGGCAGGACACCCCTCCGCGTCGACCCCGATTGACGGACAGGGGTCGAACGAACGACCCCTCTGCCTCGACCTCAACTGACGGACAGGGTCGAACGAACGACTCCTCCGCCTCGCCTCAACCCCCTGAATGACGGAAGAGGGGTCGATCGAATCCCCCTCGACCTCAACCCCTCCGCGTCGACCTCAAGCAGACGGACAGGGGTTGAACGAACGACCCCTCTGCGTCGACCCCTCGAATGACGGACATGGGGTCGAACGAATGACCCGCGAGCAGGAGGTTCGATCAGCTCACCTACTCCCAGTATGGGGTAAAGAGAATCCAATGCGCCTACCTGCTACCGCCTAACGCCATGGGTGCCCACTACCACGGTCAAATCCATCAGTTCGCCGCCCATGCCCCGAGTCTCCATTGATTGTACAACCACTGTGACCACGCCTCAAGTACGGAGGTCAAAGGCATCCCCTCGAATCTTGACTGGGACAGCCCTCGACCGAGTTTTCAGGGACACGTCAGGGCCGTGCGGGTCTCGATACCCCTCGATCTAGGGGCTCGACCCCCGTCTCCAACCACTACGGTATGGGGCCCGTCCGCTCCGTCCCGCTTCAACTGTGGAGCTTGTACCCATCTACAGGAGGCCAACCGCACTGCGCCATGACGTTCGGCAACGTCCAGTCTGCTATCACCATGCCCTGAACACCGGAAGGACGGGAAGGCCACGCCGCTACAGCAATCAATGTCCCACCGCAAGCATGGCGTCGTGGACACCTCTCCCATGCCTCTACAGTCTAGGATATTTGTACTCTCAGGCCTCCCCTTGATCTATAAAAGGGGATGCTGGGATAGAAGAAGGGGCATGCACATTCGTATCGGCTCACGCATTCGGATATCAGAGATCTTTCAACGAGCCGAGACATCAGCTCTGACCCGCATACACCAAGAGCCAAGTCACACACACCACACCCGATTGCTTAATCAACATCTCAAGCAATCCACCAGCTCACCTAGGATAGCCTTGCTAGTCCTAGGCTTCAGCTCACTCTGAGCACCCCCATGTAAACCTGCTTGTACCCCCCGTATACGAGCACTTCGGTGCAAGATAATACAATCCATCCCCCCTGCTGGACGTAGGGCCTTCTTTGCCCGAACCAGGATAAATCTTGTGTTCTTCTTGCATCACATCTGGGAGAGGGAGCACGCAATATACAAATTTACTAGTTGGTGGTCTTGACCCCCTGGGTCATAACACCGACAGTTGGCACGCCAGGTAGGGAGCTTTGCATGTCGATCAACTCCGAACTACTCTCCCAGATGGATTCCACGATCCCATCACTTCCATTCGCCACCATCATCTGGTTCGGGAGCCTAGAGTTCATGTCCACGGGCCATGGCGATGACATGATTCTACTCTCAGGCAGTGGCATGGATAGCAGCAGCTTCGGTACGCCGGGGCCAAGGAGGACCAAACGACAGTCCCACCACTCGCGCCTCTCGCCTACTACCAGGGGGAGGCGTGAACGCCGCCGCCGCACTCTTCACCACGGGATTCCGAGACGTTGGACGCCATCTCCCTGGCCCCGGCTGGTGACACAGTTCCTCCCTTCGGGAGCCTGTTTGACCCATGCTTGCGGGTCGGGGGCGGGTACCTCGCTGAGCCTGACTTTGGCTCTGCCATACCGTCATCTCAGAAGGCCCCCACAACTTCTCCAACATACTCGGCCGCACCGCCGCGCAACCTGTTTCCACACGGGCTCTACAACAACGCCAGACTCTGTTCTGCTTTTGTAGGCTCGCAGATACAGGCACGTTATGGGTCCTCAGGGAACCTGCTACGTGCGACGACTAACCTCGTCAGCACCCCTCCACCAGATGAGCGCCCGATGCCACGGCGAGCTCCGGCCCCAGGTTACTACACCTGGGGCACGCTACGATGACAACTGGAGGAGGAGCGCAGGAGATTTTCCCCCAACTTCTACCAGGGCAACCCCGACTCAGACTCCCCCGATGAGGATTACGATCCCACGCGGGAGTGCTTCCACCTCATCAAGCCGGTCGACTCCCAGGATGAGACCACCGACGCCGCAGCTGCGAATGCGGGAGGAGGAGGGCGCAACGCTACTCCGCCGCGAGACGCCCCCCCGGTTTCAGGCAAAGCTGGTCCACCTCAGGATGCCCAGATCGCGCAAGTCCAAGAGTTGCTCGCCAAGGTGGAGGAGGAGCGCCTACGGATCCAACAGCTCGAGCATGCCCTCGAGCAAGATCATGGGCGGTCACCGGATGGAGGAGCCCACGAGCGGGCTCAAGATGTCCATCGACAGATCGTCAACGAAAGGGCGAACGAGCACCACGTCTACAACCGTGCTAGCCAGAATGTCGTGGCAGCCGCGATGCTGCTCCGCGACATGCCGACACCATCGACGCCCCAGGCGCAACGCATCAGGGATGAAATCCAGGGGCTTCTCCAAACCGCTGCCGTACAGCAGGCGGAGAGCTCGACCTCGAGGCACAGAGGAGCTGCCTTCAAGCAGCGGGACGTGCCCCCTCAACAAGATCGATAGGTATCTGTCCACCAAGACAAGGCGCCCCAAGGCGGAGCGGAGCGGTAATCAGTTCGAGACCGCATCCTCGACAATCGACAACCGTGAGACGCGCGACGCGACATCAACGACAACAAACGACGCCGACACGGTGACGCTGAGGCTCGAGGTTACAGTGCTTATCGAGGTGGGCGCTACGACAGTGACGAGGATCGACGTTGATCTCCAGAACCACCAGGGCCACGAGTCTTCAGCAGGGCGATCCGGCGAACCGCTTTGCCGGGTCGTTTCCGTCCACCCTCCAGCCTGGTCAAGTACAACGGTGAGACCAAGCCAGAGCTCTGGCTTGCTGACTTCAAGCTGGCATGTCAGCTAGGAGGTGTCGACAACGACAGCGCCATCATTCGGCAACTCCCGCTCTTCTTCTCCGACACCGCTCGAAGGTGGCTCGAGGAACTCCCCCCGGACATGATCCATGGCTGGCCTGACCTAGTCAGGATCTTCGAGGGAAACATGAAGGGCACCTACGTGCGGCCGGGGAACTCCCGGGATCTCCGCAGCTGCAAGCAAAAGTTGGGCGAGACCCTTTGCGAGTTCACGCAGCGATTTTCCAAGCAACGTACCGAGCTACCCCACATCTCTGACCACGACGTCATCATGGCGTTTGTCACCGGGACGACGTGCAAGGAGTTGGTGCGGGAACTAGGGCGCAACACCCCCAAGACCGCCAACGAGCTCGTGGACATCGTCGCCAATTACGCAACCGGCGAGGAAGCCGTTGGCACGTTCTTCTACACCAATGCGTGAAACGTTGAACAACTACGTCACTTTTACCCTTAGGCCTTAGGGCTCTACTTATATTCATGTCTTGAATGAATAAGATAAAAAGTTTTTTGATGATCGAGCTACTCGTAATGTACTTTATCATGAAGCACAAGGTAGCCTTGACTTTATTTTTATAAAGACGAGCCTCCCTCGGGGCTACAAAGGGGGAACCCCCTCAAGTCCCCAGAAAAATCACTTAGTTTTTTCAAATGAGCTTGATGTCGCTCAACTCCTCTTCGCTACCTAGAACTCACGTCTCGCTTAAGAATAAAACAACTCGTGCCAGCAAAGGGGCTAGGGACGGGTCGAGCCGAAAACAATCACCTACGCCTTAGGGCTACGGTTACTTTCACTCGACTTTTCCCCCCTCGAGGCCCATGGGTTCGTTAATAGCTTAAACGAAGACAAGTAAGGGCAGCTAAGAGGAAGAAACTCGAGCTGAACAAAAAAGTAAGTAGATAATTTTATTAAAACATCCAAATGTTTTAAAGCCCCTCGGGCCACGATCAAACACAAAATGTTCTACTCTACCCCTCAACGCCTCTCTTTCTTCTGCCCCTCGAAGCATGCTTAGTGTAGGGTAGGAAACGCGCTCGAGACCCACAAGGGTCGAGGGTGCCGAGCCGGGAACTCTCCTACACCCCCGAGCTAAGGTACTCACACTCGCTCCCCCCCTCGAGGGCCTCGGGCGTGCGTCCAACAACTGTGCCAAAAAGTGGAGCACCAAGGCTGGTAGAAGTAAAAATGGCTCGAGAAATCACCGCTCGTGGTCGTAAAGGTAGGCTAGACCCTGCTCCCACAGAGTCGAGCCTCCCTCGGGGGCTAACCGGGAGTACCCCTAAAAAAGTCTCCGAAAACCGCTTTTACCCCTAGGGCCTCGAGGCCTCGTACATCTTATGCATTATGTACTTTTATCGCATCATGAATGAATAAAATGTTCTCGAAATACATTTCACGTTCGCTCATGACTCTGAGGTAGCCTCGACTCTGCTCCTGCAAAGCCAAGTTTCCCTCGGGGGCTAACAGGGGGGACCCCCTCCCTAAGTCCCTTAAAAACCCGAACGTTTTTCGAAACTCGACGCTTCTCTTTCCACCTTTGCCCCGAGTACGCTTCATGACTAAGTAAAAAACGCCTCGAACTCCCTCAGGGTTGAGGGTCGTCGAGCTGGGGACTCTCCTATGCCTCAGGGCTATGGTACCCCCACTCGCTCCCCCCTCGAGGGATACGAGCGTGTGTCGAACACTTAGTCTAAAAGCAACAACTCAGGCAAAGAGAAATTGAGATGGATCGAGAAATAAAAACACCCAGATGCATCTCGAATAAAATGCATTAAGGTTTTGAAGCCCCCAGCGGCTCGACATCATATTGTCACAAAACTAATCTATTACATGGACCTTCTCTTCCAGATTTGGCACACAAGCCTCGACTACTCATCGCCATCGCCATCCGCCAGGGGAAGCACCTCAGCCTCGAACAGCTTCGCCAACTCACCATCGGGCACCTCTGCGACCTCGATCAGCTCATGGCATCTCGCCATGTTCGCTTCATCGGTCATCTCCGGGTCGACGATGAAGCTGCTGGCGACGACGTCGAGGTCGTAGGAGTACCCCGAGCGGACGACCGCGAGCGCCCGCTTCACGCCTATGTGAAGGGCAGCACGGATCCGCTCCGTCACTCCACGGGTCGCAGCGAAGAGCCGGCGCAGGAGGGAATCCCCACGCACGTCGCCCGCAACCGGCAGCTCCGGCTCGACCCCCATGCCATCGCAGAAGGAGGAGATGGTGTCATCAAGCCTCTTGTTCAGGGCAGATCCATCAAAAAGGAAGATCTGGCTCACAAGCCTCAACTATTTCCATTTGCCACCATCATCTGGTTCGGGAGTCTAGAGTTCATGTCCTTGGGCCACGGCCACGACATGGCTCTACTCTCCAGTAGTGGCATGGATAGCAGCAGCTCCGGTAGGCCGGGGCCAAGGAGGACCGGACGACGGTCCCACCACTCGCGCCTTTCTCCTGCGACCAGGAGGAGGCGTGAATGACGCCGCCGCATCTTCACCACGCGGATCCCGAGACGCCGGACGCCGCCTCCCCGGCCCCAGCTGGCGACACAGTTCCTCCCTTCGGGAGCCTATTTAACCCATGCTTGCGGGTCGGGGCGGGTACCTCACCGAGCCTGACTTTGGCTTTGCCAAATCATCATCTCAGAGGGTCCCCGTGGCTTCTTCGACATACTCGGCCGCGCTGCCGCACTCTTCACCACGCGGATCCCAAGACGCCGGACGCCGCCTCCCCGGCCCCAGCTGGCGACAGAGTTCTTCCCTTTGGGAGCCTGTTTGACCCATGCTTGTAGGTCGGGGGCGGGTACCTCGCCGAGCCTGACTTTGGCTTTGCCAAATCGTCATCTTAGAGGGTCCCCGTGGCTTCTCCGACGTACTCGGCCGCGCCGCCGCGCAACCTGCTTCCGCACGGGCTCTACAATAACGCCAGACTCTTGTCTGCCCTCACAGACTCGCAGATGCAGGTGAGCATTCAGAACCACGACGAGCCCCGGTCCTAGGGCATTACACCTTGGGCATGATCCGGCGACGGCTGAAGGAGGAGCGCAGGGGATCTTTCCCCAACTTCTAGCAACGCTACCCCGCGCGGGCGATTCCAACGCGAAGGTCGTAGGTATATCCCCACATTTAATGCACCTACCTACCGCCCCCTCTTATCCCACAGGATAGGGCACACCTGTCACGTCACCGTGCTCCTCGCCGCACCCTACGCCGGCTACGGTTGCAGCGAAACGGACATCTCCTAAAAAGGCGCGCCTATGGCGGACGACCGACAATGATGGGCGCTGTCTTCGAAGGTAAGCAACAGACATAGATCTGTCCATCGAAATCTCGAGGGAGCAGAGGCTGGCCCTCGAACGGGGTTCGACAGCCGCCCTCGAGTACCCCGAGGTCAGGGAGGACCCAGGGTAAAACAGACTCCGGTCCACCCCCAAATCTCGATGGGGCGAAGGCTGACCCCATGAATGGGGTTCGACAGCCGCCCTCGAGTACCGAGTCAGGGATGTCCCAGGGGGAGCCAGCTCGAAGTCCAACTCGAGAACGAACTCTCGAGTCCCCCTAGGACATATCCGAGGCATAACCACGGGAATAACCAAGGATCCCTTCGACGGGAGGCATCGAGCCACCAACTCTCATCGAACGGAGTTGGCACCTAGGTAATCCACACGGTTTGCTTAACGAGAATGCCTTAGGGCTTCTGTCGACCCCGGTCGAAGGGGGCACGAGTTCTCACTTGGATATCCCCGTTACCAGCTCACAGAGGACTTCGAGGCTCATCCGAATGAGGATAGCACGATGCTCTTCGCCCCACAATCCGAGCGCAAGGATCCGTGGGAAGGATGCTATGAGGTAGTGAAGGCCCAGCCACACGAGGCTCGAGGGCTAGACTACGCACGACACCCCTCGATGAAAGAGGGTCGAAAACACTCGGAGCCTGGCAGAAAGAGTTGACCCCTCGATGGGGCACTATGACTCTAGTTAATCGAGCTCTCGAGGGAGCGAAGGCTGGCCCTCGAAAGGGGTTTCGACAGCCGCCCTCGAGCAGTTCCTTCCTAGGGAAGTAAAACGGACTCCGGTCCACCCCAAAATCTTGAGGGAGCGAAGGCTAGCCCTCGAGCAGGGTTCAACAGCCACCCTCGAGTACCCCGAGGTCAGGGAGGACCCAGGGTAAAATGGACTCCGGTCCACCCCCAAATCTCGAGGGGGCGAAGGCTGGCCCCACGAATGGGGTTCGACAGCCGCCCTCGAGTACCTGAGTCAAGGATGTCCCAGGGGGAGCCAGGTCGAAGCCCAGCTCGAGAATGAACTCTCGAGTCCCCCTAGGACATATCCGAGGCATAACCACAGAATACCCAAGGATCCCTTTGACGGGAGGCATCGAGCCACCGACTCTCATTGAACAGAGTCGACACCTAGGTAATCCACATGGTTTGCTTAATGAGGACGCCTCAGGTCTTCTGTCGACCCCCGTCGAAGGGGGCACGAGTTCTCACTTGGATATCCCCGTAACCAGCTCACAGAGGACTTCGAGGCTCGTCTAAACGAGGATAGCACGATGATCTTCGCCCCACAATCCGAGCGCAAGGATCCATGGGAAGGACGCTATAAGGTAGTGAAGGCCCAACCACACGAGGCTCGAGGGCTAGACTACGCACGGCACCCCTCGACGAAAGAGGGTCTAAAACACCCTTAGCCTGGCAGGCAGAGCTGACCCCTCAATAGGGCACTATGACTCTAGTTAATATTGAACCCCTCGATAAAACACACCTCAAAGCCCCCAGAGGAGTTCCTAACCACTCCTTTGGGTCCTCGCGGGGTGCGCTCACGCGCACCCCGCGGAGAATCGAACCTCTTACTAACTCTGCAGATCAATGGCAAAAGCCCCTATGCGGATTCTTCTTATCCGCATAGAGGCTCGGGGGCTACTGTCGGGTACAAAGGTAAGGGGTATCCTAACTTGCGATAATCTAATACTTAACATAGCAACCATTTTTGAGGCAGAATCCGATCAGCCGCCCAATCAGTGGGAGAAGGCCCATCAAACGAAGACTTACCTCACCAGCAACAGTGACCAGTCGTGCGCCGACCCATTACTAGAAAAATAGTAGGCAGGACACCCCTCCGCGTCGACCCCGATTGACGGATAGGGGTCGAACGAACGACCCCTCTGCCTCGACCTCAACTGACGGACAGGGGTCGAACGAACGACTCCTCCGCCTCGCCTCAACCCCCTGAATGACGGAGGAGGGGTCGATCGAATCCCCCTCGACCTCAACCCCTCCGCGTCGACCTCAGCAGACGGACAAGGGTTGAACGAACGACCCCTCTGCGTCGACCCCTCGAATGACGGACATGGGGTCGAACGAATGACCCGCGAGCAGGAGGTTCGATCAGCTCACCTACTCCCAGTATGGGGTAAAGAGAATCCAATGCGCCTACCTGCTACCGCCTAACGCCATGGGTGCCCACTACCACGGTCAAATCCATCAGTTCGCCGCCCATGCCCCGAGTCTCCGTTGATCGTACAACCACTGTGACCACGCCTCAAGTACGGAGGTCAAAGGCATCCCCTCGAATCTTGACTGGGACAGCCCTCGACCGAGTTTTCAGGGACACGTCAGGGCCGTGCGGGTCTCGATACCCCTCGATCTAGGGGCTCGACCCCCGTCTCCAACCACTACGGTATGGGGCCCGTCCGCTCCGTCCCGCTTCAACTGTGGAGCTTGTACCCATCTACAGGAGGCCAACCGCACTGCGCCATGACGTTCGGCAACGTCCAGTCTGCTATCACCATGCCCTGAACACCGGAAGGACGGGAAGGCCACGCCGCTACAGCGATCAATGTCCCACCGCAAGCATGGCGCCGTGGACACTTCTCCCATGCCTCTACAGTCTAGGATATTTGTACTCTCAGGCCTCCCCTTGATCTATAAAAGGGGACGCTGGGATAGAAGAAGGGGCATGCACATTCGTATCGGCTCACGCATTCGGATGTCAGAGATCTTTCAACGAGCCGAGACATCAGCTCTGACCTGCATACACCAAGAGCCAAGTCGCACACACCACACCCGATTGCTTAATCAACATCTCAAGCAATCCACCAGCTCACCTAGGATAGCCTTGCTAGTCCTAGGCTTCAGCTCACTCTGAGCACCCCCGTGTAAACCTGCTTGTACCCCCCGTATACGAGCACTTCGGTGCAAGATAATACAATCCATCCCCCCTGCTGGACGTAGGGCCTTCTTTGCCCGAACCAGGATAAATCTTGTGTTCTTCTTGCATCACATTTGGGAGAGGGAGCACACAATATACAAATTTACTAGTTGGTGGTCTTGACCCCCTAGGTCATAACACCGACAGTACTTTAGTAAGCCAAAACTCACACTTACTAAACTTAGCATACAACTTATGTTCTCTTAACCTTGCCAGAACGATACGTAAATGTTCCACATGTTCTGCTTCATTCTCCGAGTAGATTAAAATGTCGTCGATGAACACAACCATGAATTTATCCAGCTCGGGCATGAATACTGAGTTCATAAGATAGATGAATTAGGCGGGAGCATTAGTCAGCCCAAACGACATAACAAAATACTCGTAAAGCCCATACCTCGTTGCAAAAGCTGTTTTGTGTATATCTTGAGGTCTGGTCTTGATTTGATGATACCCGGATCTCAAATCTATCTTAGAGAACACTTTAGCCTTGGATAACTGATCAAACAAGATATCAATACGAGGTAAAGGATACTTGTTCTTGATTGTTACAACATTAAGTGGTCGATAATCCACGCACATCCATAGGGATTTATCCTTCTTCTTGACGAACAATGCGGGACAACCCCACGGTGACGAACTAGGCCGTATAAGACCTTTGTCTTGTAACTCTTGTAACTTCTTCTTTAGCTCTGCTAACTCATTGGGCGGCATTCGGTACGGCCTACGAGAAATAGGTGTCGTGCCAGGTACCAACTCAATAGCAAACTCAACATCTCGATCGGGTGGAAGACCTGGAAGGTCATCTGGAAACACATCCGAGAATTCACACACTACCGGGATATTCTTCAGAGCTGTGACTTGGATAGCACATGTCATAGCACAAAGATCAAGCTTCCGGGGAAGAGAAATCTGAAAGGTTTCTATTTTCTCCGGAGTTCACAAGGTAAGGGTCCTATTTCCGGTATCGATGTTCACTCCATAAAGGTGCATCCATCTCATACCTAGGATCACATCTAGACCTAAACCAGGAAGGATGATAAGCTCGGTTTTAAACTCATGTTTCTTTATTATGATACTCACATCCTTAACTCCTTGTTTTGTTGAGATGTCAGCCCCGGCTGAACTTATGCAGTACCCCACATCCAAAACAGATATGTTCATGCCATGCTTAAGAGTAAACGCTTTACTCACAAACGAATGCGAAGATCCTGAGTTAAACAACACAACTACAGGATGATGGTTTACAAGGAACACACCAGCTGTGACAGGCTCTCCTTGTGGCACTTCTTCCACTGTGGTGTAGTGCACACGTCCCTGATAAGCTTGATTCTTCCTCGGGTGAGGGCAATCCTTAGCAAAGTGCCCTAGGCGCTGACAATTGAAGCATGGTGCATTATGGAGTGGAGCCTTCTGATTGCCAGAACTGCTTTGCCCTGGATTGCCTTTTTGAAGAGCAATGGTGTAGGGCTTGCGATACTGACTCTGCTGTGTACCCCTAGCTGAAACTTTCTTCTGTGGAGGCCTAAACTTAGCTCCTGCCACTGGAGGTCGATAAGTAGAGAGATTGAAAAAAGGAGCTCTCTGCTGAGATGAGCTTCCCTCAAACGCCCTCTTGCGGCCTTTTGCGGCAACATGCAAGCTGTTCTGGTTCTCCTGGGTCAAAGCATTACTGATATACTCGTTGAAGTTTGTACGGGTTGAGTTAGCAAGGGTCTTCATCAGTTTGGTTCCCAGACCTCTCTTGAAGCTATCGATCTTTTTCTCATCCATATCAACAAACTGGGGAGCATAACGGGCCAAGTTGTTGAAAACATGAAGGTACTCCGTTAGGGTCTTGGTACCTTGGGTGAGTTTCAGAAACTCTGCTGTCTTCATCTTCATCAGACCCGGTGGAATGTAATGTCCTCTGAAAGCTGACCTGAACTGATTCTAGACCACTGGAGCATTGGCAGGGTACGTGGTGCGGTGATGAGCCCACCATATACCTGCTGGTCCTTGCAACTAATGCGAAGCGTACTCCGCTTTTAACTCTTCAGTCATTTTCAACAAACGGAACTTCTGCTCCATGGTATTCAACCATTCATCATCCTAGAGTGGCTCTTCTGCCTCTTTGAAGATTGGTGGCTTGGTGTCAAGGAAATCCTTGAAAGTGCTGAACTGGTTTGCCGGTTGACGATCACGGTTGCCTTGGTTTTTGTTAATGCGAGCAACTTCACGAAGCAACTCCTCAATGTTGCGCTGCCCACCGATGAACTGAGCCATGAATTGCTTCGAGGTAAGAGATGGTGGTGGTGGCGGTGGATGCGGCAGAGGAGCCTCATCCTCATCACGGTGATTTCCACCACTTCCAGAGCCACGGGAGCGAGTGTTGGCAGGCATCTGCATGAATTTGATAGCAAGAATTAATGAGATTTGAGTAATTGCGGATGAATCATGATTATGCCTTAGTACATCACTGAAAAGTAGATAACTCAAATCCATGTAGGGCATAAAAGAATTCATGCTAACAACACATCATCATCCATTCATACTTGGTACCATAAAAATCATCCATACAAGCCAAAAGTGCCAGACATCTGGACTTTAAGTCATGGTGGTTACACAACATCATGTCTCTCATGGAACAACAAAAGGTCAAGTTGCTAGCGCAAAAGAAACGCTAAGGACTAGCATAAGCAAGCTATCCTAGTCATCGCGGTCGGTGTCCATCCCTGATAGACGGCCACCCTCGTCGTCGCTATCATCAACAAGCTCAAGCTCATCGGGATCCTCCTCCTCCTCGTCCTCGGTGACTGGCTCGTCGTCAGCATAGATCACTACGGGATCTACCTCTGGTGCAACTGGCGGAGGGATTGGGTTGATCACATTGTTGAGCCTGTGAACCTCTTGATGTAGCTCTCGGATCTGGTCATGGGCCTGCTGAAGTAGCCCATTCAACTCTGCGTCGCGACGGCGGTAAGCGATGTTCCCCACCACCTGCTGGTGGCGAAGCATACGCTCACGAGCCTTAGCTACCTCCTCTCGAAGTATAGCGGCATCCCTCTCGTCCTACGCCTCCTTAGCTGCCCTCCTGAGACGCTGATTGTCTCTACCAATTCCCTGTAGGAACATCTCACTGGTCCTCAGGCGTGCCACACTGAACAAGTAGGAGTCCTCTCTGGCAAAAAGAGTCTTGAGCACTGCATGCATAGCACTCATAGCCGGTCCTGAACTACCAGCTCTCTCATCCCTGTTCCTAATCAAGGGATCACCCATCTCCTGGTACCAAAGAGTGGTGTCAGGGCTATCCTCTGGAAAAGTCCCTGCTGCACCCTGGTCCAAAGCTGCACTGTGCTCCTGACGAATCTGACTCAGAATGGTCAGAGCTGCAGACTGAGCTCCTTCCCAAGAACTGCTGGCTATGGCCTCAGTGGACCACCTCCTCCACAAAGGTGCCTCAGTGCGCTCAGGAATAGTCACAGTCACGGTGTACAACTGCGCATTCCCAAGCGGCTCCTGAGTCCAGTAGTACTGAGGCTTCTCAGTGTACCCCACCTGACTCAGCACCCTCCAAAGCAAAGTAGGAGTGCCAAACACGGTCAAGAAGCGGTTGCTGCACTGGGGGGGGGGGGTTCCTGGGGCTGCCATCTGTAATAAATTTTAACCTTTTTGTGAGAACATATATTTTACAGATTTGAGTATTTAACATGTAAAGAGATACAAATTTAGTAAGGGAGGGAATTAAATGCAATATGATGACACATGATGCATACACGTATCTTACGTCCTCACATTCCTATGAAAGCAAACCTTTCACTACAACGTGCTAGACGGTGGCATACATACATTCTCTCATACATACGCAATTAATCGATCTACACGATTCGCTGTTAGTGTACCTACAGAAGATTTATTTCAGCCCATCCCAACTGTATGAATAATGCATTGCTGAAATGTAAATCTAATACTCACTTAGGTGTACACCCCGTATACACGTAAGAAATATATATACACAGTTCTTCGTCCTAACGATGACATCGTCTCAACAGACGGCAACACCCACACATGGATGCCATCTCATAACCTTGTGTGGAACAGGATTATTGTCCGGACATCATATAAGCATTCCCCTAGATCGGCAGTGTATCCGATGCATGCTGTCACAACTCACCTTACCTTAGGCGTAGCGTCAACGTTTGATCCATACAACACCATTCAAGTGAATGGCCCCCATACTATTCCAACCTGTATGGACAGGTAACCAAAAATATGATGCATTCCCCAAGTTAGTACTTTACGCCACCTGACATCCTATTGGGCAATAAGGGACATAACCTATGGCACATTTATAGTTTGCAATTAATTTTGTACGCACACAAAAGTTTTTGTAGCAAAATAGTTTGATAAACAAAAATCTTTTGTTTGCAAATACACTCGTGAACGGTAGTATACTGAATCTTGCTCTGATACCAGCTGTCACGGAACCGCCCAACCTATAAGAGCACTAGTATAATGATCATCATTTCTGACGATACTATCACACTAGAGCCCATATACGCCCAGTAGTCCTTAAAATCTCGAAAGATCTCAAACCACAATAAGTAACAACCCGAGATAGAACACTAGATTCAGTAACCGCACATTCACAGTGATAAGTTCGAAACGAAATAATATTACAATAGAGTTTAAAGAAGTGTTATTACAACACCAAGTTCAAATCAAAGTAGCGGAAATCTTGTTTTCACAAACACCCGTTGCAAACTATTTAGAGAAAATACAGTGCCAAGCTTAGTACAGTCCCATCAAAAGCAACAAGGAGAGACATCAGAATCCACCATTGCCCATAGTCTTCACTCATCATCACAAGTAGGATAGAGGCATGCCTGACAATAGCCAGAATAGACCATACCATCTGCAACAAGGGTAAAGAAACTCTGAGTACTCAATTGTACTCAGCTAGACTTACCCGACAGAGAGATAGATATATAACCATAGACACTTCAAGGATTATGCAAGGCTTTATCAGGTGGATCTCATGAGATAGCATAGTTTTTGCATAAAAGAGCATCCTAATTACTCATGTATTCTCATCATTAGAAAATAGCATTTGGCAGTTGATTGAGTAAGATTAACAGATCTCATTAGCACCTGTACTAGAGCAATCACTGAGTTATCAAACAATAATAACCATATTGTGCTTGGCATCAAAACCATATAACCATCTTTTGGTTACTTATTAGAGTTCAGGTTTCTACAGTGGGAGGAAGATCTTTCAAGTTTCTCACTGATGGGGAGAGACCGCGATTCGAATCGAATTCCAATCCAGCTGGAGGTTTATTCCTTAATCACACCCAAGTATGCCTGCCGACATACTTATATGGGTGACCTTCATTATAGTTCGGGTAGCCGCGGTTCTCCATGTACAGGCATGAGTAGCGACTCACAGATAGCCAGGTCGATCAAGCATTGCCTGCCCATGGTGCCAGACCAGGATGATCAGGGTACATGCCCACGGTCTAGTATGCCGCTCGCGGTCTTCATGACCCAAGTAGGGGGAGGTTCCGGCCCGAACATACAGAGTTAGGCTTCGCGGTCGAAACGAGTTATTCGGCCAGCTATGAGGGAGGCATGCGTTCAATCTCGGCAGATGTCCAACCATGATCTAGTGCCTAGCGACACAGGCGGAGAGAACCCACTCACAAGACCTCCAAGTCAAGTGGCTCACAACACCTTGTCCGCCCGGTCTCGATTTATTACTTCCACCTGGTTATTTTCCACGATAGGAAATATAGCCAACCGTGACCAACAACCTATCTTTGTGGGGGATGGTAGACCATCCACGCTACCGGTCTAAGCATGGCTAAGCAGAGGTTTCAATCCTAGGCCTACAAGGTTCTTTTTAGTGGACAAGGAGATATAATGCAACAAAGGGTTTCATCTCAACTCCTATTAACTTAATGCACAAACAAGTGGTTGTATTATAAGTAAAATAGTTTAAATAGAATCAGGGAGGTGAATAATGCTCTGGGGCTTGCCTTTCACGAAGATAGAGGGAAGGTGGTTTGGACACTCAGGAAGGTTAGAGCCCTGCTCTCCTTCTTCTGGAGCTTCTGGAGCTTGTATCTTCGGTGGAGCTCCTCCTTCTATCTCCCCAAATTCTAGCAAAGTCACTCCCTCCGGCGATCCTAGATGCATGTATACATGTATGATTATCCAATATATATGACAAATCATAATATTAGAAATGAGACATGCCTAATGCACATGAATGGATGCTCATGATGAATGTTATTGTGCATCATTTTTTTCGTTCACCGAGTAGGTGCAAATCTCTTCGGTTGTAGAGAGACTAACACTTACCCTTAGCTAACAACCTGTAGTAGAGCTTTTCCTCCTCGGTCAGCTCTCTAACACCTGCAACTAAACATGTTTTAACCTTAAGCTATAGGGTTAAACAACACTCAAGGCATACATTACTTATAACACTCACAACATAGCATTCATTATTTAAAACTGCAGCTGAAAGAAAACTATGTAGCTAGAGCTACACACAACCAAAAATTACAAACTAAGACATTCTGGAAAGCTCATGAAATTATCTACAAAATATTCCATAAACTCCCCAGATAATTCATCATTAAAAAGGTCTAACAGATACATTAAGCAAAGCTATTTAAAAGGAAACATGAAAACACAGATTTGAAGTTAAACTTGTAAAATATACCTAGGTGAAACTAAATAGGTTATGACTATGAAAATTTAACACCAGATAGGTTAACAAGTTATCTACAACAAAGTCTATTATAGATACTACTGAAACTACACATAAGTAGCTCCAACAAATCTAGCAAGAAAAGATGTTTAAGCTGTACAAAAATTAACAAGCACAACAAACACATTTAACTTAGCTTAGCAGTTTAAACAAGGTTGCATTCAATTAAACAAGCATTTAATCAAAAGAACTATAACAGGCAAATAAATTATAGGTTACTGGTACTTTAACATTTTTCATGGGAAGTGCATGCTGAGACAAGCTCAAAACGACAAGAACAATGATTTTAGCACCTACCAAACTCCAGTTATGAATTAAACAAGGTAAACTAAGCATATAAAACCTGCTGTTCATTTTTATTAAAACAACACTGAAGAACAGTAACAATAGGATACTTAAAATTTTTCATGCATAGAGAAAAACATAACAAAGCTAACAGAACTGGTTTCACATTTTTAGCATTTTTGTGGAATTAGTTATGAATTTCCAAAGTTAGCAAACAGAACTAAAAAAGACAAAACAGAGAAACACTTTAGAGCCTATGACACGCGGGACCCACTGGTCAGCTCCTTGACGCACAGAGCCGACGCACCAAAGGTGCTCGACCGTTGGCCCTTCGCTGGCGGTGAGGTCCCGGCCAAACCAACCCCACGGTCGTGCTCTCCTTCGCAACCCGCATCGAACCATGTAGCTGGTTGTACCCCATTCGCACCAGAGCATGCTCCACGGCGTTCATGGCGGCATGGCGGCGCTGCGGTTCTTGCCCTGGCTGGCGCAAGGCTCTACTAACCAAACTGGCGGCGGCTACACCTACAGGAACCCTAGCGGTCCGATCTAGCTCGGATTGGGGCCAGACAAACCTTCCGATGAGCTCGGCCACATGCACAGCGGCATGGTGGCGAGTTCACGGTGGCGCGACACTACTGTTCCGGCGATGGTGAGGCACGGTTGTTTCAACCAACTCCGGCTATCTAACCACGAACTAAACAGCTAACCCTAACGCGACTCAGACAAACTGAAGCAACACTTAGAAGCCCAGCGTAAACCTCGCCGGCGTTGCGGGTGCCGTGCGCATGCACTCGACGGAGTTCCCGTTCCGACGAACCCTAACCCTAATCACTTCAACCGACTCCTCGGGGAGCATCTACAACCTCTAGGCTACCACGTACGAAAGCTAGAAGGAAGGGGGAGGCGCTGGATTGGGCTGGCCATGACGGCGCAAAGCTCGGCGGAGCTTAGGTCGTCAATGGCGCCCGCGGTGTGCTCGGTCTGGCTCACCTGTGTGGTTAGCGCAGCAACTGAGCGGTGCAAAAGATGGAGCAGAGCAAGGCAAAGCTGTGGGTGCATTTTGGCGGCCAATGCGGCGGTGTGCTACACAGGCGAGCTCGGCGACGGTGCTGCTGCAGCAATGGCGTGGCTGTGCTCCTGCTCGAAGCAGAGAGGAGAGGGAGAGAGTGAGGGCGCAGGCGTGAGTGCGGTCGGGAGGTGGAGTGTTCGGCTCTCCAAGGATGCGACCGGCGCGGGCCAAACGCCGGTGTACGTCTGCCACGTGGCACGCGATGCCTGAGGCGGTCGGCCACGACTGGACGGCGCGCTGCCTCTCCCGTTCAAACGCGCGATCAGACCGACTGACGGTTGATCTTGCCACGCGATTAACTCCCTAATCCTTGCGTCTTAGCTTCAACCAAATGCACATATCTGTAGAGCTATAGTTGAACTCCAACTTTGGTGCAATTTGTTTGAACTGAAATGGTTTGGATTTCAAACACAAGCATTCAAACAGGGTAACATTGAAACTGAAACACACTTAGGACTTAGACGATTTCAGAAGCTAAAACAACCCCCAGATCAGCCTTAGTTGACCAATTAGGGTATTTCAGGATCCAAATCACCTTAAGTTAGTTAAACAAAGTTTGTGTAGAATTAAAAACTCTACAACTTTGCTTAAACCAACTTTTTCATACAAGGTTATTTACAAGGTTAATTTGTTAGATCAAGAAAAAGGGTTCCTAGGGTCAATCATTAGATATTAAACCCTAGAAGCTTATTTGGACTTGATCATGAACATAAACATGGTTCCATTTTCATCCCTAAGCATTTCTAGATGGTCATTAGTGATCAACTCATCAAGCACTTGGTTAAACAAGCATAACTCATACAAAGCTAGGTGTAGGTTAACACATACACATATGAAAATAAGGTGATCACTTAGGGTTGTCATTTCATATGATCATTGAAATGCATGAATGAGATGATGCTTATGCTCAGGAAATGATATGCAAATGCAATCTTAACACCTAGGCTGTTACACCCGCGGGAGATCGCAAAGGTAACTCTAGTGGATTGCTCGTGGCGTTTCAATAGCCTCATCTTGTGTTGGTTGTGCGGCACCCAGTGACGGGTTTGGTGTGTGATGCCAATTAGCATGTGAAGCTCCAAGTGAGTGTCTTGCCACAACGGGGACGTAGCTCGTTGGCAAACTAGTTGTCGGTGTTATGACCCGGGGGTCAAGACCACCAACTAGTAAATTTGTATATCGCGTGCTCCCTCTCTCAGATGTGATGCAAGATGGACACAAGGTTTATCCTGGTTCGGGCGAAGAAGGCCCTATGTCCAGCGGGGGAGGATGACTTGTATTATCTCGCACCCAAAGTGCTCGTACAGGGGGGGTACAAGCTGAGTTACACGGGTTTGCTCAGAGTGAGCTACGGCCTAAGGCTAGCGGGGCTGCCCTAGGCGGTGGGTTGGCTGCTCAAGGGGTTGATCGAGCAGGGGGGGTGTGCGTGGTACGGTTATGGAGTCGTCTGAGGAGTGGAGTCTGAAAAAGCCCCCCCCCAGAGATCAGAGATCCGAGAGCCCCCTTTCTTCTACCTCGGCGTCCCCTTTTATAGACCAAGGGGAGGCCCAAGGGTACAAGATCCTAACTGTCGTGGTATGGGTGGCGTGTCCGTGGCATAGTGCCGGCGAAGGGACGTCGAGCACTGCGCCGGCATGGCCTTCCCGTCCTTTTGGCGCTCCGGGTCGTGGTGGCAGTGGAAGTCGCCGTGACACGTCGCGGCACAGCTTCCGTAGACGAGCGTGAATCCCACAGCTGAAGCGAGACGGGGCGGATGGGACGCCCCCCATACTGGAGTTGTTGGAGGGAGGGGTCGAGCCCCTCGGTCGAGGGGGGTCGAGCCCTGCGTGGCTCTGCCGTATCCCCGAAGTTGTCGTCGAGGGCTGTACTGTTCATGTTCCGAGGGGTGCTGCTAGAGTCCATACTCGCGTCGTGGCGGCAGTAGCAACACAGTTGACAGGAATCAGGGACATGACGGAGAGTTGTTGGATTTGACTATGGACGCGGGCGCCCATGGCGTTAGGCGGATTTACTTTAACCCATGCCAGGAGCAGTTGGGCTGATCGAGCCTCCCGTCCGGGGGTCGTTCGTTCGACCCCTGGTCCGTCGCTCGTCGTCGAGGTAGGGTCGGAGCAGAGGCGGAGTCGGAGGGATCGAAGTAGAGGCCAAGGGGTCGTTCGTTCGACCCCTCGTCCGTCACCCGGTGTCGAGGTAGGAGTCGGGGGGTCGTTCGTTCGACCCTCGGTCCGTCATTTGACGTTGAGGTGGAGGCCGAGGGGTCGTTCGTTCCGCCCCTCGTCCGTCATTCGGCGTCAAGGCGGAGATCGAGGGGTCGTTCGTTTGGTCCCTCGGTCCGTCATTTGACGTTGAGGTGGAGGCCGAGGGGTTGTTCATTCGGCCCCTCGTCCGTCATTCGGCGTCGAGGCGGAGACCGAGGGGTGGTTCATTCGACCCTTCGTCCGTCTCTTTCCGTCGAGGTGGGCCGGCCCACGACTGGTTGCCGTAGCCGGTGTAGGGGGCCTTCGAGTGATGGGCCTTACTTTGAACAGTGGGCTGGTCCCTGTCTTAAAAATGGTTGCTATGTTTAGCGTTAATTTATCGAAGGGTTTAGGGTACCCCTTACCTTCGTACCCGACAGTAGCCCCCGAGGCCCCAGAGGAGTGATTGAGAACTCCTCTGGGGCTATGATATATGTTTTTCTCGGAGGGAGTAAGGATTACCCGGAGGTTTTGTCCTTGACCTGCAGGGTTAGTGAGAGGTTCGATTCTCCGTGGGGTGCGCGCGAGCGCACCCCGGGGGTAGCCCCCGAGGCCCCAGAGGAGTGATTAAGAACTCCTCTGGGGGTATGATATGTTGTATCGAGGGTTTTTTTAAGTGTACATGGAGGCGTGGTGCCCTACCGAGGGGTCGATTTCGTTCCTTTCCCTAAAAAGATGAGTGCTCGAGGGCGGCTGTCGAACCCTACTGAGGGCCAGCCTTCGCTCCCTTGAGGATAACTGGAGTCAGAGCGCCCCACCCGAGAGGTCGACTCTGTCTGCCAAGTCACGAGTGTTTTCGACCCTCTTTCGTCGAGGGGTGCCGTGCGTAGTCGGGCCCTCGAGCCCTCGAATGGCTAGGCCTTCACTACCTCATAGCGTCCTTTCCACGGATCCTTGCGTTCGGATTGTGGGGTGAAGAGCATCGTGCTATCCTCGTTAGGACGAGCCCGAAGTCCTCGGTGAGCTGTTGTCGGGCATGATTCCATTAAAAATGGTGCCCAGTACGGGTAAAAATCCGAGTGAGAACTCGTGCCCCATTCGATAGGGGTCGACTAGTGGCCCGGAGGCGTTCTCATTTAAGTAAGACCGTATGGCTTACTAAGCACGACCATATGGATTACCAAGGTGCCAACCCCATTCAATAGGAGTTGGTGGCTCGATGCCTCCCAGCGGAGGGATCCTTAGGTATTCCTTGGTTATGCCTCGGATATATCCTAGGGGACCTTGAGAGTTCGTTCTCGAGCTAGGGGCACGCGCCTGGCCCCCCCGGGACATCCCTGACTCGCGTACTCGAGGGCGGCTGTCGAACCCCGTTCGTGGAGCCAGCCTTCGCTCCCTCAAGATTTGGGGGTGGACCGGATTCCGTTAACCATGGGTCCTTCCTGACCTCAGGTACTCGAGGGCGGCTGTTGAACCCTATGTAAGGGCCAGCCTTCGCTCCCTCAAGATTTGACGGATGGTTCGTCATCCGACGCTATCCTCAGGAGGAGGAGTCCTGCCTTGTGGAACGCCGAGGGGGAAGAATGGGTAATTATATTGAACTTGGGGGCATACCTGCGTCTCTGCCCATTGGGCTGGAGCTCTCGAGGGAGGCTGTCGAACCCCACGAAAGGGCCAGCCTTTGTCCCTTCGAGGCTGGGGAGTGAACTGGAGTCGACGACCCGAGGTCTCCTCAGACCTCGGGTACTCGAGGGGGGCTATCGAGCCCGTTCGTAGGCCGGCCTTTGTCCCCTCGAGATTTTGGGGGTGGACCGAAGTCCTAACCCGAGGTCATTTCTGGCCTCGGGTACTCGAGTGTAGCTGTCGAACCCTCTTTCGAGGGCCAGCTCTCGCTGCCTCAAGATTCCTTACCTCCGAAGATAGCGTTTCCGGCCGCGCGCCTTTTTAGGCGATGTCCGTTCGGCGTAACAGTGGCAGTTGCAGGGCGGAGTGCGGTGCGGAGCCCGACGATGGGACAGAACGCCTTATCCTGGAGGAAGACGAGGAAGGGGAGTACAGGCGTATTAAATGCAGAGATTCTCTTGCCTGTTCTGCCGGATTTGTCCGTTGGCGTCTGGCTTATAAATAGCGAAGGTGAGGAGTCGGGTGCTTTTTCCGCGCACTTGCACTCCCTGCCTCCTTGCCATCACCTTCCCTGTCTCCTTCTCCCCGCCACTGCCTTAGACGCCCTGCGAATTGGACCTCTGTGCACGTGAGAGAAAGAGAGGGGAGATTGGGAACGTACCTTCCGCCCCCAAGCCAAAGCACACCAGCCTCCTTGATCCCATGGCCAAGTACATCCTCGTCGGTCCCGATGACTGGCCCGCGTCCTCGATGACCGCCTCGCGTCTGGGGGATTTGGTGCAGAGCGGTCTCCTCCGGCCTGTTACTTCGACCGACCGACCGGAGTGGATGGTGCCGCTGCCGGAGCATGTCGAGCCCAATCCGCCGGAGGGATATGTGGTGAGCTTCGAGATCTTCCACTGGGCGGGACTAGGCGCCCCACCCAGCCATCTCCTACGCGCGATCCTCTACCACTACGACGTAGAGCTTCAACACCTCACCCCCAACGACGTCTGCCATGCGGCGGTCTTTGCCGCCGTGTGTGAAGGCTACCTCAGGATCGAGCCCCACTAGGAGTTATGGCTCCATCTCTTCGAGGCGAACATCTTTCATGCGTCGGCCGGCAAGGGTACCCGCAAGATGGCCAGGGCCGGGTGCTGCTGCATCGCCCTCAAGCGGTCAGATTCCTGGATCCCAGCGAAGCTTTCGTCGAGCCACTCCAGATGTCACTCGGGGTGGTTCTACTTGAGGAACGACGACAACCTGCTTCCCGCCTACACCGGGAGGACGATCGACGCGCAGCCCGACTGCTGGAGGTACGACGTCGTGCAGAGCAAGCAGCGCTGCCTCGACAACCTGCTGGATGTGATCGAGCGTTTGAAGAAGGAGGGACTCACGGCGGCGATCGTCGCGTCGGCGTTCCATCAGCGGCGGGTCGTGCCGCTGATGGCTCGACCCCTCCGCCTCGATGAGATGCGTCCGAGGGTCGACCTCTCGGGGTGTCGCCTCCTGGGAGACGAACTGCCCCCTGAGAGGGTGGTCCGCCGCGTCCGCCACTTTTTTGCGGGCTCGTTCGACGCCAAGAACGTCGCCAGGATCCCCATGAGGCCGGACGAGGGGTACATCGAGCTGGTAAAGTCCTCTTCCTCTGTTAGAGTTCTTGTGTTTGCCTTATCCGCCCCTTTTTTTTGCCTGCGTTCTGACTGCCTTGCATTCCGCAGGGGAATGTTCCCTTCCGGAAGTCGCTCCCGCCGGTGAAGGAGGACCGGGCTGATTCCCAGGCGAGGCGCCTCCAGGCTGAGAAGGACAAGGAGGCCAAGGACAAGGCCAAGAAGGCCAGGGCTAAGAGGGCCCGAGAGAAAGAGGCGAGGGATCAGCGCCGGGCCCGACAGAGGCAGGAGGGCCTTCCCGAGGAGGAATCGCCCTCGGAAGAGGAGGACAAGGAGGAGGAGGATAGCGACAGCGATGTCGAGGTGGACTGGAGCGAGGAGGAAGAACAGGCGGCGCCCGAACAGAGGGCGGCCGTCGGAACCGGAGGGGGAGAGGGGTCGACGTCGAGGTCGACAAAGCCGAGCCACGGGGGTAGCGCCCCGTGGCTTCTCAAGACGAAGTGCCGCGGCAGACGCAGGGGCGGTCGTCGCGATCCCCGTCAGGGGGTCAAGCAGACACACCCTCGGCGCCTGCCGCGTCGAGCGCACGGGCGTCGGGCCCGTCGGCGCAGGAGGAAGTCAGCAGGGGGACGACGGGAGCGTCGTCGGCCCCTGCCCAGGAGATGGTGCCGAAGGCGGGCTCGACCCCCGCCCCGCGGCGGGTTGTGTTCAGGACCTCGATCGGCCCGAAGGCCGTCGGCCAGAAACGCCTGGCCCCGAAGGGGTAAGTTGCCTTTTGGTTGATCGAGGGTGTTGTTCGCATTTCTCCTTTTGTTGCTAACGACCGGTGCTTATCGTCGTGCACGGGTTTCTTTTTCAGGTCGAAGCGCCCGCAGGAGGATGCGTCTCTCGCCCTTGCCAAGAAGCTGAGGGTGGAAGCTGCGGTCGAGGCGGCCGTCGAGGCCGGTCCCGCTGCTCTGCCCCCTTCAACGCTCACCCCCGAGGTGGCGTGGGCAGCCAGGGCCCGAGAGGCGCTGGAGCGAGGGACGGCACAGGGTGCCTCGGCACCTGCCCAGGCGGCAAAGGAGACGGGCCTGCCCGCCCCGCCGGCGGGGGCCGCTGAAGCGGCGGGTGAAGCCGCGCCCGTGCATTCGTCGGAGGGAGGTGCACCCGGCGCCTCGGAAGGCGCGGGTCTTGCGTCGATGGCGGTCGCGACCGAGGGGAGCGAGCTTCATACCGCCGCCGAGATGGAGGTGGTCGGACCCCAAGTTGCTGCGAATGAGGGGGAGGCCCCGGCTCACCCAATGCCGGGGCGGTGGCCCGAGGGTCTAGCCTTGCTGGAGGCGCTACTGCGGCTCGAGCGTGAGGGCACGGCCACTGCCGCGTCTGAGGGCCCTTCGTGGACGCCGGAGGTCGAGGAGAGGGGTCGGGTCGAGCGGCCCGAGGCGACACCCGCGCCGGAGAAGGGCGGGATGCTGATGGAGTTCACCGCCGAAGAGGTGGCCGAGCTGGTGGGCTCGGCGGAGACGACCGCCGTCGCAGTCCCTCGTGCGGAACCGGAGGTGGCTCGGCCCCGCCTCGAGGCTGGGGGGTCGTTGTCTCGAGGTAAGTTGTGCTCCGACTTATTCGAGCCGTAGTGGGTCTGTGGTGCCAGGTACTGATCTCTTCGTACCTTTCCCCATGCAGGGCCGTTCTGCTGGCCGGGGCTTCCTCTGCCCGGTGGTGAAGGCTCGGCGGGACCATCGACATCCTCGTGGGGTGGCCCCGAGGCCGGAGAGAGGCCAGGCGGAGGGGTTTTCCCCCTTCTTCACTTGGCAAGAGGAGGTGGAGCGCCGCAGGGGTGCCGCCGCAGTGCGCCAGGGCGTCATGCGGGAGGTCCAAGAGAGGATCGCCACCCGCAGCCCGTACTGGGGACAAGAGGTCCTCGAGCTGGCGGACCCTCAAGACCCTGAGCAGCTCTTCCTCACGCTTGACGACCAGGCCGAGCTCTGGCAATGGGAGCATCTCGAGGAGTACCGGGCCTGGTTCGAGCACTCGGTACGCCTTGCCACGAATGTCGCCGCCATAGACATATGCCAGGGGATGGAGGTGGGTTTCGTTCTTCCTTAGGTTTTGCTTGGGTTGCCTGATTGCTGTTCGCTGATGATCTTCCTTTTCATCCTTGTCAGACGCTGCGGGCGAGGTCCTACGAGAAGTCCTAGTTCATCCTCCGAGCGCAGGAGCAACTCCCGGCCCTCTGCGCCTCGCTGGAGAGGGCGGAGGCCGATGCTGCCCAAGCAAGGGCCGAGGCGGCAACCACTCGGGAGGATGCCGAGTCGAAGGTCACCCACGCGAGGGCCGGCTTTGAGGCCATGCAGGAGGAAGTCCGGGTCGCCCTGGAGACGGCGCAGTCGAGGCTCGACGACGCCCTTCAGTCGACCATCAAGGTCGGGCATGAGCGGGACGCTGCCTTCGAGGCCAAGCGAAAGGCTGAGGAAGGGGCCGCCCGGCTGAAGGAGGAGCTGGCCCGGGCGACGGAGAGCATCCGGGGGCTCCGGGGCGATCTCGACGCCGTCTCCCGTGAGCGCGACACGCTGGCCGCCGCGGAGGAGAAGGCTCGGACCCGCGCGACGTCCCTGGATGTGGTGGCGATGAACCAAAAGAGAGCCCTCGATGATGCCGGCAAAGTCATCAAGGGCCTCGAGGCTAAAGTCAGTGGCCAAGCCTCCGAGCTTATCAATGTTTGCCGCCAACTCGAGGAGACCGCACGAGGCTACGCCACCCTGGAGGTGCATGCCCAAGGTAAGTTTCTTGAGAGTGTTGCTGAATCTGCCCGACCTCGACCCTTTTTTGGTTTTGACCGGGTTGTGTGTTTGGTTTGGTAGAGCTCGCAGCGGACAAGGCCCGAGCCCACGAGGACCTGAACAATCTTCAGGGCCTCCTCGGTACGGAGGCGAGCCTTAACGCGAGGCTCTCGGGCGTCATCAACACCTTATGCGACGACCTCTCGGTCGAGCCGGAGCCGGAGGTCGTGGGCGACGCTCGAGGGGACTCCCTGCTGCGCCGCTTCTACTCCATGACGCAGGAGGTGACGGAGCACGTCTGTGCTGCCCTGCATGTGGGCGTGAAGCGGGCCCTCGCGGTCGTCAACTCGGCCTACAATTATGACCTCAACATCGTCGCCAACGGGTTTGCCACCGACCCGAGGCTGACCGACGAAGAGAATGACGCGAGGTGCCAGAAGTTGATGGATCTTGCAGAGGTGCTCGGAGGCGAGCTGGCGAAGCTCTTCGAGCCCGAGGTGATCCCCTTGGCGGACGGAGGTGGCGCCGAGTAGCCCTCGGATGCTGTCGATGAGCTTCTGCAGACTCTTCACCTTCCGATGTGGCCAACGCGTGAAGCCCAACTTCCTGCATTGCTTCTTGAGGACGGTGACCCCCTCGCTGAGAAGTCCTAGGCCTATGAGCCATATCTGGACAGGAAGGTCCATGTAACAGTTAGGCTTTTGTAATGATACAATGCCTAGCCCCGAGGGCTTCTTATATCTAATGCATCTTGATGGAGATACACATTGTTATTTTCGTTTCTTGAGCTCTCCCTGCTTTTCTTTGCCTGAGTCGATGCTTGTGGACTTAAGTGTTCGACGCACGCTCGTATCCCTGGAAGGGGGGAGCGAGCGGGGATACCGTAGCCCTAGGGCGTAGGTGAGTCCCTGGCTCGACGACACCTCGACCCTTAGGGAGTTCGAGGCGCCTTTACTTAGTTACGAAGCGTACTCGGGGGGAAGATCGAGAGGGAAAGCCGAGTTTAAAAAAACGTTTGAGTTTTTCGGGGACTTAGGAGGGGGGTGCCCCCCTGTTAGCCCCCGAGGGAGGCTCGACTTTGCTGGGGCAAAGTTGAGGCTACCTTTGAGTTACGAACGAATGTGAAATGCGTTTCGAAAACATTTTATTCGTTCGTAACGCGATAAGGGTACATAATGCGGAAATGTACGAGGCGTCGAGGCCTCAGGGATAGAAACGACGTAGCTATTCGATGTTCCACGCGTTGGTGAAGATCTCCCTTCTCGTTCTTCAATTTGTAAGTGCCGGGTTTTAGCACCTCTGCCACGATGAAGGGTCCCTCCCAAAGTGGCGTCAACTTGTGACGCCCCTTGTTGCTTTGTCGACGGCGCAGAACGAGGTCGCCGACGTCGAGGTCCCTTTTGCGCACGTTTTTGTCGTGGTAGCGCCGCAACATCTGCTGGTACTTTGCCGACTTGAAGAGGGCCACATCACGGGCTTCCTCGAGCTGGTCGAGGGAGTCCTCTCGGGCTACTGTGTTGGCTTGCTCGCTGTAGGCTTTCAGTCGAGGGGACCCGTACTCGGGGTCAGTGGGGAGGACGGCCTCGGACCCATAGACCAAGAAGAACGGAGAGAACCCCGTGGCTCGACTTGGTGTCGTTCGGAGACTCCATAGCACAGCGGGCAGCTCATTGACCCATCTCCTGCCATGTCTGTTCAGCCGATCGAAGATCCTCGGCTTGAGGCCCTGCAAAACCATAGCATTGGCATGCTCGACCTGACCGTTAGTTCGAGGGTGGGCGACTGCGGACCAATTCACCCTGATGTGGTGATGGTCACAGAAGTCCAGGAACTTTTATCCGGTGAATTGCGTGCCGTTGTCGGTGATGATGACGTTGGGGACGCCAAAGCGGTGGATGATGTCGGTGAAGAATAGCATGGCTTGTCGAGACTGGATGTTGGCGATGGGTCGAGCCTCGATCCACTTAGAGAACTTGTCTATAGCCATGAGGAGGTGAGTGTGGCCACCCTTGGTTCTTTTCAGGGGGCCGACCATGTCGAGCCCCCATACTGCGAATGACCAGGTTATGGGTATCATGTGAAGATCTTGGGCGGGTAGGTGGGTCTGCCTGGCATAGCATTGGCATCCCTTGCAAGATCGAACGAGTTTGGTGGCGTCGGTGACGGCTGTCGGCCAGTAGAAGCCCTGTCGAAAGGCACTTCCTATCAGCTTTCTCGGCGCCGCGTGGTGGCCACAAGCCCCCAAGTGTAGATCCTTCAGCAGTGCCCTCCCCTCCTCGAGGGTGAGGCAGCGCTGAAGTACCCCGGAGGGGCTATGTCGATATAGCTCACGGCCGTCCCCGTACAAGACGTAGGTTTTGGCACGTCGGGCTATACGACGGGCCTTCGTGCGGTCCTCTGGGAGTTCGCCCCGTGTCAGGTACTCGAGGTAGGGTGCACGCCAATCCGTAGGAAGGGTTGGCGCTGCGGCAGCCCCGTCGATCTCCATGACCTCTTCCACGCCCGAGGGTGGATCGGTCGAGGGGGGTCGATCAACCCCTTGCTCGAGGGCGGGAGCCCCTGAGTCTAGGTCGACGGACGATTTGTGTAGATCCCTCGAGAAGATGTCGGGAGGAACCGTACCTCGAGTAGACGCGATTTTGGCCAGCTTGTCGGCAGCTTCGTTGTACCGACGGGCGACGTGGTTGAGCTCGAGGCTGTAGAATTTGTCCTCGAGTTTTCGGACCTCCTTGCAGTATGCTTCCATCTTGGGGTCGTGGCAGCTCGAATCTTTCATCACTTGGTCGATCACCAACTGAGAGTCCCCTCGCACGTCGAGGCGTCGAACCCCGAGCTCGATGGCGATGCGCAGGCCGCTGACGAGGGCCTCGTACTCGGCAACGTTGTTGGAGGCGGGGAAATGGAGCCGGATGACGTAGCGCATGTGGACCCCTGAGGGTGATATGAACAGCAATCCGGCGCCTGCCCCCGTCTTCGTCAACGATCCGTCGAAGTACATGGTCCAGAGCTCGTTTTGAACCTGCGCTGGGGGTAGTTGAGTGTCGGTCCATTCTGCAACAAAATCTGCTAGTACCTGAGACTTGATGGCCTTCCGAGGGGCGTAGGAGAGAGTCTCCCCCATGAGCTCGGCTGACCACTTGGCGATCCTTCCAAACGCCTCCCGGTTCTGGATTATCTCTCCGAGGGGGAAAGATGAGACCACAGTGACCAGGTGGCCCAGGAAATAGTGTTGGAGCTTACGCCGAGTGAGGACGATCGCGTACAATAGCTTCTGGATGTGGGGGTATCTCGTCTTGGTCTCGGAAAGCACCTCGCTCACGAAGTAGACAGGCCTCTGAACCGGCAGGGCGTGTCCTTCCTCCTCCCTCTCGACTACTACGACCGCGCTGACTACCTGGGTAGTTGCTGCGACGTAGAGCAAGTGGGGCTCGGCCGGACTCGGGGGTACCAAGACAGGGGGCGAGGTGAGCACGGCCTTGAGCTTCGAGAGTGATTCCTCGGCTTCAGTGGTCCACGCGAAGTGTTCCGTCTTCTTCAGGAGGCGATAAAGGGGTAGGGCCTTCTCTCCGAGCCTCGAGATGAACCGGCTGAGGGCGGCGAGGCACCCCATGACCCTTTGCACGCTCTTGAGGTCGTTGATCGGGCCCATCCTCGTGATTGCGGTTACCTTCTCGGGATTGGCCTCGATCCCGCACTGGGAAACTATGTACCCCAAGAGCATGCCTCGAGGGACCCGAAGACACACTTCTCAAGGTTTAGTTTTATGCGATTCGCCCGGAGGCACCCAAACGTGATCTCGAGGTCTCCGACCAGGTTTCCGAATGTCTTGGACTTGACCACGATGTCGTTGACGTAGGCCTCGATGGTCGGCCCTATGTGTTTCCCGAAGACGTGGAGCATGCATTGCTGGTAGGTGGCCTCGGTGTTTCGGAGACCGAAGGGCATGGTGAGGTAGCAAAACATGCCGAAGGGAGTGATGAAGGAAGTTGCGAGCTGATCGGATTCCTTCATTTTTATTTGGTGGTAGCCGGAGTATGCATCGAGGAAGCAGAGGGTTTCGCATCCCGTAGTGGAATCCACTATTTGGTCGATGCGTGGTAGTGGGAAAGGAACCTTGGGACAGGCTTTATTTAAACTAGTGTAGTCTACACACATCCTATCCTTCCCATTCTTTTTCTTAACAAGCACGGGGTTAGCTAGCCACTCGGGATGATGTACCTCCTTGATGAATCCGGCCTTCAAAAGCTTGTCGACCTCCTCCCCGATGATCCTGCACTTCTCCTCGTCGAAGCGGCGCAGCCGTTGCTTCACCGGTTTGGACCCGGCCCGGATGTCCAAGGAGTGCTTAGCGATCTCCCTCGGAATGCCCGACATATCCGAGGGACTCCATGCAAACACATCGGCGTTCGCACGGAGAAAGTCGACAGGCACTGCTTCCTATTTGGGCTCGAGGGTGGCGCTGATCGTCAGCACCTTCCCCTCCGCGAGGCCGGGGTCGAGCGGGACGGTCTTGGTGTCTTCCACCGGCTTGAAGTTGCCGGCGTGTCGCTTGGGGTCGGGGATCTCTCCGGACAAGTCGTCGAGGGCCGCGAGGATGGCCGGATCCTCGACAGCTTTGGCTTTTTCCACGCACTCGACGTCGCAGTCGTATGCGTGCTCGTAGGAGGTGTCGACGGTGATAACCCCCGAGGGCCCCAACATCTTGAGCTTGAGGTAGGTATAGTTCGGGACCGCCATGAACTTGGCGTACCCCGGTCGACCGATGATGGCATGGTAGGTGCCTCGGAATGCAAGCACCTCAAAGGTCAGTTCTTCCTTTCTGAAGTTCGAGGGGACACCGAAACAGACAGGTAGCTTGATGCGGCCGATCGGGAGTGCCTTCTTCCCTGGGACGATCCCATGGAACCCCCCCGCGCTGGGCAGGAGCATGGTCCTCGGGATTCCCAGGAGGTCGAGGGTCTCGGCGTAGATGATGTTGAGGCTGCTCCCCCCATCCATGAG
Organism: Microstegium vimineum; assembly: GCA_022036555.1. Taxonomy (NCBI): domain Eukaryota; kingdom Viridiplantae; phylum Streptophyta; class Magnoliopsida; order Poales; family Poaceae; genus Microstegium; species Microstegium vimineum. The sequence goes on along the minus strand of CM039123.1, from coordinate 14,800,091 downwards.
TACCTTCGTGAGGCGGGTGTTGAGGATGATTGGATCGACGACGAGCGGGTAGACCCCTGCGCTGGGGATGTGCTCGGGGTGGTCGTCCTGATCGAAGGTGATTGGCGTGTGGGACCAGTCGAGGTACCGAGGAGCCTGGGCTCGAACGGAGAAAACCTCTTGTTGACACAAAAAGCGTCAGGATCTGCGAACACCTCGGGCTATTACCCAATGCTCGGTATTCTGGAGACATGCCAGTCGATTTGACCAGTTAATCGACAAGGATGATAACTAGAACAAAACTGAACGAGACAACGGCGATGCGCCCGGATGTCAAAGCCCAGATTGATCAAAGATAACTAGAACAAGATCCAATCTAGACAACGGCGATGCGCCCGGATGCTGGGATTGGGGGTTGATCAGGATAACTAGAGCAGAGCTGAACGAGGCAACAGCGATGCGCCCGGATGCCAAGGCTCAGAGGTACTCCCACGCGGAACTTGCAAGGATTTGACGGAGATCAAGGTGATGCAGCCAGTCGAAGCTTGAAGAACTCGTTGATAAACTACAACTAATGCAATAAAGGTAAATTGCGATAAAAAGTAGAATAAGATAAAATTGATTTGTTTGATATTGGATTGATATTTTTTCCGTAGCCCTCAGGCACGTATTTATACTCCCGCATGGAGAGTTGTACAAAGACACGACACTTATCCTTCCTAAAACAAACTCCTAATTTTAAGGAAACTGACTCACGTAGGAATTGGATCTAAAACAATAATATTACTTTCCTAAACAAACACGCCTATTTTAAAGGAAAATAAATGACTCATGCAAGAGCCGGACTCAAACTACCATAATAATAACAATAATACTGGTAAAACACCAGTTTCCTTATACTTCTCCTCGATGGAAACTTTCCATCGGCAGATCCCTGCGACTTCCTTCTTTGGCCACCTGTAGTCTTCTGCTGCCACCAAGCGCTAAGTCACACCCATCGGCATCGGCAATACTTTCCCGATCGGCAATCGGCAACATTTCCCGATTAGCGACTTTGTGCTGGTAACTGTCTTCACCAATCATTCCCTATCGGCAATTGGCAACCATCCTTCATCGGCAGTCGGCAATGACCCTTCATCGGTATTTGGCAATGACCTCTCATCGGCAATCGGGAATGACTCTTCATCGGCAATCAGCATCAGCAAGACTTCACCAATTAACCTTTGTCGGCAAAGATCATCCAGCCTCCATCGGCACCACACTTGGTCTTCCCGCAGCACCCTCATCGACAATGTCAACTCATGCTTTCCCGATGCCGATAGCAAACAGCCATTGACCAGTCAATCCTTAGCTCATTTGACACGTGCTGAAAAACGGTGTCAACACATGCCCCCCAGTTTCGGAATGTATAATACTTTACGTGCCGAAATTCTCTCCACTGTAGCCGTTGCTGTAGCCGTTGCCTTCGAGATAGATACACAGTTTCCTCGATCTCCGTGTGTGGAACTGCAATTTAATAATAAAATCCCTCGATTGTAGCACAAACAGTTGCAGACCACCTCGATCACCGCGCGTATCTACCGCGGACCTCTCCACATTCCTGCACAGCGTGGACCGCAACCCCGAAATACCCCTGGGCAAGCTTATAAAAGTTACCGGGATCCACACTACCTTTTTACCCTGAGTCCATTTTCACTTTCACCTCCCTGCCTTCGTCTTCAACCTCCAGCCGCTCTGAAGGACACGAGCTCGAGCAACAGTACCCTTTCGCAATCTAAGGACGAACTGCAAGCACCCTTCAACTCCAATGGCGATCCAAGTCGACATCCCAAAGGTGAGACCTATTCTTTTCCTAATCCAACCTTCTGCTGGTTCTTTTCTCGCACAGATCTGGATTTATCCCCGTTCCCTTTCTGATCTTTCCTAGGAACTGTACAACAAGGTAGTGATCCCACTTGCTGGTTCCACCTTTAGCTGTTTAGGCCCCATGGGAAATCCGGATCCCACCTTCATAATCAATGCAGAAACCAACCGGATCCCATTCAGATCTGAATGCTTTGGTTTAGGACTGTGGAAGGATGCTTTCCGATCATGGCCCAAACCTACTAAGGGGTGGAAGGGCTGGTACCTCAGGGTCGCTAGAGTGCAGCAAGTTTACTGGCAAGAGCGCAATCTAGATCAATGCATCCGGCTTTCTATTGCCGATATGGAGAGAAATGAGAACATGCTGATAGCTGCCTCCTACTTCTGGTCTGACACGATGAACGCTTTTCTTTTTCGACACGGACCAGCCACCCCCACTCTTGCCGATGTCCATATGTTGACCGGCTTGGACGTCTCTTCTGCCGATACCTTCACTTTATTCAACAGGAAAGCCGAGTACAAAGTGAATACTCGGAACATCGGCGGCTGGACAGGCTATATTCACGAGTGCCAGAAAACAGGATCGGTAAACCAGAGAGAGCACGCCACTTTTCTGAATATGTGGCTAGAAAAGTTCATCTTCTGTGGCAGAGCAGTTGGACCCACTGCCATGCATCGTCCAGCAGCTGAGCTACTTGCCGATGGGACGAGACTTCCCCTAGGCAGATATCTTCTAGGATCGGTATATCGCCTTCTCCATCAAGTATCCTAGAAGTTACTGCTAGGCGAGCACATCGGCAACCTTGGCGGTCCCTAGTGGTTTCTCAATATGTGGTTGAACGCACAGATGCAGAAAGCACATCAATTCGACTTGTTTGCCCAACGATTCCCGAGAGACATATCGGAAAACCTCAGTGTAGAGATGATGAATCAGCAGCTCGCCCTCCACTCAACTTTGGAGAGGCAATTATAGTGCTGCCAGGGACCAATGCCGATGCAGAGCAATTCGGTTTATTCTTTCAGAAGTTTTATAATGGAATTCCTGCCACCGAACGGCTCTGGTGGCCATATGCCGACGAAGACAACCAGTTCCCACTGCTATTTAACCTTACCGATGGGAATGTGCCTGAGAACCAGATAATTATGAAGGCCAGCATCACTCCTCGAGCTATTCCAGTAAACATCTTCGGATCGGGAAAGAACGCCCCTCCATCATTTGAGTTCTATTACCCATCGGTAGTGGCAAGACAACTGGCGTTCGGTCAACTGTCGATCAAGCTTTGTTACTCCAAGGTAGTGAAGCCTAGGCAGACATTCTCCAGCGCTCTGGACTGGAAGAAGGTTGTCAACCTTCCTCCCAATGCCGATGTGTCAGACCTTGACCTGTCCTCCTGGTCACCAACTTCCTTCATTACAAATGAGTACAAGTCCTGGTGGCAAGAATGGAGGTGTCGACTGTTTGTGAAGTCATCACATTACTATCGGCACATGATTGACGTCAATCACATCGTCCCCGATGACACAGTAAGTTTTATTCCGATGCATTCCTTATTACTTTACCCCTGTCATCGGCATCTGACCCCTTCACACTCAGCAGGTTGACGATCCGATTCCTCCGATGAGCAGGAGTGGCAAGCCCTTCAAGCTCCGAATGATGAGTCCCGTATCACTCATCGGCAACAAGGCCCCCACATTAGCCGCTTTCACCCCTCAATAGGTACCTACGTCGACACCTGCGAAAGCCAAGGCTACATCAGCCGCTGCTGCTGCCCTGACGTGGGTGTTTGCAGTAAATTCATCATCACTCACGCTGATTACATAATGCTTCATCGGCAATATTCTATTTTGTATAACTTGCATTGAATATTTTCAGGCTATGAGGTCATCGGTAGCTGCTCCAAGCAGACAAGTACCTCCAAGTTCGGCTGCCGATGCCCCCCAGTCCTCGTCGAAACAGGCTGGATCTCCTGCTACTGCGCCAAGGAAGAAGAGGCGCTTGAGGCTGGCTAGCCCATCTTCGCCATCGGCTTCAACTGCGCCACTAGTTACCACCGCACCATCGGCAGGACTGTCGACAGCTCCAATTCTTGATAATCCTCTGGACAACGTCCCTGACCCAGAGACAACTCCACCTGCTGCAGCGGCGGAGGCGGCATCGGCATCGGCACCGGCTGAAATCCCCGATGAGAGCATAGCGTTGCCACCACAGGAACCAACGGCATCGGTATCGGCACCAGTGCTTACACCGGATGAAAGCCCTAACCAAGGGACGGCTCCATTTGCTGTAGCAGCGGCGGCGACATCGGTATCGGCGCCTTCACCAGCCGAGATTCCTGATGAAAGAACGGTGTTGCCACCAAGGGAAGCAGCTACTACGTCGGAAGCAATGCCGACAACAACACCACTAGCACCAACAGCTTCAGCAACAGAAGCTCATTCATCGGCAATTGTTGCCGATTTCTAAGATGAGGCTGGACCCTCCAACATGCCAAGTCCCAGGCAAGAAATCCGCTTCAAGATGGTAAGTCGGTCACCTAAAAATTCACAGTATAGCTTTATGATCGGCACATTTTAACTCCTTCATTTTCAGGCCCCGGACTCCCCAGACAGCCTATTCTCCTTCGGCATAAACCCTCAGGACGAGGATGAACACCAAGTCCCCGCTGGAGCAGACAACCTGTTTTCTTTTGCCATAAATGTTGCCGATGAGGACGAAGACGAGCAAAGTTCTGCTCTAGCTCTATCGGCAGAAGTGAAATCCAAGGTTGAGGCGTTACTCTCTCAGCTACAGACAGATACATCCTAGCTGGTCCAGGACTCGACTGCAGCAAGGGCAATCTTCAAAGATATCCAAGGCCAGCTACCTGCCGATGCAGAAGAGATTCTCATCCAAGCAACCTTCCTTGAAAGCCGCCAATTGCAATACCAACGGGCCTCAAGCCGTATTGCCAACAGGAATGCCCAATCCAAACTCACAAAAGAAATGCTCAAGTTTAAGCAAATTGCCGACGATAAGCACAAGAACATCGGCCAAGTGGAGGCCTCCGACACTGAGCTTGAACAAGCATTCATCCAACTATCGGCAAGAAAGGAAGAACTGCAAGCTGAGCTGAGAAAGGTTGAAGAGTCCTTGGATGCAGTTGCCCAGAAGAGAGCCCAACTTCCCGACACCATCACGGCTCTGCGACAAGAAAGGGACAGCAATGCCCGACAAGCCATCGCTTTAAAGAACAAGATCAAGTCGGTTGAAGGCTCTACCGATGAGGATGCCAGGGAGATAGAGGAAATAGAACAAATTCGCCTGCGTGCGATATCAGTCATCCACTCCCTGTTGTAACTTGTTAAATTCTGTCACATCGGCAAATGTAATATTGATACTTGACCTTGCTCTGTAATATGATGTCAATATGCTTTTGCCGATGTATTATAACTTCCCTTTCACCGGCGTTCAAACGAGCACGCTATACGTCGACTCCTTCGAGAGTTCCTAGAATGTAATCATTGTTGGGAACAGGCCGTCTTACCTGATAAGGACTTCTCTGATTAAAAACCATCCTCCAAGCCCAGAACATAGTCCCAATCAGTAAAATCAACCCCCATACCAGAGTACCATTGGCAAACTCTCACCTAGTTATCGGCGACCATTATCGACACTGTGACTTACCGAATCGGCTGAAATCTTCTTTGAGTAATCCCAACTCTTTAGCGTAGCCTGGTATTTAGCCCGATCGTCGTTTGTGGTAGCAATAATCGGCAACAAAATTTCATACTCCCATCGGAATGAAGTTCAGACAATGCCGATAGAATCACCAAAGAAATTTCAAGGAATAACTCCCAGAACGCATGCACCACACCCTTAGTCACCATACGCAAGCGCGGCAGAATCATCCTCACAACCATCTTCCTCTGGCAGTTAACGAATCCACCGGTGGTATGGCATCTCAAACCATCGACAGGTGCCCCCAAGTATAATAATTGAAACCACCAGTTTGCCGAGTGCGGCCCCCAAGCCAACAGGTCCAAGATTGACCCCGGTTAGACCATCGGCAAAATATTGCCGTCTGCCGATGGATCTCCATCCTTGCGCTTTGGCCTCCATTGCTTCTCCCCCGAGGGCTCTGCATCATCGTACAGGTTATCGCGGCGTTGGCACTGAATCCTTCTCCTCTGGGTCTTGGTTAGACCCTTAGGGCACCACTGAGGGAGTTTGGTTTTCCAGACAGGCTGGCGCTGCCCTTCATTGTTTGCATCGGCTTTTTTCCCGATGCTTGAACCTCTGGAGAGCACGTCTTCATCGGGCACTCTCGCGTTGGCCACCTCCTAAGGCTCCCTTTGCTCAACACGCCTGCCAAGTCTGTCATGGGCACTAAGCTTGCCCCCTAGTCGGTCATGCACCGGCTTCTTCTCTCTGAGTGGCTTGGCATAACTGGATGCTCGATCATCAAAGCAAGGTTTCTTACCTAACCGATCGGCAGGGTAGTATCCACTGCATTCAGGACAGTTATCGGTAGTAGGCAGCTTAATGCCTTCTTCCCAACAGTGAACGAAGAAGGGACACTTCCAGTGGTCCCTCTGCCGAAACCGTTCCTGTTCCTTTCCTTTCTGCCAATGTCGTTCCTTTTGCAATTGCCGGTACTCTTCCCTTGGCTGTTTGTGAGTGATTACCATGCCAGGAGCCCTACGAGTACTGCTACCTTTATCAACAACTCTTTTGCCTTTCCTGTCATTGGCAAACTTTTCGACGTCGCGCTCAACCACTTGATGATCAGGATCTACCGATGCACTCTTTCTAGCAGCGTCCGATGTCAGCACCTTAGTCTTTCCACCGGTTTCCACCATATTATTTGGAAACGGACGCTGATCAATTTCCATCGGTTTCTGGACTTTAGGATTTTCAAATTGGATCCGTCCAGAGTCAATTTCTGACTGCAACTGCTGCCTGAATATTTTGCAGTCATTGGTACTATGAGAAGTTGCATTGTGCCACTTGCAGTACCTGGTATTCTTGAGTTCCTCGGCCGATGGAATTACTTGATTAAGGGCTAGTTTAATTCGCCCTTCCTGAAGCAATAAGTCAAATATCCCATCGGCCCTCGTGACATCGAAGGTGAACTTTCCAGCCCTGTTCTGGCCGAGCGCACATGGTATCGGCTCCTCATCTTCCACCCATTCAGCAGCGCCGATGTTCACCTCCTCATCTGACTCGGAGTCCCCTTGTCCAACAAAGAGTACTCTTGCGCTCCAAGTCTTCTTGGGCTTAAATGACTTGACATCCTGATCGGCTTCGGTGATATCAAAGGTGAACTTCTCCAATTCAGAGACGCTGATACTCGGCTCTTCATCCGAATCTGAAGCTTCTACTTTCTCGGTCAAAAACACTTTGGTGTTCTGATCTTGCCGATGCGCAGACTCATCAACCGACTGAGCAGGTTGATGTACCTTTTTATATCTCCGGGGTGAGAAAGTCGAAGCAATTGACACATCAGCAGCATCAACCTGTTGAACATTATGCATCGGCTGCTTAACCGATGGGCAACTCTGAACGCATACTGGCTGAGTGGATTGGTGTACTCCTTCGAATCTTTGTATTGAACAGGCCATGGCAATCGACCCATTAACATCACCAATCTGTTGAATATTATGCATCGGCTGATTAACCGATGGGCAACTCTGAACGTCTACTGGTTGAGTAGGTTTTATCTCTCCAGGCCTTGACGTCAAAGTACTTGAGATGATCGGTGTGCGCACAGTACTAGTCATGACAACACCATGCATTGGCTGTGTTGCCGATGGGTGATTTTGCACTTACTGGTTTGCATTGTGGCATTATATTCATTACATTCATCGGTTGTTGTACCGATGTTTCATTGTACGCTCTTTCTTGCGAGTATTGCGTTGTAGTACCTATCGGCTGAGGTACCGATACTTCATCTTGAAGACTCGCTGGATGCTGCGGAACTCCTGCCACTTGATGTTCGGGCTGCACATATTGCTGCTGAATCGGCAATTGACCGATCCAACTTGCATTAGGCGTCATCGGCACATGACTTACCGATGGCTGATAACTAGCTGACTCTTGCAGCCCTTGTACACTCGGATGATACCCTCGACTTGCGGGTGCCATAGGCTGAGCAACTATTGCCGATACAGACTGATTGACACTCGACATGTTTTGTTGCATCGACCAAAGATTTGCCGAGGGCGGATAGCCAACTGACTCTTGCAACCCTTGTACTCTTGGATGATAGCTTTGATTTGTAGGTACCATGGGTTGAGCAGCCATTGCCGATGCAGGCTGATCGATACTCGATACGCCTTGTTGCATCGGCCAAGAATTTGCCGGCATAGGCTGATTAACTATTGGCATGTCTTGTTGCATCGGCCAAGCATTGCCGATAGTTGATACCCGGGTGATGCTTGTTCTTGTTGTACCCTCGGACGATCACTTTGACTCGCGGGTACCACAACTTGAGCAGTCATCGTCGATGCAGATTGATTGACCATCGGCACACCTTGTTGCATCGGCCAAGCAGTTGCCGGTGACTGATAGCCAGCTGACGCCTGTCGTTCTTGTGGCGCTGGATAATTAACAACATATCTACCTTGATTAGCAAGTGTTCCAGTTTGAAGAACCATTGCCGCCATGGGTTGACTCGCAACTGCTGAGCCTTGTTGTATCGGCAAGTGACTTACCGATGGTTGGGCGTACGACACTCTGGATACTGTCGTTTGTAGATTCCCTGTTGGCAGCTGCATCGTTGGGGAAGAGGTAGCATAATGCATCACTGGAACCATCGGTTGTATAGATGTTGCCGATGCCATAGGAACCTTCCACCCTGCATGGTTATCTTGGACCAATCTGGAATCAACAGATAGACTTGGAGACATACCGTATCCCCACCAGTTAGCAGAAGTTAGCTGACTCTGGATCACAGGTCCAGACATTATCGAAGCCACCAGATTTGTATTCACCTAAGTAGTGCTTGTTGGGCTCAATCTTGGTGGCGCGACCTCACCGGCAGATTGGCTCATAATTGGTGTGGACACCCTTGGAACCGCCGATGGAGTCGCAACAGATGCCGATCCGAGTTGATGATACTCTGGACCAACATAATATGGTCTCTGTCCCCTTGAAAGCTTGCTTGACAGCATTCCATACGGTATCGGACAACACATTGGATTGGCTAATTAATACATTATTTAATGCATAATTAACCGTCTCTTGTACTTTACCAGGATCGGCGTAGGAAGTGGTCTGCCGTGGCGACGGCAGATCTTGCTTCTGTACTGCTTCGCCGATCCCGTTTAGGCTGAAGGATTTGAGATACAGCCGCTTGTACTCCTCCATTGCCTGCTCCATAGCCTGTCTCTAATGATCCGTCAGATTTGCTGTGGAGACTTCAATGACACTCCTTGGATTAATCATGATAAATATATATATATATAATTTATATAATCGGGTCCCACCGAGCGTGCCAAAAGAGGTGTTGACACAAAAAGTGTCAGGATCTGCGAACACATCGGGCTATTACCCAAAGCTTGGTATTCCGGAGGCGTGCCAGTCGATTTGACCAGTTAATCGACAAGGACGATAACTAGAACAAAACTGAATGAGACAACGGCGATGCGCCCGGATGTCAAAGCCCAGATTGATCAAAGATAACTAGAACAAGATCCAATCTAGACAACGGCGATGCGCCCGGATGCTGGGATTGGGGCTTGATCAGGATAACTAGAGCAGAGCTGAACAAGGCAATAGCGATGCGCCCGGATGCCAAGGCTCAGAGGTACTCCCACGCGGAACTTGCAAGGATTTTACGGAGATCAAGGTGATGCAGCCCGTCGAAGCTTGAAGAACTCATTGATAAACTACAACTAATGCAATAAAGGTAAATTGCGATAAAAAGTAGAATAAGATAAAATTGATTTGTTTGATATTGGATTGATATTTTTTCCGTAGCCCTCAGGCACGTATTTATACTCCCGCATGGAGAGTTGTACAAAGACACGACACTTATCCTTCCTAAAACAAACTCCTAATTTTAAGGAAACTGACTCACGCAGGAATCGGATCTAAAACAATAATATTACTTTCCTAAACAAACACGCCTATTTTAAAGGAAAATAAATGACTCATGCAAGAGCCAGACTCAAACTACCATAATAATAACAATAATACTGGTAAAACACCAGTTTCCTTATACTTCTCCTCGATGGAAACTTTCCATCGGCAGATCCCTGCAACTTCCTTCTTTGGCCACTTGTAGTCTTCTGCTGCCACCAAGCGCTAAGTCACGCCCATCGGCATCGGCAATACTTTCCCGATCGGCAATCGGCAACATTTCCCGATTAGCGAATTTGTGCTGGTAACTGTCTTCACCAATCATTCCCTATCGGCAATTGGCAACCATCCTTCATCGGCAGTCGGTAATGAACCTTCATCGGTATTTGGCAATGACCCCTCATCGGCAATCGGGAATGACACTTCATCGGCAATCAGCATCAGCAAGACTTCACCAATTAACCTTTGTCGGCAAAGATCATCCAGCCTCCATCGGCAGCACACTTGGTCTTCCCGCAGCACCCTCATCGACAATGTCGACTCATGCTTTCCCGATGCCGATAGCAAACAGTCGTTGACCAGTCAATCCTTAGCTCATTTGACACGTGCTGAAAAATGGTGTCAACACCTCTCGACGCTCCCTCTTGCGCTGGTGCGTGGTGAGTCGAGTCGAGGGTCCCCCGTAGATCATGTAGCAATCGTGGATTTCAGGGAAGCCTCCTTTTTTGGCATCGCCCTTGACGTGGACGTCACAGGGCGGGTCTTCTTTGCCGTCGTCTCTCCTGAAGCCAGGAGGGATGAAGTACTTTCGAAGCATGCGACAGTCCTCGAGACGGTGGTTGGCCGGCCCCATATGATAGGGACAAGGCTCCTTCAGCATCTTATCGAAGACGCCCCCGTCGGGAGGGGGCCCTCGAGGCTTCTTATCTGCCGCAGCGACAAGGTCGTCGGGCTCGTCGTCGGGCTCGACGTTGCGTCGGCCCGGTTGGTTCTTCTTCTTCTTCTTCCTGCCGCCGTTGCCGTTGTTGTTGTTGTTCCTTCAGGGCCTATTGTTCTTCTTGGGCTCGTTGTCCGAGCCCCCGGGCTCATCCGCCTTGCCCTTCCCCTTCTCTGGAGGTATCTGGAAGAACGCGCCGACGGCCTCTTCGCCAGCTGCGTAGTTGGCGATGATGTCCATTAACTCGTTGGCGGTCTTGGGGGTGTTTCGCCCCAGCTCCCGCACCAACTCCTTGCAGGTCGTTCCGGCGATGAACGTCGTAATGACCTCGTGGTCGGAAATGTGGGTTAGTGCGGTACGCTGCCTCGAGAATCGGCGGGTGAAGGTGCGGAGGGTCTCCCCTAGCTTCTGCTTGCAGCTGCGGAGGTCCCAAGGGTTGCCCGGCCGCTCGTAGGTGCCTTTGAAGTTGCCCTCGAAGATCCTGACCAGGTCGGGCCAGTCTTGGATCAAGTCCGGGGGCAGCTCCTCGAGCCATCTGCGAGCGGTGTCGGAGAGGAACAGTGGGAGTTGCCGAATGATGACATGATCATTGTCGGCTCCTCCCAGCTGACATGCCAGTCTGAAGTCGGCAAGCCAGAGCTCTGGCTTGGTTTCGCCGTTGTACTTGACCAGGCTGGTGGGTGGACTGAAATGGACGGGCAGGGGGGTCCGCCGGATGGTTCTGCCGAAGACTCGGGGCCCCGGTGGCTCCGGAGACCGACATCGGTCTTCGTCGCTGTCGTAGCGCCCACCTCGGTGAGCGCTGTAGCCTCGGGCCTCGGTGTCACCGTACCGGCATCGATTGTTCACCCGAGGGGGTCGATCGTCGACGAGGCGTTCCCGAACTGGTCGTCGCTCGACTTGGCCCTAGGGCGCCTTTGTCCTAGGGGACGGATACCTCTCGATTTTGTCGAGGGGGTACTTCCTTTCGCTCGGAGGCAACCCCTCGATGCCTCGAGGCTGAGCTCTCCGCTTGCTGCACGGTCGCAGTTTGGAGAAGCCCTTGGATCTCGTTCCTGATACGCCGTGCTTGGAGGGTTGATGGCGCCGGCATGTCGCGGAGCAGCATTGCGGCCGCTACGACATTCTGGCATGCGCGGTTGAAGACTCGGGGTTCGTTTGCCCCCTCCTCGACAATTTGCCGGTGGACTTCCCGGGCCCGCTCATGAGCTCCTCCACCCTGAGGGCGTCCTCGATCCCGCTCGAGAGCGTGCTCGAGTTGTTGAAGTCGCAGGCGCTCCTCCTCGAGCTTACTGAGCAGCTCTCGGACTTGCGTAATCTGGACGTCCGGGGGTGGATCGGCTCTATCAGGACTCGGGGGGTTGGCATCTCGTGCTAGTGTAGCGTTGCCCCCTCCTCCTTCTGTGGCCGCGGTGTCGTCGACGTCATCCTGGGGGTCGGCCTGCTCGTCGAGGTGGAAGCATTCCCGGGTGGAATCGTAACCCTCATCGGGAGAGTCCGAGTCGGGGTCGGCGTGGTAGAAGTGGGGGAAGGATCCCCTGCGCTCCTCCGCCAGGCGTCGCCGCAACGTGCCCCATGTCTGGGGTAGTCTCGGCTCCGGGTGCTCACCAGGTGAAGAGGTGGTGACGGGGTTGACCGTCGCACGCTGCGGAGTCCCTGCAGACCCGCTACGTGTCTGTATCTGCAAACCTACAAGGGTAGAGCAGAGTCTTGCGCTGTTGTGGAGCCCATACCGGAACGGGTTACACGGTGGTGACGGGGTCGAGTGTGTCGGAGAGGCCACGGGGACTCCCGGGGACGACGATATGGCGGAGCCAAAGCCCCGCTCAGAGGGGCGCCCGCCCTCGGCCCACAAGCGTGGGTCAAACAGGCCCCCGAGAGGAGGGACTGTGTCGCCAGCTGGGGCCGGAGGAACAGCATCCAGCGTCTCAAAATCGGCACGACGACGAGCGCGTCGGAGTTGCTCGCGCCTCCTCCTGATCGCAGGCCAGAGGCGCAAGCAGAGGGATCGTCGCCTGATCCTCGCTGGCCCCGGCGTACCGGAGCTGCTGCTGTCCAGGCCACGAGCGAAGGGAAAAACTGTGAAGTGGCCCTGGCCCGTGGATATGAACTCTAGACTGCCGAACCAGACGACGGCGGTGAATAGAAACGGTGGGATGGTGGAATCCATCTGAGAGAGTAGTTCGGAGTTGATCGACACGCAATTCCCCCTACCTGGCGCGCCAACTGTCGGTGTTATGACCCAGGGGTCAAGACCACCAACTAGTAAATTTGTATATCGCGTGCTCCCTCTCTCAGATGTGATGCAAGATGGACACAAGGTTTATCCTGGTTCGGGCGAAGAAGGCCCTACGTCCAGCGGGGGAGGATGAATTGTATTATCTCGCACCCAAAGTGCTCGTACAGGGGGGGTACAAGCTGAGTTACACGGATTTGCTTAGAGTGAGCTGCGGCCTAAGGCTAGCGGGGCTGCCCTAGGCGGTGGGTTGGCTGCTCGAGGGGTCGATCGAGCAGGGGGGGTGTGCGTGGTACGGGTATGGAGTCGTCTGAGGAGTGGAGTTTGAAAAAGCCCCCCCCAGAGATCAGAGATCCGAGAGCCCCCTTTCTTCTACCTCGGTGTCCCCTTTTATAGACCAAGGGGAGGCCCGAGGGTACAAGATCCTAACTGTCATGGTATGGGCGGCGTGTCCATGGCATAGTGCCGGCGAAGGGACGTCGAGCACTGCGCCGGCATGGCCTTCCCGTCCTTTTGGCGCTCCGGGTCGTGGTGGCAGTGGAAGTCGTCGTGACACGTCGCGGCAGAGCTTTCGCAGACGGGCGCGAATCCCACAGCTGAAGCGAGACAGGGCGGATGGGACGCCCCCCATACTAGAGTTGTTGGAGGGAGGGGTCGAGCCCCTCGGTTGAGGGCGGTCGAGCCCTGCGTGGCTCTGCCGTATCCCCGAAGTTGTCGTCGAGGGCTATACTGTTCACGTTCCGAGGGGTGCTGCTGGAGTCTGTACTCGCGTCGTGGCGGCAGTAGCAACACAGTTGACAGGAATCAGGGACATGACGGAGAGTTGTTGGATTTGACTACAGACGCGGGCGCCCATGGCGTTAGGAGGATTTACTTTAACCCATGCCAGGAGCAGTTGGGCTGATCGAGCCTCCCGTTCGGGGGTCGTTCGTTCGACCCCTCGTCCGTCGCTCGTCGTCGAGGTAGGGTCGGAGCAGAGGCGGAGTCGGAGGGATCGAAGTAGAGGCCGAGGGGTCGTTCGTTCGACCCCTCGTCCGTCACCCGGTGTCGATGTAGGAGTCGGGGGGTCGTTCGTTCGACCCTCGGTCTGTCATTTGACGTCGAGGTGGAGGCCGAGGGGTCATTCGTTCGGCCCCTCGTCTGTCATTCGGCGTCGAGGCAGAGACCGAGGGGTCGTTCGTTTGGTCCCTCAGTCCGTCATTTGACGTCGAGGTGGAGGCCGAGGGGTCGTTCGTTCGGTCCCTCGTCCATCATTCGGCGTCGAGGCGGAGACCGAGGGGTGGTTCGTTCGACCCTTCGTCCGTCTCTTTCCGTCGAGGTGGGCCGGCCCGCGACTGGTTGCCGTAGCTGGTGTAGGGGGCCTTCGAGTGATGGGCCTTACTTTGAATAGTGGGCTGGTCCCTGTCTTAGAAATGGTTGCTATGTTTAGCGTTAATTTATCGAAGGGTTTAGGGTACCCCTTACCTTCGTACCCGACACTAGTGAACCTCGGGAGAAAATCAAGTGTCAGTCATTGTATCTTGTGATTGTTTGATCTCATTGGTATTCACTTGATTGGTTCATCCCCTACACTCCTCGATGATATATCGATCACCTCCTCTATCTCTATCTCTATTGTTCTTCTTAGTAGAGATATTAGGTTGTGCCTTGTCTTAGTAGCTTGTGTAGGAGTTGTGTGTGTTTCTAGAGCTATTAGGCTAGAATTGCTCTTTAGGTGGCTTGGCTTCTCTAGTAGGCTAGTGCTTCTTTAGCTTCGCCTCTTGTGTATCTAACCTCTTGTTGAGTTTGTTTTAGGATTTCAAATTAGGCTATTCACCCCCCCTCTAGCCTTGGATTAGGACCTTTCAAGTGGTAGCAGAGCCAACACCACTAATTTGAGTCTTAACAACCTACAGTGAGAAGATGGCTCATATCAACAACATGAAGAAACCATCCAAGTTTGATGGCACTAACTATGGCTATTGGAAAGTCAAGATGACCACTCACATCAAGTCAATTAGCCAGAAGGTGTGGCTTGTGGTGGACAAGAAGTTTGAGGTGGTGAATGAGGAGAATACCACCGCCGCCAAAGAAGAGAAGTTGCAACACAATGGCATTGCTCTTAGTGCCATTCATGAGGCTCTTGATGAGAAGGTGTTTGAACAAATCAAGAATCTTGAGAGCGCTCATGAGGCTTGGAAGAAGCTTGAAGAATCATTTGAGGGCACACAAGCCATCAAGGGGGCCAAGGCATATATTCTCAAGGAGAAGTTTGCGAGCTTCAAGATGAAGGATGATGAAAATTTGCCGGAGATGTTCCATAGGCTCCAAGTGCTAGTCAATGATCTTACGGCTCTTGGTGAGAAGGTTGAGGACAAGTACTTCTCTCACAAATTCTTGAGGTGTCTTCCACCCCGGTTTGACACTCTAGTGACCTTGATTGTGAGAGGTGGATTGAACACCGTGATCCCTAATAAAGTCTTGGGAGATGTGATGACCGAAGATGCTTACCAAGACAACAAAGAGGAAGATGTGAAGAAAGAAGACAAGAAGGATGAGAAGAAGAAGAGTGTAGCATTCAAAGCTACTTCATCAGACAAGAGCAAGAGCAAGATTGAAGAATCTAGTGAAAGTGAAAACTCAAGTGCTAGTGATGTTGATGAAGAGGAAATGGCTCTCTTTGTGAGAAAATTTGGCAAGTTCATGAAGAAGAAGGGCTACTGGGCTAGAAGAAAGAAGACCTCTTCCAAGAACTTTGATGAGCCAAGAAAGTGCTTCAAGTGTTGAAAGCCCAATTTTGGTTTTGGTTAATTGATGAAACCTATGGACTAACCCTTGTGCTAAGTGTTTGATCTAGCTAGGGTAATCCACCTTGACACATGAAGCTAGAAGGATGACAATGGTGCATTGATCAAGTGCTTCATGAACTAAGGAAAAGAAGAAAGAGAAAAACAAAAATGGGCTCAAGGCAAAGGTATATCATAGGGTCATTTTTGGTTTAGTCATCAAGACACTATAGAGAGTGTGATCACATTTTGGATAGATAGCCGTACTATCAAGAAGGGAAAACTCGTTTCGATTACTATAAAATGAACCTACGTGACACAAAAACGAAACAAATCCAAGAAAATATCTTTGCAAAGGCTAACACAGGGAACACATATTTGAAAGACATGGTGTTGGCACTTGAAGACTTGGAGAAGAAGAAGCAATCTGTTTGGACAAGGAAAAGGGGTCCGAACGCAAGGTCCAGACGCTGGGGTAGTTGAGTCCGGACAAACACAGATGCGTCCGGTAACATACCCCAGCCTCGGTTGGCAGCACACAGGACCTCCGGACGTGGATGAAAGTCCGAACGTAGGACTCCGGTCGCGAGTCCGAAGCTTTGGAGCTCTCTGATAGCTCTCTGCGTAGCGACCGGACGCTGAGTATGGTCCAGACGCAGGACACCGGACGCCCATTCGGAGCAAATGCGCTCTCTGGATGCTCTCTGAGTTGGATCCGGACGCAGAACAAAAAGCGAGTCCGGACGCTACTGTTGTCTGCGTCCGGAGGCGACACATCGACACCGGAAAGGGCGCTAACGGATGGATTCAAAGTGGAGGAGGGTCCGGACGCATGCGCTTTAGTTCGGACCCCCCATGCAACTTGCGTCTGGAGTCACGCAGGATAGCAGGATCAAGGGGCAAAACGGCTAGTCTTTGGTGGAAGGCTATAAATATATTTTGGCCAGCTCCTAGGGCCATCTCTTGCACCTCCCATTCATTCTCACTCATTGTGCTTGCTTGAGATAGCCCACAACTCATCTCTCTTTGCTTTGCTTGCTAATTCATGACAGTTTGAGTGAACCAAGTGTTTTGATCTTTGCATTGCATCTTAGTGGCACTTGGTCATCGTCATCGCCGCGGGATTTCTTGTTATTCTTGGTGTTTACCAACACCTGGACGGCTTGGCGATTGTGGAGAAGCTTCGGCGCGTGTTGATGATTGTTCGCGACCGGCTTCATCGACTTGTGAGAGGGCTTGTACCCACCTCGGCAGAGCGCCAAAGGGTAACTCTAGTAGATTGCTTGTGTCATTGAGTTACTCTCATTTGGGTGGATTCTTGTGGCGCCCGGGTAGTGGGATAGGCTTGTGATCGCCTATTAGCCACCGAATCACCACTTGAGTAGTCGACACAACGGGGACTAGCTTGGTGGCAACCAAGTGAACCTCGAGAGAAAAATTATTGTGTTCATCTTGTCTCCCGGCTACTCATTGGTTTTCATTGTGATTGATTCTTCATATTGACATCCTTTGATCACAAGGCATCGGTATAACAATCACCCTTATCCTTGCATTTACTTTCTTTCATATCTTGCTTAGTTAGCTCTCTAGTTAGCTTGTTAGCTTAGCTTGTTAGTTGTTCTTGCTAGCTCAAGTTAGGTGCCTTAGGTTCTTGCTATTGTTTGTTAGGCACTTAGCTAACTAGAATTTCATTAGATAGGTGGCTTTGCACCCCAAGTAGAGCTAGAGCAAAAAGCTTCGTTTAAGTGGTATCTAACCTTTTGCTCTAGTGATTTGTAGAATTTTTATTAGGCTATTCACCCCCCTCTAGCCATCTAGGACCTTTCAAGTGGTATCGGAGCCGTGGTCACCGCTATTATCAAGGCTTAACAACCTTCGGTGTTAGTGATGGCTCAAATACAATTCAACCATGTGGGAAGCAAACCACCAATGTTTGATGGCACATCATTTGATTATTGGAAGAGAAAGATGAAGATGCATCTAGGCTCAATTCATGAGAAGGTGTGGAGTGTGACTGAACATGACTTTGTCATTCTTGATGAAGCCACTCCCACACCTAGAGAGCAAGAGAACTGACAATGCAACACCATGACACTCAACGTGATCTACAATGGCATTGACTCAAAAGTGTTTGAGCAAATCAAAGATCTTGAGAAGGCTAGTGAAGTGTGGAAGAGACTTGAGGATACATATGAGGGCACCGCAACCGTGAAGAATGCCAAGTTATACATGCTCAAGGACAAGCTATCTCACTTCAAGATGAAGGATGATGAGTCTATCTCGGAGATGTTCCATAGGCTCCAAGTGATCATCAACGATCTCAAGAGTTTGGGTGAGAAGGTCAAGGATGAAGACTTCTCAAACCGCTTTCTTGGTTGTTTGCCCAATAAATACAAAACTTTGAGGCAAATAATTAGGAGAGATGGTTTGGACAAGATTACTCCCAATGAAGTGTTTGGAGAAATCATGACCGAAGAGCAATATAATGAAGAAAGTGAAGAAGAAGAGGTCAAGGAAGAAAAGAAAGAAAAGAAGAGTTTAGCATTCAAGGCATCATCATCCAAGAACAAGGGCAAAGCAAAGAAGCAAGAATCAAGTGATGATGAAGAAGCTAGTGACCTTGATGATGAGATAATGGTCCTCTTTGTGCGCAAGTTTGGAAAGTTTATGAAGAAGAAGGGCTATGGTGCTAGAAAGAGAAGAGATAACTTCAAGAGCAAAGAATATGAGAAGAGATGCTACAAGTGCAAGAGCACCGGTCACATGATTGCGGATTGTCCCAATCATAGTGATGATGATGAGAAGAAGAAGAGTAAGCATGACAAGAAGGATAAGAAGCTATCCTTCACCAAGAAGAAGAAGGATGAATCTTATATGGTGACTTGGGATAGTGATGATTCTTCCAATGATGATTCTAGTGATGATGAGAAGAAGAAGTCCAAGAAGAAGGCATTGGCAAGCATTGCTATCAACAACAATCCATCTATCTTCGACACTCCATCATGCTTCATGATTAAGCCATCTAAGGTACAATCTCATGATGATAGTGATAGTGACGATGATAGTAGTGATGATGAGGAGGAGTACTCCAAGGAGGAACTAGTAGATACGATGAAGCAAACTTATGCTTGTTTTGAGACAAAGAGGAAGGAGTGCAAAGAATTGAACAAGAAGCTTAAGGCTCTTGAACAATCCTTTGATGAGCTCAATGGCTCTCATGAGAGGCTAATGGAAGCCCATGAGAAGCTTGAGAGGACTCACTATAAGCTTGAAAAAGCTCACTCCTCCCTCCTTGAGCAAAACAAAGACAAGGTTGTTGCATCATGTGATATTGGAGTCACTTGTGATATTCTTGATGAATCATTTTTCACTCCTATCATTGTCACCCCAACCAACACTAGCACATCCACTAGTGAGAGCTCAAAGGTTGATGCTACACTAGTGAGTGAAAATGAAAAATTGAAAAATGATGTTAATGAACTCACTCATGCTTTGAGTAAGGCATACGGTGGAGATGCTTGCTTGCTAAAGTGCTTGGGTAGCCAAAGATTTTCCCACTACAAAGAGAGATTGGGCTATACCCCCAAGAAAGGCAAGACCGCCTTTGTGACTCCAAAGCCTAGCTTTGTGAGAAGAAATGGTCGGTATTGCAATAGTTGCAAACAAGTGGGGCATGTTGACCAATATTGCAAACTAAACATGAGCCAAACCAAGTTTGCTAAATCCACCTCTATTCATTTTGATTCATGTTATATGCTTACCAAAGGGAGAGATGGTGTAATGGCTAAGTATGTTGGCCCAAAGAAGAAGGCAATTTGGGTGCCAAAATCCTTGGTCACTAACTTTGGAGGACCCAAACAAGTATGGGTACCTAAGAAGAACTAATTTGTTTTGTAGGTCAATTACAAAGCCGGAGGAAGGTATTGGGTGCTTGATAGTGGGTGCACTCAACACATGATCGGAGATTCTAGAATGTTCAAATCAATCAACTCCAACACAAGTGATGGCATTGATAGTATTACATTTGGTGATAATGGCAAGGGCAAGGTCAAGGGTCTTGGTAAGATTGCAATATCCAATGACTTGAGCATATCCAATGTCTTGCTAGTTGAGAGCTTGAACTTCAATTTGCTATTCGTGGCTCAATTGTGTGATCTTGGATTCAAATGCATATTTGGGGTAGATGATGTTGAGATCATTAGTGTTGATGGTTCAAACTTGATCTTCAAAGGCTTTAGATATGAGAACCTCTATCTAGTTGATTTCAATGCTAGTGAAGCTCAATTGTCAACTTGCTTGCTCACTAAATCAAGTATGGGTTGGTTATGGCATAGAAGGCTTGGTCATGTTGGCATGAAGCAATTAAATAGATTGATCAAACATGACTTAGTAAGAGGCTTGAAAGATGTTGTGTTTGAGAAGGATAAACTTTGTAGCTCTTGTCAAGCCGGCAAGCAAGTTGGTAAGACCCATCCTAAGAAGAGCATGATGAGCACTAGTAGAGCATTTGAGTTTTTGCACATGGACTTATTTGGACCAACAACATACACAAGCATTGGAGGCAACAAGTATGGCCTAGTGATAGTGGATGATCTCA
This sequence comes from Microstegium vimineum, assembly GCA_022036555.1. Lineage (NCBI taxonomy): Eukaryota > Viridiplantae > Streptophyta > Magnoliopsida > Poales > Poaceae > Microstegium > Microstegium vimineum. The sequence continues at coordinate 14,779,652 of CM039123.1, read as the reverse complement.
TAAGATACACTTGGGTATTCTTTCTCAATGACAAGAGTGATACATTTGCCACATTCAAATCCTTTGTCAAGAGATGTCACAATGAGTTTGAAACTACCATCAAGAAAGTGAGAAGTGACAATGAAAGTGAATTCAAGAATACAAGAGTTGAAGAGCTATGTGATGAGCTTGGAATCAAACATCAACTTTCGGCCAAGTACACTCCTCAATCAAATGGCCTTGTTGAGAGGAAGAATAGAACATTGATTGATATGGCAAGGTCTATGCTTAGTGAGTACAATGTGAGTCAATCTTTTTGGGCCGAAGCTATCAACACCGCTTGCTACTCTAGCAACCGGTTGTATTGTCATCCATTGATGGAAAAGACACCATATGAGCTATTGAATGGAAGAAAGCCCAACATTGCATACTTTAGAGTTTTTGGTTGCAAATTCTATATCTTGAAGAAAGGCATAAGACTTGGAAAGTTTGACAAGAAGTGTGATGAAGGGTTCTTACTTGGTTACTCAACCACAAGCAAAGCCTATAGAGTGTGGAATTCGGCTAGTGGTATACTTGAGGAGGTTCATGATGTTGAATTTTATGAAACCAATGGCTTTCAAGTTGAAAATGAGAATCTAGAAGATGTGAGTGGACCTCAATTGTCAAAGGCAATGAAGAACATGGATATTGGTGATATTAGGCCAAGACAAGTGATTGACATTGAAGATGACAAAGATTAAGTGCTCAACTCACCAAATGTACAAGCTAGTGGTTCTCAAGTGCAAGATCAACAAGTTGCTAGCTCATCTCAACCAAGCTCAAGCAATCAAGTCCCTATTCTCTAACCAACCAACATTGCAAGAGATCACCCCATTGATCAAATAGTTGGTGATATTACAAGTGGTGTGCAAACAAGATCAAGATTGACATCCTTTTGTGAACACTATTCATTTGTGTCATCCATAGAGCCCACAAAGATTGAAGAAGCCTTACAAGATATTGATTGGGTAAATGTTATGCATGAAGAGCTCAACAATTTCACAAGAAATCAAGTTTGGGAGCTAGTTGAAAGACCCAAGAATTACAATGTGATTGGCACAAGATGGGTATTTAGAAACAAGCAAGATCAAGATGGTATAGTTGTGAGAAACAAAGAAAGATTGGTATCTCAAGGTTACACTCAAGTCGAAGGTCTTGACTTTGGAGAAACTTATGCACCGGTTGCAAGATTAGAGACAATAAGAATCCTATTGGCCTATGCATGTGCACACAACATCAAGCTATATCAAATGGATGTGAAGAGTGCTTTCTTGAATGGATATATCAATGAGCTAGTATATGTTGAGCAACCTTCCGATTTTGAAGATGACAAGAAGTCCAACCATGTGTACAAGTTGAGGAAGGCTTTATATGGCTTGAAGCAAGCACCTAGAGCATGGTATGAAAGATTGAGGGATTTCCTCTTATCCAAAGAGTTCATCATAGGGAAGGTTGATACTACTCTCTTCACCAAGAAGCTTGGCAATGATCTATTTGTGCTCCAAATCTATGTGGACGACATCATATTTGGTTCAACTAATCAAGATTTTTGTGAAGAGTTTGGTAAGATGATGCCAAATGAGTTTGAAATGTCAATGATTGGTGAACTTAGCTACTTCCTTGGTCTTCAAATCAAGCAATTGAAGAATGACACCTTTGTAAGTCAAGGCAAGTACATCAAGGACATAATGAAGAAGTTTGGCCTAGAAGATTCTAAAGGCATTAGCACTCCTATGGGCACCAATGGACACTTGGATAGTGATGCTAGTGGCAATACGGTGGATCAAAAGTTGTATCGGTCTATGATTGGAAGCCTACTCTATGTGACCGCTTCAAGGTCGGATGTCATGTTTAGTGGATGCATGTGTGCAAGATTCCAAGCCTCACCAAAAGAAAGTCACTTGAAGGGTACAAAGATAATATTGAGGTACTTGAAGCATACAAAAGATGTTGGATTGTGGTATCCCAAGGGGTCTAACTTTGAGTTGATTGGATATTCGGACTTCGACTATGCGGGATGCAAGGTTGATAGGAAGAGCACATCGGGCACATGTCAAATGCTAGGCATGTCACTTGTATCTTGGTCATCAAAGAAGCAAAATAGTGTTGAACTCTCTACCGCTGAAGCCGAATACATAAGTGCGGGGAGTTGTTGTGCTCAATTGCTTTGGATGAAGGCAACTTTGAATGACTATGGAATCAATTTCAAGCAAGTGCCATTGCTATGTGACAATGAAAGTGCGGTGAAGCTCACCAACAATCCGGTTCAACATTCAAGAACCAAGCACATTGATGTGAGGCACCACTTCATAAGGGATCATCAAATCAAGGGTGATATCAAGATCACAAGTGTTGGCACCGACGATCAACTTGCCGATATATTCACCAAGCCACTTGATGAGAAGAGGTTTTGCAAGCTAAGAAATGAGTTGAACATTATTGATTATTCAAACATGTGTTGATGCACCCCACATATATGACATGCCTCTCCTTCGAGCAAAGCAAGGTAAAAGTTGATTGACATGTCATTCATCCATTATTAGGACTTGTTAGTGCATCTAGACATCAAGTCATTAGGCTCATTCATGAAAAATCAAAAGATTTTTTATGCTTATATGGTACCACTATTGCTTCTATGCTTGTATGATCTAGTGGTAGCATATGACATGTTTGTAGGCTTGCAATCCTAGTGTTTGATCCAGATCATGAACTTCAAATATTTAGCTCAACATGGGCAAGATAACCATTCTAGGATGTGTGAACAAGTTTGTCCATGGTTTAAACCAAGTTAAATATCTTGGGGCAAGTAATTTAGATTGAACCACAACTAAGCTTCTCTCCAATAATCAAACCTTTGAGCACATCTTTTATGATAATAGATGACAAAGGGGGAGAAGTAAGTAGTAAGACAAAGAAAAATATTTTTGAAAATTTGAAAATGAAAGCACACAAGTAGAGGGAGCAAGCCTATGAATAAAGTGTTTGTATATCTTTGTGCATTCATAAGTGTTTGCTTGCATATGTACTTATTTTCATGTCATGCTTGTGTGGTGAATGCTAGAAACCTAAATGTCTTGATGCTTGAAGTACTAGCATGATTAGGTTTTAGCCTAATTCCTCTTGTGAGCTTAAGCTTTCCAAGTGGTATTTCAAGTTTGCTTTCAAGTGGTTTCTAAGCATTCATGGTGCTAAGGATGGTATAATATGGCACTCCGATTGGTATCACGCTTCAAAGGTCCATCTCTTATACCTTAGCATCATTTGGTAGCATTCACTCTCCCACAATTCCTATTCATGCATATGTGATCAAAATGAACCAAACTCATATATCACATATGTAGGGGGAGCTAATACTACCAAAGTGGAAATTTTCATTATATACATTCTTTTGTGAAATGTTGTCATCAATTACCAAAAAGGGGGAGATTGAAAGCCCAAGTTTGGTTTTGGTTAATTGATGAAACCTATGGACTAACCCTTGTGCTAAGTTTTTGATCTAGCTAGGGTAATCCACCTTGACACATGAAGCTAGAAGGATGACAATGGTGCATTGATCAAGTGCTTCATGAGCTAAGGAAAAGAAGAAAGAGAAAAACAAAACTGGGCTCAAGGCAAAGGTATATCATAGGGTCATTTTTGGTTTAGTGATCAAGACACTATAGAGAGTGTGATCACATTTAGGATAGATAGTCGTACTATCAAGAAGGGAAAACTCGTTTCGATTACGGTTATCATGTGCCACTAGGTTTGCATTGCATGCATATAAAATGAACCTAAGTGACACAAACACGAAACAAATCCAAGAAAATATCGTTGCAAAGGCTAACACAAGGAGCAAATATTTGGAAGACATGGTGTTGGCACTTGAAGACTTGGAGAAGAAGAAGCAATCTGTTTGGAAAAGGAAAAAGGGTCCGGACGCAAGGTCCGAACACTAGGGTAGCTGAGTCCAGACAAACACAAATGCGTCCGGTAGCATACCCCAGCCTCGGCTGGCAGCACACAGGACCTTCGGACGTGGATGAAGGTCCGGATGTAGGACTCCGGTCGCGAGTCCGGAGCTTTGGAGCTCTCTGGTAGCTCTCTGCGTAGAGACCGGACGCTGAGTATGGTCCGGACGCAGGACACTGGACGCGCGTCTGGAGCAAATGCGCTCTCTGGATGCTCTCTGAGTTGGATCCGGACGCAGAAGAAAGCGAGTCCGGACGCTACTGTTGTCTGCGTCCGAAGGCGACACGTCGACACCAGAAAGGGCGCCAACGGATGGATTCAAAGTGGAGGAGGGTCCGGACGCATGCGCTTTAGTCCGGACCCCCCATGCAACTTGCGTCCGGAGTCACGCAGGATAGCAGGATCAAGGGGCAAAACGGCTAGTCTTTGGTGGAAGGCTATAAATATGTTTTGGCCAGCTCCTAGGGCCATCTCTTGCACCTCCCATTCATTATCACTCATTGTGCTTGCTTGAGATAGCACACAACTCATCTCTCTTTGCTTTGCTTGCTAATTCATGAGAGTTTGAGTGAACCAAGTGCTTTGATCTTTGCATTGCATCTTAGTAGCACTTGGTCATCGTCATCGCCGCGGGATTTCTTGTTATTCTTGGTGTTTGCCAACACCTAGACGGTTTGGCGATTGTGGAGAAGCTTCGACGCGTGTTTGTGATTGTTCGCGGCCGGCTTCATCAACTTGTGATAGGGCTTGTACCCACTGTTGACACAAAAAGCATCAGATCTGTGAACACCTCGGCCTATTACCCAAAGCTCGATGTCGAGGGCGTGCCAGTCGATTTGACCAATCAATCGACAAGGATGATAACTAGAACAAACTGAACGAGACGACAGCGATGCGCCCGGACGTCAAGGCTCAGATTGATCAAGGATAACTAGAGTAGAGCTAGACAAGGCAAACAGCGATGCGCCCGGATTGCCAAAGCCTAGAGGTACTCCCACGCGGAACTAGCAAGGATTTGACGGAGATCAGGATGATGCAGCCCATCGAAAGCTTGAAGAACTCGTTGAAAGCTAATAACTAATGCATAAAAAGGGTAAATTGCAATAAAAGGTAGAATAAGATAAAATTGGTTTGATTTGAATTGGATTGTTGATTATTCCATAGCCCTTGGGCACATATTTATACTCCCGCATGGAGAGTTGTACAAAGACACGACACATATCCTTCCTAAAACAAACTCCTACTTTTAAGGAAACTGACTCGCGCAGGAGCCGAATAATAATATTTATTTCCTAAACAAATACACCTATTTTAAAGGAAAATAAACAATTCATGCAAGAGTCGGACTCAAACTACTATAATAATACTGGTACAAAACACCAGTTTCCTTATACTTCCTTTCGATGGAAACTTTCCATCGGCAGACCCTTCAATCCGCACCTTCCTTCCTTGGCCACTTGTAATCCTTTGCTGCCGCTAAGTGCTATCACGCCCATCGGCATCGGCAACGTTTTCCTGATCAGCAATCGGCAGCATCTCTTCATCGGCAATCGACAACGAGCCCTTATCGGCAATCGGCAACCATCCTCCATAGGCTGTCAGCAATGACCCTTTATCGGCAGTTGTCAATGCCCCCTCATCGGCAGTCGGCAATGACTCTTCATCGACCATTGGCAATGACTTTTTACTGGCAATCAACTTCAGCAAGACTTCACCTTCGTCGGTCAAGATCATCTAGCCTACACACTTGGCCTTCTGCAGCACTCTCCCATCGGCCATATTGGCTCATATTTTACCGATGCCGATGGAAAACGACCATTGACCAGTCAAGCCTTAGCCCATTTGACACATGTCGAAAAACGGTGTCAACACTGCCCCCCAGTTTCGGAGCATATAACTTTACGTGCCGAAATTCTCTCCACTGTAGCCATTGCTGTAGCCGTTACCCCCGAGATAGGCGTACGGTTTCCTCGATCCCCGCGTGTGGAACTGCAATTTAATAATAAAATCCCTCAATTGTAGCACGAACAGTTACAAACCACCTCGATCACCACGCGTATCTACCGCGGGCCTCTCCACATTCCTGCATAGTGTGAAACAGAACCCCAAAATACCCCTGAACAGGCTTATAAAAGTTACCGGGATCCACACCGTCCTTTTTACCCGAGCCCTTTTTACTTTCACCTTCCTGCCTTCGTCTTCAACCTCCGGCTGCTCTGAAGAACACAGGCTCGAGCAACAGTACTCCTTCGCAATCCAAGGACGAACCAAGCATTTCTCCGACTCCAAATGGTGATCCAAGTCGACATCCCGAAGGTAAGACTCATTCTCCATCCAATCCAACCTCTCTGCACGGTTCTTTTCTCCGCAAAAACCTGGTTTTATCCCATTCTTCCTGATTCGTCCCTTCTTCCTTGAACCCTAGGAACTGTATAACAAGGTAGTGATCCCACTCGCCGGTTCCAACCTCAGCTGCCTAGGCCCAATGGGCAATCCAGACCCCACCTTCATCATTAACGCAGAAACCAACCGGGTACCGCTTAGATCTGATAGGTTTGATCTAGGACTGTGGAAGGACACATTCCGCTCATGGCCCAAGCACACTAAAGGATGGAAGAACTGGTTCTTGAGATTGGCCAGATCACAGCAAGTGTACTGGCAGGAGCGTGACTTGGATCAGTGCATTAGGCTCTCAATTGCCGATACAGAGAGGAACGAAAACTTGATGATGACAGCTTCATACTTCTGGTCCAACAACATGAACGCTTTCCTCTTCAGGCATGGACTAGCTACTCCCACCCTTGCCAATGTCTACATGCTGACCAGCTTGGATATCACCTCTGCCGATACGCTTAGCCTCTTCAACAGAAAATCTGAGTACAAGGTGAACACCCGTAGCATCGGCGGCTGGACAGGTTATATTCAGGAACACCAGAAAACCGGATCAGTAACCCAACGGGAGCATGCCATCTTCTTAAACATGTGGTTGGAAAAGTTTGTCTTCTGCGGCAAAACCATCGGCCCGACCACCATGCACCTCCCAGCGGCTGAACTGCTTGCCGATGGAACGAGGCTCCCTTTAGGCAGGTATCTCCTCGGATCAGTTTACCGATTGCTGCATCAAGCATCCAATAAGCTACTGCTAGGAGAGCCCATCGGCAATCTCGGAGGCCCCTGGTGGTTTGTCAATCTATGGTTGAACGCACATATGCACAAGGCTCTCGGGTTTGATCTATTTGCCCAACAATTCCCGAGGGACATATCAGAAGATTACCGATACGACGATGACGAATCGGCAACTCGGCCTCCGCTTAACTTTGGAGAGGCCATCATAGTACTGCCAGGTACCGATGCCGATGTGGAGCACTTCGGCTATTATTTCCAGAAGTTCTACAACGGACTTCCCTCCTCGGAACGGACTTGGTGGCCGTATTTTGATGAACACAACCAGTTCCCGTTGCTGTTCAACTTGACCGATGTGAGCCTGCCCAAAAACCAAGCAATCATGAGGGCCAGCATTACTCCCCGAGCCATTCCAGTAAATATCTTTGGATCTGGGAAGAATGCCCCACCATCCTATGAGTTCTACTATCCATCGGCAGCAGCAAGACAACTGGCATTTGGCCAACTGCCGATCAAGCTCTGCTACTCTAAGGTAGTAAGACCCAGGCAGGCAATCTCCAGTAATTTGGACTGGAATAAAGTCATCAACCTTCCTGCCGATGCCGATCTGTCAGACCTCGACTTATCTTCCTGGTCGCCAACCTCCTTCATCACCAACGAATTCAAGTCGTGGTGGCAAGAGTGGAAGTGCCAGCTACTCGCCAAGTCTTCGCACTATTATCAGCACTTGATCAACGCTGATTACATCATCCCCAATGACGCAGTAAGTCTGCTATCCGATGTACTTTCATTACTTTATTTGTCATCGGTATCAACACCTAACTCCTTTGCACCCTTGCGCCTGATAGGCCGATGATCCGACTCCTACAATTAGTAACAGTGGTAGGCCCTTTAATCTTCGGATAATGGGCCCCATATCGATTATCGGCACCAGAGCTCCGACGCTGGCCGCCTTCACGCCTCAACAGGTACCTGCGCCGACACCCACAAAAACACAGGCTACATCGGCTGCTGTCGTTGCCCTGACACGGGTTTATGCAGTAAACTCGCTTTTACCCGTACCGATTACATACTGTTTTATCGGCAACATTTATCTTGCATAACTTGCTTTGTATTTTCAGGCGCTATGGTCATCGGCATCTGCTTCCAGCAGGCAAACACCTTCTAGCCCGGTTGCCGATGCCCCCCGGTCTTCAAAGCGGGTCGGCTCCCCTGCCGCTGCACCGACAAAGAAGAGGCGCTTGAGGTTGGCTTCTCCTCCACCATCGGCTCCAACTGCGCCATCAACCGCCGATGTGCAAACAGCAGGACCGCCTCTGGTTCCAATCGCACCACCCACCGGCGGGTCGTTGACAGAGCCTCCATCGGCTTCCGCGCCTAATCAGCCGATGGATGACGTCCCCGACCAGGAGACAGCAACTGCTGCAACAACCGAAGCGGCTTCGGCATCGGTACCGATGGGGCTCAATGAAGAAGCAGCACCCGCCCTAGCAGCGGAGGTAGCATCAGTATCGGCACCGTCAGCCGATGGAAGGGCGGCATCGCCACCACGTGAACCGGCCGCTACGTCGGAAGCAGCGCTGACAATAACACCACCGGCGGTGCCGACTCCTTCTCCGGCTCAATCATCGGCATCTGCGGCCGTCATCCACGATGAAGCTGGACCATCCAGCATACCAAGTCCCAGGCAGGAGATTCGCTTTAAGACGGTAAGTTAATCACCTTAAAGTTTTTAGTATAATTTTCCGATTGGCAAACTCTAACTCCTGTTTTCAGGCCCAGAATTCTCCAGACAGTCTCTTCTCCTACAGCTTGAACCCTCAGGACGAAGATGAACGCCCAAGCCGCATTCGAGCAGACAGTCTATTCTCCTTCGCAGTCGACGTCCCCGATGATGAGGAAGAGGAAAACTCCATCCCAGCTCTATCGGTAGAAATCAAGTCCAGACTTGAAGAACTGCTCCCCCTGCTGCTGCAAGACACATCTCAACTCGTCCAGGACTCATCGGCGGCAAGGATTATATTCAAGGATATCCAAAGCCATCTTTCCACCGATGCAGCAGAAGCCCTTCTCCAGGCAACCTTCCTTGACATCAAACAGATCCAGTACCAGAGGCTTAGTCGTCGTATTGCCGATAGAGCTGCCCAAGCCAAGAGCGAGGAAGAGAAGCTCAAATTCAAACACCTTGCCGATGAGAAGCACAGAAGCATTGGTCAAGCAAAAGTCTCCATCGGCAACCTTGACCAAGAAATATCCCGACTGTCGGCAAGGAAGGAGGAGCTACTGGCGGAGCTGCAAAAGGTTGAGGGGGATATGACGGCTGCCAACCAGCAAAAGACACAACTGTCCGATTCCATCGGGGTCTTGCGGCAAGAAAGAGACCATAATGCCCGACAAGCCATCCTATTGAAGAAGAAAATCAAGCCGGTTGAGGGCTCTGTCGATGCCGACGCCAAGGAGATGGATGAAATAGAGCAAATTCGCCTGCGTGTGATATCAGTTATCCACTCCTTACTGTAATGTCTGTTGTATCAGCAAGGATGTAACCTGATACTTGATCTCGACTTGTAATATAATGCCAGTTTGTTTTTACCGATGTTTTTATAATTTTTCTTTTCATCGGCATTCGACTGAGCACTATGCATCTACCCATATGCTAGGGTAATATCTTTTTAAGTATTTGCCGTTGATCGCCCTAGAAAACGCCACTCCTTCGAGAGTTTCCAAAATGTACGCATTACCAGGAGCAGACTGTTTTATCCGATAAGGACCTTCCCAATTAGGGGACCACTTCCCAAATTTAGAGCTCTTAGTCCCAATCGGTAAAATCAACTTCCAAACCAAATCGCCATCGGCAAATTCCTTTACCTTTACTTTCTTATCATACCATCGGGCAACCCTCTTCTTGTTCTCTTCAATACTAATTAATTCTCTCAACCGATGACCTGCCAAATCTTCTAACTCATCTTTCATCAGAGTAATATAATCATCGGTCGTCAATTGATCCTGAAAAGACAATCGCCTAGAACCAGTTTTGATTTCCCAAGGTAAGACAACATCGTGTCCATAAACCAACTGATACGGCGAGACCTTGGTTGCACCATGACAAGCCATCCGATACGACCACAAAGCTTCGTTTAAGACCACATGCCACCTTCTAGGGTTTTCCTCAATCTTACGTTTTATAAGCTTAATGACTCCCTTATTAGTCGCTTCAGCTTGACCATTAGCCTGAGCATAATAAGGAGAAGAATTCAACACCTTGAAACCCATGCTAACTGCAAACTCATCAAACTCTCCCGATGTGAACATGGTCCCTTGATCGGTAGTGATAGTCTGAGGAATACCGAATCGGTAAATGATGTGCTCCTTAACGAAATCCATCATATTTGCCGATGTCACCTTCTTCAAGGGGATTGCTTCGACCCACTTGGTAAAGTAATCGGTAGCAACAAGTATGAACTTGTGTCCCTTGCTCGACGGCGGATAAATTTGGCCGATGAGATCAATAGCCCATCCTCTGAACGGCCAAGGCTTGATTATAGGATTCATTGCCGATGCAGGTGCCCTTTGCACATTACCAAACTTCTGACAGTCCTGACATCCTTTGAAATAATTGAAGCAATCTTCAAGGATTGCTGGGCAATAATATCCATTCCGCCTAATCATCCACTTCATCTTGAATGCCGATTGATGCGCTCCACATACACCTTCATGGATTTCACCCATCAACTCTTTTGATTCCTCTTTGCCAAGACATCTAAGTAAAACCCCATCAATTGTCCGATAATACAACTCATTATCAAGGAGCACATACTTAGTAGCTTGGAACCTTAGACGCCTTTCAACTTTCCTAGATGGATCCCTCAAGTAGTCGGCAATCTCCTTTTTCCAGTCATCGGCAACTGTTACCGATGTCGTGATTTCTTGAATCGGCTGATATCCTGAAGCATTCTGTGCCAACCGATTGGCCTCTTCATTATGCAGCCTTGGAATATGCTCAAGGCGGTATTCTTTGAACTCCTTTAACAACTGCAAACACCGCTCATGAACAGCAATCAAGATTTCACTGCGGCACTCATACGTCCCGATCAACTGGTTAATCACCAACATAGAATCACCAAAGATTTCAACAGCATCGGCACGCACTTCCCTGAGCAACTCCAACCCCTTAAGTAAAGCCTGGTACTCAGCCTAATTGTTTGTTGAAGTAGCAACAATCGGCAACGAAATCTCATACCTCTGTCCTCGGGGTGAAATCAAGAGAATACCGATACCTGCCCCATCCTTGCATGTAGACCCATCAAAGAATAAAGCCCAAGGAGCAATCTCAACAAAGCTCACCATATTGCAGTGCTGAGTGACAAAATCAGCCATCACCTGACCCTTAACAGCCTTAGCCGATTCATACCTTAGGTCAAACTCTGATAGTGCCAAAATCCACTTACCGATCCGTCCACTCAAAATCGGCATTGACAGCATGTACTTGACTACATCATCTTTGCAGACAACAGTGCATTCGGCCGACAATAAATAATGTCTTAATTTAATGCAAGAGAAGTATAAACATAAGCACAATCTTTCTATAGCCGAATACCTGGTTTCAGCATCCACCAACCTTCTGCTCAGGTAATATATTACATGTTCCTTCCCTTCAAACTCTTGAATTAAGGCTGATCCGATAACACCGTCATCGGCAGACAAATATAACCTGAAAGGCTTCCCGTGTTGAGGTGGAACTAAGACTGGAGGATTTATCAAGTATCTTTTAATCTCTTCTAAGGCTGACTGCTACTCTTCTCTCCATATAAACTTTTGATCGGCTTTCAACTTTAACAGAGGGCTAAAAGACTTAATCTTACCAGACAGATTGGATATAAATCTTCTAATGAAATTAATCTTGCCGATCAGAGATTGCAACTCAGTTTTGTTTGTGGGAGCAACTACCTTGTTAATTGCATCAATAGACCTTCTGCCGATTTCAATGCCTCTCTGATGCACCATGAAACCCAGAAACTGCCCTGCCGATACGCCAAATGCGCACTTGTTAGGATTCATCTTTAACCCATGCTCCCTCGTGCACTCTAATATCTTCCGCAAATTGGCAAGATGCTTTTTGAAGTCTCCAGACTTAACCACCACATCATCAATGTAGATTTCAACTATTGTGCCGATATACTTGTGAAAGATAAAATTCATTGCCCTCTGATAAGTAGCACCGGCATTCTTCAAGCCAAAAGTCATGACTACCCACTCAAACAAGCCAACGTGACCTGGACATCGGAAAGCAGTCTTGGATATGTCTTCTTCAGCCATAAATATTTGATTATACCCAGCATTACCATCCATGAAGCTAATAATTTGGTGCCCAGCGGCAGCATCGATCAGCAGATCGGCAACGGGCATCGGGTAGCCATCCATCGGCGTAGCCTTGTTCAGATTCCTGAAATCAATGCAAACAAGAAGTTTTCCATTCTTTTTATACACAGGAACCACATTAGAGATCCAATCGGCATATCGGCATTGCCGAATAAATCCATCTTCGATTAACTTAGTAATCTCAGCCTTAATATCGGGTAAGATAGTAGGATTGCATCGGCGTGTCGGCTGCCGATGTGGCTGGAAACCAGACTTGATGGGTAACCGATGTTCAACTATCGATCGGTCCAAACCAGGCATCTCTGTATAATCCCAAGCAAAACAATCTTTATTCTCTTTCAATAAATCGGTTAACTGTTGCTTACATTGAGAATCTAACTTAGCACTAATAAAAGTAGGCCTAGGTTTACTACCATCGCCGATGTCGATCTCGAGCAAGTCATCGGCAGACGTAAAGCCCTGCCCCAATTTTCCGTCATCGGCGAACTGATCCATTAAGACTCCTCCTCAGGACCGACTGCTTGGATCGGCTTGATGCGGTAATCGGCAACTCTGAGGAACTCTTTATCCCAGGCTTCGCTAGATATACACCTGGTCTGCTCATAAGTGTCCAACTCTGCCGACGCAACAGTAGATGGGGCTTCACCGCGGATGACTTCAATTCTATCCCCGATCCACTGTACCAGGCTTTGATGCATAGTAGAAGGGATACAGCAATTAGCATGAATCCAATCCCTTCCGAGGATCAAGTTGTACGTGCCTTTGCCGCTGATTACAAAGAACGTTGTCGGCAAAGTTTTACTGCCGATGGTTAAGTCAATGCATACGGCTCCCATGGCGGTTGACACGTTACCTTCGAAGTCCTTGAGCTTCATGTCGGTTTCGACCAAGTCCTGATTACTTTTGCCAAGCTTTCTGAACACGACATAGGGCATTATATTGATCGACGCGCCACCATCCACTAGCATTTTGGTCATCGGCTGACCATCCACTTTGCCCTTAACAAACAGAGCCCTCAAGTGCTGCCTCTCATCTTCAGCAGGCTTTTCAAAGATAGCCGTCATCGGATCCAGCACCAATTGTGCCATATCGGCAGCCTCTTCATCATCGCTGACGGGCGCCATGAACTCCATCGGCAACATGACAACCATATTTATATCTGCCGATGGGTCCCTGTCCTTGCACTTCGGCCTCCATTGCTTCTCTCCTGAGGGTTCCGCACCATCATATAGGTCGTCGCGGCGCTGGCGCTGAATCCTCCTCTTCTGGGTCTTAGTCAAACCCTTAGGGCACCACAGAGGAAGCTTGGTCTTCCAGACAAGTTGGTGCTGCTTTCCCCCGCTTACATCGGCACTTCTTCCGATGTTGGGATCTCTGGAGAATATCTCTTCGTCGGGCACTCTAGCATTGGCCATCTCCTCTAGCTCCCCCTGGTAACCACGCCTGTCAAGCCGATCATGGGCACTGAGCTTGCCCCCCAGTCGGTCATCTGCCGATCTATTCTCTCTAAGCGGCCTGGTGTACCTGGGTGCCTGATCATCAAAACAAGGTCGCTTACCTGACCGATCGGCTGTGTAGTACCCATTGCATTCTGGACAGTTATCGGCAGTGGGCAGCTTGATGCCTTCTTCCCAGCAATGAACGAAGAAGGGACACCTCCAGTGGTCCTTGTGTCGAAGCCATTCCCGATGCTCCTCTTCTTCTTGCCAATACTGTTCTTCACGTGATTGTCGATGATTTCTCCTTGGCTGTTTGTGCGTGATCACAACCCCAGGAGCCCTGTCGGCACTGTTACCTTCATCGACAACCTTCTTACCCCTTCTGTCATCGGCAAACCTCCTTGCATCGTGCTCAGGCACTTGGTAATCAGGGTCTACCGATGAGTTCCTTCTGGCAGCTTCCGATGTCAGCACTATGGTCTTTTCACTGATCTCCACCATATTGTTTGGGAATGGATGCTGATCTATCTTCATCGGTTTCTGGACTTTAGAGTTTTCAAACTTGATACGCCCAGACTCGATCTCCGACTGCAACTACTGCCTGAATACTTTGCAGTCATTGGTACCGTGTGAGGTTGCATTATGCCACTTGCAGTACCTAATCTTCTTGAGCTCTTCGGTCGATGGAATCACTTGGTTGGGCGCCAACTTGATTCGCCCCTCTTGCAGCAACAAGTCAAACATCCTATCGGCCTTGGTGACGTCGAAGGTGAACCTCTCATTCTCCTTTTGGCTGAACGGACAAGACACAGGCTTCTTATCTTTCACCCATTCGGCCGCATCGACGTTCAGCTCTTCATCCGATCCGGAATCTTCTTCGTTCCCGATGAAGGTCACCTTCTTGTTCCACGTCTTCCTGGGCTCAAAGGTTTTGACATCCTGATCAGCAATCCTCTGCACCAGGTGACTTAGGCTCTCAAACTCTTGGGACGCGTACTTGTCCTTGATGTGCGGCAGTAACCCCTGGAAGGCCAAATCTGCTAGTTGCCGATCATCAAGCACCAGACTGTAGCACTTGTTCTTCACGTCCCGCAGTCTCTACACAAAACTCTCCACCGATTCGTCGTTGTGTTGCCTCATTTTGACCAAATCGGTAAGCTTCTTCTCATGTATGCCAGCAAAGAAGTACTTGTGAAATTGCCTCTCCAGATCGGCCCATGTAATTATAGAATTTGGAGGCAACGATATGAACCACGTGAACGCCGATCCAGACAATGATGAAGAGAACAATCTCACCCTTAATTCCTCCCTGCTGGCAGCTTCTCCGCACTGGATAATGAAATAGTTCATGTGCTCCATTGTTGACGTGTCGTCTTGGCCGGAGAACTTGGTAAAATCGGGCACCTTGTACCGATTTGGGAGAGGAATCAAGTCATATGCAGGCGGGTACGGAGTCCGATAGGAGTATGTGTTGACCTTGGGTTTGATGCCGAATTTCTCTTTCATGACTTCGGCAATCTTACCGACCCAGTACGCATCTTGCTCTTGCCGACTCATTGGCTGATTGTCGACTGGTGGAGTCGGCTGACGCGCCTCTTGAAGATGTGCTGTAGTCGCGGGCGCAGCACCAGTCATCTGCACACTATGCATCGGTTGACTTACCGATGGATAGTTTGGCATACTTGGCGGAGTTGGCTGAACCGTCACATTCATCGGTTGTTGTACCGATGGTCCGCCCTGAGTGTAAGCTGGGCCTCCATAATAATACATCGGCGCGCCAGGCTGCTGAGCTGGTGGCTGGTTGACCCATCCAGGATTATAAAGCATCGGCATATGACTTGCCGATGGTTGATAGCTGACCGGAGCATGCGGCTCTTGAATTCTAGAGCAATTGATCACCAGATTACCCTGGGGGACCGGCGCTCCAGCTTGGGAATTCGCCACCAGAGATTGACTGCCGGTGGTTATAATGTGCTGCATCGGCACAGAGCTTGCCGATGGCGGTATCAGGGGTATCTTGGGGATTACTTCGAGATCATTTGATGGCACTTGTATGGTTGGAGCAGGCGCAGAGTCGTGCATCATATGAGCCATCGGCTGTGACTGCGCTGCCGATGCCGTAGAATTCCCCCAAGCTAAACCATCTCCCTACACCAGATTAGAACCAGCATATAGATTCGGAGGTATACCGTATCCCCACCATTTAGCGGGGGCTGGCCCTGAAGTTGCCGACGCGGCCGGATCTGCATTGAACTTGGTAGTGTCGCCAGCGTTCGGTCTTGGTGATGTAGCCACATCGGCAGACGGTTCCACAGGGGTGGAAGACGCCATTTGAGCCGCCGATGGGCTTGCAGATGCCAATCCAGGTTGATGGTACGCTGGACCGACATATCGCAGTGCATGTCCTTCTTTGAATGTTTGTGCGACAGCATTGTAGACAGTATTGGACAGCACGCTGGAGTGGTTAATCAAAGCTTGACTTACAGCGGCATTAACCATCTCTTGTAGCTTACCAGGGTTGGCGTCGTACGTGACCTGCCGTGGCAGCGGCGGATCTTGCTTCTGGATTGCTTCGCCACTCCTGCTGAGGCTGAAGGATTTGAGATACAGCTGCCTGTATTCCTCCATAGCCCGCTCCATGGCCTGCTTCTGATCATCTTTCAGATCAGCCTCAGACACTTCAATGACATTCCTCTGGTTGACATCGGCGTAATCAGCCATGCCGAATGTGTAGATCTGTATAATCTGGTCCCACCGAGCGTGCCAAAATAGGTGTTGACACAAAAAAGCGTCAGATCTGTGAACACCTCGGGCTATTACCCAAAGCTCGATGTCGAGGGAGTGCTAGTCGATTTGACCAATCAATCGACAAGGATGATAACTAGAACAAACTGAATGAGATGACAGCGATGCGCCCGGACGTCAAGGCTCAGATTGATCAGGGATAACTAGAGCAGAGCTAGACGAGGCAAACAGCGATGCGCCCGGATTGCCAAAGCCTAGAGGTACTCCCACGCGGAACTAGCAAGGATTTGACGGAGATCAGGATGATGCAGCCCGTCGAAAGCTTGAAGAACTCGTTGAAAGCTAATAACTAATGCATAAAAAGGGTAAATTGCGATAAAAGGTAGAATAAGATAAAATTGGTTTGATTTGAATTGGATTGTTGATTATTCCATAGCCCTTGGGCACATATTTATACTCCCGCATGGAGAGTTGTACAAAGACACGACACATATTCTTCCTAAAACAAACTCCTACTTTTAAGGAAACTGACTCGCGCAGGAGCCGGATAATAATATTTATTTCCTAAACAAATACACCTATTTTAAAGGAAAATAAACGACTCATGCAAGAGTCGGACTCAAACTACTATAATAATACTGGTACAAAACACCAGTTTCCTTATACTTCCTTTCGATGGAAACTTTCCATCGGCAGACCCCTTCAATCCGCACCTTCCTTCCTTGACCACTTGTAATCCTTTGCTGCCGCTAAGTGCTATCACGCCCATCGGCATCGGCAACATTTTCCTGATCAGCAATCAGCAGCATCTCTTCATCGGCAATCGACAACGAGCCCTTATCGGCAATCAGCAACCATCCTCCATAGGCAATCAGCAATGACCCTTCATCGGCAGTTGGCAATGCCCCCTCATCGGCAGTCGGCAATGACTCTTCATCGGCCATCGGCAATGACTTTTTACTGGCAATCAACTTCAGCAAGACTTCACCTTCGTCGGCCAAGATCATCTAGCCTACACACTTGGCCTTCTGCAGCACTCTCCCATCGTCCATATTGGCTCATATTTTACCGATGCCGATGGAAAACGACCATTGACCAGTCAAGCCTCAGCCCATTTGACACGTGTCGAAAAACAGTGTCAACACCCACCTCGGCGGAGTGCCAAAGGGTAACTCTAGTGGATTGCTTGTGTCATTGAGTTACTCTCATTTGGGTGCATTCTTGTGGCGCTCGGGTAGTGGGCTAGGCTTGTGATCGCCTATTAGCCACCGAATCACCACTTGAGTAGTTGACACAACGGGGACTAGCTTGGTGGCAACCAAGTGAACCCCGGGAGAAAAATTCTTGTGTTCATCTTGTCTCCCGGCTACTCATTGGTTTTCCTTGTGATTGATTCTTCATATTGACGTCCTTTGATCACAAGGCATTGGTATAACAATCACCCTTATCCTTGCATTTACTTTCTTTCATATCTTGCTTAGTTAGCTCTCTAGTTAGCTTGTTAGTTGTTCTTGCTAGCTCAAGTTAGGTGCCTTAGGTTCTTGCTATTGTTTGTTAGGCACTTAGCTAACTAGAATTGCATTGGATAGGTGGCTTTGCACCCCAAGTAGAGCTAGAGCCAAAAGCTTCGCTTAAGTGTTATCTAGCCTTTTTCTCTAGTGATTTGTAGAATTTTTATTAGGCTATTCACCCCCCTCTAGCCATCTAGGACCTTTAAATTGTGGAAGTTTTGATCATCTCATTGCTCATTGTCCTTACAATAGTGACAAGGATGATGATGATCACAAGAAGAGAGGCAAGAAAGAGAAGAAGCCTACCTTTGACAAGAAGAAGAAGGGCTACTCTCACATAGTGACATGGGATAGTGATTCTTCTTCATGTGATGATGATGATCAAGAAAAGAAGACATCTACCAAGAAGAAGGCATTTTCTAGCATTGCTATGAAGGACAAGATATCTCTATTTGACACTCCATCATCATGCTTCATGGCTAAGTCCGCTAAGGTACTTTCTCATGATGAGAGTGAGAGTGAGAGTGAGAGTGAGAGTGAGAGTGATAGTGAGGATGAGGGTCCCTCCAAGGAGGAACTCATGGACATGATTGAACAAGCTAAAGAATACATTGACAAGAAGAGGAAGGAATGCAAGGAATTGCGCAAGGCCAATGAGGCTCTTGAGCAAAACCTTGATGAGGTCGCCGCATCTCATGAGAGGCTAATGGAAGCCCATGAGAAGCTAGTGAAGTCTCACACTAAGCTTGAAAGAGCTCATTCCTCTCTCTTAGATCAAAGTAAGAAAGAGATTGTTCAAACATGTGACATGGGAGTAACTTGTGATATTCTTGATGAATCCTTTTATACTCCTATTGTTGTATCTCCCACTAACCCCTCTTGTAGCACTATTACTTCCATTTCATCTACTAGTGATGGTTTCACTTGTGATGCCTCACTAATGGTGGAAAATGAAACCCTCAAGAAGGAGGTTACAAAGCTCAATCACTCCTCAGCTAAGGCTTATGGAGGTGAGGACCGCTTGTTTATGTGCTTGGGTAGCCAAAGAGCATCTCCCCAAGGAAGGCAAGGCCGCTTTTTCCCCTCACAAAGTAGGTATTACAAGAGTTGCAAGCAAGTTGGTCACAATGAGCCACAATGCATGAACAAGAAGGCTATGCAAGATGTTGTTGGGAATATGCCCTAGAGCTAATCATGTAGATGATTATATTCCGATTGTATCCATGATTAATATAGTGTTCTGAGAATATCCATTATAGACAACTGGTATTGATTGACGATTATGTGAATTGTTTGTGGAACTCAATTACCTGAATGGTTATTCTAAAAGTTGTCCCTGGTCGGCATTCTTGTAAGAGCACACTTGAATATTAGACCAGCACATGTATTAGTTGATGGCTATGTTTCACAAGTCATAGACATGGAGATGTCAAACTAATAATGTGGGCACATGTGAGACATGTAGGCTGGACTGACCCAACAAGAGAAAGTCTCTATTCATGTCATGTACGTTATGTCCTTAGACCTGAGATTGTGGTATGTACTCAAGATGTGAAACGATCTACTTAGAGCCTCTCAAACGCTACTCCGTAATTGGGTAGTTATAAAGGTGGTCCTTGGGTGGTCGGGAAACATGCTATGAGACATAGACAATCAAGATGGAATTTGCCCCTCTCTTCGTGAGAGAGATATCACTGGATCACTCATGTGATTGGATCAACAAATGCATGGCCATGCTTGGGTTAAGTGTTAACCCACGAGTTGAACCATATATCGAGTGGCGAAGGGAATAACTTGTACATGGTCATAGTGGTTCGTCTGATATGATCATAGCGTATGCATAGGAGTTGACACGCCTTGCTAGAGGCCGCTATCAACTATTGGTCGAGTAAGAGTACTTGGGCCATGTCTATGTATGCGTGAGCCCATAGGGTCGCACGCTTAAGGGGCTGGAAGCCTAATTCGGGTTGGACCCGAATTAGACTAGGTTTAGGGTTTCTAATGGGCCTCCACCGTGGGAGCTCGTTAGGACGCCTATATAAGCAAGGGGTGGGCGCGGGGCGAATTGATCCACGTTTTTGCCAGCCGCCGTCGCCTCCCCACGCTCGCGCCTTTTGCTCCTCGCGGACCTAGCAGTCCGAAGGCGCAACGCTTCCTCCCTGCACGTGTGGGATTCCTTGGAGGTGCTGCATCTGGAGCACAAGGACGAACCACGCGAAGGGGACGTTGAGACGGACGACCACGCAACTGCACTGCCTGCTGCGACGCACACGACTACATCAAGTCGTCTTCCGCTGCACCTGCGCGTCTAGTGGTAATCCCGTAACCTGTAACTAGCAGTAAATCCTGGTTTATGAGGTCGAAAAGTTTTGTTTTCCGGCTAGCGTAGCAACCTCGTATTCCTACAGATGTATCCTCCATTAGAGTTGATTCATTCTATGTCCTTTTCAAGGGTACTAATGGATTTCATGCCAAGTTTGTTGGTGCACCATGGATGACTACTAAGAAGTCCATTTGGGTACCAAAATCCTTGGTAACTAACCTTGGAGGACCCAAGCAAGTTTGGGTATCTAAAAAGAATTGATCTCTCTTGTAGGTCAATTACAAAGCCGGAGGGAGGCATTGAGTGCTTGATAGTGGGTGCACTCAACACATGACCGGTGATGGAAGGATGTTCAACTCAATCAACCAAGATAACTCTTATGGCTATGATAGTATTACATTTGGTGACAATGGCAAGGGTAAGGTGAAAGGGCTTGGAAAGATTGCTATCTCCAATGATCTTAGCATTAGCAATGTGCTTCTAGTTGAAAGGCTTGAGTTCAATCTATTGTCGGTTGCCCAATTGTGTGATCTCGGTTTCAAGTGCATCTTTGGTGTTGAGGATGTGGAAATCATTAGTGTGGATGGGTCTAACATGGTCTTCAAGGTATTTCGGTATGAGAATCTCTATCTAGTGGATTTCAATGCTAGTGAGACTCAACTATCAACATGTCTCATCACCAAATCTAGCATGGGTTGGTTATGGCATAGAAGGCTTGGACATGTTGGCATGAAGCAATTGAACAAGTTAGTCAAGCATGATCTAGTGAGAGGCTTGAAGGATGTCACATTTGAGAAGGATAAGCTATGTAGCTCATGTCAAGCCGGAAAGCAAGTTGGTAACACTCATCCAAAGAAGAGCATTATGAGTACAAGCAAAGCTTTTGAGTTATTGCACATGGATCTCTTTAGACCAACAACATACACAAGTATTGGTGGAAACATGTACGGATTTGTGATAGTGGATGACTTCACAAGATACACATGGGTATTATTCTTGAGTGACAAGAGTGATACATTTGATATCTTCAAATCTTTTGTCAAGAGGTGCCACAATGAGTTTGAAACAACTATCAAGAGAGTTAGAAGTGACAATAGGAGTGAGTTCAAGAACACAAGAGTTGATGAACTTTATGATGACTTTGGAATCAACCATCAATTCTCTCCAAAGTACACTCCTCAATCCAATGGGATAGTTGAAAGGAAAAATAGGACTTTGATTGACATGGCAAGATCAATGCTAAGTGAGTACAATGTTAGTCACTCTTTTTGGGCCGAAGCTATCAATACGGCTTGCTACTCTAACAACCGTCTCTATTGTAATAGAATGCTTGAAAAGACCCCATATGAGCTTTTGAATGGAAGAAAGCCAAATATTGCATACTTTAAAGTGTTTGGATGCAAGTGCTATATCTTGAAGAAGGAAACCAGGCTAAGCATGTTTGAGAAGAAATGTGATGAAGGCTTCCTACTTGGTTACTCTACATCAAGCAAGGCTTATAGAGCTTGGAACTCATCTAGTGGAATTCTTGAGAAAGTACATGATGTGGAATTTGATGAAACACAAGGCTCTCAAGATGAACAAGAAAACTTGGATGATTTGAGAGGTGACAAATTGGTCAATGCAATGAAAGATATGGATATTGGTGACATTAGACCAAGACAAGTACAAGATGAAGATGAAGATCAAGTGATCATTCCAAATGAAGAAGCTAGTAGATCTCCAACTCAAGATCAAGAAAGTGCTAGTGAAGCTCAAGAACAAGATCAAAATCAAGATAGTCCATCATCTCAACCGATTGCTCAAGATTCTCACATGCAAGTGCTTTAACCTACCAATATTGCAAGAGATCATCCTCTAGATCAAGTAATTGGTGGCATTCAAAGTGGTGTGCAAACAAGATCAAGATTGGCTTCATTTTGTGAGCATTACTCTTTTGTCTCATCATTTGAACTAACCAAGATTGATGAAGCTTTGAAGGATGTGGATTGGATAAATGCTATGCATGATGAGCTAAGAAATCAAGTTTGGGAACTAGTGGAAAGACCAAGAAATCATAATGTCATTGGAACCAAATGGATATTCAAGAACAAGCAAGATCAAGATGGAATAGTGGTGAGAAACAAAGCAAGACTAGTGGCACAAGGTTACTCTCAAGTTGAAGGTCTTGACTTTGGTGAAACATATGCTCCGATGGCAAGATTAGAGGCAATTAGAATCTTATTGGCCTATGCTTGTGCTCACAACATCAAGCTCTACCAAATGGATGTGAAGAGTGCTTTTCTCAATGGGTACATCAATGAGGAAGTGTATGTTGAGCAACCACCTGGATTTGGAGATACAAAGAAGCCCAACCATGTTTACAAGCTAAAGAAGGCTCTCTATGGGTTAAAACAAGCACCTAGAGCATGGTATGAGAGTTTGAGAAGCTTTCTCCTCTCTAAGGGATTCAAAACTAGTTTGGTTGACACCACCCTATTCACCAAGAAGATTGGAAGTGACTTGTTTGTCTTGCAAATCTATGTGGATGACATTATCTTTGGATCTACAAATCAAGACTTTTGTAAAGAG
Source organism: Microstegium vimineum (assembly GCA_022036555.1). Taxonomy (NCBI): domain Eukaryota; kingdom Viridiplantae; phylum Streptophyta; class Magnoliopsida; order Poales; family Poaceae; genus Microstegium; species Microstegium vimineum. The sequence continues at coordinate 14,756,589 of CM039123.1, read as the reverse complement.
TTTGGGGAGATGATGACAAATGAATTTGAGATGTCAATGATTGGTGAACTTAGTTACTTCCTTGGACTTCAAATCAAGCAAATGAAGAATGGTACATTTGTGAGTCAAGGCAAGCACATCAAGGATATGATCAAGAAGTTTGGATTCGAAGATGCAAAGGGCATTAGTACTCCTATGGGGACTAATGGACACTTGGATAGTGACACAAGTGGCATGATGGTTGATCAAACACTATATCGGTCAATGATTGGTAGTCTACTCTATGTGACCGCATCAAGACCGGATGTCATGTTTAGTGTATGCATGTGTGCTAGATTTCAAGCATCTTCTAGAGAGAGTCATTTGAAGCCCACAAAAAGAATATTGAGATATTTGAAGCATACACAAGATGTTGGATTGTGGTTTCCCAAGGGGTCAAGATTTGAATTGATTGGATATTCGGACTCCGATTATGCGGGATGCAAGGTTGATAGGAAGAGCACTAGTGGAACATGTCAACTATTGGGAAGATCACTAGTCTTATGGTCATCCAAGAAGCAAAATAGTGTGGCACTCTCTACCGTCGAAGCCGAATACATTAGTGCGGGGAGTTGTTGTGCACAACTACTATGGATGAAGGCCACATTAAATGATTATGGAATCAAATTCAAGAAGGTTTCCTTGCTATGTGACAATGAAGTGCAGTGAAGCTTACAAGAAATCCCATCCAACACTCTAGAACAAAGCACATAGATGTGAGACACCATTTCATAAGAGATCATCAACAAAAGGGTGACATTCACATTGATAATGTGGGCACCGATGATCAATTAGCTGACATATTCACCAAGCCACTTGATGAGAAGAGGTTTTGCAAGTTAAGGAATGAGTTGAATATCTTGGATTTCTCCAACATGAGTTGATGCACCTCCACTTATATGGCATGCCTCTACTCCAAGATAGCAAGGTACAATTGTTTGACATATGCATTCATCCTTTGCTAGACTTGTGTAGAACATATAGACATCACTCACTAAGGATCATTCATGAAAAACAAAATATTTTGTATGTACATATGTTATCACTATTGCTTCTATGACTTGTATGATCTAGTGATAACATATGACATGTTGATAAGCTTGCAACCTCACATGTTTTAGTCTAGAATATTTGTTCTTGTATTTAAACAACATGGATAAGATAACCATTGCAAGATGTGTGAACAATCTTGTCTATGGTTTAAACCGTGTTAAATATGTTGGAGAAGTCTAGATTGAATCAAATTTGATAATCACACATCATGTTTCTAAATTGACTTGATGAAATTTTAACAAGTGAACCCTTTGTGGTAATATATGACAAAGGGGGAGAGGTTTGTGTGAATATAAAATATGAAATGAAAGAGCAACGGGGGAGAAGATAGTGTAAAATCAAAGGGGGAGAGAGAGTTTTGAAAAGTGAAAAATTAAAATTTTGAGCACACAAGTAGTGGGAGCAAGCCTATGAACAAGCTGTTGCATTTGAATGTGCATTCACACATATGCTTGCTTACATTGTACTTCATTTTAAATCTGAAATACTTGTGTGGTTCATGCATAGTTATAATCTTGATTGATGTTTTGATCACTAGCATGAATAGGTGTTAGCTAGAACCTTAGAGCTTTATATGTATTTATTTTCAATTGGCATCAAGCTAACCATGTTGCTAAGGGATGATTGAATGGCGCACTCTCGATTGGTATCACGCTTCAAAGGTCCATCTCTTATACCTTAGCATCATGTCATAGTTTGCTAGTTGTTCACCCCTCCAAGGCTCTATCTAAGCATATGTGCAATGCTTTGACTGGTATCCATATAAGTGAACATATGTAGGGGGAGTTAACACTACCAAACCAACTTAGAAATGATTGACCACCTTCTCTTGCTAAATTTCAAGTGGTATCAAGCATTTCGAGTTGTATCAAAATCTTTTTTTCATATCTTTATATTGGGTTGTCATCAATTACCAAAAAGGGGGAGAATGAGAGATCTCTAGTGTTTTGGTTAATTGATGGACCCTAAGTACTAACCTAGCTCTAAGTGTTGAGTAGGATTAGTACATAAAGGTGAAGATGACAAGTGATGGAGAAAGGATGGAAGCTAAGGAGAAAGCAAATCAAAAGGCTCACACTTGGAGAAGAAGAGAGAAGGAGGAGACCCTAAAGAGCTATATAAGGCAAAGGTATAAGCTAGGGCTTTTGATTTTGGTGATCAAGACACCAAGTGGGTGTGATCACATTTAGGATAGGTAGCCGTACTATTAAGAGGAGAAAATAGTATGTGGTTACAACTATCAAGTGCCATTAGGTTGATCATGAATTGCATTGCATCTAAACCTAATGAGTAACCCTTGTAAAACTTGTTAAAATATGCCAACACACGAGCACAAGTCAGTGAAACACTTGGTGGAGGCACATGAGATCAAGGGAAGAAAAGAGAAGTGAATTCAGACCAAGATAGAAGCTCCGGACCAGTTGTGCATGGGAGCTCCGGACCATAGGAGGTGGTCCGACGGCAGCTCCTAGCACTGGCTGGCTGACTGAGAAGCTCCAGACCAGTGGTCATGTGGTGCTCCGGACCATTGGCCAAGTGTTCGGTGGCCCGGTCCCAGCAAGCAGAAGATGAAGACAAGCTCCGGACTAGATGGTATGGTCCGGTGCTAGGCTCTGGACGAGTAGTCCAGAGGCCAGGAGCTTACTGTATCGACTTGGTCGAAGGTCAGCAATGGCTCCGTACTAGGCAAATTAGTTCGACGGTGACCTCCGGACCAAGAGTCCGGAGCTTGGGTGCTCACTGCATAATCTTGATGGAAGACCTGACCAAGGCGTCGGACCAAGGCTCTAGACTATGGTAAGTGGTCCGGAGGTCAACAAGTCAGCGCGCCAACGGTCAGATTCAAAATTGGCGAGACACGTGGCGATCAAAGGAGGCGTCGGACCAAATCTCCAGACCATGTGCATTGGTCCGGAGGTCGCGCAGAGTAGTCCGACGCTCTGTTTTCAGGCTGAAGAAAAGGCATAACGACTAGTTCCTTGTGAGGGGCTATTTAAGGTGCTTGGCCGACCCAAGCTCACCCTCTTTAACACTTGGACATTGCATACTCTTTGTGAGCTTGGGACACACACTCCCACTCATCTCATCATTGATTGATCATCCATTTGTGAGATTTGAGTGAATCAAGTGCATTGCATGAAGTGAGTTCATCTAGTGGCACTTGGGAGTTGATATCGTTGTGGTTTTCTTGTTACTCTTGGTTATTGCCATCACCTAGACAGTTTGGAGCAGCGAGGTGGTTTCGAGAAGCTTGGTGATTGTGCTTCGTCGACCATGAGTCTGATTGTGAGGGGTTCTTGTGCCTTCCCTGCGGGAGATGGCAAAGGAAACTCTAGTGGATTGCTCGTGGCGTTTCAATAACCTCATCTTGTGTTGGTTGTGCGGCACCCGGTGACGGGTTTTACGTGTGATGCCAATTAGCGCATGAACCCCCCAAGTGAGTGCCTTTCCACAACAGGGACGTAGCTAGTTGGCAAACTAGTGAACCTCAGGAGAAAATCAAGTGTCAGTCATTGTCTCTTGTGATTGTTTGATCTCATTGGTATTCACTTGATTGGTTCATACCCTACACTCCTCGACGGTATATTGATCACCTCCTCTATCTCTATCTCTCTTGTACTTCTTAGTAGAGATATTAGGTTGTGCCTTGTCTTAGTAGCTTGTGTAGGTGTTGTGTGTTTCTAGAGCTATTAGGCTAGAATTGCTCTTTAGGTGGCTTGGCTTCTCTAGTAGGCTAGTGCTTCTTTAGCTTCGCCTCTTGTGTATCTAACTTGTTGTTGAGTTTGTTTTAGGATTTCAAATTAGGCTATTCACTCCCCCACCTCTAGCCTTGGATTAGGACCTTTCAGTCGTCCGCGCCACTGCCGGACTCATCGACTCCTTCCTTCAAATCGCCGGCAGTGGCAGGCCACCCCGCGCCACCACCTGCACGGAGGTGTAGCTAAAAGGTCTAGATATGGCTAGAGGGGGGTGAATAGCCTATTAAAAATTTCTACAACACCACTAAGCAAACTTGTTAGAATAAAACACGGCGTAAAGAAAGTTTGCACTAGCTCTAAGGACCAGCAAGCCACCTACCAATTCTAGTTACTAGCAAGATAACAACTAGAGTACACAACAAAGCTAGCAACCTAGAAAGCTCTAAACTAGGATACACAAGGTAGAGAGCTACTCTACTCTTCAAGAATTTAAAGAAGGTAATGCAAAGCTAGAGTTAGGAAGGTTATACTGTCGCGAAGAGATGTGCCAATAGATAACCAATCAATCACAAGATGATCCTTGATAGAGAGACAATGTGACACAAGATTTTTTACCGAGGTTCACTTGTTTTCGAACAAACTAGTCCTCATTGTAGCGATACACCTACTTGGAGGTTCAGGCGCTAATTGGCGTCACACGCCAAACCCATCACTGGGTGCCACAAAACCAACAAAAAAAGGGCATCCACAAGCTACGCGCAATCCACTAGAGATACCTTTTGCGAACTCCCATGGGGAAGGTTCAAGAACCCCTCACAATCCACCAATCGGAGCCGGAGACAATCACCTTCCTCTGCTCAGCGATCCTCGTCGCTCCAAGCCATCTAGGAGATGGCAATCTCCAAGAATAACAAGAGCTCCGCGATGACGACGATCACCAAGTGCCACTAGTATGCAATCAATCAAGCAATGCACTTGGTTCACTCAATATCCCATGAATTGATCAATTTAGTCAAGAGGATGAGTGGTGGAGCAATCTCAAGCAAGCACAAGTGTAGGAGTGAAGTAGGAGTGCAAGAGTTGTCCCAAAGGGCCGGCCAAACCACCTTAAATAGCCTTCACTCAAACACTAGCCGTTTTGCCCCTGAAAAACGCTTCCTGTGCGCCCTCCAGACGCTAACAACAGTGGGCGGTCCGGACCAACAACAGCGTCCGGACACCCCTCCACCGAGCAGACAGCTCCTCTTTATGACACTCTGGACGCGGCCTCCGGACGCGCGCAGCGCGCCGTCCGGACCAACGCGTGCGCGTCCGGTCGCCCTGCCGATTCAAACGGCTTCTTCCCACGCGCACAGCTGCTCGCCACGTGGCTCCGGATGCGACAACAGTGGTCACTCCGGACCAATGCGCACACCGTCCGGACCCCAGCAGAGAGGATCCAGAGAGTGCAAAACACTCCAGACGGCGTCCGGACTGGCGCGTCCGGACGACCAACAGCGTCCGGTGCTTCTTCCAGAAACCAACAAAGAGCACTAGGCAGTCCGGATAGCCTCCGGACCCTTGCGTCCGGACCTCCAACAGCATCCGGACTCTCCTTCTCAGCCGAGCCACCTAGGGTATGCCTCCGGACGCATACTTCAGTCCGGACGGCAGCAACCCTAGCGTCTGGACTCAGCGTCCGGACCGCCTTCTTCTGCCCAAACACTTCACCAACTTCTCCCAAGCTTCTAGGGGCTAACACTAAGTGATCTCAACACTTGTGCACGTGTGTTAGCTTTTAGTTCACATTTATCTTGGAATTAGTTGGTTCTCCTCACTAGTTCATTTGATTTTAATGTAATGCATATGAACCTAGTGGCACATGATAACTGCAATCATTCACAAGAGCTCCCTCCTTGATAGTACGCCTATCTATCCTAAATGTGATCACACCCTCTATTGTGTCTTGATCACCAAACCAAAAATGGTTCCTAGTTTCACCTTTGCCTTCACACCATTTTCCTTTGCACTTCACCTCCACCATGCTAGAGCCTTTGCAATCACCACCTTGATCCATTTGCTCCATCATATGGCATGTACCAACCTATCTCATGATTCACACTTAGAGATCAAGGTTAGTACTTAGGTAGATTTCATCAATTACTCAAAACCAAACACAGGGGGACTCTCAATCTCCCCCTTTTTGGTAATTGATGACAACCTTTCCATAAAGATATGAAATATAATCATTTTGAACTTGATTTGCTTGTCCAAGCATTTAATCAAAGATTTTAGAATTAGACAAGTCACACAAATTCGGTTTTGGTAGTTATTAGCTCCCCCTACATATGTGCTTCTAGAGTTTGGTTCAAGTTTAGCACATATGCATATATAGGCAATGTGGGAGAGTAAATAGCTACCAAATGATGCGAAGGTTTAAGAGTAGACCTTTGAAGCGTGATATCATCGGAATGCGGAATTTGAATCACCCTTAGCACCATGATAAGCTAGTCATCAAGTAAACACTAGAAACCCCGTGAGATCAACATTAAGAGCAAGGTTTCTATATACTACTTGAAAGAGCATACATCTAGCTTACCATCCTATGCATGCTAGTTGATCAATCATCATTCAATTTATATCACTAGCAAACACCACACAAGCATGAATATTTGAATTTAAGTACTTGTGCAACAATACATATGGGAGTGCAAACATTCAAATGCAACGAAGTGTTCATGAGCTTGCTCCCCCTACTTGTGTGTTCTTTTCAAAATTGATTTTTCATTTTCCCCATTTATCTTTCAATTTCTCCCCCTTACACATTTCTCCCTTTTTGGTCAAATTTAATATCTTTCCACAATTTCTCCCCCTTTGTCATCAATTGACAAAAAGGTGGGACCAATTAGAGATATTCAAGTTTTACTCCCCCTTAGTGTGAGATAGGGTGAAAGATTATTTTTCAACTTTGGTTTGAACTAAGCCACTTGCCTAAGATATTTAATTTGGTTTAAACCATAGACAAGCTTGTTCACACATGCTAAGATGGTTATCTTGCGTATGTTGAATTAAACACTTAGGCTCATAGACATAGATCAAACACTAGGATTGCAAGCCCATCAACATGTCATATGTTACCACTAGATCATATCAAGTCATAGAAGCAATAGTTGTATCATATAAGCATCAAAATCATTTAGTTTTCATGAATGAGCCTAGAAGCATGAGTGATGTTTATATGCTCTACACAAGTCCTAGCAAAGTATGCATGAATGCTCTCAAATCAACTTGTACCTTGCTTTGTCGGAGTAGAGACATGTCATATAAGTGGGGGTGCATCAACTCATGTTGGAGAAGTCAAGTATGTTCAACTCATTCCTTAGCTTGCAAAACCTTTTCTCATCTAGTGGCTTGGTAAAGATATCGGCCAATTGATCTTCGGTGCCCACACTCTCTATTAAAATATCCCCTTTCAATTGATGATCTCTAATGAAATGGTGGTGGACATCAATATGCTTTGCTCTTGCATGTTGGACCGGGTTGTTGGTTAGCTTGATTGCACTTTCATTGTACATAGCAATGGCACTTTCTTGAATTTGACTCCAAAATCATTCAAAGTAGCTTTCAAGTATTTGTGCACAACAACTCCCCGCACTAATGTATTCGGCTTCAGCGGTAGAGAGTGCCACACTATTTTTCTTCTTTCATGACCATGAGACAAGTGATCTTCCAAGTAATTGACATGTGTCCGATGTGCTCTTCCTTTCTATCTTGCAACCCGCATAATCCGAGTCGGAGTATCCAATTAACTCAAAGTTTGATCCTTTAGGATACCACAACCCAACATTTGATGTATGCTTTAAATATCTCAATATCCTCTTTGTGGCCTTCAAATGACTCTCTCTTGGAGAAGCTTGAAATCTTGCACACATGCATACACTAAACATGACTTCCGGTCTTGATGCGGTCACATAGAGTAGGATACCAATCATTGATCTATATAGCTTTTGATCTACCATGTTTCCACTAGCATCACTATCCAAGTTACCATTTGTTTTCATTGGTGTGCTAATTGACTTTGCTTCATCTAGATTGAACTTCTTGAGCATGTCTTTGATGTACTTGCCTTGACTTACAAATGCGTCATTCTTCATTTGCTTGACTTGAATACCAAGGAAGTAACTAAGTTCACCAAGCATAGACATCTCAAATTATTTTGCCATCATGTTGCCAAACTCTTCACAAAACTCTTGATTGGTTGATCCAAAGATAATGTCATCCACATAGATTTGCAACACAAACAAGTCCTTGCCAATCTTCTTGGTGAAGAGGGTAGTATCAACCTTGCCCATACTGAATCCCTTAGAGAGGAGAAAGTCTCTCAACCTCTCATACCATGCTCTAGGTGCTTGCTTCAAACCATACAATGCCTTTCTTAGCTTGTACACATGGTTGGGTTTCTTGTCATCTTCAAAACCGGGTGGTTGTTCAACATATACCAATTTATTGATGTACCCATTGAGAAATTCACTCTTCACATCCATTTGATAGAGCTTGATGTTGTGAGCACAAGCATAAGCTAATAGAATCCGTATTGCTTCTAGCCTTGCCACGGGTGCATATGTTTCTCCAAAGTCAAGACTCTCTACTTGAGTGTACCCTTGTGCAACTAGTCTTGCTTTATTCCTCACCACTATTCCATCTTGATCTTGTTTGTTGCAAAAGACCCATCTTGTGCCAATAACATTGTGGTTCTTTGGTCTCTCAACTAGCTCCCAAACTTGATTTCTAGTGAAGTTGTTTAGCTCTTCATGCATAGCATTCACCCAATCAATATCTTGCAAAGCTTCTTCAATCTTGGTTGGCTCAATAGATGATACAAATGAGTAGTGTTCACAAAATGAAGCCAATCTTGATCTTGTTTGCACACCTCTTATGATATCTCCAATAATATGATCCAAAGGATGATCCCTTGCAATAGATGTAGGTTGGAGTGTTGGAAGTTGATTGCTTGTACTTAGTTGGTTATTAGATTGAGATGATGAACTAGCTTCTTGTTGATCTTGAGTTGGAGAGGATGAAATAGCTTGATTATCATTGGATTTCTCATTTGATGGAGCATGCACTTGATAGTCATTGTCTTACTCATCATCCACTTGCCTCGGCCTAATGTCCCCAATATCCATATTATTCATTGCATTGGCCAATGGTTCACCTCTCACATTATCATGATTGTCACTTTCATCTTGAGAGCCTTGTGTTTCATCAAACTCCACATCATGTACCTCCTCAACTATGCCATGAGTAAGATTCCATACTCTATATGCTTTGCTTGTAGTTGAGTAGCCAAGTAGGAAGCCTTCATCACATTTCTTCTCAAATTTGCTCAATCTTGCACCTTTCTTCAAGATATAGCACTTGCAACCAAACACTCTAAAGTATGCAATATTGGGCTTTCTTCCATTCAATAGCTCATAAGGTGTCTTCTCAAGCATTTTGTGGCAATAGAGTCGGTTGCTATAGTAGTAAACTGTGTCGATAGCTTCGGCCCAAAAAGAGTCACTCACATTGTATTCACTAAGCATGGATCTTGCCATATCAATGAGTGTCCTATTCTTCCTCTCAACAAGCCCATTTGATTGAGGTGTGTACTTGGCCGAGAATTGATGTTTGATTCCATATTCGTCACATAGCTCATCAACTCTTGTATTCTTGAACTCACTACCATTGTCACTTCTCACTTTCTTGATAGTTGTTTCAAATTCATTTTGGCATCTCTTGACAAAGATCTTGAATGTATCAAATGTGTCACTCTTGTCACTAAGAAAGAATACCCATGTATATCTAGTGAAGTCATCAACTATCACAAAGCCATATTTGTTTCCACCAATGCTTGTATATGCGGTTGGCCCAAACAAGTCTATGTGCAAGAGCTCAAATGGTTTGCAAGTACTCATCATGCTCTTACTAGGGTGAGTGTTTCCAACTTGTTTGCCGGCTTGACAAGAGCTACTTAGCTTATCTTTCTCAAAGATCACATCCTTCAAGCCTCTAACTAGATCATGCTTGACTAATTTGTTCAATTGACTCATACCAACATGACCAAGCCTTCTATGCCATAACCAACCCATGCTAGATTTGGATAGCAAGCAAGTTGACAATTGAGTTTCACTAGCATTGAAATCAACCAAGTATAGATTCTCATATCTAAAGCCTTTGAAGATCAAATTAGAGCCATCTACACTTATGATCTCTACATCATCCACTCCAAAGATGAACTTGAAACCAAGATCACAAAGTTGAGCTACGGATAGCAAGTTGAAGTTCAAGCTCTCTACTAGCAACACATTGGATATGCTCATATCATTGGATATTGCAATCTTACCAAGCCCTTTGACCTTGGCTTTGCCATTGTCACCAAATGTGATTGAATCAACCCCATTACAATCATTTGGCTTGATAGAGTTGAACATTCTTGAATCTTCGGTCATATGTTGAGTGCACCCACTATCAAGCACCCAATGCCTCCCTCTGGCTTTATAATTGACCTACAAAACAATTCAATTCTTCTTAGGTACCCATACTTTCTTGGGTCCTCCAAAGTTAGTGACTAAGGTCTTAGGTACCCAAATAGCTTTCTTCTTTGAGCTCTCACTGGGAGTACCCATGTAATTAGCTATCACACCTTTCTTGCCCTTGGTAAGCCAATAACTAGAATTAAAGCAAATAGATGCACTTGTAAATTTTATCTTGCTTAGATTTAGTTTGCAATGTTGCTCATCATGCCCTACTTGCTTGCAACTAGTGCAAAACCGACCATTGCTCTTCACAAAGCGAGGCTTTGGAGTTGCAAAGCCCGCCTTACCTTTCTTGAGGGTATAGCCCAATCCCTCTTTGCAAAGGGAGAACCTTTGGCTACCCAAGCACTTAAGCAAGCGGGCGTCTCCACCATAGGCATTTCCTAAGGCTAGAGTGAGCTTACCAACCTCCTTCTTAAGGGTCTCATTCTCAACCAGTAGTGAAGCATCACAAGTGAAACCATCACTAGTAGAAGTGGTAGAGTTAGAAGTGCTACAAGAAGGGTTAGTTGGAGTTATGATGATAGGTTCATAGAAAGATTCATTGATTATATCACAATTTGTTACCATGTTACTTGTTGAAACACGCTCTTTCTACTTTTGTTTAACAAGAGATGAGTGAGCTTCTTTAAGCTTAGTGTGAGCTTTGCCAAGCTTCTTATGGGCATCCTCTATCCTCTCATGAGAAAGATTGAGCTCATCAAAGGATTGCTTGAGAGCTTGAAGCTCTTTCTGCAATGCTTTGCACTCCTTTCTCTTGATGTCAAAGTGAGTCTTAGTATCTTCCAACATTTCAATTAGTTCATCTTTAGTGGGTTCATCACCATCATCATCACTAGAATCACACTCATCATCGGATTGTACCATAGTGGACCAAGCCATGAAGCATGTCGATGGAGTGTCAAAGAGAGAGATCTTGTTCTTCATAGCAATACTTGCAAGAGCCTTCTTCTTGCTTGATCTCTTGTCATCATCACTTGAGTCATCATCACTTGAGGAATCACTATCCCAAGTGACAACATATGAACCTCCCTTCTTGTTATTCTTGAGGAACATCTTGTTCTCTTTCTTTTTTTTCTTCTTGCCCTTCTTCTCATCTTCATTGTCACTATGATGAGGGAAATCCGCAATGAGATGATCCTTGCTATTGCACTTGAAGCATCTTCTATCCTTCTCATTGAACTTGTGTGAGCTCTTCTTTCTTCTTGTTCTATAGCCCTTCTTCTTCATGAACTTGCCAAATTTCTTGACAAATAGAGACATCTCTTCTTCTTCATCATCACTATTGCTTGAGCTCTCATCATTGCTTGATTCATCATTCTTGATCTTTGCTTTGCCCTTTGATGATGATGTGGCATTGAAAGCCAAGCTCTTCTTCTTCTTGTATTCCTTCTTCTCATCCTTCTTCTCTTTGTTCTCTCTTATCTTGTCCTTGTCTTCTCTAAAGGTGTCATCGGTTATCACCTCACCAAAAACTTGGTTTGGTGTCATTGTGTCCAATCCACTTCTCACCAATAGAGTGACTAACATCTCAAATCTTGAGGGAAGACTCCTCAAAAAATTAAATGAGAAGTCCTTGTTCTCCACATTCTCTCCAAGTGACTTGAGGTCATTGATAAGCACCTCAAGCCTATTGAACATCTCCGGCACATTCTCATCTTCCTTCATCTTGAAGCTTACAAACTTTTCCTTCAAGATATATGCCTTGGCCCCCTTCATGGATTGAGTCCCTTCATATGACTCTTCTAGCTTCTTCCATGCTTCATGAGCTCTCTCAATATTCTTGATTTGCTCAAACACTTCTTTTGAGATTGCTTCATGGATGGCACTTAAAACAATGTCATTGTTTTGGAGCTTCTCCTCCTCGGTCGCGGTGGGTGCCTCCTCATTTGCTACCTCAAACTTCTTGTCAACCACTAACCATATCTTCCGGTTGATTGATTTGATATGGGTGGTCATCAATGCCTTCCAATAGCTATAATTGGTGCCATCAAACTTGGGTGGCCTATTGGTGTTGTTGATTTGAGCCATTTTAACACCATGGGATGTTAAGCCTTATAAGAATGGTGTACCAGCTTCGATACCACTTGAAAGGTCTAGATATGGCTAGAGGGGGGGTGAATAGCCTATTAAAAATTTCTACAACACCACTAAGCAAACTTGTTAGAATAAAACGCGGCGTAAAGCAAGTTTGCACTAGCTCTAAGGGTCGGCAAGCCACCTACCAATTCTAGTTACTAGCAAGATAACAACTAGAGCACACAACAAAGCTAGCAACCTAGAAAAATCTAAACTAGGCTACACAAGGTAGAGAGCTACTCTACTTTGCAAGAATGTAAAGAAGGTAATGCAAAGCTAGAGTTAGGAAGGTTATACCGCCGCAAAGAGATGTGCCAATAGATAACCAATCAATCACAAGATAATCCTCAGTAGAGAGACAATGTGACACAAGATTTTTTACCGAGGTTCACTTGTTTGTCAACAAGCTAGTCCTTGGTGTAGCGATACACCTACTTGGAGGTTCACGCGCTAATTGGCATCACATGCCAAACCCGTCACCAGGTGCCGCAAAACCAACACAAGATAGGGATCCACAAGCTACGCGCAATCCACTAGAGATACATTTTGCGAACTCCCGCGGGAAAGATTCAAGAACCCCTCACAATCCACCGATCGGAGCCGGAGACAATCACCTTCCTCCGCTCAACGATCCTCGTCGCTCCAAGCCGTCTAGGAGATGGCAATCTCCAAGAATAACAAGAGCTCCGCGAAGACGACGATCACCAAGTGCCACTAGTATGCAATCAATCAAGCAATGCACTTGGTTCACTCAATCTCTCATGAATTGATCAATTTAGTTAAGAGGATGAGTGGTGGAGCAATCTCAAGCAAGCACAAGTGTAGGAGTGAAGTAGGAGTGCAAGAGTTATCCCAAAGGGCCGGCCAAACCACCTTAAATAGCCTTCACTCAAACACTAGTCGTTTTGCCTCTGAAAAACGCTTCCTACGCGCCCTCCGGACGCTAGCAACAGTGGGCGGTCCGGACCAACAACAGCGTCCGGACACCCCTCAACCGAGCAGACAGCTCCTCTTTATGACACTCCGGACGCGGCCTCCGGACGCGCGCGGCGCGCCGTCCAGACCAACGCGCGCCCGTCCGGTCGCCCTGCCGATTCAAACGGCTTCTTTCCGCGTGCACAGCTGCTCGCCACGTGGCTCCGAACGCGACCAACAGTGGTCACTCCGGACCAACACGCACACCGTCCGGACCCCAGCAGAGAGGATCCAGAGAGTGCAAAACACTCCGGACGGCGTCCAGACTGGCGCGGCCGGACAACCAACAGCGTCCGGTGCTTCTTCCAGAAACCAACAGAGAGCACCAGGCAGTTCGGACAGCGTCCGGACCTCCAACAGCGTCCGAACTCTCTTTCTCAGCCGAGCCACCTAGGGTATGCCTCCGGACGCATACTTCAGTCCAGACAGCAGTAACCCTAGCGTCCGGACTTAGCGTCCGGACCGGCTTCTTCTGCCCAAACACTTCACCAACTTCTCCCAAGCTTCTAGGGGCTAACACTAAGTGATCTCAACACTTCTGCACGCGTGTTAGCTTTTAGTTCAAATTTATCTTGGAATTAGTTGGTTCTCCTCACTGGTTCATTTGATTTTAATGCAATGCAAATGAACCTAGTGACACATGATAACCGCAATCATTCACAAGAGCTCCCTCTTTGATGGTACGGCTATCTATCCTAAATGTGATCACACCTTCTATTGTGTTTTGACCACCAAACCGAAAATGGTTCCTAGTTTCACATTTGTCTTCACACCATTTTTCTTTACACTTCACCTCCACCATAGCCTTTGCAATCACCACCTTGATCCATTTACTCCATCAGATAACATGTACTAACCTATCTCATGATTCACACTTAGAGATCAAGGTTAGTACATACTTAGAGATCAAGGTTAGTACTTAGGTAGGTTTCATCAATTACTCAAAACCAAACACATGGAGACTCTCAGTAGCGCGTCGAGTGTGGCGCGCAGGCCCGACGCGACGGCCTCGTTGCTGTGCGCCAGGCGGCACCGCGCCTGCGTCTCGGCGGCTGCCTGCCGCAGCCGCTCCTCAGACTCCGCAGCGCGGCGGCGGGCCGACTCCAGCTCCAACTCCTTCGCGCACTGCAGCTTCCGCGCCTGCAGCCCCGCGCGGAGGCGTTCGCACCTCGCTCGCCATCCGCGAGATCCCGGCCTACCCGTAGGCGGCGGTGATTGTGTACACGCAGGGTAAAGTGCCTGGAAGGCAAGTCGTCGTGCACGTGAGGGAGAGTTGCGAGTGGGCCGTGCTGGATGGAAAATTGCGAGTCTTTGGGTCAAAATAAAGTGAGTAAGACAGTTGGCAAGTAGAATGGGTCAGACTAAAAACGGCCCAGACAAAAAAAACTAAAATGTTGTAGATATATTTCTAATTGAAAAGCAATTTCTGAACAGACACCTTATGATTCAATAGAATATATAGCATAGGAAAGGCGTTATGAGAAAACGCTTTAAGGTCTTTTGCAAAAACGCCTTTAATTATTGTAGCTATTTAAGACATTTTTTAGTTTGGCCTTTAAAAGAATACTTTTAGAGGCATTTTTAAAAAGGTGCCTTTATATAATATGAAATTAAGGCAGTTTGAAAAATGCCTTTATCAAAATGCCTTCTATAAGAAGACGTGTTGTAGTGGTACGTGCATCAGGTTGGAGTATAAAATCAAATTTATAAAATACTTGATGACGACACATATGATTTCATATATATCGAACTGCTTACTGTTTAGTTTCTAGGTAATTAAGCCGGCCTAATAATGTAATCGGTATGTATCACTGACATGTGTGTATCCAGGCATTATCACCAAATTAAATGCTTCGTTTCTATGAAGAAGAATTGTAGGCAAGAAACTATATTATTTGTTGCTTCCGTGCTGCTGGTGATGCGGGTCGTCGTGCTTGGCCTTCTGCTCCACCTCCGACAGCAGCTCCTGCTGGTCCGTATCGGATGATCTGTGGTCGAGCCAGGCGACGATGTCTTGGAAAACGGCGTGGATGTTCTCCGGCGACTCGCCAGAGGTGAGGGCGTGCCACATGCCCGTGTAGAGCTTGAGCGTCTTGTCGTGGCTCACCGCCGATCGGTACAGCAGTTCGCTTACCGATGGGTCCGTCACCTTGTCTGCCGCGCCGTGTACGATCAGGAACGGCAACGACACCTACACGTAACCAAATATACATGATTCATTCAACAATAATCAGCATGTCATCAGTTGTCAGTAGTATATATATAAATATACTCTCTCTCCATAAAAAATTAATCAATTCTTAGAATCAGTGTCAGTCAAACTTTTTTAACTTTGACTAACTTTATAGAAAAATATAATTACATCTATAACTTAAAATGAGCATCACATAAAAATATGTTCTATAATAAATCTAATGATACTAATTTGATATCATAACTTTTAATATTTTTCTTATAATAAATTTGGTTAAAGTTTAAAAAAATTGACTTAGGACAAATCTAGAAATCTGTTTTTTCAAAGACGAAGGGAGTATAGTTTACTCTCTATATATAAATATTACATTAATTTTCTGTGAATTGAGCTAAAATTAACAACGACAATTATTTAGACAAAGAAAACCGTTCTTATCACTAATCAACGCATGCATGCATCGACTACCGCTAGAGCCGCAACTTTGGATTGGTCTAGACACCAAAGCACCAGTGATTGACCAACCACTTTATTTGGACCGGCTCAGGGAGCACCGTACCCAACTAGCAAACAAAACTGCTACACACATCAAGTAGGAAGAGAGAAAGTAATTCTTACTCAATCAATCTCTGGAAGAATAAATTTGTAGAGTTATCTTAAATCAATTTTTTTAAATTTTAACCAATTTTTTAAGAAAAAACAATTAAAGTTATGAGACCAAATTCGTATTAATAGATTTATCATAGAATATTTTTACATAATACTTATTTAAAGTCATAGATATTATTATATTTTTTTATAAAGTTAGTCAAAGTATAACATATTTTAAAAATTGATTCTTCCAGGTATAGAGAAAGTATTATTAATCAAAGCTTGCATGCATGGACCACAGCTAAAGCAGCAACTAAACCACTTGCATTGGTCTAGACACCAAAGCACCGGTGGACTGACCAATCATTTTATTTGGACCGGCTCACTGTACCATATCCAACTAGCAAACAAAATTGTTTGGTTCTATGAAAAGAAAATGACAATTTAGGATTGTTTAGACAAAATTGCGTGCTAGAGATGATTGGTTTAAATATCGTAACCATTGTAATTCCAATTACTAAACTCGATCCTAAGTCAATTTAGGATTGTTTTCAATCAATTTTTATATGCGTTATTAGACATCTATAAAAATGTTTCATAATAGGTATAGAACTATCTTCCTATTGCATGAAAAGTAATATAATTATTTTTTAATGAATAAGGCCCTGTTTGTTGATTCACTATATCCAATAATAGTTATATGTCTAATAGCTATTATCTAATTTGGTTTAGCTAGTTGAATAGTTGTTATTATTTACTGTCTCTATTCTTAAAAGAATCAATTTCTAGAATCCATACTAGTTAATTTTTTGTAACTTTGACTAACTTTATAGAAAAATATCTATAACTCAAAATGTGAAAATATATTCTATGATAAATCTAATAATAGTAATTTGATATCATTAATTTTAATGTTTTTTTCTACAAATTTGGTCAAAGTTCAAAGTTTGACTTAGAATAACTCTAGAAATCTATTCTTTCAGGGATAGAGGAAATAAAACTTAAGATAACAATTAGCTAATCTTTAGCTAATCTATAGATTAGTTGGATCCAAAAAAGATAATTATTAGGAGATAACTACTCTAGAGTATATCTAGAAGGATCCAAACAAAATAGCGCCTAATACGTACTCCCTCCGTCCCTAGAAGAATCAATTCCTAGAATCTGTGTCAGTAAATTTTTTTTAACTTTGACTAACTTTATAGAAAATTATAACAACATCTATGACTTAAAATGAGTATCATATAAAAATATGTTCTTAGATAAATCTAATTATACTAGATTGATATCATAACTTTTAATACTTTATTTTTAAAATTTGGTCATAGTTCAAAAAATTTGACTTAAGACAAACTCATAAATCAATTCTTTCAGGTACGGAGGGAGTAGTAGTCTAGGTGAATGTCGTGTCTGATGGGGGTGGACTATATGTATTTGAGTGAGTGTTGTAATAATTTATGGATTAATGTCCTTGACTGGTCAAAGAAGCAACTAATCGAACAGTGACGTTCGTTATTTTTAGCAAACACGTCGGTGGTTGACCGAACCGTTAATTTAAGTTAGTAGTATTGGTCTATTTGGATCGGATGGATGGAAGTGTTGAATAGGTTGGTAGATCAGATCTCCATCCACATCTCCTAACCGTGATGAATCACGTTATTCAGTCTGTTCGCTTGGCTTTTCAGCGGCTTAAATCCAGCCGGAACAGTGTTTTTCTCTCACAAGAAATCAGCCAGCAGCCAGCAGTAAATAATCCTGTCGGTGCATAATCTTGTCAAACGAACAAGCCAATTATTATTGTATACAGTACATGGGAAGCAAAGCAAGATGACGACGAAGTGTCACCCGCTGGCCCATGTGATCGATCGATCAATCGATTTGCATTGTACGTACTGGGAGATTAATTAAAGAAAAAAAAAAGAAACTGAAGAGACAAGCAGCAGCAAGATGCATGCATCTGACCTTGTGTAGGAGGTTTTGCTCGAGGTCCAAGCTGACCTTGAGCAGCTCGTAGGCGGTCTTGAGTCTGGGCTTGTCCTTGTAGCAGTAAGGGTTGCCCCGGATCTCGTCCCTCTTCTCCTGCGTCCTGTAGGCGGCGTCGATCACGTCGTTGCTGGGCACGATCTTCCACGTGGGGATGATGGACGTCATGGCCCTGAGGATGTTCACCACCAGCGGGTGGGGACGCATGTCGTCGGCGATCTTGCACATGGGCGCCACCAGCACGGCGCCGCTCCAGAACTCGGGCCGCCTGAGGTGGAGGAGGAGAGCCACGGCGCCGCCCATGGACTCGCCGAGCAGGAACCGCTTGCTGTTGTTGCCGTTGCCGCCGGCGACGGTGGTGTCCTTTGACGACCGAAGCACCACGGAGGTGAAGTAGTCGTCGCAGTCCCGGACCAGCCAGTCGAAATCCGGCACGTAGCCCTGCAGCCCGTCAGAGCGGCCGTGGCCCTCGTAGTCCAGGCCGTACACGGCGTAGCCGGCACGCGCCAGCCGCTCGCCGGTGCCGCGCATGGTCACCCCGCACTCCACGGCGTAGCCATGGCAGAGGAAAACCAGCGCCTTTGGAGTCTTCCTCTTGCCAGGCAGCCATCTGCATGCGAAGAGGCTCATCCCCCGCGAGTTCCGCACGTACTCCTACCGAGTATCAAGCTGTACACGTTAGACGACTAGCTAGATCCGTGAACGAATCATGCATGGATGGATGGGGTCAAACCAAAACGGCCGCGGAGGCTACCAGTTCAATCAATACCTACCTCTTGGTACTCGTGGTCCAGGAGCACCTCGCCGCCGTGGCTGCTGCTGCTGCCGCCGCCGCCCCTCATCACGGTCCTGCCGCTGCCGCTGCCGCCGCCCACCGCCTGCTCGTGAAGAAGGACGATTCAACTCTTCAACTGCTTTCAGGGGCAGGGCAGGGCAGGGAAGACGAAACAGAGGAAAGTTGACTTTCTAGATGATTGAAGATCGATTCATATGTAGAAGGCGAATGCCAAGCAGGGAAGGGGAGGAAGGGCTTTATATATATGTAGTATGTATGTACTCCAACGTGTCATCTCTAACTTACTTCGTAGGATAATATGGTATACGCACGATTATATTGTTCAAACTCCTCATGCGCACAAGATTTTTATTTATTTACGTATATATGTAGCACCTAGCGAGCGAATGAATTTGAATGAATGGACGATATATATCTCAATTAATTAATTCAAACAAGCGCAGCAGCAGTCCAGCAGATGAACGAGACCTCTCAACCAACGGAAGCCAAGCCAAAAAAGACCGGGTCCAACACGAAATACACACAAAGTTCCATCTATAACCAATCATATCCATGTGTTGTTCCTTGCTGATGCATTTTATTTAACGACCTTGATGGTAGCCTGTGGCGTTACGAGAATCTCACATATGTCATCACCATCAACTGTTCGACTTGTCCACGCATGGATGTCATCTTCTCGTACACTTATTACACCCAAATGAGCTTGTTTGACATAGCTTTATGAGCTGGTGTGGATTGTTTTCTTTGTCAAACACCTATCTATCTATCTATCTATCTATCTATCTATCTATCTATCTATTTATCTATTTATCTATCTGTACTCTACTCCATATTTTATTTTACTATAAAAGAGTAAAGAAATTGTAAAATACGTGTCATCTAAAAATTTCTTACCCACCTAAAGCCTCCTCCGTTGGATGTATTTTGATTTCTCATCTAACTGTAGATAACAATTTGATAAATTGACCCATTATAAATGTCACATACATACACGTGTGTTTCTCTCTCTCAACCTCTTGGTTACTCTCCCGTCTCTTTATTTTCTCATCGAAAAAATACCCGTCCACGAAGAATATGGATTTCTTGTCTTTTCCGTTAAGGTAGCTGTTTTGAGTTGTTAGCTGTGTTTTCCCCTTAATGAAGTAGGGCATAGTAGTGAACCTAACCACTTTTTTAATCCAAAATAGATAGGTTCACTGATCTGTACCTTTTTTGAAAAGGGGTCCGGGGGAAAAACTTTTTTAAGGGTTTAACACGGAAGACCTTTCCAAGCAAACAATCAAATTTGAAAAAAAAATGGCGATTTTGCTTCAGTTCTACCAACATTCTCCATGCATGTGTCTGGTATTACCAATAACTTGTTGAACGTTGTTCAATCGATCAAGGATAATGCAATGCTAACCTAGTGGAATTCACCTCTTCTTGTTGTTTGGTTAAAGGTCGAGTGAAACAGGAGGTGCTTCTGCGTGGCACTCTTTTAAATGGGCTTTACCGTCTTCCTTCAGAACACACTGCTTTGCTTGGCGAAATGACTCCTACCTATATTTAGCATCTCATCTACTTAATTTAATGATAGGTACAAATCGCCTCTGGTTAGCTAGCCCTCTCTCTCTCTCTTTCTCTCTCTCCTGCGCGTGTGCTTGGAAACATATTGCGGCCACGGCCGCCGCCTCATCATACAAACAAACCACATGTACTCCTCCGTCCCATTAAGAGTATCATTTTTGACTTTTAGATATCTCGTTTGACTGTTTGTCTTATTCAAAAAATTTATGCAAATGATAAAATAAATAAAACATTAAGAAAGTATATTTAATGATAAAATAAGTTATAAAAAATAAATAAGAATTGCATAAATTTTTTGAATAAGACGAACAGTCAAAAAAAAGTCTTAAATTCTAAAACAAAAACGACATTTTCAATGAGACGGAGAGAGTAGTTCTCAGTCTGGAAAAAAAAAGCACAACATTGCGTAGCTCTTCCTTCCAATTAGCGACATTAAACGTAGGCTTTCATGCCGTACTAGTTTCATGAAGTTGGGACCCTTTGTTTTCAGGATCTCCTATTTGGAGTAGGTCCAATTTGACTGTTACTCGATCTTAAAGAAGTGATGTGCATATGTATATCTTCAACAAAAGCTGATGCAGTAACACAATTGCGGCAGAACCGTACCTGTCGTCCGTCGTTCCTTCACCCAGCCAGGGAGTGAGGAATGAATCAGTAGATGATAGAACTCCGGTGTCAAAAGTTCAACAGGCCAGGCACCTGTCAACAAGAACCATGTAAGTAGACACGCATAGATCATGGACGAGAGTACCGAGCTGCACGTACACAATCTTGCTCGCTTACCCTGTACGGTATCCTTACCACCTAAGGGCTACTTTGGCAGCGGAGATCAATTAACCCTGGGCAGATAATCCTGCACGTGGAATTTTTTTTTTTGGATTTTTGATACATTACCACCTGTGGGGGAGTTTCCCTATGGCTGTTTGGCAGCACGCTGTAATGAACGTTTGTGGAACCAGAAAGAATACCAATATTCGTAAGAACAAGCATTATCCCCTGGAATCTCCCCAAAGATTAGAACACCGTCATCACACACTTCGCAGGGTACCAACATTTAGAAAAAAAATATTCAAGAAGTTCTTGATGCATTCTTGTCATTATTCACTAAAGCATGATGAGAAAAATCAGAAACAATGTCTATAAAATAGAAAATAATTAAATAAAATTAGAAAAAGTAAAATGATATAAAAAAACACCACATATCAACCACGAAATCATGAAAATTTCTCTGTCCATACAAATACATAGCTACTTTAAATCTGAAATCAAGTCTAATTGATGCAAAAGTATAATATACTATAATCTAAAATCTAGCCAAAGCAAAATAGTATCATTCATATAGGTGGTTCTCCATCCTTAGAGCAGCTCCAGCGTGCATGGGAAACGAACCGAGGGGAGAGAGAAAGAGATAAAAGGTCGATGTTCACACTAGAGCACTCGAACCATGCGAGAAGATTCCTCCGTTCGGCGTCTGTTTTTGGTTCGACTCTTGTGCATAGAATATTAATTTCAGTACGTTGCCCTGCACAACATAAGGCAGGTCTCTGACTTCTTTATTGCTTGATGCAGGTCCTGCCAAGGGAAAAACGAACCACACACTGGAGCTCAGCTGCTTTCCTAGCAAACGAGTTGAAAGGCTGCATTCGTGCCTGACAAATGCAGCACGGTTCGATATCACACTGGACCTGCTCTTACATCCGATAGATATTGACATTATCATGACCTGATCCATGAACATCTGCAGCCTCTCTAATGTGAGATCTTTGCACATCTATTAAAAATATGAAAATGTCCAAAACCCACTACCAAAAATGACCACTTCACGTATCTCAAATTATTTGGCTTACTTCCTCCAAGTCCTCTGCAAGTAACACACACACACAAAAGAAAACATAGAAGATTAATTATGAACAAAAGAAGTGGACAAGTAGTGCTTATGGCCATTCTAACAGCAGAAACAAGTTGGGCCTGGACATCAAATTTTTTTAAAAAAACATCAGAAACAATTTGTTCTATGTGCTCAGAGAAAAACATTCCCAAACTCAGAGACCTTTCCGTATGAATCAAGCAATAATTCTTCAGGCTGCAAGTATCATAGTTCAGATTCTGAAAGAGTTCTCAATTGCAGAAAAAAAAAGAGAGAAATTCATTAGCTTTTTGTGTAAATTGTAAGTTTTGATATGGGATATTTTGATTCGAAACATGTTTTTGCACTTCACACTGCAAGACTTAGAGAATAAGTGAATAGCGGTAAACCCAAATAACTTGATTCAGACATAAATCGGTCAAATTCAAATTTAGTTGTGAACTGCTTCCATCGTCAAATTTCACAATATTTTAACTCTAAAGACAACACACAATTCCAACATAATGAGAGCTGCTAGAACTACATATATAGTTCCTGCATTTTTACAACAATGTCGAAGGAAAGGGATACTATTACTATATGCTAAGAAGCACTCTATATATTAAAAGCAGCTCCAATTTAATCAACTTATAACATATTAAAAGTAACAAACTGAACTGTGACATCACATAAGCAAAATGTCTTGTACATGAAAAACATGTAGTTACTATCACATCAGGTTCCCGAAAAGGTGATATAATGTCAGTCGAAACTTCCAGACTAAAAATATAAGCTTTGCCTCAGCTAGAGTTTACTTAATACTGAGACACAAATAGTAAATTAATCCTCAGCATTAAATACCTCATCCCTGGCTCCGCATGCTAATTAGAAAACTAATTTGTGTTCTGCACTAATAAATAAAGTGTTCAAGGATCTTGAAACCAAACTAGTAATGGAGGGTACCTAGCACCGGGGTAACTTGAACTCGAGACTCCGGCAACTGCCGAGCTCGCCGCCGACGCCCAATGGCTCGGTTCAGTTCATATTCCAGTTCGCGTTTCTTCTTCGTCAGCAAGCAATACATAGGAGCCTAGCAGCATCCTCTGCTCGTTACATGGGCCTGTGGGAAAGTAGATACGAATATGCTTCTTTGGCCATACTCAGTTCACACCCACGTCAGGCCGGTAGACGCGAGAGTTGGGCTTTCGACTTCTCTTTCCGTCCAGAATCATTTCTGGGTTTTCGTCTTCAGTTTCTTCCGGATCAGGTACAGGCTTCGGTTCTTCAGTACTCGATGCTCTCCTTGTGTTGGTGACAGATATACTAAATAATCACTCCGACTTACCAAATACTAGCACAGGGGCGCGCTCCGCTGCGCCGGCACTTGCTAAACGTTTATTGTGAATGATAGAGGGAGTGAGTTTATTTTTTTATACTGAATCAGTATATGTACTATAATATAGATAAGGACTTAAAATTGCTACTATGGCTCAGTATCAACCCAATATTAAGATGCATTTACCTGGTAGAACTACTTCTTTTATTACCATGATTGATATGGATCACCATACTACACACTTCGTAGCGTGTGATCGATGTATGTACAAAACAAAAGATGAAAAAATAGAAAATAAAAAGTTGAAATAAATTTCAAAATTGCTGCTACGGTCGAGTAGCATCCCAATATAAAGATGCACTGGTATTATAGAAATACTACAAACTCTTTATTTTCATAATTGATATGGATCACCATATTACACGCACTTCTTAGCATGTGATCTGTGCATGTATAAAACAAAATATAAAGAAAATAAATGAGAAACAAGAAAATAAAAATGCTAAAATAAAATTGAAACTTAAAATAGCCACTTCCTTTTCTTTTTCTTACTATTACGCTGGGAGACAGAGAGAGTTATGGGCAGGCAGAGACGTACCTACACGCGCACGGACGTGGAAACGGTAGAGACGTGGAGCATCCTGATATGCGGATGGAGTACCATGAGGTGGCGTGTAGTGATAAGCTAACAGTAGCCAAATGAAGGAGAGATCAGTAATTTATTGGTGCTTGAAAGCTATCTTATTCACTACATCCTAACATCATCATACAACTGACAATGTCAGATTCATGTTTACACTAAAAATAAAAAACACCAAAAGAGGTTAGAACGAAAGTGAAAGGCAGCAAATGACATATTAATAAATGACTACTTCCTCTGTTTTAATTTATAGTTCGTTTAACTTTTTCAACCCCAAATTTGATCACTTGTCTTATTCAAAATCTTTGTGCAAAATTTCATTTATTTTGGTGTAACTTGCTTATTTAATAAATATTAATGAATAGACTTAAATTTGACTATATTATATAAATTTAATAAACGAGTGGTCAAAACGTTAGGGGCAAAAAAGTCAAACGAATTATAAATTAACGAAGTACAACAGCTATAAATTATATTACATGCGTCACACTTACCATTCTTTATTAATCCTCTGCCCATGTAACGAGCAGAGGATGCTGTTTCATAGCAAGCAATACAAAGGAGCCTGCTAGCATCCTCTGCTGTTAAGAAACCACATAATAGCATTACTTGAGCTGATTTACTAATAAAGAATGCAAGGTTTGACATCAGCAGATCTACATAAGCACAAAACTAAGTAGTGAACACTGAACACAGCTGAGGAACTGAATATAAGAAATCATAACAGGGAGAAAGAGGAGATGCTCGCACCTTGGTCATGGGAATTGAATCACCTTGACAGTTAAAGTCCACCATTGAGCTAAGCACTGCTAATGAACTGCGAAGCAGTTTGGATCTATCGACTTGGTCTATATGCCCCCATCGATCTACCCTTTCCTGATTAGATCCCTATGGACGGCCCCAACACCGGAACCCCCACCGCCTGGTGACCAAGACGACCTTGGCCTTCTTGATGGTCGCCATGGCCCCTCGCCTGAGCTCACCTCACATCGAGCCCCAAGAAACGAAGCTGTGTCTGGCAGAATTAGGGGAGGGACCATGGGGAGGGCGAGGAAGGAACCAGCGGAGGCCGTCACTAGCAAATAGGCGGAGGCGGCGCCTGACGAAGGCGGCGACGGACGATGCGAGCGAGAGAAGTGGAGGCGTTGTCACGAGCGACGAAGGTGAACGCTTCCCGACCTGTCAGGTCGTGGATTTCTCACCCGTGAAAATCGAAGGGAATTGGGCCGCAAAATCCAATCACTCGGGCTTCCAAACGGTGCGGCAATCTGACACGGGGGAGCACGGCACGCCCCGGGAAATGCCCGGTATCCCGATGGGAAAACCTGTTGCCAAAGTAGCCCTAAGAGATGACAAACATTCGCCAACAAAGAAGCCTTTCGGTGTATAAAGCTTGATGAAGGGTGACGCTGCATCATATATGACTCCATATAGGCCAGAGCATAATTTCTGAATGCAAAGTTCGTTCCAGCACCATTTAGTCTCTCTCTATATAGCTACGTAATTTGTATATACTAAAGTACACAGATCACCTATCGTCGTCTTATTCGTCTGATCGTTTCGGTGACTATTTTTAATTATTTTTTAGAGAAAATAGACTGATAAGCCGGTTTATAAGACAAACGAAATTTATTATAATATTCAGGATCAAAGTAGGTCGGATACAAGAGGAATATTATTATATATTTGTTTCTATATAGGGGAAGACTACAAATTACAACATCATTGCTAATTCGTGGCATTATACTCCCGCAATAAAAATCTGGTATTTTAAATAAATCTAAAGTGTTAGTCGAGTGTTGTTGTAGACTAATGTTGTTAAATAAAATAATACAACACATGAGTCAACTTCTTTTTCTCATTAAGGTAATTATTATTATAATGACAATGATAATCATTACATATGTTCTATTTTTAATATCGCGACTACCATTATGTAAAAATAGATTAAAGCAGACCTCTAATATTCAATTGAATAACCAAATATGGTGTTATGAAAAATGATATAAAGTAACCCATAAATTTGTATCTAAATTAACCACCTACATTGTATCGTTAACAATAATAAAAACGATTCCTAAAACTAAATTATCTATTGCGATCATTATGAAGTAGTCTCCCAAAATACTTTTATAATGGTGTAAAGCATTCACTCATGCTATTATTAATTTATGAAACTCACTAGTATAGAGATGCCTTTTAGTCCCTGTTGGCAACCAGCTTTAGTCCTGGTTTTTTCAACCGGGACTAAAAGTTCTCCTAGCTTAAAAAAATAAAGCCTCGCATAACTAAGCCCGGTAAGATTCGAACCCAAGATCTCATGTACTGTCTCACGCGTAGCTTACTACCCCCACCTAGCACTAGTACACAGACGTACTATAGAGGCGGTTGGTAACATATTTTCACCGGCATTTTTGAGAACCGCCTGCGCTGGGGCCAGTAGAAATGGAACAATAACACATGTGGTCACTTGAGAACCGCCTATGAAAATCGATTTTCACAGGTGGTTTGGTTAAGAAAACCGTCTGTGAATCTGTGAAAATCGATTTCTACAGACGGTTCAGCTAAGAAAACCATCCGTGAAAATGCTTATCTAGAAAAGTGTAAATTGGAATTTTAAAATAGAAAAAAGAATTAAATTGTAGGAGAGGTTAACTAGTGAGTCGCCCGTCTCCGTCGAAAGTTAGTCACGCATTTTTTTACGTAAAATCGCGTGGATTTGAACCCACAACCTCACTCTCGCGCGTACCCTCCTCTATTGCTCCACGCATAACTCACTTGTATCTATATTCCATTTTAGTTCCCCACATAATATACTAAACGAATTTTAACATTGTAAATTGATTGTTTGAGCCCCCTAAACAAGTTCAAATGAAAAATTTGTCAACTACAAAGTTTCGTAACTTTTCAAGATCTACAACTTTTATTTTGGTAGTTTCTCCATTTGAGGTCATTTACAAAATTTTAAAAATTCGAACGTACTTTTCGGTAACAAGATGATTTCAAATGAAAAAGTAATCAACTACAAAGTTTCACAAATTTTTGAGATAGTTTCATTTTAATCGTTTCCACATCCGAGGTCGTTTGAAAAACTTAAAAAAATAAATATCCAATTATTTCTACAGGCTGATTTCTTTAGAAATCTCATTTCTACATACGGTTCCTTGATAAAACCACTTGTAGAAATCAAATATTTCTATAGGCGGTGTAGAAATGAAATTTCTACATACGGTTTTCTTAATAAATCCGCCTGTAGAAATACTTGATTTTTGGCGGATTTTTTTTAAGAAAATTGTCTCTATAAATCGATTTCTAGTGGCGGTTCAAAACTTTTGATTTCTACTGGCGCATGTTAAGAGAAACCACATGTAACCATTAGTACACACCACCGGCGTAAAACTTTTTTTTTACTAGCGTAGACAACACATCTGACAATAACCGAGACGCTTTCCTTTTGAACCAACCTATCAAAAAGACCTTTAGTCCAAGTTTGTAATACCAACCGGGACTAAAGGGTCTACCTTATTACCAACTCGGAGTCCCGGTTCGTAACACCAACCGAGACTAAAGAAGACTTTTTAGTTTGAGTTTGTGTTACCAACCGGGACTAAAGGTCTATTAGTTCCGGACACAAAATTTGTCGAGACTATTGTACATTCTAGACATAGACCAAAGGTTTGTTCTCTAGTAGTTACTAACTCAGATCTGTGTGTCTCGCTATGCATATGAATATACATTTAGCGAGCATGCCGATTTTCAAGCCAAATATAAAGTGAAGGTCTTGAGAAAACATATGTTGAGCATATGAAGGTACAATGCAAAGATTCACATTTTTTTCTTTCCCATATGCATGCGTGCGTCACTAGCTAGGGCAACCACTGCCTTCCTACGCCCAGGTGCCCTGCAGGTCTTCCTTGTGCGCTTTGCCGGTGATAAGAGCACACTCCATCAGATATGTGCCCCTTCTCTTACCTTTGCAATCTGAAAACTAAAACCCCTAATTTAAGCTATTTTTTTAATTCTCAAAATTAAGCTATTAGGTTATCTGTATTCAAGTCTGATCTAATCGCAAGTGTATACATATCATGCCTATTGATTTCCATCCTCGCGACCCCATCGTGTTTTTCTTTCCTGTGCATGTATGCGTGCGTCACTAGATAGGGCAACCACCACCTTCCTACGCACATGTGCCCTTGCAGGTATTCCTCGGGTGCTTTGCTGGTGATAATAAGAGCCCACTCCATCAGGTATTACCTTCCTGTGTTGTGCAAAGCTGAACACCACAACCTGACAACCGTACCTTAATTTAAGGTATTTTTAATTCTTTATTAATTTCAGTTATTTGGTTATCTGTATTCAGGTTTGATCTAGTCGCAAGCGTATACATATCATGCCTATTGACTTTTTTTTATCGACTGAACATGCGTGCGCAGGTCATGGCACTGCCGCCATCTGCTTGCGAGAATCTGAGGCTAGAGCCGGATGTATGCATCTTTGTTGTTATTTAATCAAATCAATCTTAAATTAGTGGTAGATTTTTATAGTATATATATATATATATATATATGTTTTTTAAGAGAGAACAGTTAAATAAATAAATAAAGCGGAGAACAAAGCTTTTTTTTATGTATATATGTTGAAGCTAGATCAAAAGCTTCGAAAAGACGTACATATATTTTTTTCTTCTTTTCTATGGTATACGTACACGAAAGTTTGCATGTTCTTTTTTCTTGTGGTATATAGTGATCTAATATTTAAAATATTCTTTTATTATTTTTCTTTGATGAAAAGCTTACAAAGGGACGTTCATAAACTTTTTTTTTCTAATTTCTTGTAGCATACAATAATATGTTCAAAGTATTTTTATTATTTTTCTTTGATTTGATGAAAGCACACCTGCACTATGCATGTCCAAATACAGAGAGCTGATTTAGGCGCTTTTCTTAACTCTGGGTGCAGGTACGCAGCTAACCCTGGAGTACTTGTTACCTACATCTCTAAATTTTCAGTGTTAGTTCCTGAATTCTTTTGATAATCTCATATCTATTTATTGGTTTGATGAAGCAAACATGATATTTAGTTGTTCAAAAGAAAATGTTTTTAGCCTTGTGGAGAGCTCCGTTTAATGCACAACGTTCCTAACATCTTGTCCATTGCATATTAGAAAAATATTATAGCTGCAATAAACATTCATATTTCAGAAATTTCTTGATATAAATCTGATAGATGGACCTAAGAAAAGGACCTTACGCGGTTTTTGACTCCTCTGATCCCTTTCTGTTGCACTCCGCCTCTGTTTTTTCTCACCTGAAAGTAGGGGCGGATCCAGCTCAAAATCTATGGATGTCACTTCTACTACACATGGTTCAACTTTACATGTAACAAGGTTGGCTCTGCTCCTGCCTGAAAGCAACTTACCCACCTAGGGGCGTACCCATCTCCCCATGACTCCTACCCCGATAAAAAAAAAATCTCCTGGAACTCTCAAGCATGAAAGTAGAATAAACGAATGCCTGCCGCCCTACTTCGTCAGCTGTTAATTTTGGTCAAAAGCTCAATCTTGGTGAAATTTCAATAAATACAATCCTAGTTAAGAGACTACTTGTCTGTTGTTTTTTTTGCAGTAGATGAATGCATCATCGTACTGTGTCTTAATTTTTCATGGTGGGTATGCTTAAGTTCCAACACGGTTAGAGTTATTTTTGTTTATAACAGTTTGGCCTATTTTCATCTCTCTATTATTATACTACTATATATAGTCCTCTTCTGCACTTTCATTTTTATAAGAAAGATCAATTACCATGCAACTAGGGAGCAATTCTTAGTTCAGGTTGCTACAGGTACTATGAAAAGATGAGTTACATTGGTGTATGATGTAATGAATCCCATCTTCTTTTAGTTATTATTACCTACTCATGGAAAGATTAATTTTTTTTGCTATAAACTTTTGGACATTTGATTTTGTTTACTCGTATGGTCTTTGATTTTATATATATATATATATATATATATATATATATATATATATATATATATATTTCAATGCATTTGTAGTCACTGAACCAACACAAGAGGCATTTATAGCCATTGCTAGTTTTGGAGGGACTCTCATGCTACATTTGAATGATTTGTTGAATCAATCATCAGAGGTGCAGATCAGACCTTGTTCCCCCTTTTTTGCAACTAATATTCTCACCATTATATGCTTCTTGATTTCTTTCATTGAATTGTATTGTAGATTGCATCATTTTCATGTTAACTACCATAGATAAAGCACTTATAGACATCCAAATCATTAGTTTTGTAGAAGGATGAGTTAATATTTCTCGAAACTTTGTAGTATGAGATATTATAGTCTGGACATTATGGGTATCCATTTCTTGACCATATATCTTTTGTACTAACATATTTGTTACACCAAATTATTTATTTGTGTCACCGTAAAAGTTCTTATTTCCCTAACACATGCAAGTTTTTTCCTCCACGTGCGTGTCCCACGTGCATGGCCACTACTTTTCAAAACTTCATAAATGACATTGTTTTTCTTCTCCTCTCACAAAGATATGAGTTGGGATGAAGTTGAAAAAGTAGCTTATATCAAATCTCTCTCATCCATGCACGAAGTTGTTCGTGAAACTTATTTGCCAAATAGTTTTTTTTCAAAAATCTCAGTTCTACCTAGAAAGTTGCTCATAAAGTTATGTTTTTAAAAAATAACTTCACTAGTGAAGCTGAGTTATGCCCAATAGGCCCTAAGTAACTACAAGCCAACCCTCATATCAACTAATTAATTATTAAATCTAGTGACTACATCTGGTTTACTATCTTCTACCTTTACATGATGGTATCACGCATTCTCTTTTAAAAAATAAAGATGTGTATTATCAACTACTCATTGTATTTTTTTTTTTGGCTAACAACATTGTTCTTGGCAACTCTACGACACTGTTGGATCCAAGCTAGGAAATTGACGGTAGCCTCTCATTCAACCATTTGACGATATCTGCAAACACAATATCAATGTTTTCCTTGGGTTCTCCTGAAGTCAAAGCATGGCACATCCCAGGATACAACTTCAATGTCTTGTCCTTGCTCTTCGCTAATGTATACAAATCCTCACTTACTCTTGGATCAGTTACAGCATCATCACCACCATGGACTATGATGAATGGTAGAGTAACCTATTTCGAATGAAGACACCAGCTTAGAAAAACAAACATGCATTATTGTTTTGATGACAGAATGCAACATACAACAACCATGCAAAATCTAGTTTATTTTATTAACAAATGGATGCTATCTTATACAATGATTCAAAATCATTCATGGCCAAAGATGATTGTCACATTTCTTCCAAACTATATAGTATATTTTTATTCATTTATAACTCTGCAATGCTTTTCCACGTACAAATGAAGTATGTGCATGTGTAGTCCACATGAATCTTTACAATTTTTGTGATAGCATGTGTTGTTTTTTCGCACATTTACATCATCAAGAACAAACTAATCTCTTATGAAACTACATGTCCAGAAGAAGGTAAATTTTGCTTAGAGACACCGTTCTTATATGATATTTGTTGATACACACCGCTAACCCTTGAATTTGACAAGTATATATCATTATGAAAAAAGCGTGTTTTTTATGAGTGGACAGTATAGTCATTAAAATAATCATTTATCCAAAATGTCTAGCACTGAAATTTGTTAGGTTGGATGCACACAAAACCTCAAATGCAGTTTTTTGAGTCACAAGATTATTTTAAGAATAAACACATCAATAACTTTCCTCATACCTTATCAAGATTGCTTTCAATATTCAAGCTTGCCATGAAAATTTCATAACCAGTCTTTAGCCTAGGCTTTCCTTTGTAGCAGTAATGATTATTTCTTACCTAATAATAAATAACAGAATTAACAAGTACCACAAAAAATGTTTTCCATAAAATATATTAGCTTTTAGGATTAGACCATCCTATTTTTACCATACCTCTTCACGCCACTCCTCGCTTTTAATTGCTCTATCTATGATATCTTCATTAGGAATTATTCTCCATGTAGGGATCACATTGCCGAGCTTACTTAAAATTGAAATCATAATGGGGTGAGGCTTCATATCTTCTACTATCTATATGAATGTTAGCATCAATAATAATCAATAGCATGGTCAAACATACAATACATTATAGTGTCCTATAATAAACAACTCTAAACAACTTCTTAAAGATGCCTATGCACCTAAAGAATTTTTTATAAAAAGATAAATCATCAGAAAATAACCTTGCACATTGGAGCAACTAAAATGGCCCCATCCCAAAAGGTGGGTTCCTTTTTGTGAAGCATAAGCACAATTGCTCCCCCCATGGATTCTCCAAGCAAGAATCTCTTTCTTTTCTTATACTCTTCTTTCTCTACACAAGGGAAATAAAGACTAATAGTTCTAAAATGTTACATCAAGTCTAATAATAGATTGATAGGAATTTTGTATACATTTCTTTTAAAGTTTTTTCTTAAAGCATGTGGACATTTAAATAAATGGCCTCTTATGAATGTGGTTAAAAAGGGCGACATGATAGGACACTTGTATTAATTTTGTAAAACGTACCACATACACTTGCAAAGTACTTAGAGCAATCAACCACAATGTTATCAAAACTACTAATATATCCTTGAAGTCCAGAAGACTTTCCATGGCCTTCATAGTCCATTCCATGCACTACAAATCCAGCCTGTGCCAACCTTGTACCTGTGCCTAAAAATAAAAAATCCCAATATATATAAGCTAATTATGAGATTTTTAAAATATTTATGATATATATGTTAAACTATAATTATAATACCCTAATATGCCATTAAAAGTTTATTGATGTTTCTAATTATCCTTCATGTTTCTAATTATCATTCATGTTACATTACTATTCATTCATAATCAAGATGCAATTCATGTTTTTTTACCATAGTTAGTCTAAACTCATCAATATTCATTCATGGTTGAGATGTAATGATATTTTTATAATTTTAAGTAAAGGTGTGCATGGAAATCACCAAATTACAGTATTTACCTCTCATTGAAATACTGCATTCCATGGCATATCCTAAAAAGGTAGCAAGAAATAGAATACATATGTAAACAAAGGCAACTTAATTGGATTGGAAAATTAAAAAACATCACATTAGTAACAAAGTTACCATGGCATAGAAAGATCAGAGCTTTTGGTTCACAGTTCATAGGTCTCCATTGGCATGTGAAGAGATCAATTCCTCGTGCATTCAATACATATTCCTAGGAGACATAAATCCAATTGGATAATATTGAGAGGAAAGATGGTATGAGTTTTGATGAATGGCTCTTCAAATCAACAAGAAAAGTATAAAAATCTACATAAATAAAACTATAAATTATAAGAATAAACAAAACAAATTTACCTCATCATACTTGATATCACCATTGTCCATTTGCTCTTAAAATGGAAGCGACAACACCAAGGCAAAAAACAATGTGTACACATGCAACTTATATATTTATGAATGATCAAAGATAAGTAGGTACCCCATTGTGTGGATAGTTTAATTTGAAGGTAAGTAATTTTGTGTGGTGGTGCTTTTATGCATGCATGAGAACACGAATTGTGTGGTGGCGGCATAGTTACATTTATGTGGTCTAAGTTTAGCCCAAAAACCTATATTCTCTATAAGCTCATTTTGTAATTTTATTTTATGGATGGATTAGCATGCTCAAATTAGCGAATAATCATTTTTTGTCTTTATAGCTAGAGTACAATTTTATTCTGCCAAACAAGAGATTAACGATTCACATCAAGAATATTGTTTTTCACCGTTGAATCAAATTTAAGACATTTCAGAATGGTCTAAGACTAAGAAGTCATTGATGCCTCTCTAACATGCTATATAAGTTTCCATGCATACACTAAGCCTTGAGGTGTTCCTTTTTTCATTCTCAAAGTGGCTAATAAGTTACTAGGTGTGAAGGTTGTGCTTATGACAAAAGTACTCACAACAATTATAGTTTGTGTTTTCCTAGCCTCTACCCCATCTATTTGAGAAAATTCCTTATTTGAGATTGTTGACATTTCTTAATGTCATCACCAAGGATAGAGGTCCCCGGAAACGGCACCAGAAATGCTTATTGACATTTCTGAACATCATCACCAGGGACATAGGACCCTAGCAATGGCACCAAAAATGTAGGGTCACATCTACTAGCATCACTTAAGTTAAGTTGACATCTCTAACATGACACGAACGACGTGGAAGTATTTATAATCATGACACTTACTCAAAATATATAGAATAAAGGTTATCCGCAAGCGCACAGATAAAATACACTCGTAGCATTTCACCTAGGAAAGTTCTAGGTATCGTTATTTATACTTTACCACTAGGAAGGATATAGGATGAATAATAAAGATAGTAGCTATACCTTTTACACACACTGACACATGTGACAAGAGTTCCACTAGATCATTACTCATAACATGGAATCAATCTCATAATAAAGATAATATTAAGTAAGATGAAGATATGATAACGATATGTCCGAGATTATCTTTGGAGCACTCCCATAGTCATAACCTACTTTAATTAGTGCAATTACAGCTAGCAATCATAGTTAAATTATATTTATATTTATATTCAAGAGACAATCGCTAAGTCAAGTTGAGAACAGAGCAGAATCATGACCCATGAATATAAGCCATGCCAAGTCCTATATTTGGGGAGTGGACTACAGAGGACTCAATAGGAATGCCAAGTCCTATATTTGGGGAGTGGACCACATGGCCAAGAACATAGAGGACATTTGCAGATAAACAAGGTCTAAGCACCACGCTTACATGATGTCTATCACCCACCCATCGATCTAATGAATGAGCGCTATACGAACATGAGCATAAACATGAACATAATCTATCTATGCTAAATATATAATCAAAGTAGATGCCGAACATTGTAATTAAGAACACATAAACTATTAAGCATGTAGTCATATCTAGAATAATAAGATCAACTAGAACAAGAACTAGAATAAGAACTAGAAGAACAAGGATGAACTAGAATATGAACTAGAAGAACAATAGATGAACTAGTTGAATAATATTGTTATTACAAGAGAGGATTGCAAGGGTTTACCGAGCCTCCTCATGACTTGATCTGGAATCCAAGCTATGCTTGCCACCTCTAATTGTATTATATTCTAGTTATGCCCTAGATGGTGGAGATCTAAGGGTTTCCTTTCAAGGGACACCTCAGAACCTATTGACTGACTCTTGAGATATGAGTTGATTGATTTTGATTGATTGACTCTTGGGAGGGGGGTCTGGGGCTCCTTATATAGTCTGATGGGATGAACCGTAGCCCTTGGATCAAACCGACCTTGAATAATGGCTTAGATTGGATCTAGAGGTCGGTTAGGGGCGCCACACGAAGTCATAGTCGATTAGTACTTGGGTCAGGATGGCCAGCCTAGGGTTGGGGCCCGTGGCCCCCCTGGCGCGCATCAGCCTTCTGCTTCTCTCTAGTTACTTCTAGGGTCTTCCAAAGCCTTCCTACGCCATCGTGGGTTTGGTTTGCCGAAATCAATCGTATTGGATTAAAACTCTCCCTGTAGTAATTCATGTTTTCATGTTTAATCACTGTAAAATATAGATTCACCAAAACTCATGGAATATTGTCAGATAAATCCATAAACCTATGTTGATGATGATATTCATACCCTTTTCCATGTTTAATTGACCTTTAAATATAGTAGTTAATTACCATCAACAGAGACTTAAAAAGACAAATTCCGTCTTTCTTTGGCCCTAGAAATTTTGTTCTTTCTCATTTGACACTAGACTTATCTTTCATTCATTATTCGACACTTTCATCACTTCTATTTACTTCTTCCATTAAATGACCTTGTGGACCATGGTAGAAAGATAAAATTAACCTTGGCTCCTATTGGTATTTCTTATGACTATTGGATAAATCCGCAAGCGCATATAGATTATACCGTTGTAGCACTTCACCTAGGAGTATTTCGAGGTATCGTAATTTATATTTTCCCAAGGGAAAGCGAAACTAGAAATGATAATTAGAGAGAGATCCTAGAGAGCACCTCAACTTAGTACCAACTAGTATAGGGGGTAATCGAATAATGTGATAGGAAGGGTGATGAATGAACAAGCCAAGGTAAAAGATAACTAAGGATAACTAGTAAGTATAGCTAGGTGGGAGGACAATGAGAGATATAAGGACTCCTATGTAATTCACTTCTACTTTAATGTACTTAGCCAATTAATTAGTCTAAATACAACAGTTTTCCTCCTCAATACAAGTATGCTATGCGAGAGGATATATCAGTAGGAGGACAAAACTCCTACCGGACCGTGCTCTCTTTTTATGGGGGCCTTACCTTTTAAGAACTTGCCTAAGAACACGTGGTGGGATACAAAGACTAGACAAGGTTGTCACTCTCTTGCTAGCTACCACAAATAATCTGTGCAGCAAGCCGTAACCAAGGGTAAGATGATGTATAAGTAGCACGCTTACACACAACTCACTACTTTAATTGTGATCTACAACCAAAGCACCCTATGACAGGCAATGATCGCATACGGGAAATGCCACAAGGATCACAGACTATTGATGTAAAGGCTAGTAATAAGCAAAAGCACATAATAATACTATAACAAGTTGTTAACACAATATTTTGGTACGGCCAGATATGCACTTATGAGCCCCCAGCAGGCCTTCGGAGGAGATATCTAAGATGGACCCGAAAGATCGACTAAGGAAATAAGAGATCATGGAGAGATCTTTCGGCCGATTTCAACAACACGTACGCGATGATCTCGACGATGGAGTGGATTGAGGCCCAAGTCATGTTTTGTTTCCTTATTATTAGGACTTGCGTGATGGCCGGTTAGGGTACATGCTATGGTCTATAAATAGCAAGGCCTAGGGAATGAGAAAGACATCCAATCAATCAAATACACAACTAGTACTTAGTTTCCGGCCTCCGGCCAACCCTAGGAGTAGAGTAGATTTCGGTGAACCTTCGACGGATAGGGCTGCATCGATTAGATCGACCTCCGGTTTGCTTGTAAGTCTAGCCTTGGTTCATGTCTCATTTGTACGGCTATATTGTGTAACTCGTGCAAGCTCGGTATGAGCTAGTTGTCGGTTTGAATCTATTGTTCATGGGGCTGCATTGCTTCAATCTCACATGAATCGTGGCTTCGAGCTAGTTATCGGCTCTATTAGATTAGCGATCTAATAGATTCATTAAGTTATCGATATTGTCTGTTATGCTTTGTTTAATCTATTGCTACAATATCATGCCCAATCTCAACTGATGGATTGTCCCACACTTTATTTTCTATCTAGATCTATTGCCTCCGATGCATCTACTTTCGTACTTAGAGAAGTGATATATCTAAGATCATATCGGCTATTCCTTTGGTTGTGGTTGTCACATGTTGTGGGTTCGAGACATATATTCGGTTATTAGATTGGTTTGAGGGTGGTTGGATCTAATTCAACATACATGGTACGACTGCATCTACCAGACCCCACTGCCACGTGTGTTGGGTTATTGTTGATATTTGTTAATGCAGACAGAAGAATCACTATGAAGTAATCCGCAAGTGCACGGATATCGGTGAACACTTCACCCGGGAGATTATCCAGAGTATCGTAATTTGTTTTTCTGCAGGGAGAAAAGGTGCATCTGACTAACCAAATCTATTGCTATTAACCTTTAGGCTACAAACAAGGTGATTTTGATATGAGCGATTAGAGAAGACCGTGACTGCACTCTCGTTCTAGTCTATATAAGATATGTGTTATTATTCTATTGGGGAGAACCGTCAAGATAAGAGACACCTGAGAGGATGCTTAGCACATGGCCTATAAACCCTACCGATCCTTCTAACGGGATTGTGGAATCCAAAGGTATCTACGGAATTGTCACGTTCCGAGCTACTACCACAGGTCCGGCTAGACAGGGGATATCTATGAGTATCTTAGCCCAAACACCACGTTTATGCTAGAGATGATTACCCTACTCTCTACGCGAAGAGAATAAAGTAAACTCACAAACCAAAGAATAATAAAACAGAGAACTTACTAGAATTAGAAGTCAAAATACCGAAGAAATCCTAGGAGCAAACCTCGGGTTAGGAGACTTGATCCTGTCGATACAAACTGGAGAGGAGACACCGACATGCCGGGCTTTCTCCAATCCACACCTCCACTCTAACTCTCTCAATCTAGAAGAGTAAACTCTAATCTCACATAGAAACTAAGGATAGTTTCTCTTGATTGCTAAGCCCTAGAGAATAGATCCATATGGGATCCTCTCTGGAAAATATGTAAATGAATAATGGATTGCCTTTATCCAGGGGCAGAGGTCCTCCTTATATAGCCCCCTCAAATGAACGTCAGCCGTCGGATCAAACCGACCTTAATGGAGGGGTTAGATTGATCCTCAAAGGCAGTGGAACCCTAATCCACGAGGCGGAGCCTCATTGGCCCTTAGGCTTGGGTGGCCGCCCTAGTGGGGAGGGCGCCCGCCCTACCCTACTGACAGGTGGGCCCCTCCTTCCTGGGGGTTGGTTTTGGAGTCTTCTAGATTACTCATTTTCGTACGGAGGTGTTATATATCTATGTAATCCTTACTTGTGGGCCTCTTTTGATCTTTTGTAGTTGTCTCCCTACAGAAATAGATAAACACCAAAACTCATGGAATTCTGTCAGTTAAAACCCTATGTCTAGGTGATGTGTTGCAAATATATCCTTTCTTCTACTTAGTTGACACTTAGAATTGATACTTAAGAGGTGTCAACAGTTATGTTTGTCCAAACTTAGATCCGTCCGAGACCGGATGTATGGATCTTGTTCAAGCTTCATGGATCCCATATCGGCTAACGTAGCCGATCTGGTTATGCTTCAATCATACGATGCATGTACTTTATCACCTTAATTTACTGGATCTATTGAATGTACTAGACGTGGCCTGACTTGTTTACTTTTATGGCTGCGTGGAAACACCCCAATGCTAGTAAATCGGTCAGCTTATCGGGTTAATTGTCAGCATGGCTGCATGGGAACACACCTCTGTTGATGGTTAATATTTATCTAATATATTCAGTAGATTTGGTAGTTTGATGTCAATAATGTTACGCGTGTCGCATCTTTACCTTATTTTTGTCATATAATGATCTCTCTCAAAATTCTTCAAAAGAGATATGGTTATCATGGATATGAAAAATGATGAGCAAGTGAAGCTCAATCTAAAAAAAGAGAGAGATAGCCATATCTCAATAATCACTAAGCTAGAGAGATCATACATAGTTAAAGAATATAATAAAGTCCACTATCATTTTCCATACACATGCACATCTTGATCTAGGATTATGACATTTTTCTCCTTGGATCCTTGTTTTGACTTCACAATACAAGCAATGCAAGTATGCTACTTTGTTTATCCCTACCTAAGCTCCACATAAGCCATTTAGAAGTAGGAAGATACAAAAGAAGGCAACCTCAAGTTATGCCTTGGTAAGGAGTCGTATACACCTCATGAATGATCTAGAGTGCTATATGAGGAGTAAGTTGACTTATGCTCTTTCTTTTGAAAAACTTATCAAAAACTCCAAGTACTAAAATATGACTTGGGACGATGACTCTTCCTTGAGAACTATTCCATTTATCAACCTCTCAAGGATATATGTTAGACAATACCACATATCCCACTTGTATGACAAAATGACTTGAATAAAGCTTTATGCTTGCTTTATACTTTGAATAGCATAGTTATGTTTACTTTTATCCTTTACTCGAGGACGAGCAAAGAGGTAAGTATGGGGGATCTTGTTGACGGTAAGAATGACCCATTTTGTCACCATCAAAATACTGTCAACAGCCTCAGAATAGAAGGAAGACAAGCATATCATGAGCATATTATATAAAATAACAAGTTCCACATGTCCATGAAGTATTTGATGCAGAATTAGAAGAAATGGAGCAAAGTGGGCTAGTGGGACCCATATAGTGGGTCGACCGACACCACCATGGGCCCACCAGTCTCCCACTCTGGCCATGATCTAGGAGAAGCACTCCCAAGTGATCCTCTACCCTTGGATCAAATTGTGCCTCCTCCCAACGGCTCATATTCACTTCACATGGATCCATGGGCCCACATCAAGGAAACAAATGTGACAAACATATCAGAAGGATCAGATGAACTCCATGACAAGTGGGACCACCTTCTAGAAGAAGGTGGTGGGCCTGAGACCCTAGGGGGTCGGTCGATACACTATTGGGGCCACCACCCCCCACTTGGTCCCTGACCAGTGGGGTACCATCTAGAAGTCTGAGGCAAGGCCCACACTCCATAGGGGGGTCGGCCGATACCCAAATTGCCCCTCCAAGCTCCTGCCGACTTCCCCATGCATTTAACACATGTTGGAGATTAGAGCCCTCCATTCTGAGGCGGTTCTAAGGCGGTGGATCCAAAGGCTCAAGATTGAAGCTCCCTGGATCACTGATGTGGAACTGGAGTAGCCCCTACTCCACCTCTACCTATAAATACCCCCTAGAGCTCCCTTTCATTCATGACTCATTGGAGAAACTACTTAGCTTAGCGGAGCTCTGCGGTAGTGTTATGCTAGTTGGTGGAGAGTGAGGGAAGTCTTCTGGAGAAAGCCCTGGGCCTGTCGGGAATCTTCTCCGGAGCTGCACCTCAACGGATGCAAATCTCTTGTAAGTTCAACACTTATAAGTGATTCTTCCGAGTTCTTTATAGCATTTAATATTCTAAATCTGGTTTAGCTATTATACAACTTTTCGTGCTTGTTCATTGCTTTTCTCTGAGTAAAGTGCTTTAATCTTAGGCCAAGGTTAAAGTAGTGAGATTAGTGTAGACTTGGTGTCTAAACTTAATCTTGCCTTTGTAAACCGCTTATCGTACAGATTGTTTGTGGTAGCTAGTAGGTGGTCACAACCCTATCTAGTCTTTGTATTCCACCACGTGTGTAAGATAAGTTCTTAAATGATAGGGCCTCAATACAACATGATGGCGCGGTTCGGTCAAAGTTTTATCTCTTACTGATCTATCTCATCGCCTCCTACAAGAGAAGGGCTGATAAAGCCCCAGCTTTGCCTTGTTACATATCTTTGCTATAGTGAACCTCTCAACCCAATTATCATAGTCTCCCTTGTCTCATCAT
This sequence comes from Microstegium vimineum, assembly GCA_022036555.1. Classification (NCBI taxonomy): domain Eukaryota; kingdom Viridiplantae; phylum Streptophyta; class Magnoliopsida; order Poales; family Poaceae; genus Microstegium; species Microstegium vimineum. The sequence goes on along the minus strand of CM039123.1, from coordinate 14,715,029 downwards.
AGGACATAACCTTATTCCTAGTTAATTCACTTCTCGTTCCCTGTGGAAAATACGATACCTGGAATACTCCCGGTGAAAGCTACATTTGACAGCCATACGCTTGCGGTCTTTTTATCCGTTTGCCACCTTTGGTGTTAACAAAGGGGTTGTAGATCATGAGTGTAGTGATGGTAGAGGGAAGGATTGATTTGGGAGATTTCTCACTTGAGCATGGACTTGATGGGAAGATTGGGGAATAGGTTCCATGCTCATTGGTAGAATCTTCTGCTTGCAAGAATGGGTGAGCACTTTCATTCTCATGACCTTTCAAGTCATACTCCCGACTTGAATGGGTCATGGTTGTTAGCGAGATTGACATAAACTCACCCCTTGGATCAAGAATAGGGTTGGATTCTATCCCTGTGTTGAGAGTTTGGGAAGACCAAACAGGTAGATAATCTTCACCTATTCTATGACCAAGCTTCTCATTTCCTAAAGTGTTCTCCAAGATTCTCATGATTGGCCTTCCGATAAAGGTGAGATGAAAGGAAAGTCTAGGAAGGTCAAAGATATGGAAATCTAGGTAGATCTTGAGATCATCAACGACCACATGAACATCATGGAGGACTCCTAAACAATCAAGGATTTGACCATTAGGGAGTCTAAGGCGCTTTTGTGATTGGGATAGATGATCCTTTGATGATGTTGGAACATGGAAATGAGGAATGATGTTGATCTAGAGGCTAGGATCATAGCAAATGTCGCCATCAATGCCCAACACTTGACAGGATATTCTCCTTACATTTGTCAGCATTTTAGCAACTTCTTTTGAAGATTCGGCCTCATCCAACCATTCTTGTCTTACAATGGTAGATAGAGACTCTAACCGTTGACTTTGCTCCTCTTGGTCAGATTTATGGCCCTCATGGCTTCCATACCTCGGGTGTCTTAATGAATTCTCAACGTCATTAAGTGGGTCATCATAAGACTTGAATGAAGGAACACATAGGGGATCATCAGGATCAAGGATGGGTTCATAAGATAAGTCAAATGTGGGCATAGAGAAGGAGAGGATAGATTTGTCTTCTAAGCACTTTAGTTCTCGTTCTATAAGCTCACTTGACATTCCTTTATCAGGTATCCCAGACTTTTCCTGATGTGCCATGTAGAAAGTCAAGGCGCAAGATGATATTGATTTGGGAGGCTTTTGAAGAGATCCCTTCAAGAGAGGTTTAGACAAGTAAGATCTCTTTTGGAAAGGATAATTTTGGGCATTCCCAAAACTAGCAATATTAGATAGGGGGTTGGCCTCGAACTCGAAGGAATGGTTTAGGTGTTGGATTTCTTGTTCCTTTGAGATTTGTGGTATTTTTGATTCATTTTCGATGGCAGAATCTTTGGATAGGAGTGGTGGTGATTCGGCTATCGAGATTTCTTTTCTAGGGGCCGGTTTTTCTCCTTCTATGGGTCCTTCATCATAAACGTTAGTGTAGGGGGTGTTTTCAAGAATCTTCATGAGAAGACTCTTCCCTTCACTAACGGGTAAACACAGGAAGGATCCCCTAGAAGTCATGTCAAGCAGTTGTGCGGAATCTTTGCTAAGACCGCCATATAAGTGTTGTAAGAATGTTAGCTCGGTTATAGCAAGATCAGGGCCAGATGATGCTAGATCTAAAAGACGGGCCCATGCCGCACCTAGAGATTCCTTTTCCTTTTGTTTAAAGTATAGGACCTCTATTCGAAGACGAACAACACGAGAGATAGGGAAGAAAGCTAGGCAGAATTTGGATTGTAACTTCTCCCATTCTCCATTTGCACTATCTATGTGGCGATAGTACCATTGTTTGGCTATTCCCGTCAAAGAAAACGAAAATAGCTTCCACTTAAGGGTGCCTCGCCTCATCCCATGGATGTGGATACATGAACACAATTGTTTAAAGTCACGTAGGTGAGTGTATGGATTTTCATCTTCGTCCCCAAAAAAAGGTTTTTCCTGAACCATCGCTATGAGACTTGGGCGAAGCTCATAACGAACGACCAATACGGCCTGAGATGATTTAGGTGGCTCCAAGCTAGCGCCCATTGGAGCACCATATTCAAAGAGAGGTGTTTGATCCATAAGTGTATGTTAAAGAAAAGGATTAAATCAAACAAGGATAATAGGACCACTAGGTTCTAGTTAAAACAGCTACCGTTCCCCGGCAATGGTGCCAGAAAGCTTGTTGACACCAAAAGTGGCAAACAGGTAAAAGACCGTAAGCGTATGGTTGTCAAGTGTAGCTTTCACTAGGAGTATTCCAGATATCATATTTTCCACAGGGAACGAGAAGTGAATTAACTACTGATTAAGGTTATGTCCTATGATGAGACAAGAGAGACTATGATATTTGGGTTGAGAGGTTCTATATGGCAAAGTTATCTAACAAGGCAAAGCTGGTTATACTGGCTTTATCAGCCCTTCTCTTGCAGGAGGCGATGGGATAGATCAATAAGAAATAAAACTCTGACCGGACTGCGCCATCATGTTGTATTGAGGCCCTACCTTTTAAGAACTTATGTTACACACGTGGTGGAATACAAAGACTAGATAGGGCTATCACCACCTACTAGCTACCACAAACAATCCGTGCCATAAGCGGTTTACAAAGGCAAGATCTAGTTTAGACACCACGTCTACACTATTCTTACTACTTTAACCCAAGCTTTAAGGTTAAAGCACTCTACTTAAAGTAAAGCGATGAATGTTGACGGTCGTTAGCATCAACTTTTAAAGCAATTATAAATTGAATAAATGGATCAATCAAATATAATATCTAGAAATATAGGGCTTTATCTAACAAATTCCATGAGTTTTAGTGTTTCATTATTTTCCAGGGACTATTCCTGAAAAGAGGATAAAGGAAAGAAAATCAGAGAAGATATCAAACAAATCCCGCGGAGAAACACCTGCCAAAATATTCACAGAGGATCCCACAGACACCGGAGCGAAGCAGAGCCCTAGACCCCACCATGTGGGGCCGACCGGCATGGGGTGGGGCCGGGCGGCAACCCCCTTGGCCCACTGGCCGCCGTCTTCTGGAAGCTTCCTCCACCACCTTTGAGGATTGATTTGAGCCCTACGTGAAATCGGTTTGATCCAACGGCTGTCGTGCATCCCTCCGGGCTATAAATAGAGCCCTGTACCCCCCAGGAGGTACCAGATCAGAAGAATAATTGATCTAGGTCAAGTCAGAGCAAGAGTAGAATAGATCTAGAGTTTCTAGAGATTAGATTAGAACTCTAGTGCTTCAAGTTATTAGCTAGGTAGCTAGCAAGATTCAATCGGAGTCGGGCGATATGCTCGGGATTCAAGATTCGTTTGGAGATCGGTAATTTATCTTGTATCTCATTATGACTTTATACTTCATTATTATATTGCTACTTATTGAGTGCCTAGTTTATTCTATTTTCATATTAAATATAGATAAGATTGGTGATGATTATCTTTATAAGATCGTAAAGCGCCTAATTCAATTCTCGAGTGGGTTAGGTGCTATGTATTATGTAGGCGTGGTGCCTAGATATTATATGTACCTACTGATGTCTCCTGATGTGCCGTGTCGTGTGGTAGTTTGCGTAGGTGTCGATGTTTTACCACCGATAGCCTGCCACGGGGTTACCCGAGACAGTTGTTCGTGCCTCGGCAAATAGTGAAACCTTGGTGGTTGGACACGCAGGAACACACGGTTTATACCGATGAAACCTTGGTGAAACATAGTCGAGTAATAACCCTACGTCCAGTTAGGTTGCTTGTTATTGCTCTGATATCGTAATACAAGGTGTTGTGTGTTGCTCTACGTATCGGGTGTTACGTAGTTTGTTCAGATGTTTTTTGGGTGATACCCTCGCCAGCCCTTTATAGGCCAGGAATTGGCCGAGGGCTGCTCTAATCCTACTCGGTTACAAACTTTGAGTCCTAAGTTGTGCTTCGGTCTTGTCGTACTTACCGAGTAGAATTCGGTTTTGCTTGTCTGTCTTCCTTTGTGGGTCGAGAAAAGGAGGCCCAAAGCTTAGGTAAGCCGGTCCATGGGTACCCTATAGGATATCCCATCGACAAGCCCCCGAGCATCTCATAATTTTTCTTCAAAGTGTCGGGTTGTTTAGAAAGCAAGCCGAGTTCTTTTTGAAGCAAAATCATGGGATGATCTCTTGTGTATTTGTCTTGTAGTCTTCTTGCGCCTTTTGTTTTTGGACAAAAGGTGCACTCATTGAGTGTAGCCCCTGAGCCTATGATTACTTGGTACAAGTATTCTGAGGATCTGAGAAAAAACTTTGTGTGGTATGTATTTCCAGCCCCTGAGCCTTCTCCGAGTTCTTTTCATTGAAAAAGAACTCGGCAGAAAGGTCTGAAATACTCTGCTTTTGTCTGATTTTGTTCACGGGTGGGTACTGTGCTTTCACGGATGTGTGGAATCTTGCTTTTACTGTTTGCTTTGGTCAGTTTTTGTCTTTTTCTTGGTTTTCTTTCTCATGACTTTTGGCTTTTGGTGGTTCTTGCTATAAATTCTCTTGTGCTCGTATTGATAGTTTTATCTTTAGAGTTCTACTCTTTCCCTTGATGATCATGCTGCTGAGTGAAACTGAGCAGCCCCCGGGCTTGTGTTCATCTTTTGGTATTTGAGTGGGCAGAAGAATTATTGTGAAAGGAGTTGGAGGTAGACTAACTCCTCGGTTAAATTTTCCTGG